>JAKCOX010000031.1:4820509-6025636 GCA_022605575.1 Laterallus jamaicensis coturniculus | reverse complement strand
CTCCAGTTCAGCAAGACACTTAAATATGAGGTTAACTACAAACCCATGTGAATAACTCAATCCATCTCAATGCACTTATCTTACTGATTTAGAAAACACGATTGAACTCAGACAATAAACATGGTTCTTTGGAGTATCTTTTTCCCTCATATAATCTGCTGCTGGTATTTTCTCATTAAATTAAAGTTGTTTGGATAGACTTCACATATTAATAAATTTTACAAGTAAAATCCTACATAAGAAATACTCTACTTTTCATTATTTTCTCTTTGTGCACCTCATGTATCTCCAAAAAACTACATACATAATCCTAAAAATAGCCATTTCATAATTAGATTTGATGATCTAAACCATAAATCTACTTATCTCAGACATACGTTGGAAGTAATTCACATAGAACTATAAAGAAAATTAAATTCCAGAAATAAAATGCAATGAAATAGCTGTACGCATGTTAAAAACCCACCTAAACCTCCCAAAAAAACCCCAGCTTTC
Organism: Laterallus jamaicensis coturniculus; assembly: GCA_022605575.1. Lineage (NCBI taxonomy): Eukaryota > Metazoa > Chordata > Aves > Gruiformes > Rallidae > Laterallus > Laterallus jamaicensis. The sequence continues at coordinate 6,025,141 of JAKCOX010000031.1, read as the reverse complement.
TAAAAATGCTTGGTTCAATGCTTTTGAATTGTTAAACATCATATAAAATAATACTGATGAAAAAAGAGGTAATGTGAATAATTCGTGGTGGCTGAAGGTTTTTATTAGATGTTACTATGTTGCACAGTATGACCATTTAGCCTTGTGCTAATGCAATGGGTATGGTAATAACATGATTTGATTCTAAACCCCAAATTGGTCATTTCAGCCTCTGTGACTTGATTATTAGGGAACAAAGTGCTGCAAGTTAGAAGAGTGTGTCATGTGAATGCTACAGCAGTAGTTCCAATCTGAAATATAATCTGTTGGATAGGAGAATATGTAGCCCTGGCTTCCAAAAGACTATCTAATAAGCATATAAGGGTTAATGACAGAATTGCTTTCATTGATACAGGATCCAACTACAATATTAATGATGTCTGAATCTCCTAATGTATATTTTTTTCCTCTCATCTCTGAAGTTAGTTCTTATGCTATATTAGAAATGCTGTAGTTTTGACTGTTAGTGAAAATTCTTCTTGTTTACACCCTTCCTGTCTAGTGAAGGACTACACAACACAGTCAGAAAGCACTTCACTGAGAAGCAAAACTGCTAAATAAAGCACCAGAAGGAAGCAAATTACTTAGAAATGTCTAAAAGGGGGTTAAAAATTCAGAAACCTGTAGTAATTATTAAAGCAGATGAAAGTGATGGCAGAATTACAGATTACAGTGATGAGTGCCACAGACCACTATGACAGACACAAACAGTGCATGTTTTAAATCATATGAATGATAAATGGCATACAGGTTTAAACCCAAAATGTAGTCTAGCATATACAGAGCCATTTTTCACATCTATTGTTTTTAGAGTGCATATGCACTAGCTAAAGGTCTGGACCCATTGGGACACATCCTTTTTCATTCTGTAGAAAAGACCTACTACACACAGGCTTAGGAACACGAATGGACTTGGGAAGATGCTAACATGAATAATTAAATTTGCAGTAGGGTCAAAGAACAAATATACAATTTTAAGAAGTTTGCACTCAGCACATATTCAGCTAGCCACCTCCACAACCAGTATTTCCAGCATGGCCTTTCTGAACGCCACCAGCACTTTGTAATTGCCCAGCATATTCTCTTAAGGCTGACAATAGAGGGGCTCATGGTAGGCAGCTCCCATTAGCTGGCTCCTGTGCAGTTGGACAGACTTCCATTAGGACATAGCCTTGTGCAATGAAGTAGGATGAGCTTCACATAAGACCCTACACCACAGTGGTCCATACAAGGGGCTCTGGAGCTCCTTGGATAGTCTGTGGCCAATAAAAGAAAAAAGTGGGGTGACACTTGTGTGCCATCACTATGTGCTAGCCCAATGAGAACAAAGCCCTTTGTGGCTGTCCTGCTTCCTTCAGACAAGAAATAGGAGTGTAGTGTTCATAAGTTCCCAATCGGGAAAGCATGGCAATACACTGAAGACACCACTATGACTGGGCAAAATAGTAAACCCCTGCACTGGAGAGACTGAAAGAACAATAGAAAAGAAAGGCTCAAAGAGAGAAGGATCTATCATGCCGGTAAAACATTTTTAGAAATAGGATCACTCTTGCCCTCTTGCATTTCACCCTGGTTTATAGCACTATAATCTCCTTCTGAGTTTCAGTCCTTTGCTTATTTTTTTCTGCTTTGGAATCTGTTGGAAAGGGTTGATCCAAGTTGAAGTGGTATGCATTCCAACATGAAGCCTGATCATTAATGGATATCAATCTAAGCAGCAGACTATTTTTTCATACATTCTGCTAAAATATCAATGGCATATGGTATTAGAAGTATATAAATTCAGTTTAAGGACAAAAAACAATAGGGGAAAAAAGTTATACATGTATAAAAGTTGTCAAGTGTATTGCTATGACCAGTAGTATCAGAAGATATTTCTTATGTTTTTGAAGTAATCTTTTCTATCACAGGGACGAATTTTGAGTCATGGGATAACTTTTTGTTCTTGTTAGTGATTGACTGCATTTTTGTCTTTTTTTTTCTCCCCAAGCTTTTGCGGACAAATAGCATCATGAGAAGAAAGAGTGGATACGATACTCTCTGCCTGCCTTGGGATTTTGGTTAGAATCAAGTCTTGATGAAGAACTCTCTGGGCACAAAACTGGCTCTTCTTCTAGGGCTGCTGTAGGAAGCATTTTTGTTTATGTTTACTAAGATATGATCAGGATGCCTTTCCATTTTTCCTTCTTGAGGAGGAGCCACTTGCAAGGCGTTGTTCACTTATTACTGAGACAGAATAACGATGGCATCAGAGTAAGATGTGGAGATCAAGAAAATGGACACAGATTTTAGTTTTTAGAAGGTTCATTAACCTTACGAAGTTAGAAGACTGTTCTCACACCACAGCTATTAAGGGAAAAATGGCTGATCATATTTTAATGGGGCATGTAGACATAGGAATATGGTCAAAATATCACATTAAACCCATATTTTTAGTGATTCAGATCTTCCTCTCACACATGCACAAACAAAAGCCTTTAACATTTATATGCAATACAGTTAACAGTGGTTGAAATGGTTTGCGGTGCTGGGCTTTGATTATTATTAATGCAAAATACAACTTCTTATTTAAATCCATGTACAATGTTAGTTCAGATTTGCAGTTATTAAATCAAAGTATGTCAAGAATCTGGTCATCAGTGTTTTCTACCAAGAAGTGTTCCCCTTTTACAGAATATTCAGAAAAATATAAAGGACTAGGGGAACTTTGTATTCTTACAGATCTTTCAGTATCATAAAAAAGCAATTCCTTTTTCATCTCAGAAATGTATCATTGTGTGAACCATTTTATTTAACATAAAAACATACCAAACCAAAGTTAATGTAGTATGAACAGAACTCTCAACAGTCAATAATATATTTATTTGTAATGTAGCCAAACAGTCTCAAAATGTGTAACTTTTGAAAGCACACTCTATATTCTACTGAGCATTAAATAAAGCCATTTGGTTTTATTATTTTTAAATGCAATTGATTAATAAAAATGGCACTACTTTCAACATTTTAAAGCAGTTATTTCAAAGCTATTCAGGGTCATCAACTGAAGCTGCAATACCAAGAGAACTCAGATTAGGGAACTGAATAAAACAGACAGATGCTCCATGGCACTCTGCATTAAGTAGGCTCTGTTCACAACACAGCCCCCAGTGGGCTTCTGTCTGTATTCCTTACGTGTAAACTACCTGGAGAAGCTAAAAACTTCTTTATTCATCATGTCCTCCCTGTAGCAAATTTCTCTCCAATTTGCTTTTCATTCTTCCTTCATTAAAATGCAGGATTTTTCCGACAATGATCAACAAAGCCTGTCTGACTCCTATGGCTACTGAAGGAAGATTAGAAGCGTGTTGCTTCTGCTGAAAGGGAGGTGGCTCTTTCCCATTCCTAGCACTTTATTTTTGGAAGAATAGCAACAGCAATTAATATTGGCAGCACGGTTAAGAACATGGCTCATCTCATCCAGAATTCTGTGTTGGACAGGGCCAACGCGAGGCAAAACATAGAGAAAAATATCTGAATTTGGCTATTACTTGGGGTTGATTATCTTTTCACTCCTTCAGCATCAGTTCACTGCGTTAAGGATGCTACAGGGTACATTTCTGCCTATTTCTGTTAGTGTCTGTTTATAAATCCACTGCCCATGAATTTGTCTAATTCCTTTCAGAACCTGTGTACTCTATCTGCATCCACCACCTCTCATGGTGAATCAGAGCCAGCTACAACTTGCTCTGGATAAGGATTATCCTGCAACTGCCTGTCAGGAGATTTTCCTGACCTCTATCTGGTCCTTAAAATCAAAGGGAATGGTTTATAAAGACAGGCTAGGAACACTTTCAAACTGAAGCCAATGGCTCAGAACCACTGAAAAACAAGACCAGGGAAAACTGTTCAGTGGGGACCCTGCCTAACTTTAATGACTAGATTTAGCTAATCCCCTGAAAGCAATTAGGTATTAATTCACTGTACTGGATAGCTTTCAGGTGTTTGGGTGGTTTTTAAAATTTTTAAAAAAAAATTTATAGAGCCATTCCAGTTATCCATTAATATTACAGATTCCCTAATAAATACTAGGCAATGTCAACAACAATGACACTGTGTATAATTGACATTATTTTCAGAAAAGATTCTTTTCAGTTCTTCACTTCTTTATCAATGCAACAGAGTAAAACAGCACAAGTTGAATTAATTACCCAGTTCTTGTTATTGGCAATGAAAGTCCAAAGACATCTTTCAAAAATGTACTACAATTTTGGAAGTCTAAATTAATCATCAGTAGAAATGAAAACTATTTCCAAAGGTTAATATACAGTGGTGAAATGAAAGAGAAAACTTAAAAAAAAATTAATCTGCATGTGTGGAAAGACAGGTATAATTCTTCCTTCTACTTTTGAATAAAAGATATTCTTTACACGCACATTTTGCATTAAGCTACACTCTAACATATAGTACTTTTAGCCTCACACAAGGGTAACTTGACTTTAGGTCATGGTTCATTAGAACCTGTGCAGGAATTCTATCTGATATTGCATTGAAGAAACAGGCACTGAAAGAATAATTTTATCACTGTTTGAAAAGTTCAGCATGCTAATACGTGTGCTTCATGGCTTTCACCTTGCTTCTTATTGCCATCTCTTTTCCTTACACCATCAGCAGTATCTATTTCACTTGGGTCAAATAATTTTTATGAGCACTGTGAGCCATTTATCTCAGCTTTTGAAGACTTAGAATTTGGAAAAAATAAGCAAACACGATTTGATGTTACTCATGCATTAAGTACATCCACATGTTCCAGTTTAGGATACTGAAAGCCAAGACTGTCAAAGCAGAGTAGGCTTTGTCAACATAGTTTATTTTGTGCTGTTTTATTTTGCTAGTCTTTGCTATTATGCATATACTTAGGACCAATATGAAGCTGATTAGACACTTTGCAGATTCACCACCCCTGACTTGTGTCTTGAAATGCCTGCCTAGACTGAACCTGCAGCTGCTGGGAAGTTTCATAGCAAGAGCAGAACTTAAGGTGCTTAACTGTAAAGCAGAATCTGCTCCTGTTTACACTCTGGGCAGACTATGAGCAAGCTGTGCAACTTTAAGTGATCCCCTGGAAGGCTGAATTTTTTGAAACTGAGAGCTGAAGAGATGACTGAGGCTGGCTGGTCACATTTCCAGATTTCAATGAAAGTACCTGTGCACACAGTGACTTCTTAAATGGACTTCCTGAGACCAAATGGCAACTACTGTGATAGTGTTGAGATTATTTTCTTTTGATTACTATTTTTTTGATTTTCCCATTTTTTCAGTAATACTTCTTGGTCTCTATTGCATTGTGCAATACATACAAATGAATGTAATGTGATGTTTGTAAGAGAAGCAAATTCTTATGTTGTTACAGCCATTTTGTTAAGTGATAAATTGTTTTTCTTTCTGGCCAACTAAGGAAGATTTAAACCATGCTTAGTATTTATGAAAACAGATTGCATCAGCAGTCAACATTCTACCAATGTCAAAAAGTTAGATTAGTCAAACCCTCATAGCAACACACAGATGGGGCATCTAAGCACATGGGAAATTTGGGGCAAAACCCCAAAGATTCAAAACCAAACCAACAAAAGGAAAACAATGAAAAAGAGATATTGGCCACTTCCGAAAACTAGGTCTACTTATTTATAGCTGCTTGTGAGTTTAATGGAAATATGACCTGAAACTTTTAGCTTCTTCTTTATGACAACTTTCATTCTGTAAATACTTGTGTATGTTTTAGTTCTTTTTTCACAGTGCTACTATACAATAAACTAATTTTTTTTCTTTTACTATGACTAGCCTGGAGCATTTGTTTTCTTTAAAAGCTCACTGAGGTGGTCAGACTATTTCACAGTGCTATTTATTTGCAAAACCTGTGTAAACAGTGTGAAAATTTAAGATTTAGTCTGCTCAGAAACTGATCCCTGAAATATAAAATTTCTTAGCCTGCTTGTTAATATAAGAATTTATACGATTTGCTATCTGAATTCATGCCCAAGGCATTTTAATGCAACAATATACTTTAAAAGGTTTGCTTTCTTTAAGATATTCAGAATTACATCATACTTCAATTATAATTTATAAATTAAAAATGTTAAGATTTTAAGATAAAATGTAAATAAATATTGGAAAATACTTATGAAAAGCATACAAATTACTGCTGATTATTTTACCTTGATACATTGAAACAGAGCATTTTCAATTAATTTTGTCCCAAATTTCAGTACAGTTAATATAACACACCATATTCACTGTTTTCTTAAGAGCACCTAGGAATTAATTGCTGTCTTTTTCTTCCACAGCCACAAAGGAGTGCATTTTCTAGTGTAGACAAGGTTTGCCATCTCCGTAACCCAAACTGGAAAAACTTCCATGACTTTCAGTATCACGAACTAGAATCAGACATTCAGATGCCACCAGGAGCCCTGGCTCTCCCACATATCCTGGAGGAGAAGAATCATGCAATCAGTTCTCACCATAGGCTTCAATTATGTTTTGGTACATAAAGACTGGCCTAACTGAAAAGAGCCTAAATTTTTTCATCTATGACCAGTTAAGACAGAGAAGAAGGGAACCCATGCAAGTGCTTCCAAAACAAAATTACTACCTGCTTATTCATGCTCTTGTCTCAAGCGGTGGTGTTATTCAGTGTCTGAATGTGTTCTTATGTGCCCATGTATTTGCCTGCTAATTTTTCACAGAACGTATTTTATGCATGCATATATCAATTTCAAAATATAATGCAGCAAATATAGGACCTTATCCTTGATTCTAGAAAGTTATTTAAAACATCTTTTCAGTAAATCAACAGGGGTGACTTCCGGTTATTGAGTAGCAGTCTGTATTTTTGTTCTAGTATCACAACTGCTTCTTAAAATCTCATTGCCTAGATACACAAAAAAAGTAGGCAAAGATGACTTTTCTTTCAGAATTAGCAACCTATAAAAAAGATCAGGAGGCATATTGGTGTCCAATAGCATCTTATGAAAAAGCTGTCTGACAGCTTTATTTTGCCATTGGAGAGATTTACTCTTCGCCCCAGCTCATGAAAAACTAGTAGAGTATAAATGATTTTTCCCCTTGTCAAGACTCATATTCCAAGCTGCAGCACTCCTAAACAAGCCTGACTTGTTATTTTTCTTGGAATCAAGTCTCAGTGGTGAGATTTAGTTGAGGAAACCAGCTGTCGGATGTCCATGTATGCTACTGTTTGCTGGCTTTTGAAGTGAATTAATTATAAAATCACCATACTCCCTACTATGCTTAACAACAGTGTGTGTCAGACTTGCTGACGTTATGATTAATTATGTATCATAAATTCATTGGATCATTTGAGGCCAAAGAACAGTGTCTTTGCTTAGGTAGTGCTAAGGGGAAAAGGAAAAGTAGCTATTTATAAAATGTCATTCAATGGATAAAAAGAACATTTCCATACATAAGTATTCTACCAAAAGCATTCACTACAGTTTTTACTATGCGTGCTGAAAAAATGGGCGTATGGTGTTTCTTGTGGGAGAAGGGCATACAGGTTGTCTAAATCACAGTTAGAAAGTGTAATTGCAGTACAAGTAGGCTTTTCACAGCTAGCCCTTCCCCGGAAAGCTCAGGTGGCACCATCAGCAAACCTGGGGAAGTCTTGATAGGAGTTTACAACTCACCCTGAAGTCATGATAAATGTAAATTTTCATTTCACAGGCTTGCAAAGCACATACGAACAATAAAGGATTCCATGATTTTCTTAAAGGGAGGAATGCCTTTTTCTGATGAGTTGATAAAATTAATCTCTACCTAGCCTTGATGGACAGGTAAACAGCATAAACACATGTATCCCTTTACCACTGACACTTTTCAGGTTAGTGCAGCTAAAGCTCCTGGATTATTCAACTTCTGAAAAAACGATATAAAAAGCCCAGAAACTCACAGATGTTATTATTTTCAGCACTAAGTTTTCTGTAACAAAAGGCTCATCTTAAAGCAGAGATCCATTGGGAAGATTTCAGAAATTGTGGTTGTTAGCACAACCATGACTACTCTTTTAGTAGTATGATATATAGGGGACTGTAAAATCAAACTGAAATTATTATACTATACTGGGAGCAGAGAGTCATTTAAGTTGTCATTCAATACACTATGTGGAAACAGGGCAAATGCAAAACCAAATTCTGTAAAAAGTTCAGTCAATGACATGGAATCACAGAATCACATGCTGTGATCACATTCTTAGATTAATTTCCTTGCTGTTAATACATAAGGAAGACAATGAAAACATTTCTTAACTAAATTTAAAATAATCAAATAATCCTTGGGATCTTGTTTCACAGACCCACACAGGAGCACCTCTAACCTATACAGCAAAGAATATAGCTAATATTCTAATGTGCATATGCATTCAGCACAGAATGTCTTGCTGGTCCATTTTGTCTAATTTGCAGCAATAACAGCCTACATTGAACTAGATATGACAAGTGCTTAAGAGTTGATGCCATTATGTTGCTAATAAATGAACTAAAACTAACAAGATCCCAAGGTAAATTAAGCCACATTCTAGGTGAGCAGAACCGATGAAAGCTTTCTCTGCAAGTGGTCCTTCCTCTAAGATCCCATGTCTCTCAAACATTTCTCCTTTCAGACTGTTGTTCCCTGCCCCCAAGCACAACCCAGCACTATTTTAAGTTGAAAGAAAAAAAAGCCATTACAAGAGCCAGAAGGACTTCAGGCTTCTGTCCCCCATGAGAATTTAGTATCTGGCACTTCATATGGAACATGGACCATGGAACAATTGGAAATTGGTTTCGGGAAGCACAAGGGTTTTCTTTTGTTGATGAGACTGCTGGAGCAGCTGTTGCTGCTGTCAATTTTCTTTCCCTGCTGACCATTGAGGAACCTCCAAACAATCATCTTTACTTCTTACTTTCCATTGTGCTGCCACTGCTGTATTGAGAGCCATGAATTCTTGATAACCACACCGATGTTCCTATAGCAGATCATGTTGTCTCAGAAATTTATTTTTTTTTAATTACACAGTGCGTGTGCAGTGTTTTGAAGCTACAACTAGCACACACATATGAATACAGACATTAGCCTGTTTGCATAGCAGCCACACCACTGCCAACCCCCCCACCATTCCAAATCTGGAAGTTGTCAGGTCTTTTGGAAATAAAACTGTCACAAAGCATATATTCCCATAACTTGTAATGTGTTGTGTTCCGTACAATAGCAATGGATTTCAAGTGAAATAAATGACCAGATGAGCCTCAGCATTGAGGCTTACAGCAGGCTGACAATCTATCATATTCAAATTGAAATAAAGTAACCTATGCCACACAAACCCCCCATCATTTTGGGACCAATAAAGATAAAAGCCAGAGGCCCAAACGCAAACCATATGTCAAGCAAGGGCTATGTGAGACAGAAATGTGATGTGTAAAAGAGTAACACTCCCAGACAAGTCCTCCTGTCAAAATGTTTTGCCATCCTTTTCAAGTTTCTGCAGTCCAAACCTTTCCATTTCCCAAGGCTTTTGCCGTTTGAGATTAACTTGTAAGTTATTACAGGCTATTATATCCTCTTATTAAAAATCAAACAAATGTATAAGTAACCTTTTAAAGTGTACACATGCAGTAACCACAGATTTTAGAAGTTGCATGAAACATCAATAATGACAATGTTGCTACAGAGAAGTATAAACAAATATAAATTTTAGTGTGAGAGAAGACAAAGTGGGGTAAATTACTCCCAAAGTGGGTCAGGAAAGTGGGGTAAATTACTCCAGATGTATGTTGTGTCATCTTCAGCTTAATCTGGAGAAAACTCTCTTTGATTGTTTTCATTTTGTATCCCAGCACTGGATGCAGAGCTGTTTATTAGCTTATAATTTGTCGGATCTGGTGATTGGCTTGTGTTTTGCTACTTAGATGATTTTTCTTCTAGGTTAGGTTCGGTCTAATAGGTACTGTAGGACAGCGTCTCTATTGATGTCTGGGAAACAGACACACATACTGATCAGGACTGACAGCTGGAAAGGTTAGGTGATGTATCTTACACTGTCAAGCTACTACCTCCTACAGCCTGAGCTTAGGGCACTCTTTTTTCCCTCCCTAAAGCTTGTTTCATCAGTCTATTCAGGCACATTAATTCTCACATGTGGCTTTCAAATTTCCCTATGGGAAAATAGAAATTGGTTAATGATGCACTTTATTGAAGACCTAATAAGATATTATGATAATCTCTTATTCTCTGAGTTGAAATGGCATTTCTTGACTACCAATATATACTCACAGGGCAGAGAAATTACACTCATGAAGTGTTTGTACTAGTTGCAGTACTAACAGTAGAAACAGAACTGCAATTTCACTGACTGCTGAAAAACTTGATTTTAATATCTTCTAATGACACAAAGAATGATTTTCCCTGCTTTGTGTGAGAGAGCTTAAGTCCCACACTCTAGAGAGAGAATGACATACTGAAGAGAGCAACACCAACTAAGTGTGTCCCTTAGTCAATTCTTTGGACTCCATTTGCTCTGCCATTCAAGTATTTATTGTCACAACTAGAGTTTACCTCCTTGTCTGCAAGGCCAGCTTTCTAAGTCAGCTCTTTGAAAAGTGTTAAAGGAGGAGAATATCCCTGAACAAGAAGCCTCAGCTAACTCTGAAACGTCTCCAGGAAAAGCTGGAGGAAGCTTCAGCAGAGACTCCTCCAAAAAAGGCTCTGCCAGAAAGTTTCACTGGGACTCCCCCCATTTCCTCAGGAGTTCCTTTGAGGATGATGCTTGCCATCATGTTCCCACCCAAGCGATATTAAAGCTGCATTGCAGCTATGGACCCCTCTGATTAGTACCCAAGCCAAATGGACTGCCTTCCTGGCCTGAGCTTGGACCAGCCTTGTTGCCATGTACTTGCCCGGTGATTACTGGTCTTTGAACCTAGCAACCGTCTCGCAGACCTGATCCTTAGCATGACTTGATAGGGAATGCCCTCTTCAAATACCAATATTAATGAGAAAAATCTGTATGACACTTCATTCACACAATGTAGAAGGAATTTATACTGGGTGAAGTTTTTTGAACTTAGTGCAGCAAATACTTTTCCTCCAGCTCATGAGTGTACATTATCGACACATAAAGTCAAAAATTTGGGCATAGTCTTATACTTAGTATTTTTACACTGTCCTCTACATCAAATATATCTTTTCTTGATCAGTCTTCCTGTCTTTAGATTTACTATTATGTTCTGAACAATAAGTTTACATGTGTTTACAGAAAACATGTCCCAACAAACACAGCATTTTAATGCATCTTCTAATATAGCTGAGATAAGAAGGCTAAAAGATGACGTGAATAATTAAGAGAGTCATACAATGCAAAACTGATGTGGGTGTTTACTAAATGGATATAAAATCAATAGATGAATTGTAAACAGAAAACCATCATCGATCAAGCTGTAAACAACATGAAGTACACAAAGTAAGAAAAAATGTCAAATATCACAGAGGGGAAATGTAGACAGTATGATCACTTCATAAACTCAGCAGCAAAGAGCAACAAACCTGAAACAGATACTATATAATGTATTTTTAAATGTATTTGGCTTGTTATGTGATGGTCAGTGAAACAGCATGCCCATCCTTTCCTGCCATGAAGAAAGTTGAAAAATGGAGGTAGATTCAAAATAATGGACTGGAAAACTGGTTTTTAGAATGAGCATTTTGAAGGCCCTGAATCTTGAATTTATCATGCAGAGCCCTTCTCAACTTATGAGTCAAAAGCAGTTTGCAGATGGGCTGTCCTGCTGAATCCTAGTTATTACATGAAGGTTCTCCCAGGCTCCATGAGGCCTGGAGAACTGCCAGCTCAGAAAGTATGTATGGTATAAGAGTTTCAAAATGCTGGTAAAAAGCAAACTTTGTTACACTCCACAAATACCTAGAGGGAAAGCAGAAATTTCAGCAGTTATTATGAAATTTCTCACTGTAGAAGGCAAAGCATAAAATCAACCCATAAGTGGAAGATGAAGCTAGCTGGAAACAAAGTTCTGTGAAGTTCATTAACCTTTGGCACATTTTGCTGAGAGTTATGTTAGATTCTTTGCCACTAAAAACTGTATAGTGAAAAATGAGTTCTAAAATGTATGCTATATAGAAAAAGAAAATGCTATGCATGTTTTAAATAGGTCAGATTAAATGATCGTAAAAATCCCTTCTGGCTTTATAATCTACTTTGCAAATAAAACAAAAGATATTGGCTACCCTTGAAAACTACTTGGAATCTCTAGTGATGCAGAACATGACTAATTTTCCACTCATACTTGCTATGTAATTTATAAGATGGATACCCCATCATTTCTCTGCAAACAGCACCAGATTCTTACTTGCTTTTGGAAGTGGATCTTAGGGCTGCTATTTTCATGCTGTGACACATGATTTCTGCCTTTGAAAGGTGCCTTCTCTTTCCAGATTGTTTCACTATCATACTTTTATCATCAGTGAACACATATGTTCCAACATGACACTGACAAGCCACAGACCTGCACACAACCCTCTCCTCAGTCTGCTGAGGTTGCATCTACCCATTAACGCCTGGTTAAAATTTGCTTCCATTAGTCCCAAAGAAACAGAACAATTCAGAGTGGAAGGGACATCTGGAGGTCATTTACTCCAAAGAGCTGCTAATTTTAACAGTGCTAATTTGAACTTAGATCAGGGCACTCACAGACCTGAAATTCTCCAGAAGCTGTGATTCCATGGGCTTTCCAGGCAGCTTGCTGCAATGGCTAACTACTTTCAAAGTGAAGAATTTTTTCCTTACCATCATCTGGAAGGTCCTCGACTTTACTTGTGAAAGAGCTGAGAGTCCATTGTGTCCCACTGTTTTGAACACAAACATTACTTAATATTAGCTCTAATACCAATCCCTGAGGAGTACCAGGTGCATTCTGCACCACTGGCTCTAATTCCTTGAGCCTGGTTGTTCATCCAGTTTTCAACTCCCCTCCAATGCCTGATGATTTTCAGGCAAGAAAGACTGGTAAAAGATTAGTTCACCTTTATGGTTTCAGATATTTGTAATTGACAGATTCTTTGGTGTTTGAAGAGGCTTAGGTTTTCACATGCAGTCTTTTCTCACATACTACTTTTCTTGTGACTATTGTCATGTTCTCTGTGGTAGAATTAATCCTATAAATCTGACTAGGTTAGAATGCACATGCAACTCTCAAAGTTAGGTTATGTTAAGTGGGTCTTTTTTGCAGTGTGTTTTTCTTACAAGGGAATGACTTAACTAAGATTTTGCTGACTCATGTTACTCTCAAGGTTTTGAACTTTCTCCATTGATATAAACTCAGATAGACCTACTTTTGTCTAGCTTTTAACTTTACATCTACATTAAAAGTCTGAGAAAACACACTAAAATTATTTTTCAAACCCTTTGTGGGATTGAGGACTTTTAAGATATTCATGCTATACTCCTAAAATAAAAAATATGAGCATTCAGTTACGCTTGCAATATGCTTGATTTGTGTTAAATAATGTAAACACTTGATTATTTCTCTGCCCGGGTCACATAGAACTGTCTCTGAACTAGATAGTCTTGCAATTGTATCCACAGAATTGTTGTTTATACTACAGTTCAGCTGCAACATATCCCATCCAACCACAAACAAGGATGCAGCTTGAGAGAAGTGTTAATATTTTGGGCTGACCGCACAATTCACTATTAGTTTGTAGATAGCAGTCAACCTCTAGAGAAAAACTGGAAAACCCCTGATATTGATGTCCAGAAAGATACACTAAAACCAACTGTATAGTGTAGACTTACCAGGTGAGACCCAAAAGGAAGCTGTGAGTTAATGAGTAAAATTGATTGCATGTTCTATTGCAGCTGTGTATTTTATTTCCTGTGCTCCTCTGTGTCTTACTAGCAATGGCCATGCCCCTAGCTGCTGTCTCTTCCTTATGTCTTAAACTCTGCCAGTCTCTTTAAAAACAGAGATAGTGTACAATCTGACGTAACAGAACTGGCAGCTGTGAGTGTGCTTTATTGATGGATGATCTGAACAAACTACTACAAGGGAATCCTGGCTTCAGGCTGGACATAACTATTTCAGAAAGAGAAAAGGACTGGAGAATGGGCATGGAGTGAAGCAGTAAAATGTAGTTTTGCTTCATAATGCAGAATTTTTCAGTGTTCCCAAAAAATAATACATTACTCCAACAGTCCAGATCAGTGATTCTCCAGCAGTGAATCACACACTCTTCTTGAAATAGCTGAAGCTGAGTTTGAAGCTGAATACACTCTTGTGAGTGAGCTATCCTGTGATACGGCATGAAGAGAAAATACTTGCAAATTAGCTAGAAACTAAACTCATCAAGAAGTGCTTTATTTCACATTAATATGTCCAAGACAAACTGCTCAGACCTACCATACAGTAAGACTAGATTTAAGACTCCTAGTACCAGATCAGAAACAGAACAAATGCGTGATGAAAAAGGCACTGATTATTTTTGTATAAACAGGCTTTGTGCTACATCCAGTATGGTCTGTCTATGCAATGCTAACTTCACACCATCTAAGGTACCACCTGATATCTGTTCTCCTGCAGATGACATCAAAGCACCATAAGCACATGAAACTGTTAACTTCATTATAATTTTTCTCCAAAGTTAGAGAGAGATGCAGTGATTATGTGCCTGAACTAGATCAAATATACATTACTGGCTCAGCCAGTACTGCACAGATCTAACATTAACATCTGTGAAACAGACACAAGCTGCTTCTTTGCTAAGTTTCCAAAATGCTCTTCCTTTATCAGAAACAGAAAGCAGCATCAATTATGGCAAACTAGCAGGTTTGATAAATGACCTAAGACATAAAGTATACTTTAAGCTCATGGCTACAATTCCAGCAGTATGCTAGGTGTTCCCTGAAACTTTTGACTGACAACATAATAAAAAGAGAGGGCTGTTTAAATCAACACTGTTCTGAGAAGCAGCTATGGTGTATTACCTCTGTCATGCAAGATGCCAAACTGTAATTATATATATAATATCACAATTTTGTCTTTGTGAGCTTATAGTTTTGAAAGAAAGGGTCATGTTGTTGTGATGCAGTATTTTCTTTGAGACCTGTAACAAGCAGCAAAGAAATTTGCCATTTGCCTTAACCTGTCAACACAGCATTTACTTTTGCTGTCAAGGTGGTTCCAGAACGAACACTGTCATGTTAATTAGTGAGAAACAGGACCATTGTGGAGAGGAAATATCACAAAAGAAATCAAGATTTTTCTTGGGAAAAGGGCAGGGGCAGAACACAGAAATGCACAACTTCTGTCCTCTATCTAAGGGATCAGAATTATTCTTCCCTGCAATTCCTACAGCCAGCCATTTGCAACGGGTTTGCTGCAAATGGAATTTCAAGACATTTCAGATGAGGCACTAGTTTCCTCCATGCTTCAAGGGAAATGACACAAATATCTGCACAATGAATTATGGGGTGCTTCTGACATCTGATGAGTTCCACCAGACTGAACAAATCTCTGCATCACTGAAGCATTTAAGATAGGTGATAGAAAAAGATCAAACTCTTTGGAGGAGACTATTTTCTTCTCTGTGCTAGAATGCAGACTAAAGATGGAATATCATATAAACATTTTTCGGTACACCTCAATTCTGGTAAATTAGCAAAATCTAACAGTTAAATCTGTTACTTACAAAAAATAGTGGGAAAGAAAATTTGCAATTAAGGGACACAATGAGTGAAACATGAAAATGTGCACTTGAATGTATAACTATTAAGAAGGTGGTACCTTGAATGATAATTAACTTACAACTAATATATGGATAACTGTTCAATTAATGGCTGCTGGACAATTATTGTCCTAGCTGCTTGGTGCTTTGGCCACTATACTTCGGGATTCCCAAAAGCAGTTGTTAGTACAGTTGCACCAATTCTTACAAAGAAAGCTATAAGATATTCACCAAAGCTATAAAGCTATTCGCCAAACTTGAATCAAATGAAAAAAAATCATAAAAAAAAAAAAAAATTGATGCTCCAATGACCCTAGGTGTTTTGGGGAATAAGCTAATGGCTAGGAAATTCTCTGATAAAACTGAGTGTTCCTATAAACCTTTGTCAGAAAGTGTTTGCTTTCTTTTCATTTTTAAAATTCTGCACTAACACCCAAATAACTGTTTTTTTACTATTTTTTAATCTGCCTTATCTCACTTTTACCTTTTTTTTTCCCCCCCTGTAAAGGATTTCTTAGTGAGAGATAAGGAGGAAAGAGGAGAAAGGTGGTACATAAAAATGAGGCTCCCAAACTTCCATAGCTCTCTGCTTATTTATTTAGGAAACCTTACAAGATGGGTAAGGAATCAAAAACTAAATTAATTAATTTAGTAACAAAAGAAACTCTCCGTGTCTTATTATATTTATGTCCGGGCTATTACTATATTCAGAAATGAGGCAGACAAAAAAATCCAGAAGGGATTGCTGCTAGTTCAATGGATTCCATTATGTAGATATGTGTAAGAATGTATGCATATACATCTGAATACATATATGTACAACGTATAGCTGTATATGCATATATAACTATGTATGTAGAAGCTTAAGTGTCTGCAGACACATTTTTAACATATGTATGTTATTTTATTTCACTTCAGACAACTTGTGGTCCATTTGATTAGACAAGAAATACTTTTCATTCTGGTAATTCTGCACGGCATTAATAGCATCTGTCTGTCTTTCTGTTCTGGCAGCCCCACAGTGGCCAGTACAATAGCTGACAGCACAGCAAATGGCATTTCAGTTACAACGTTCAGCATGAATAACAGAAGAGTAAAACAATTTTCTGAAAACTTGTCCCATCACACCTCCACCAGCCCAGCTCAATGACCATCTGGAGCACTTGTGTGACAGAGAAGAGAAATGCTTGTACTTCAATAAGTTCATTTTAATTCCTTTTTTCACAAAGCTGCACAGAAAGTTCTGTAAATCAATACATGATAGCTCTGCAGTAGGTATGACTTCAGTCTCCAATTTTAAAATTTTTTTAAAAAATAACTTAAATAACAGCAGCAACAACGAAACATTAAAATCTCTCTAACAATTTCTAGGTCTCTGGGAGTGGGGACTTGTTTTTGTGAATCAAGCTCCGGCACAAGGGCTCAATACTTTGATAAATTTCTCTCACGCATGCACTATGTTGGCTGTCACATGTGCAAATCCCATAACTTAACTCAATTAAAAGTCCACTACAAATTAAACTTTAGAAAAACACAGAATAATGTGCCAATCCTATACTTGCTGAGTAGGGACAGATCAAAGCAGAAAGATACAAGTCAGCAAACTCACTGAATCATGGTTCTTCAGAAAAAGCTGGAAGAGTAGGGAGGACCACAAATGAAATCTGAGTACACAATACTATACACATGAATATAAACAAAATACAGCTTCTCAGAGGTGTACTAATTCTTTCTGTTTCCACCTTTGGATCCCTTATCACAAAAAAACCCCAAAGCAACCCTCAAAAACAACAACTAGCAAAAGCAGAGAGGGAGGGAGAGAGGCAATGGGGAAGGAAGAGGTCAACTGGTGAGGGACCAGTGGATAGTAGTGAGAATAACCCAAAGTCCAGAAAATATGATTTATGCAGAAGACAGAATATTTTTTCAGTATTTAGCTTAAGGAAGAAAAGACATGATAACAGTTTTTGCTGGCAAAACCACCTTTTGCAAAGCCTGGGAGGGCAGTCTGTATGGAATTCATGCAGCAGGCTGTCAAAGAATCAAACGTGAGCAAAGGAATCCAGACAAGACCTTGGTGAAACCCTCCTAATGGTAAGGAAAGAGAAGTCCTGCAACAGGCAACCTGGGAAGTCTGTAGGGCCCCATAGTAGTGGTGAGCTCTAACATCTCATCAGAGACATAACTTTCAGACAAAGAAGCAGGTGTTACAAGAGGAACTAGATGATGAAGATCTTCCCATTACTGTTCTGTACCTGATTAGCATACTGCTCTTCCCTGCTTTTTTTTTAGTTATTATTAAAATACTGACCGATTAACTCATAGCAGACAGAAATATATCAATTTGAATGACAGGTGTTGGCTTCTACTTGTCTGCAAATAAAGTCTTCCAGCTGGGATGTACATCATGATCTTACCACAAAGCCCAGCATACAGTCCCCCAGCTCCTCTAGGGACCACATTAAGGAGGCTTGAAGCAGATCCAGAGCTGCCTAGTCTTGAGGCTTTTGCCCCCTCATGCAAAGCTGGAGACACATTGCCTTGTTTGTGGTTTTGCTTTCTTTGCTACTACTCATTAGCTTTCTATTTACTGATGATGCATGGGTGACCTTTGACCAAAACCAGTCACACTAAATATCATTGTTGTGACAGAGCTGCATATATAATGACACTTGGTCTTTGCACTGCTTAACATGCTGCCATGAGAAGGGCAAAACTGGTTTCAGTGATGGAAAATCAGGCTTTAGTATAAAACCTCTTTACTGACTCATGCTACATTAGGCCGTAAGAGACCTGTCTCATACATTAAGCTCCTTCCCTTTCATCCATTGGTAAACTGGTGGGAAAGTTGACGAAAATACAATAGGTAATATCTGATTTCACGTGAATAATTTGAGTCAATGAGGGTCAAAAGAACAACTTCCAGCACTGTTCTCATGCACATTTGTCATTCATCTGAGACAGCACGCACTTTGCCAAGGCACTGGCCACTCAATTGATCCCAATGCTGATCAGAAAAATTTTTATAACAGCACTGCTATTCAGCAGTGAGATCCAGAGGCTACCAAACCAATGCGCCTTTCCTCCCCAAAAGGCACCCCCACAATCAAACCTGTAAGAGTTCTATATGGAATTCAGAGAAAACAAACCAGTTTTTCAGTGAATGCATTGTGTACGTGTTAAACTGAACATGGAAATTCTGTTACATTTCTAGCAACTTATTTAGGTTTCGGCAGTTAAAAAACCTATTCCTTACAGAAAAGGTACAATAATTATAATCATGCACACATATTTATATTGAATTGACCTTATATACTTTCCTGGATTGTTGTAACACTTCTTCCTGCAATTTTTTTCCTTGTATATTCTGTGCTATGTATCATAAAATGTTTGCAATTACTGAATGACACAGCATAGACAAACATAATTTGCTGTTTGCTTAATTTCTGTATTATTAGTCCAATGTTCCTAAAATATCACATTTTGGTTAACCAAAGACAGACCATTTAGTTTTATTCATTATGTAGAAATTCTTTGAATACCTTCTGTTCTAATTCCAAAACTTAATTATAATTATGGCACAGTTTAAGATTCTCTCCTGAAAACCTTATCCGCAATATTTTCAAATTAATAATTTATAAAGGTCATTGCAGTACTTTAAATATTAGCAGACAAAAATCTACTACAATTTTAGTTTTTAACATATATTAAAATAAATTATCACAACAGTAGCATGAAGTTAGCTGTGACCTCAGGATGAAAAAAAAAGCTCTCCAAACAATTGGCAGTGATGCCATAGATACATTACACAGGGACTGGATAAAAGAACAAAATCCACATTGCCTTGCCCTCAACAAAATTTTATGAAACTTAACAGAACTGTATAAAGATTGAAGCAAATCATAACCCCCAGATAAAATCAAAGAGAGAAACAAACAAGGGCTTACATAACAAGGTGAAATATGATAGGCTGGAGAGAAAAAAATAACAACAATAGTAGAAATGGATCAGACGTTCTAGTGACAACATTTGACTTGTAAAAATCTTAAGAATAACCATCCAACTAACTCAAATGTTCCGAATTCTGCACTTCATATTAATGCAGGAAAATACTATGTAACACAGCTTGTGTGCAGAGTGCTGAATGCTTTGGAGAATGTATTTTCATACACTAACCATGGGCATTGGGAGTATGCATACTACTCTAGTTATGACAGCCTAATTTAAAGGAATTTAAGATATTGAAAAGGTGGCATGATGGTCCTTGTGGTGGTTTAACCTCAGCTGAAAACTGGGCTCCACACAGTCACCTGTTCCTTTAAGAGGTGTGTGTGTGGGGGGGGTCGAGCAGGAAGCCACGGGGGAAAAGAAAAAAACACCAAAACCCCGCGGGTTGGGATAAGGATAGTTTACTAAAACAGCAGAAAAAGATACAAAGAACAACAGTGCTAACACTACTTTAGAACACAGGGTACACAAAACTGGTGATACACAATGCAACCTCTCACCACACTATGCAACTTAGGCCGTACCCGACCTGCCGCCACCAGGGAAACCGCGCCTCACCCCGAAGCTGCGCCTGCCGGACTCCCACTTTTGGCACACTGTTTGGTGCGCCTCACGGAAGCTGAGCGCCGCCGAGAAACCGCACCTCCCCCGGAGCCGCGTTTTGGCACGCTTTTTCTTCTTTATACAGAACATGACGTAATTGGTATGGAATATTCTCATTGGCCAAACATGGCCCGCTGCTAAAAAGTAAATTAGCTCCTTCTTTGCTGAAACCAGGACAGTCCTCAAAGATGTATTTTGGCTCATTCTTTGTCTGTAAACCACTATGGAGGAAGTTCAAATTTATTTCTGAAAAGGACTATAACAAGTCAAACCATACCTTGCTCTTAGTCTTATTCAATCTCTACTCTGGATAACCTGCACTCTCGGGGGCTGCTGCAGAGGGCTGAATTTCACAATCATGACACCTTAGTTGTTCATTATGAGTTTCTGTCAGAGAAGGGCTGCAAAAGTATTCAAAATGCTAGTCCAAAATGAGGGATAAGTCCTTGCAAACTCGTGCAATGCATTTATTTCTTTGCATCTCCAATTGTCCATTCATAAGGTGGGCACAGTATCAGTTACTGTGCAGGATGACTGAATACACAACAGCTACAAAGGCTTTAGAGTTATTTTTGAACAAAAAGCAATTAATGCAGAAAACTAAGTATTGCTAATTAAATATGCAAATTCTTTTTGAGGAAAAAGTTTTTGTATACTGCTCTCACAACATGCAAAATTTTATTGTTTGAAATGTTTACAGGCTTTCTGGAGGCATGAAGATAATCTTTTCTCTCTGGTATGTAGAAGAAATAGAACTTATTTGCTTCATTTATAACTACAAAAGATTTAAAAGCAAGAGGAAGAATTTCTTTTTCTTCGTATAACTTTGCTAACTTTTAAAAACGTGTTTTATTGTCTTGCTTCTTCAAATATATATTGAGTGTGCCATGCTCTTTTCCTCTTTTTCAGTTCATTAACACCATCTGGCATTTTTAGTGATCAGTCTAGCATGTCCAATCAAAAATGGACTCTTGCAACGCTTTGATCTATGGACATTTGGATATCTCAACATATATTGCTCATAACTGAATTGTTTTCTGGTACTTTGTCTCACTAACTGCAAAGATATTATTGTAGTGATATTCAACTCAGATGCTGAGATGTGGGTAAAATGACCCAGACTCTATTAGTTACACCAGCATTAATATGGAACAATCTTTCAGAAGATCCAAATGTAACTGACTGCAGACTCTTCTTGGGTAATTTTACAATAGTCTGTCACAAAGGAAGTGCTCCTGAAACAGCAATAAACCTTGAAGAATAAATGATCAAATCCCTAAATAGGACACATGCCATTACCTCTTTGCTTCATGTTTATCAAGTATAGTTCCAAAATACTATTGTGACTACTATGGAAATTACTGTTAGATGCAAAATATTATTGTAGTGCTTCCATTTTATAAGCACAGTTGAACCACTGATGAACTCTTCTTTTCCTTCCTCTTTCTGGGGCTGATCTTTTTCCAATACTACAAAACACCTTCAAATGTTTTCATCAAGTGGTTACAATTCTTCCATCTATTTTGGCTGCAATTGTTTTAACAAATATCATACTGTTCTTTTTCACCTTTTTTTTTGGTTTTGGTTTGGTTTTTTGTTGTTGTTTTTTTTCTCCTTCTTCCACTATACTTCCATTATATTTACTTTATATATTTGCTATTAGAAGTATTAGAAGGGCTATTACCTAATTCTCCAATCTATAGAGAAAAAATGTTTCACAAATCTAGATTATTTTTAAAGCTGCTTTATATGGAAATCGTCATGACTAGCACAATCTCATTTTATCTCCACCATTTGGTTGATTTCTCTTTATGAACAATAAAACACTGCAACTCAGCAGCAGCCAGTGTTGAAGAGGGGTCTAGTCTCCAATATAGCAGAGGTGCTACAAGTTTTGTGAAACCCAAGAAGAGGGATACAAACTTATGTCAGCATTGGGGGGAAAAAGTACCAGACCATTATGCCTTCTACTGGATATCAAGCATCTTACCTATCAGTAGATGCTAATCAGCACATTAATAGCATTGTATTTGCCTGTAGATTATCAGATTTAGTACAGGAAATGTGGTGAAGAGGTAAACCTGTAATAGACTGATAATGTACAACACAATCCTATCCATTAATTCCACTCTTTACAGAATTGTCTGTTACTTACTATTCATCTATTATTGACTCAATAATTTCCCAGTTTTTGGAAATCAGACCACAAAATCCTGACTAATATTTCACCTAAAACGCTTTTCCTGAAGGATATTTAGACTACTTGAACAGCATGGCATTATGCTTGTGTATTTGATTCTGCTACATCTAAGAGAAATAGGATGCAATCCTAAAATATTTTTGTGTTATGGATGCATACTTCCTTATCTATGTAGATAAAGCAAACAGTCCCCTAAAAAACACACCCCTTCAGCATATTTATTATCTGGACAATTAAAAGTACTAAAAATCACAAGGTTGGAAAAGACCTTTGAGACCATCGAGTCAAACCGTACCTGTCTTCTACTAAACCATACCCCTAAGCACCTCATCTGCCCGTCTTCTAAATACATCCAGGGTCAGTGACAACTGCCTACCTGGGCAGCCTGTTTCAGTGCCTGATAACCCTTTCTGTGAAGAACTTTTTCCTGATGTCTAATGTGAACCTTCTCTGGTGCAGCTGGATGCCATTCCCCCTTGTCCTATCACCTGTCCCTTGGGTGAAGAGACCAACATCCACCTCTCTACAACCTCCTTTCAGGTAATTATAGGCGGTGATAAGGTCTCTCTTCAGCCTCCTCTTCTCCAGACTAAACAACGCCAGTTCCCTCAGCTGCTCTTCATAAAGTTTCTCTCTAATCCCTTCACCAGCCTCGTTGCCCTTCTCTGAATACACTCCAGGACCTTGATGTCTTTCTTGTGGTGAGGGGCCCAAAATTGAACACAAGATTCAAGATGTGGCCTCACCAATGATGAGTACAGGGGCACAATCACTTCCCTAGACCTACTGGCCACGCTATTTCTGATACAAGCCAAGATGCCATTGGCCTTCTGGGTCGCCTGGGCACACTGCTGGCTCATATTCAGTTGTCAGTCAACCAACACCCCAGGTCCTTCTCTGCTTGGCAGCTATCTAGCCACTCTTCCCCAAGCCTATTGCACTGCATGGGGTTGTCATGTCCCAAGTGCACCACTCTGCACTTGGCGTTGTTGAACTTCATCCTGTTGATCTCAGCCCATCGATCCAGCCTGTCCAGGTCCCTCTGAAGAGTCCCCCTAGCCTCAGGCAGATCAGCACTTCCTCCCAGCTTAGTGTCATCTGCAAACTTACTGAGGGAACATTCAACTCCTTCATCCAGATCATTGATAAAGATATTGAATAGGACTGGTCCCAAGACTGAGCACTAAGTCACTGATTTTAGCAACTGAATTCCTACTTTGTGATTTATTGATGAATTAGGGTTTTTTCCACTTTGTTTCCCCTTTTTTCTCCTTCCTGACTGTGTATGGTGGGCCTTTTTAACATCTTATTTTTAACATCTTATTTTTAAAGACTACTTCGCTTCTAGCCTGTTCTATTTTAATTTAGCCTTTCTCCATTCACCTCTACCTGTCTTCCCCACCTAACCTTCATCTATCTCTATCTTGCTTTTTGAGGAACACTGTGTGATTGAACTAACTTTTTATATCACACTACTTCTGATGCGCAGTTTAATAGCCTTGCTCCCTTTCAAACATTTTCGAACCCCCCATGCTGATGTAGAACTTATCTTCCAATACACTGTATACACATTATATTTCTATGAGGTCATTTCTGTAGGAAGACCCATTAAATGCTTTGCTTATTTTCAGTGCCAACTATCTGTACTTCTGGACATTTTATGGGAGCCACCAGAGCAACAAGATTAGTGAACAGCATAAGATTTTTTTCAGCATGAAAGAACCTTGTCAAATGAAACACACATTGTTATAAGAAAGATTTTCTTCATCGCTCGGAGCTAAGAATTTCATTAATCTATAAAGTTTCAATTCCTACATTATCAGAAAATGTATTTGAGATACATGAGGGATTAGAGCTTAAGTAACAGTTTGTCTTAAAGGTATTTTGTATGCTCAGCTGGTGACCAGTTCTCAAAGTAATAAATCACTACTTCTGATACAGAGGCATGGTGGATACAGTCACCTAAATTTTCTTAAGAGTTGGTTGCAGAGTAGGATTTATCATGGAATAGCCATGGTTCCTAGGGTTAGAATGCACAGATCAAACTGGGAGGCAAAATAATGTGGAAGAAAATTTTCTGCATCTATGACTGACTTCCTAGGTGAAACTTCTAATATTTTCTACTAAGGAAAACAGTGCATTTGGGAAACTTCTATCTTTTCATCTTATGAAGTTTCTCTTTCTGTTTCCCACAGTGACACCTTGCTTTACACTGGCTCAGGAAGGCAAAAATCACTGTTTCACTCTATGGGGAGCTGTTAGGAAGGAACTGTTTTGTGGACAGCTAACATTTCTTGTTAATGGTACAGGTTTTCTATCTTCTCAGAAATCAGGCATATTTTAAGTGTTCCCAGGAGACAGGTGTTAGAGTCAAAGCAAGGACACCACCTCCTACTTGATGTAATATTTAAAAGTCTGTAATTAAACTATTTTAACATGTGGGCTTTTAAAGCTGAAATTAGTCAACACCGAAATCTGACTTTCCTAGGACTCAGCTTCCTAACAGCTTCTTCTCATGATATTTCTCATTTCTCCACATTACACACTGGTGTGTTTTGAGACAGAAACCAACAGGACTTCAAATTCTCCCTGGGCAATATGCATTTTCTCCAGAAACCCCATAGAGTTCAGAGATTATTTCAGTTTAACAAGAGGGTTTGTTTTGGGAAGGGAGGGAAAGCGGAATTAATGTTTCTTTGATCACTCTTCCCGTCGTGTTATAACCTGGTCAGCAGCTGAAGCAACCACACAGCTGTTTGGTCACCACACCCTTAGTGGTATGAGGGAAGAGAATAGAAAGTGGGGAAAAAAACCCCCAAAAGTGGGTTGATAGAAAGACAGTTTAATAGGACAGAAAAGTTAGATGATTTTTTTAAGGCCCTTTCCAACCCAAAGCATTCTACAATCCTATGATGCTGATATTAGTAATAATAATCATAGAATATACAAACCAAGTGATGAACAACACAATTTCTCACCACCCAAAGCCAATGCTCAGCTAGCTCCCAAGCTGCACCATCTCCCAGCCAACCCCCAGTTACATAAGGAACATGACATAATATGGTATGGAATAGCCTTTTGGCTAGTTTGGGTCAGATGCTCTGGCTTTGCCCATCTCCCAAGTTCTTGTGCACCCGCAGCCTCCTCGGTGGTAAGAAGCTGAGAAGTCCTTGACTGAAAACATCAGTGTCTCATCAACACCATTCTCATCCCAAACCCAAACCACAGCACTATACCAGCTTCTAGGAAGAAAATTAACTACTTCTGCTGAAACCATGTTTCTTCCTCATGTGTGTTTTTAGCCAAACAGAATCTTAAAAACTCCTTTAGAATCAAATGTTAATGCTTAAAGTAATATACCAGGAAAATGCCAGGGTTTTCGTCATATGCTGAGCTTTACCCTTATGGTCATACCATCACAATCTCAAATATAGCTGGGGAAGATTATGCAAACTCCCTCTTCCTCATTTGATAGCATCTGCACAAATGCAATCCTGGCTTCTGGCCACATAGTGACCCAGGAAGGGCCGTGATGCAGGATCACAGCAGTTTTTAAACTCTCTTTTTACACACACCAATATAAGGCTACTAAGAAAAAAAAGTGACAAAATGCATCAAGTTTTTTTAAAGTACTGCATAAATACATTGCAGGAACAGAGGAAGGGACTGTGGTGAAAGGGGATGCTATACTGTTATCCTTTGGCACATGTCTACACCCAGAGCTAACTGTAGCCAAATCAGGTTTTGCCCCAGACTCGGGTTGCTCTTTATCAAAACCCTGTCGCCTTGTGTTTATGTCTTTAATCCACTGTTTTTATTTGACATCTGCTCTTGGGCCTGCTCGATCCACAACTAATAATATGTTAAGATAAATGCTTAGGGAACGTTCAGTTTGTAACTTCGGTGCAGTTTTAGCTTTTACTGCTTTCCTGGGACTACAAATTACAATGTAAGATAACTCACAACTAAGGCTTGGCAGGTACGCTATTCTAATATTTTCCTGACTTCCAAGGAGATGCTATCAGTTCCAAACAGCACTATAAGCAGATGGTTAACAGTTACAAAGCTGCATACTGTTAATTTTGAAACATGCATATGCTACCATTTTCAAGGTAACATATGGCTTACAGGAATCATAGAGCATCTATAATAATGTAAGGACAAGAACAGGAAAAAAAATTCTTAAAATGAGTCAGGCTAAAGAGAGTCTTTTTTCTGCTTTGTGAGGCACAGCTTTTCAAAGATGATAAAACAGAACGAACCTTTTTAGGAAATTAACACAGCTCCATGGGCTACTGTGAGGTGCTGCTGAATATTTAAAGAGCTGGCATTCTCCTACTATGAATTTGTCATGTTCCTTCTGAGGGAAATTAGCCACCAATTTTTCATTTCTTCCTTTAAAATCCTGTTTTAGTTTTTTAATACTGCACAGTCGGTCTTTTAAGATTATACAATTCTGTAATTTAACATCCTAAACCAGATCATTAGGAGTAAGGCTGTTTCTTTTTTTTTTTTCCCAGCCCTGCAACTAATGGCATGTTAAAAAATTCATTTGCAAGCCCTCCAAATTTCTGATGCCACATCTTCAAGAATTATATATTGCTTTCCTCATTTCCACTGAGTTTTTTTTGCTAATTAAATACTAGACATGGATAGAATGGCTTGATAAACCCAATGTTTAATTATTGATTTACTGATTCATTGTTATTAATTCATTGTTGAATCAATATTTACAGTTCTTCAATTCATATTAATAACTTCAGATTCTATTTACCTCGGAGCTTGGGTTTTTTTTCAGTCTATTAATTTTATTCTAATTCCTCAGAACTATAACAATCCATACTAACAATGTCACTGCCAAAGTATTTCAGTAACAGTAAAAATACTCCACGTTGGTTTTCCAAGAATCATTCTGTGCTATAATTTAAAATTATAAACTTAGCACACAAATATGTATTTGCAGTATTTATTTTACAGCTGAAGTTTTGAGTGTTTACCAAGCTTAATTAAAATTGATGGCAGCCAAATAACACTAGAAAATTATATAAATTAAATAAAAAAGGTAGTCCTATGTAAATTTGTATTGTATAGGACTCTGATAAAATTTTGTAACAGTATGAAAGTAGTAGAAAAGAAATTGAGTTTTAAAGCTTTTCTGTTTCCTCATCTATTTGAGGTTATGCCTATTAGCAAGAGATGCTTAGGACTGCCTGAATATAATGTGAGTTATATTGAGAGGTTTTCTTGTCACATAATTATAAAGTCCCATGCTGAGCACAGGAGGTTATGATGACGAATCACATACTGTTCATTATTATTTTATTTGTCAGATCCTGTAACTACATTACTACGAGTTATAGCCTGTCTATATAGACAATTTTCCTACAATGATATTATTTATTTTTAAAATGGTTATTTTTCCTCAGTTAGTGGAAACAAAATAAGCCTCAAAGGGTATATTCTTAGCTCCCCAAAATTATATGGAACTTTTTTCGCTTGCACGTTAACAATATAACAAAATAAAACAAGTCCCTTTCCCCAGGAGGAAAAATAGAAGCACTCATAGCTGCTGATTTTCTGGTGATACGTTCACACTTCTGTTCCTTGACTGGCCACAGGTATAAGAAGATACGTACATGTTCAGGGAAGAAAAAACACAAATCAAATGCTATTTGACATCTGAACAGAAGTATCAGTTGTATAAAATATATATGTAAAAAAAATGCTGAATTACTTGCTTGACCTTATACACACTAACAAACATTATAGTAGATGTTGATTTTTAATTTTTTTTCTTTTTAAACAAACACACGTTTTAAAAATGCAGACCTTGGAAAAAATACAAAAGGACATAAATTTGTAATTGATAATGAGAGTTGGTTTTGGAAAGACTACACTAGAGAGATAGGTAGGAGGGAAGGACAGGTAGCTTTTAATCAAAGAAGAAAAAAATATCCATGTTTTCTCAAGAATTAATTGATTGAAACCAAATATTTGCACAAGGGGCGGAGGTGGGGGGAATAACTGTAAACGCTATTTAGAAATGAGAAAAAGAAAAAGAGGAAAATGTTTCAACCTCAGAAAGCTTGAATCAGTTATTCAGCAGATACAGCTTGGAACACTTAGAATAGATACTGCTATATGATTAGGTAGCTGGCTTGTGTTTTTCTTCCATGTACACACCTGCTGTCCTCACGTCCTTGATGGATTTATATTTCCAATCCTTTAGAATAAATGCTTGGACATTTTATGCATAGAATCTAAACTATGTGATGACATCTATTCCCAGGTCCTTGGATCCCAAAGTATTCATTAGGAATGTGATGGAAATCTCCCTTGAATGATGAACTTAAAAGATGTGCTCTTGAAGCATCATTAATCTTTCTAGGCACAGAAATCAGTGGACTGTCACCATCCATTCACTATGACAGGTAAAATGAGTTTTTTCCCCAGACTTATGGAAAATAAAAATGGTTTTAGAAAATTCACTGTGGTCATGATTCTGATCAAGGAAAAGGAGCATAATTCATATATTGTCTAAAGAAGGCTCAGCAAACTCTATTCCTTCAGATTTTATTCTGTGCTCATCTTCATGAACCTCCTCTCTATTCTCAGCACACTTAACACAGCTAAACTCCTGGAAAAGCCACTGGTGTCTGTATTCTGGCAATGTAAACTCACATAATGACCAGTGGGATTTGGAGAACCTTGACTGGACTATGAAAATAGGAAGATATTACCTCAAAATTTTAAATCAAGACTGATGTTATCTGGAGTAGTTCATAAATCATTTTCCTCCATCTTCGCAACAGTGTCAGATAGAATATGTCTATCCAAGACAGGAAAAAAGTTTCAGACAATATGCCCTGTTGATTAGTTACAGCTACTGTTAATATAAATCTAACTGATTTCAGATGATTTTTCTCTTTTTAAAAAGCAAACAGACAAGATGAGTATCTGCTCTAAATACAGAATAATAGTAAAGCTAGCATACATCATTCTCATTGGGTTTTTAGTGGTATTTCTAAAAATGCGAGTAAATTGTTAATTTTAAGATAAAGTAGTAAAAGTGTAAGAAAAAGAATGAAAATAAAAATGCTAAAGTAAGAGCATAAAAACATTTAACAATTTACAATTCACTGTACTACACAAAGATCATGAACATCCTAAACATGTTGCCTCCTGCCTCTTCCCACATAAGTGGGCCCAGGTGAGTGCTTACTGCAAATAAAAATAGTTACTTGACAAATTTGCTTCAGTTAAAAATAATCACAGGCATATCAAACGTTGTAGCTGAAATTTAAAATAAGCATAAGTAAAACCATACTTCAATACTTTTTTCTCTTTCTTCCTTTCTTACTCCTAAAATGCTCTGAAATAACCGAATGCTATTTTTTCGAGACTGATTGCTGTTGTTTTCTTATGTTCTCTTCCCAGAGAAATTACATTAAGCCCCTGCAGTCTGCATGGGAGACCTCTACTATTATATGATGTGTGTGACCTGAATGTCCTCAGATTATTGATTCTACAGACTTGATCAGATGTAAATACACATCCCCTTTCAAAGAAGCAATGGGAGCACTGCTGATTTCTCTTCCCTCAGCACACCTGCTCCTGTCTCCACCTCCCTGTGTGGTCCTGCTTTTGCTGCAGCTCCCTGTGCTCCGACCTTGGCTGACTGTTGTTTACCTTGTGCCACTGTACATAAGAATGACTTCTGTCAAAAATAGCTATCACCTCCACTGTGAAGAGTTGCTGTTTAACCTGGAGTTATTTCAGTAATGACAAGAAGTCAGCAATAATTGAATACATAATTATTACACAGGAGTGGGAACCAGAGTGACAGAACACATTCTTCTGCTGTAGGCTTTTCTTGGTGAATTACAGGTAAAAGGAGAGCCAAATACCACATCCACACTTGGTTCATGAATGTGTCTTCTGCAAACATAACTTTTCTACTTATTTATGAGGAATTTAGATTAACAAAAATTCTATAGTTATTCAAATACCACATTCAATTACACATTTTACCAACTCTCAACCTCCTACTCTATCCCCTCCCCCCCCCTCCAACTCTCTTCAGCCCAAGAATACTTGAGGGGTGGGTTTTGTAATACTTTACAAATAAAAGCCAAGCCCCTACCTTTTTAATGAACTTCCAAAATCTGAAAGGTAGGACCACAACTTACTACCACATTTTTGTCCACTTCCATTCAGATCCAGAATGAACTAACCAATACAGTATTAGGGGAGCTATATCAACCACTTTCATGCCTAGTGCAAAGCAACTTCACAGAGTAAGTTGAGATTTGTTTAAGGATCTACCAGATTTAAAGCCATGCATGTACCATTGTGATTCAGTAGTAACAAAAAACAAAGACAGCAATATTTTGGGGCATGACACAATCTAGCTAGGAAAAATCTCTGCCATATAATAATGCCTGCTGTCAGTACATGCTGTTATATAACATGAGACTTCCAAAGCTAGTTTTTTATTATGTGTTTACAAAAAAAACCTACACAAGATAAGCTAGGTAATTTTATTGCCACAGAAATCCAGATCATAGAATCATAGAATTGTAGGGGTTGGAAGTGACCTCGAGAGATCCTCAGGTCCAACCCCCGTGCCAAAGCAGGGTCCCTAGGACAAATCACTCAGATAGGAGTCCAGACGGGTCTTGAATACGTCCAGAGAAGGAGACTCCACCACCTCCTTGGGCAGCCTATTCCACTGCTCTGTCACCCTCACTGGGAAAAAGTTCTTCCGCATGTTGGTCTGGAACTTCCTGTGCTCCAATTTGCAGCCATTGCCCCTTGTCCTATCCACACAGACCACAGAAAAGGGGCTGGCTGATTCCCCCTGCTTCAGATAATTATAGACATTAATTAGGTCCCCCCTTAGTCTTCTCAAGGCTGAAGAGTCCCAACTTACTCAGCCTGTCCTCATAGGGGAGATACTCCAGGCCCCTAATCATCTTCGTAGTCCTTCTTTAGACTCTCTCCAGTAGATCCCTGTCCTTCTTACACCAGGGAGCCCAGAACTGGACACAATACTCCAGGTGGGGCCTGACCAGGGCAGAGTAGAGGGGGAGGATCACCTCCTTCGACCTGCTGGCTACACTTCTCCTGATGCACCCCAGGATCCCATTGGCTCTCTTAGCCACCAGGGCACACTTCTGGCTCATAGCCAACCTGTCATCTACCAGGACCATCAGGTCCTTCTCCATAGTGCTCTTCTCCAGCAGGTCATCCCCCAGCTTGTACTGAAATAAAAGGTTGTTCCTTCCCAGGTGCAAGACTTTACAGTTGCGTTAGTTGAATCTCATCAGGTTTCCCCCTACCCAGCTTTCCAGCTTGTCCAGGTCTCGCTGGATGGCTA
Organism: Laterallus jamaicensis coturniculus; assembly: GCA_022605575.1. Classification (NCBI taxonomy): domain Eukaryota; kingdom Metazoa; phylum Chordata; class Aves; order Gruiformes; family Rallidae; genus Laterallus; species Laterallus jamaicensis. The sequence goes on along the minus strand of JAKCOX010000031.1, from coordinate 5,993,153 downwards.
CGCAGTGATCCTGCAGGTCAGCCACCCCTCCCAGCTTTGTATCATCGGCGTACTTGCTGAGGGTGGATGCTATTCCCTCATCAAGGTCGTCAGTGAAGCTATTGAACAGGACTGGACCCAACACTGAGCCCTGGGGAACACCGCTTATCACAGGCCTCCATTCAGATTCTGCTCTTCGAATCACAACCCTCTGAGCTCGGTCCGACAGCCAATTCTCAACCCACCTCACTGTCCACTCATCTATCCCATGCTTTCTCAGCTTCGCTATCAGGGTGTCATGGGCGACAGTATCAAAGGCATTGCTGAAGTCAAGGTAGATGACATCCACTGCTTTCCCTCCATCTACCCAGCCTGTTATGAGATCGTAGAAGGCTATGAGATTGGTCAAGCACAATTTCCCCTTGGTGAATCCATGCTGACTACTCCTCATGACCTTCTTCTCTTCCAATTGCTTGGAGCTGTTCCATTACCTTTCCCGGAACAGAGGTGAGGCTGACTGGCCTATAGTTACTAGGTTCCTCTTTCTTGCCCTTTTTAAAGACTGGAGTGACATTGGCTATCCTCCAGTCTTCAGGCACTTCACCTGTCCTCCAAGACCTGTTGAAGATGCTAGAGAGTGGCTCAGCAATCACCTCTGCCAGCTCCCTCAGCACACGTGGATGTAACCCATCAGAGCCCATAGATTTGTGTGCATTAATCCCTTTGAGCCGCTCCTGGACCTCCCCTACCTCAACCAGAGGGAAATTCTTCATTTCCCAAACACTCCAACTCTCATACAGGATCTGTGGGTCCCGAGGGTCCTTTGAAGTGAAGTCCGAAGCAAAGGCAGCATTCAGTATCTCCACCTTCTCATCATCCCCCGTTACCAGGACACCCTCCTCATTCAGTAAGGGACCTACATTATCCCTGGTCATCCTCTTACTATTCACATCTCTAAAAAACCCCTTTTTATTATCCTTTATGTCCCTTGCCAGCTTCATTTCCAAGTGGGCTTTAGTTGCATCCCTACAGGCCCTGACCACATTCCTTTATTCTCCCCAGGTGCTCAGACCCTTTTTCCACAATTCATAGATCTTCTGCTTCTCTTGAGTTTACTCAGTAGCTCTGTGTTCATCCATGCAGGTCTTCTGCCTCTCTTTCCTGATTTTTTACTCAAAGGGATGCATCGTTCCTGTGCTTGGAAGAAGCGCTGTTTGAATGTTAGCCAGCTCTCACAGGCTCCTATTCCTTCAAACAGCGTAGATAACTAAGGTTAAAATGAAATCATATGAAAACGTAAAAATGTAAAAAAAAAATAAAAATATATTGGACAGGAGCACTGATCCAGAGAACAAGAACCTTCATAATTGTGTAGTTTCAGTGTTTGTGTCAATATATGTGAAAAAAATGAAGTTAAAGCCTAGTCTTGTTTAAACTTCATGATGCCAACGCATGGATCTCAAACAGCAATAAAATGAATTAAAAAAAATTTAAGGTAGAAACTGCCTTGAGAAACAACAGGCAGACCTTCTGTCAGTGCTTGAGACGAAGACAGAAAGCAGCATACACTGTGCCGTAGGAAAAGTGAACCCCAAGAATAACAGCATTATTACATCTGGTGGCAATATTTGAATTGTAAGTGGAACATGTAATTCAGACATACTCCTACCATAACACATTGCATTATTTGGTTTAGGTCTATGTCTAAGTGTTTGGTGCACTTCAATCCTTATTTTCTGAACTCTGTTGGTTGTGGGAGAATTTAAGAGTGTAAACATCACTTCAGTAAACGCTGCTACTAAAAAAAACCCCTACCTTCTTAAACATTCTTGACCTGACAGACCGAATCTCTGTGATTAACCATTTCAATAACAAAAAAAAAAGCGACGGAGGTGGCTTTCCAGTAGCCAGGTTTATGCAGGTTTCTTATGCAGGTTTATCAATAGCTAGAAAGAACTAAGTTTTGTTGAAGCAATTTTGAACGTGCACATCTTTCACCATGTTGAACTAGTAAGTTTTTGTATGAGCAGCAAAATTATTCCAAGTTTAGCAGCTGAAATGAAACTGTGAATTTCAAACATAGCCTGTTATCTTTCACAAAGTGTATGAAGTTGATATTTTATGAGGTCTTTTTTTGTTACTGATGATAATGAGATGCTCTATAGAGCAAACTCAAGGAAAAAAATAATGTCAGAATGCAATAAGCTCTTTGAATGAAAAAAAATTAAAACTTTTAAAGAAGATATGAAATTTTAGAGAGTTTTTTTTTTACAAGATCAACTGTAATACATATAAAAGCAATAAGATTAAATTTTTTAAGAAACAAATTGTTTGGCTTCATAATTCTGAATTAATATGTGGTATTCCTTAGCTTCATAACAAAAAGATGTATATAGATTTGATTGAATGAGAGCTGAATAATTTTTAGGAAAAACCCCAAACATTTGTATTTACTTGACATACAAATACGCAGCTTTTAATATACTTTTTCATCATGTTTAGAATCATTAGGATTTTAAGAAAAAGTATGGTTAATTAAACAAATGAAATGTTTTTTTCAAATGCATGGCTAAAGTTTGTGCTGATTTGACCCTGTCTGGAGGCCAGATTCCCACCAAAGTCACTCTATCACTCCTCTTTTCAGCTGGATAGGGGAGAAATTATATATTGAGAGGCTTAGGAGTTGAGATGACAGGGAGAGATCATAGTGTAATTAGTGTCACAGGCAAAAAAGACTCAACATAGAATAAAAAACCCCTAATTTATTACACTACACGACACACAGTGAAACCAAAGTAGGATAATGCAAAGTGCAACCAGATCTTTAAACACCTCCCCCATCCTTCCTCGTGAACTTGACTTTATTCATGATTACTCTCCCCCCCAGGGTGGCACAGGGAGGTGGGGAGGTGGAATGGGGATGGGGGTTTCAGTAGGTTCCTCATGAGTTGTTTTCCATCTTAGTCAGGGGGAGGGGTGCATTCCTCATGCTCTTCTCTTGATCCAGCACAATGTCTCACCCATGGACACAGTCCTCTACAAACTTCACCAACATGAGTCCCTTCCCCCAGGGCTTCAGCTCTTCACCAGCTGCCCCAGTGTGGCTCACTTCTAAGGGGTGCAGTCATAAATCACAGAATGTCTCTCAGTCTCTCAAGTCCAGACTGCTCCAGCCTGGTCCCTTTGGAGCCATTTCCCACCCTCCACCCCCCACCAGCAAGCCTGCTCAAATGTGAGCCTCTGTCTCTCCATGGGCTGAAAGTTCTGCCAGGAGCTTGCTCCAATGCAGGTCACAATGTTGTTCATATGTCTCCACCTGCTCCAGCATGGGGTCTCTCCACAAGCTGCAGGTGGGGTCTCTGCTCCTTTTCTTCCACAGGCTGCAGGGGAATCTCTCTGGTGCCTGGAGTGCCTCCTCCCCCACCTTCTTCACTGAGCTTGATGTCAGTTTCTTACATCTTCTCAGTTCTGTGATGGCAAAAAGCAGCCACTTGTGGTTGGTTTTTGGTGTGTGGGGTTTTCCCCTCCTCTTAAATGTGACTCACAGAGGTGCTATGACCGTCACTGACTGACTCAGACTTGGTCAGTGGTGGGTCCATCCTTGAGTTTAGCTGGTGTTTACTCTGGTGGGCCTAGGAGAAGCTTCTAGCTGCTTCTTGCAGAAGCCACCTCTGCAGCCCCCCCTCCTCCACCAGAATCCCACCATGCAAAGCCTCAAGTCAGTTCTTTTTGTCCAGAGAAAAATGTTTGTTAGCAGCTTGTTGAACTCTAAGATTCAGTAATAAGTGAAGAATAGCTTACATAGTCTTTGTGTACTCATCTAACAGTGATCTGTGGCTGTCTTTGGCCTAGGGCAAAATAATTTTGAACAAAACAGAGCTACCTCCATCCCCTGTAACTTCTTTTCTACCAATAAAGGTAGAAACATATTCCACTGGAACATATTGCTTGGAAAGGTGATGAAAGTCAGTGAAGATTTTCATAAACATGTTGAAGGTAAATCTGTCAGACGTGACACAGGTATAACTGACCTACTTTATAAGGATTACGTGAAGTCTCAAATTCCCTGCTAGCTCTCCTTTTCTGTAACTTTAAGCAGCAGACTGGTTGATTTTCTCTAGAGACTGTGCTTTCAGCCATAGGAGGTAAGACAGCATGCCTATCACTAAGGCCCACTCAAGCACGGAAGCCCACCAGGCAGCACAGTCCCAGATGCTGCGCAGAGCTGCAACCTCTTTACCACTCCAGGCCTCCCATGAGTTGGCACATCACATGTAAGAGGCTGTCTGCATCACACTAGACATCTCCTACAGTAAGAAGTTCACAGTTGCACGCAACAAGTAAGTGGGACTTGCCCTAATTACACCAGAAAGCTGCCTGTTTAGCAGCATTTCATAAACATCAGATGATTGCTTCCTTGAGTGATAAAGAACGAATAGAGCTCTGTGATATCACATCAGCTGTCCCTGGTTTAGAATATTTCCTGTAGCTGTGAGCAAGAAACAACCAATTTGCAAATTCAGGGACTGATCAAACCTGCCATTGTAGAAGCATCTAATTTCTCTGCACCTGAAGTACAAAGCAATCTGCACAATGACGTACACAAATGGTAGCTATGAACACTCTAGCTCTGTTGCAAATGGTGTAAGACTAACAAAAAGATAAAAAAACTATTTTAGCATTGCTTATTGTCACAACTAACCTTGCTTTTGCAGAGAGCAAAGTAGCTGCATGCTGAGCCAACCTTCCTGGCAAGTTATGGATGCCTTGTGCCACTGTGCTGGCCATTCAAAAGGGTTTGCAGGCCAAGGAGAACTGCTGGCTTTCAGGGGAATGCACAGAGCTTTGTTTCACAACAGCAGTGACAGCATTAGCGTTCAGGGGGTGATGGGCATGCTATTTTTAGGTTCTGCAGCCTGATGTGCAGCTCTCACTTCAGAGGAAGGCGATTGCTGCTGCTCTAGCTCCTGTGAAGGAGTAATTGCCTCACTTCATCCTTGAATCTTTGAAGAGATAAGAAGAAAACCCCATCTTTGTTAAGCAATATGCTAAGTTCTCCTTTCCAGCATACTGCAGAACTAGAGGCTGTTAAAGTGTGATTCATTGTAATTTCTGACCTTCAAATATCAGTTCTGTCAGTAGGGCTGTCACGTTAATTATGGCCACATAAAAAGCAGGCTACAAAACCTGTACTGTATCACAGCGGGAGCCATGATCACTGCACTCCTTGTTTCAGTGCTAGTATGTGCAGTTCTCCTACTACATACATGATGACAAGGAATTATACTCCACTGTATTTCGAACTGTAGGAAACAATGTATTTACAGAAAGCTTACCCTGTTTTCACACTGAAAATGTACAAACCCAACTACCCACTCCAGCCAACCCCTTCTTGCAGCAATAGAGCTGGAAAGGAGCAATTGCTCCTTTACCTCCCACCTCCCCCAGGACCTGCTAACCTGCTTCAGTAACCCCAAGATCCCCCCTTTAATTTGATGCCAAGATTATTTGCCGATATGACAGTGAAAGTGCCAGGCCACCTAGCTCCTGAAAAGTGGTGGGAGTGGGACAGCACTCCAAGTGATGGACTGCCTAAAAATATAATTTTTTATTTTCAAGGTACAACAGGTTTTAAGGGCTTGTGGTTTTCTGAGAATCAGGTGATTTGAAGAATTCATAGAGATGCTCTCCTAGGTCAGGAATGCCCTTACACTCTATCATTACCAACCAGCCACCAAGAACACTTTCTAACTGTGAGTCCTGAGGGGATCATGCAGTGGTTTACAAGTAGTGGGTGCCTATTCCCTCCCTCCCCCTCCTTTCTGAACAACAACAAATGCCAGCTTCGTTCACAATCCTGAACAAGTGGTCTTTACCTCCAGAAATAGAAATAGAGCTGCCTCTCTTGCCTAGGGCAGTTTAATAAGTGCTTGTGAGATAAACAGGGAAGTTTGACATTGACACTTTAAAATGGATCAGTCTATCAGGGCAGTGATCTGTGAAAACCCCACAGCTAGCACTGTGGCTGGAGAGAAGGGAAGGGATATTTCTTCTGACTGGGAGACTGAGGTGCTAAAAGCAAAATACTGCCAGGAGGAATAGGCACTGAACAGAAGGGTATGCTGGTTTATGTAGATAAGACTGTCTGTAAAGCAACCTAATACCTCCCTATTTACTCACGAGACAAAGACAAACCTCATTCACTCAGGGGAGGTGGATATTTGAAAGCTACACCCATTATTCAAACATTTATGTCTGGCTTCATATTGCCTTTGGTTCACATTTATCTATTGTTGCAGGGTGCCATAAATTATTACTAAAATTTTTAAAACCGTGAAAAGAAGGACGTTTCCTTGAAAAAGGAAGCTAATTGGGAGCTTTCCAACAGTTTTAAATTGCAAGTGAATTTTTATATTTAAAATCTGTGTACCTTTTGCTCACACTGATTTTGCTAGTAGCAGGTGGCTTTTCATTTAATGTTTTACTATATTCCAGCTTCCCATTTCCCACACACACTCAGTGTGTGAATTCTCATCTTACTCACATAATGCCACTGACAGCAGTGAAGACAGCCCTGTTTTGTTTTGGTTTTTTTTTTTTTTTTTTCAATGAAAGCTGGATCAGACCTTCAGTTTACAGACCCAAGAGCTCTCCAGCTCATACACACACGGAAACCATCACCAGCCCATATGTTAGGTCTCCTGGGACAAATACAATTCTTGTACCATCCTTTAGTTGAAATATACTACTGCATTATTCAAATATAACAGATGAAATTAGTTAGGAGCTGAAGTTCTCAGTTACCAAATCTCCTCACATGCTGTAGGATTAAAAAAACCCAAACTTAATATCATAACAGGATAAAAGGAAGTAGGCAGCATTTTTAAGAAGTAGCCCTCAGGAGAAGATGGGAGCAGTCCTCTGCCACTAAATTAGCATATTCAACCAGATCAGTAATTAACAATATTGGCACTAATAGGCTTCAGTAGCACACTCATACTAGTTGGGGTTCCTGTGATCACTATTGCAGAGGGAAGGAAGGAGGACTGGAATTTGCACAGATGAAGTGGGAAGAAATGAGTGCTTTTGGAAGAGAGAAAAGTTTATGGGGTAGAAAAAGTGACAGGTTTTGAACAACAGCAGCTCAAGCTCAGAGTTTCAGCTCCAAAGGTACTGCTTCTCGAGCACATCATTATTTAAAAAGAGAAGGGAAAATTCACTTTATTTCATAGTTTGAAAATAACTGACAATTTTAAAGCAGAGGGAAATTATTGCTTACGAATAGCACCTTAAAATCTAAACAGCAGCTAGGGCATACTTGGAGTATATCTTAGAATATTCTGATCATTCATTTTCAATTAACCCAAATGACTACTTTCTCTATCAAGTATAATAATCCTTCTGGTCACTCATAAAAGAAAAATGAACACGCATTAAGTGGAAAGACTGTATGAGTGAGAACATGGTGAAACACTAGACCCAACTACACCTTCCAAAGAAGCCTGTGGAAAAAGTAACAGTTGATGATCAGCTGTGGTAAAAGTGTATTAAGAATTTTATACAAATTTCCCAGTGACATTTTTTGGAGGAAGCCTAATACATTGGATTTTTATAGCACCTTCCCTTAAGTGCTGCTGAAGTAGCTTTCACATAATACTAGAAACATCACAAAAAATGCATTGAAAAAAGGATTCTGCCTTGAGACCAGAGAGAAAACTGCCACTGAGAATGGAACCAATTTGATGAAATTTTTAGACGTATTGTTCTACAGCCGTCCTCTCCTCTGAGCAAGGTGAAACTTCGGTGCTGTTGCTTAGTTATTTAGGTTAATAAAAATTAAAAAATATTCAGGAGTCTTCTGAGACTGAGCAGCTGGGAAATAAAATTAAATGTTGAAAAATACAAAGCAATCACAGAATTGTAGGGGTTGGAAGGGACCTCAAGAGATCCTCAGGTCCAACCCCCCTGCCAAAGCAGGCTCACTAGCTCACATTACACAGATAGGCATCCAGACGGGTCTTGAATATCTCCAGAGAAGGAGACTCCACCACCTTCCTGGGCAGCCTATTCCAGTGCTCTGTCACCCTCACTGTGAAAAAGCTTTTCCGCATGTTGGTGCAGAACTTCCTGTGTTCTAATGTGCAGCCATTGCCCCTTGTCCTGTCTCCGCCAGCCACTGAAAAGGGGCTGGCCAATTCCCCCTGCATCCCATGCTTAAGATAATTGTAAACACCAATTAGGTCTCCCCTTAATCTCCTTTTCTCTAGACTGAACAGTCCCAGCTTATTTAGCCACTCCTCATAGGGGAGATGCTCCAGGCCCTTAATCATCTTCGTAGCCCTTCTTTGGACTCTCTCCAGGAGATCCCTGTCCTTCTTACACCAGGGAGCCCAGAACTCCAGGTGGGGCCTGACCAGGGCAGAGTAGAGGAGGGGGATCACCTCCTTAGACCCGCTGGCCACACTCCTCCTGATGCACCCCAGGATCCCATTGGCTCTCTTAGCCACCAGGGCACACTGCTGGCTCATAGCCAACTTGTCATCTACCAGGACCCCCAGGTCCTTCTCCATATTGCTCTTCTCCAGTAGGTCATCCCCCAGCCTGTACTGATACATGCGCTTGTTCCTTCCCAGGTGCAAGACTTTACACTTGCGTTTGTTGAATCTCATCAGGTTTCCCCCTACCCAGCTTTCCAGCTTGTCCAGGTCTCACTGGATGGCAGCGCAGTGATCCTGCATGTCAGCCACCCCTCCCAGCTTTGTATCATCGGCGTACTTGCTGAGGGTGGATGCTATTCCCTCATCAAGGTCGTCAATGAAGCTATTGAACAGGACTGGACCCAACACTGAGCCCTGGGGAACACCGCTAGTCACAGGCCTCCATTCAGATTCTGCTCCTCGAATCACAACCCTCTGAGCCCGGTCTGACAGCCAATTCTCGACCCACCTCACTGTCCACTCATCTTTCCCATGCTCTCTCAGCTTTGTTATCAGGATGTTATGGGAGACAGTATCGAAAGCCTTGCTGAAGTCAAGGTAGATGACATCTACTGTTCTCCCTCCATCTACTCAGCCAGTGATGACATCATAGAAGGCTATGTGATTGGTCAAACATGATCTTCCCTTGGTGAATCCATGCTGACTACTCCTCATGACCTTCTTCTCTTCTAGTTGCTTGGTGATGGCATCCAGAACAAGCTGTTCCATCACCTTTCCAGGGACAGAAGTGAGGCTGACTGGCCTATAGTTACTAGGATCCTCCTTCTTGCCCTTTTTAAAGACCAGAGTGACATTGCCTTTCCTCCAGTCCTTGGGCACTTCTGTTCGCCAAGACCTATCGAAGATGATAGAGAGTGGCTCAGCAATCACCTCCGCCAGCTTCCTACACATGTGGGTGTAACCCATCCTGGCCCATGGATTTGTGTACATTAATCCCTGTGAGCCACTCCTGGACCACAAACACTCCAACTCTCATACAGGATCTGTGGGTCCCGAGGGACCTTTGAAGTGAAGACCAAAGGGAAGAAGGCATTCAGTATCTCCACCTTCTCATCATCCCCCGTTACCAGGACACCCGCCTCGTTCAGCAAGGGGTCTACATTATCCCTGGTCATCCTCTTACTATTCACATCTCTAAAAAACCCCTTTTTATTATCCTTTATGTCCCTTGCCAACTGCACTTCCAAGTGGGCTTTAGCCTTCCTAGTTGTGTCTCTACAGGCCCTGACAACATTCCTGTATTCTTCCTGGGTGCACAGACCCTCTTTCCACAGTTCATAGACCTTCTGCTTCCCTTTGAGTATATTCATTAGCTCCCTGCTTATCCACGCAGGTCTTTTACCTCTCTTTCCCAATTTCTTACTCAAAGGGATGCATCGTTCCTGTGCTTGGAAGAAGCGTTGTTTGAATGCTAGCCAGATCTCACAGGCTCCCATTCCTTCAAACAGTGTAGCCCATGGGATAGCCCCTATTAGATTTCGGAGGGCATCAAAGTTAGCTCTTCCAAAATTCAGGATAGTTGTCCTACTTTTTGGCTTGCTTCTTCCACTCAGGATCTTGAACTTGATCAACTCATGGTCGCTTTGTCCTAAGCTGCCCCCGACCTTCACTTCACTGACGAGCCCGTCCTTGTTAGTAAAAACAAGGTCAAGCATCCGCCCTCCCCTTGTAGGTTCCTGCACCATCTGTATCAGGAAGTTGTCTTCCATATACTGCAGAAATTGTCTGGACTGCATACGACTGTCCGTATTGCTTGCCCAGCAAATATCTGGGTAATTGAAGTCCCCCATAAGGACAAGTGCCTGCGACCTTGAGGCTACTTCCAGCTGCTTACAGAATGCACTATCAAGCCGCTTGTCTTGATCAGGGGGCCTGTAGTACACACCCACGACAACGTCACACATAGTAGCCTGCCCCTTAATTTCTCACAATGCTTGTGAGAAAAAATCCTAATGCACTCAGGAAAGGGATACTGGTATTGTAAGAGTTTGTTCTACAAAATCTCAGTAAAGCATTTGGAGTACTAGGAATTGTTAAGGAAAAAGTGGAAAGACTGAAGACATCATTCAGCTACTGTATAAATGAATCCACTTTTTAAAAACTACCTGCAGTTCCAGCATTTGAACCAGCTTGCAAAGTTATGGAAGAATTAGAGAAGGGACTGAGCAATATGGGGAGGATGATCTAAGGAATGTAATGGCACTTGTACAAGAAGAAACTGAGTACAGAATATTGCTAAAGCTGCATTTCTCCACATTGAAAAAGAGATTAAACCAGATATAATACTCGATTATCATAAATCCCATATGAAATACAAATATAGATCTGTTTCTGATAATATGAAAACAGAGATTTATCAAATGAAGTTACCTGGTGAGAGACTGGAAATAGGAGTACAGCGTACATATACTGTACAGTTCACTCTATGATTACATCATGGGTATTCAGAAAAAAAAGTAAGGCCATTTTTGAAAAAACGTTTAGCCTGAATCATGGGTGAAATGATCCATTTAAATGTTAGCAGTACAAAGGTATCTTCTGCAATTCAGCAGGTCTTTGAGTCACAAACTGAGGAAAGCTGCTTTCAAACACTTGTTCTATTTTTATACTCTTGTTTAGGCAAATGATACTTTTGCTAGACAGAGCATGCAAATCTAGCTATTTCATTTGACTCAGTGTGTCATTCCATGTTTTTAGGCCCACTCAGGATTTCTAATTCATGTATTGAAACAAGTGAAAAAAATTAATTAGATTTGCAGCTGTATCTCCAGGATGGATGTACTTTCAGCAGCTTAGAAGCTGGTGTTATAAACTGTCTTGACTAAGAGAAACAATGGATCCAGTTAACCAGCACAAGTCTGTAGGCTGTCATTCATAAACTATGGTCAAACCACTGATACAATTTTATATACTGTGTGTGTATATATACACACACACACCAGAGGATATCCTTCACAGAACGGTGTCATAAACAGACGTTTTCCAAGTCATTGTGCAAGTGTTCTGCATGATGTAAGGATCACCTTGGCATGAACAGCATTGATATCCTCACTGAAAAGAAGATTTATATCTTTAATCTGAAAAAAACCGAACAGTTCAGATTCTTTTTAGAGAAATACGTTAAATCACTCCTGCCAAATACGACCTGTATCCAGCCTTTCAAGCTCTGCATATGAATAACCAACACAGATCACTGTCTACCCCTTTCACATAAAATATTATTTAGAATAAAGTACAGCCATTAAATGACAATCTACAGAAAGAAGTATAGGATATTCTTTCTTACTAAGAACAAATTAAAAAAAGTGTCATCAAGAAGATGAAAAGGGTATGTGCAGAGAAATAAGACCTTTAATTTACTTCTTAAATGATTTCATTAATTGCTGTCCCTCATAAGGTGTGTCTCAGGAAAAAGACTCTTAATAAGGGGAAAGAATAATAATTGTCTAAAGATGAACAAAGGTTTGGAACAAGACCTTTGAAAGTACAGAAAATTGGATGTGATTAACAAGAATACAAAGATTAGAAAAATCAGAGCAGAAAGACTTAGAATAGAACTTCATGATAACAGCTGATTCTTTGCACCTCTGATCTTTTTTTCCCCTCACTCACATCCATGCAAAATAACTTTGCGGAAACTGTACTGCTCCTGTCTATACAACAAAACTTTTGTCTTTTATATCAAAAGTACACCAAAGACAATATTTGGTATTTGTCTCTCCATACCAAAAGTATCCATATTTTACCTGTTCACTGACCTCAAATTAAACTAAAACTACTCTGGAGTGCTCTGAAATAACCCAAACAGAGCATCCACAAGTACTTCATCAGCTGAATATTCTACAGACAGTGCATCCCCCTCTACTCGAGGGTCAGTTTCATAGCTTCACTGTCCTCATTTGAAGTGCAATGGATATAAAAGAACAATGCTTACTGAAATTGCAGTTCACTGAGATCATGTCATTGAAAAAAAGGAAGAGAAGAGTTTTAAGACTACTGAAGAGAAATGGATCCAGCAAATCACATTAGAAATGAAGAATATGTTTAAGAAAATCTCTCATTTTCTGAAATAGTCTTCAAATACTTACATCTAAAATCAGACAGGAAAAATCACAGCATAGAAAGTATGTGTAACTAGGGTAAGGACAAACACTACTTATTACATTTAAACATAAAAAACATCTTGCATCTAAAAAGTTAACAGCAAAATACGGATACCATTCTCCTCAAATGCACAAAGCTTAAAATAAATTTGGTCAGATACAGATGCACATAATCACGTTTTATTTTGAGCTTATGAGGCAAGTCTCTGAGTAATGTACACATGCAGATGCACAGCATTCTGTGACACTAGTCACAGTTATGTGCTCATCCTAAAAGCATACTCCCTTTTACGTTTGTAATTTGCAGTAGTATACAGATACCCAGTTCTCTCTAGAAGTCAGTCACATTCTTTTGGTCTCCCTCTGAGGCTTTATGGTCAAGTTATTTGTCTGGACTCACATCATCTTGACAATCAAAATACAAATCTAGGTAACAGTTCTGGGACATTTCTCACATTCTGTGATCCATGGCTGTTCTGCACAAGTGCCCACAAGTACACACAAGAATACTCAAAGGCACACAACTAAAACATGCTGTTACTGGTAAAACAAATTGTGTCACTCATCTCAGTAAGAAAACCTAAAGGTACCCGAATGAGAGCTCACTTACAGTACTGCACTGTTTAATTGTGATTCCACTACATAAAATGTCGACAAGAGAAGGATTCCTGCACAGCTAACTGCACATGCCTTGCCATAACAAGGAATGTGCTTTTGAACCTTTAAAAGTTACCAGAGCACAGGAAAGCCCCAACCGCACAGCAACAAGGAGGAATGCAAAAACTAAGTGGTGCATTGTGTTTGTCTTTAATCCAATTTAGCCTGGTTTCTCAGTGGTATTTTTCACTTATATTTATAGTTTAGTCTTTTAATTGCATTGGCATCAGAATTAGATGGGCACATACATTTTTGAATACACCGCTGAGTTCTTCACCACACTGAAGTAAGTTTAATAACCGAAGAACTGAAAATGGATCACCTTCAGCAGCAATAAACTAATAAATTTCCAGACTAAACTCAGGCAAAATTTGTCACGAAAAGCAGCAGGGATTCTGCCCACACAGAGATTACTATGCAAGGCTTAAATTATCAAAGTCACAAGAAGCAGATCTGCAGGGAGCAATTACTCTATGAAGGCAGCCAATAATCTAGTTAAATATAATGTATATTACACGTGCAGGTTAATACTCAGTCACCATATTTGGAATGTTAAAGAATATTTTTAATATTAATGCAAAATTACAATCACAAAAATTATCAGTTAAGAAAATTACACCCTGGGACATACTCAGGGTTTTGATTAAAAACTGTAGAATTATACATGGTGATTGATAGTGATGGCTTTTGCCTTTCCTTCTGTTTTTTGACGATAGAGTAGCAGATCTCCAGATTTTCTTATTTGCAGTATACATTCTACTCAAGTATTGTTCCTCTCTAGTGGGGGACTAGAAAACGGAATTTTGCACTTCATTTACAGCATGCCAAGCATGTGCTTGAAATACCAAATAAAGAAAAAAGTTTATTATGAAACACTGAAGATGAGAAAATGAAATCTGAATACTGAGAATTAGTAAATACAATTTTGGGAACCAATTATAAAATATATTTACTGTATTAAAGTTTCAAAGATATTTAGGATGTGTAAAATTTTAAAGATAATCATGGACAACTCACAACTGAAGGAAATAAACAAAGCAGAGAGAACTCAGTCTTTACTTTAAAACATACTAGTTAGAAAAAATTCTAATTCTCGAAAATGTATTCAACCAAAGTGCACACTTTTGCAGACACATTATCTGCTGCAAGTATATAATTCCTGTAGGTTGCATTTCCACTCCAAATCTCGTCTAAGAATGTGTGAGCCTCAGGCCCCACGAAAATAACAAAAAAATTACTAAACAGCAGAAATCATATCAGAGCAAACTTTCCCATATTTTATCATGTTGCTACTAGTATACATAAATTTTTAATGTTACAGGCACATATTTTATGTCTTAAGTCCAGTAAAAATTTTCAGATTAATATTAAATTCAGTTGTCACTCATTCTGTCAGAATACAGAGTGATTCCCAGCTGTGCAATTACTAGCAAATTTTGGAGGCTCAAGACTTATCATACAGAATAACAAGTATCTCCTTTCTGAATAACTAAGATAATCCCCAAATTGTGTTTCAGAAGAAAACTCTTAACTTCAAGAAGTTTTTCATCATAAATAGGTAAGTATATTAACTATTGTTATAACAGATATTAACTGTTCTTCCTCAGACTTGTTCCCATGGCTTAGTGCTTTTGCCCTTGTAAAGAACATCTTCGGAAGAAAAGTGTACCCCTACTCACCAGATCAAAGCCCAACAGGCCTCTGATCATCTTGCACAGTGATCCAAGCCCACCAGACCTTGTATGACCAAGGTAAATCTCCATTGCTTTCTACTACTTACTGAGGATACTAGTTCCAATGTGGGTACATCCACATGAGGAAGGGATTACATAGTGTAAAAAGGTGCTTTTAGGGGCTTTTTGAGTCTGGGAAAAGCAGTTAGGTTATGTCAGGGACAGGCAGCTTGTGGGAGGGCTGTTGATGAAGCATGGGTAAAGACAGATGATCTGAATGAAGCATCAAGGCACCACCTTCCACACCCCTCAGCCTAAGAAACAACCCTCAGAAAGCCCAGGGATCTGAGATCCTTGTACTAAGGTAGATGGAGCAAAGGGGGTGTGGTGTTGCAGCCTGAGCAGTTGGTCATGCAGGCAGGACCAGTCATGCTTTCAACCCAGAAAATAACTGTCACCAAAAGAAATGTTCTGACAAGAGGTTCCATATAAACATGTGGGTGTCCAGGTCATAGACTGCAGAATGTGTCAGTCTGGTACTTGTAACAGAGGATGATGGAGAAGATACCTGTGCTCCATGTGGCCAGGACCTAATGGTGGTAGATGGAAACAGGTTCTTCCTTGGAGAGGCAAGCGGATCCTGAACTCCCTTGCCTTTCTGGTTACCCTCATGCAACCAGTATGAAACTCTGGAAATTGAGGGCCAGGTGAATGAGGATGGAGATGAAGGTCCATCAGGGGAGTCTGCTAGGGTGCTAGGGTGAGACAAAACCCTTCTCCTCCCCCTCCTCCCCCATGACTTGGGACTAGTTCAATTAAGAAAAAAAGAAGAGTAATAGCAGTTGGTGATTCCCTTTCTGAGGGGAACTGAGGACCATATATATAGAGAGACCTGATCATCTCACAGTGAAGTCTGTTGCCTCCCTGGAGTCCGTGTTAGGGGTATTACTTAGAAACTCTCTGGTCTGGTGTGGCTAACTGACTACTACTTGCTGTTGATTATACAGTCATGAGGTTACAGAGAGAAGTCTGAAAGTACTTAAAAAGGACATAAAAAGTACTTTAAAAGTACTTAAAACGTTGAGAACTGGCTGTCAGACCGGGCTCAGAGGGTCGTGATCAGTGGAGTAGAATCTGAATGGAGGCCTGTGACTAGTGGTGTTCCCCAGGGCTCAGTGTTGGGTCCAGTCCTGTTTAATATCTTCATTGACGACCTTGATGAGGGAATAGCATCCACCCTCAGCGAGTACGCTGATGATACAAAGCTGGGAGGAGTGGCTGACACGAAGGAACACTGCGCTGCCATTCAGCGAGACCTGGACAGGCTGGAGAGCTGGGCTGGAAGAAACCTAATGAAATTCAACAAGTGCAAGTGTAAACCAACTGTATCAGTACAGGCTGGGGGATGACCTGTTGGAAAAAAGCTCTGTGGAGAAGGACCTGGGGGTCCTGGTTGATGACAGGTTGGCTATGAGCCAGCAGTGTGCCCTGGTGGCCAAGAGAGCCAATGGGATCCTGGGGTGCATCAGGAGGAGTGAGTCCAGCAGGTCGAAGGAAGTGATCCTCCCCCTCTACTCTGCGTTGGTCAGGCCCCACCTGGAATGCTGTGTCCAGTTCTGGGCTCCCTGGTATAAAAAAGACAGGGACCTTCTGGAGAGAGTCCAGAGAAGGGCTACAAAGTTGATTAGGGGTCTGGAACATCTCCCCTCTGAGGAAAGGCTGAGTGAGCTGGGTCTGTTCAGCCTGGAAAAAAGAAGACTTAGGGGGGACCTAATTAGTGTTTATAAGTATCTTAGGCATGGGTGACAGGGGGAATTGGCCAGCCCCTTTTCAGTGGTCTGTGGGAACGGGACTAGGGGCAATGGCTGTAAGCTGGAGCACAGGAAGTTCCGCACCAACATGCGGAAGAACTTTTTCACAGTGAGGGTAACAGAGCACTGGAATAGGCTGCCCAGGAAGGTGGTGGAGTCTCCTTCTCTGGAGATATTCAAGTCTCGTCTGGACGCCTATCTATGTAATATGAGCTAGGGAGCCTGCTTTGGCAGGGGGGTTGGACCCGATGATCTCTTGAGGTCCCTTCCAACCCCTAAGATTCTGTGATTCTGTGACTTCAGTGCTTTGGGGAGGTTGGTTGAGGACTTGGGAGCACAGGTAGTGTTCTCAATTCCTCTAGTGACAGGAAAGAATACTGAAAGAAAGATGAAAACCACACGATTTACACATGGCTTAGAGAAAGGGGCCACCGACAGAACTTTGGATTTTGTGATCATGGGGAAATTTTCAGGGCACTGGCTCTGCTCATGACGGAGATGGAGTTCATCTGTCCCATAGAGGAAGTGGGTCCTCATGCACAAATTGGCAGCGCTCATAGATCAGGCTTTAAACTAGTTTCAAAGAGGGATAAAACTGAGCTTGTTAGAAGGCAAGGGTGGCAGCCCAATGTTGGGGCTGAAATCTGCACACTCTGTCTGAAGTGCCTGTATGCAGGCCTGTATGCCTGTATGCACACAGCTTGGGGGACAAAAAGGAGGAATTGGAGTCTCTGTGATCGTAGGACCATGATCACTGCAATTACTAAGACATGGTAGGATGGCTCAGATGACTGGAATGCTGTCATTGATGGCTATGTCCTTTTCAGGAAAGACAGGTCAACAGGGTGAGGTGGTAGAGTTGCTCTTTGTGTGAGACAGCAACTGGAATGTATCAAGCTCTCCCTGGGGGTGGATGAGGAGCGACTGGAGAGCTTGTGGGTAAAGAATAAGTGGCAGGCTAATATGAGAGATACTGTTGTGGGTCTCTATTACAGGCCACCTGATCAGGATGGAGAAGTTAATGGGGCCTTCTACAGACAGCTGAAAATAGCCTCACAATCATAGGCCTTAGTTCTCATGGGAGACTTCAATCACTCTGATGTCTGCTGGGAAGGCCACACAGCCAAGCACATATAGTCCACGAGGTTCCTCCAGTGTACTGATGATAACTTTTTGACTCAGGTAGTAGAAGAGCCAACAAGGAGGGGTGTACTACGGGACCTAGTGCTGACAAAGAGGGATTGGTGGAGGGCATTAAGGCTGGGAGCAGCCTTGGTTGTAGTGATCATGCAAAGACAGAGTTCAGGATCATGGGTACTAGATACAAAACAGCAAGTAGGACTGCAACCTTGGACTTTAGGAAGGCTAATTTTGACCTACCTAAGAAACTGCTTGGAGAAATTCCATGGGCCAGGGCTCTGGAAGGCAGGGGGGCTCAGGAGAGCTGGATGATATTCAAGGACCACTTCCTCCAAGCTCAGAATCGGTGGATTCCTAAGAGCAAGAAATCAGGCAAGGGAAGCAGGAGACCTGCGTAGTTGAGTGGAGAGCTTCTGAAAAAGCTAAAGTGGAAGAAGGAAGTCTACATTTTGTGGATGAAGGGACTGACCACTTGGGAAGATTACAAGATTGCTGTCAGGATATGCAGGGATCAAAAGAGAAAAGCCAAGGCCTCCTTGGAGCTAAAGCCAGCAAGGAATATCAAAGGTAACAGGAAGTGTTTCTTCAAGTTTATTGGTGGCAAAAGGAAAACTAGGGAAAATGTGGGCCTTCTGCTGAATGAGGCAGGTGGTGTGGTGACAGAGAACGCACTGAAGGTGGAGTCACTGAATGCAGCCTTTGCTTCAGTCTTTACTGCTGGGCCTCAGGAGCCCCAGACTCTGGAAGTAACAAAGTCTGGAGGGAGATGTTCCCTTGGTTGAGAAAGATCCAGTTAGAAAATAGTTTTAAAAACTGGATATCCACAAGTTTTTGGGTCCTGATGGAATGCACCTGTGAGTGCTGAGGAAGAAGTAAATTCCAAGGCACTCTCCATCATCATTGAAAGGTCACAGAGAATAGGTGAGGTGCCTGAAGATTGGAGGAAAGCCAATGTCACTACAAGAAGTAGTCAGCACGGATTCCTCAAGGGGAAGTCATGTCTGATTAACCAGATAGGCTTCTACAACAGCATGACTGGATAGGCAAATGAAGATGGGTAAATGAAGAGAGAGCAGTGCACATTGTCTATGTCGAATTCAGCAAGGCTTTTGACACCATCTCCCACCGCAGCCTCGTTGGCAAACTTTGGAAATGTGTGTTAGATGAATGGACAGTGAGGTGGATTGAAAATTGGCTGAAAGACCAAGCCCAGAGGGTTGTGATAAGTGGCATAGAGTCTAGTTGGAGGCCTGTGACAAGTGGTCTTCCTCAGGGTTCAGTGCCGGGTCCAGCCCTGTTCAATGTATTCATCAACATCTTGGATGAAGGGACAAAGTGTACCCTCAGCAAGTTTACTGATGATACAAAACTGGGAGAAGTGGCTGACACACTCGAAGACTGTGTTACCATTCAGTGAGATTTGGACAGGCTGGAGAGTTGGGAAGGGAGTAAACTTATGAAATTCAACAAGGGCAAGTGTATGGTCCTGCATCTAGGGAGGAATAACTCCATGCACCAGTACAGGTTAGGGACTGACCTGCTGGAAAGCAGCTCCGTGGAAAAAGACCTGGAAGTCCTGGTGGACAACAGGATAACCATGAGCCAACAATATACCCTCATAGCCATGAAAGCCAATGGCATCCTGGGGTGTGTCAAGAAGAATGTAGCCAGCAGGTCAAGGGAGGCTATCCCCCCCTCTACTCTATTCCTCACCTGGAATATTGTGTGCAGTGCTGGGCTCTCCAGTTTAAGAAAGACAGTGAACTACTGGAGAAGTTACAAAAAAGGGGCTACAAAGATGATTAGGGGACATCTCTCTTATGAAGAGTGGCTGAGGGACTTGGGAATCTAGCTTAGAGAAGACTGAGGGAGGGGATCATATCAATGCTTATAAACACTTGATGTGTGGGTGTCAGGAGGATGGGGTACAGGACAAGAGGTAATGGGCATAAACTTGACTATAGGAAGTTCCACCTAAACATGGGAAGGAACTTCTTTACTGTGAGGGTGGCAGAGCACTAGAACAGGATGCCCAGAGAGTTGTGGAGTGTCCGTCTCTGGAGACATTTAAAACCTGCTTGGATGTTGTTCTGTGCAGCCTGCTCTAGGTGATCCTGCACTTGCATGGGGGAGGTGGACTAGATGGCTCATCAGAGGCCCCTTCCAAACCCTATCGTTCTGTGATTCTATGATTCTTTGTGCACAATAAAGCCAGCACAGAAACAGGAAACTGAGCAGCATTCACTTTTAGAACACTAAAAATAATAAGCTCTGCTTATTAAATCCTATAATTATGCAGGCCCACAGCCAGCAGTGGGGATATGCATCCACCCCAGAAGCCAATACTTCAAGAGGACCAAGTTGTTGAAGTATCACTGATGGTATAATTTGGTCAACAAAATTGTCCTATGAGCAACGGTGTCTGAGAAAGAAAATTAGCCCTATGTGACTTCCTTACTCTGTGTTGAAATTGCAAGACTTAGTTACAAGAGCAGAACCAACACCTCAACATCTGCATGAAACAACCATAGACAATCACATTTCATACCACAGTATGTACAGCTACAACTCTTTGAGACAATTCCCCTTTCACATCAGTTGTTAACCTATTCTGATCAAACAGTACCTTGGAGTGGTGCCAGGTAGTAATTTCTAACAGGTCTCAAAGTTATTTAACACAGTAGCTACCATTTAAAATTATTTTTATAACAATCACAAGTTGCCCACAATATAAAAGCATAGATTAAACTGGTACTTTTGTGTTACACTCGTCCAAATAGATTTGGCAACTGCTTTTCACAGAATACTCTGGCTGCAGATCTTTAGAATACGAACAGGAATATGAATAAACACCCATATAGTGTTGAACTTCTTTGGCCTCATTTGAATGACCAATGCTGGGTGAACAAGTTGCTGAATATTGCTTTCACGTATAAGTAAAGAAAAAGATACTTTTGTACAAGCCTGCATAGAACAAAAATATTTTAATTTAATCAGACAGACAAATAGGCTCATGGGAATGCCATTTGCAATTCAGTAATGATATTTGTAGGTGGTTGTATTTTATAAAGAACATTTACAGAGGTGTTCAAGGTTACCAATCACATAAGCAGAATGCATTATGCATTTCTAACTCTACTGCCACAAGTATTTCCCCACAGAATCAAAGTCCAAACTTTGGGTTGCAAAAAGTGGCAGTGTTTTCAGAGACAAAATTTAAGACATTAAAAAACTTGATTAAGAAATTACATGGATGCATACTGCCTATTTTTGGCCATATTGTGACGACCTACATTTCATGAATGCAAAACTTAGGCATTAAGTGTTTTAGAAACACTTAGAACTCGACAAAGTAACAGACTTCATTTGTTGAGTGGAAAACAGAGTATCATCTTTGATTAGGCAGATGGTTTTGACTGCTTTTTTAGAATATTTTCTGGCCAGCAAGAAACTGGAGGGCCAAGCTGTAAGAATTATATTAGAAAAAGTGGTGATAAACACTTCATAAACTTGGTTTGGGTATCCAAGCGGAGTTAAAATCTACTATATTAGAGTACTTAGGAAATGCTAAAGAAAAAAACAGGAGACATGTTCAATACAAACGGCATACTTTTCCCAGAATGATAGCTGAGGAATCCTTGTCAGCCTGCATGCACCAGACTGTATTAAGATAAAACGTGGACTGCTGTACATAATGTACAAACTGTAAATAATGTTGCATTTCTTTCTTGTTTTCTGCTTTCACAAACTTCAAACAGATGTAATAACAGGAGTGTACTAGTCAGAAGGAAATTTAGCAAAGGTGCAAATTGTGTATCAACTCTTTAAAAAAAATCAAAACAAACTGACAATGACACCATCTATTTGAAAAAATAAAATCTTGTAATCATGTTCTGCATCACTGTTTTTGCCTGGAAGATCATGTTTAGAAATAAGCTACCACCCCTCCAAAATTAGAAATTAGTATTAGTAAAATACAGCTATATTGTCAAGAAGGCTTCTTTACACTAAATTGAAATGAATGGAGGAATATTTGATAAGAGTAAAAAAAGACTGGAAGAAAGGACTAGCAATATTCAACTCTTAAGAAGACCTTATAATCATGGACAATAGAGAGGTTATCCTACTTTAAACCTGCTTTCTACTTAGCACAGATGAGGTAACTTTAATGAACTGGGACAGTGCTGTTAAAAGCAAAGCAAATTCAGAAAATGAAAGACAAAATTCGGGTTCCTAATACTCTGTAGCAGTAGATTTCGCCATATAAAATCTCATATATAGTGAAGATATTTTTGTTATTCAGTTATCAAAATAAAAATATAATTTGGAAGACTTAGTATAAGTGATTGGGCAATGCATTCTGCCAATTTCATGTTCTATACTCATTAAATGCATTGAAGTAATCTTTGGGAAAAATCTTGGTAGCACTGAGAATTGCAGAGGTGAGGGAATTAATAGTCTTCTTTAAGCTTCTAAAGGCTTGATTTAAATCAGTTCTGTCAAATGAGTGAGGAGAAACGAGTGGAGGCTTAGGTCTACTGAAGCTGCTGAAGGTATACCACAGAATACTAAAACCAATTCCTCCAAAAACCTTTGTCTATTTTAATATATTGCCTACTGACTACAATTTGCCTTAATCAGCCTTAGCCTTTCAATGGCAACAACTCTACTAATGCTGTTGCAGTGCTATTCAACTTCTTTATAAGGTAATACAAATACCATATTTCTAAGCATAGACAAAGAATGGGTACAATAATGTCTTAATTGTTGAAGGTTCAGTACAAGGTACTGGCTCATAGCCACTGTATAATAATGTAAACTTGGGTTTTTTTGGCAGCTTTCGTGTATGAATACTTTGGCTTAATTAATAGGAGATTGCTTAGGAGGAATTCTGAAAAGAGGAGAGTAGTTCAAGCTGAGCCACCATTCAGCAAATCTTAGGGTGTTGCTACAGGAAAATAGAACTTTTTGCTTCTGTGTTTTTGACTTTTTAGGTGATAAGTGATGAAGACTAATAGCTCTTTAATGAACCTTTAAAATGATCTCCCTATCAGGTTAAGTACTAGATATCAGGGAGGTGGCTGACACATTCCTTGGTTCAGCATGTTTGAAGCTAGGTCTGCTGAAATTGGAAGGTCTACCTAAGAAAAAACAGGTGGAAACTGGAGAATTGTTTTACACTTGTATTTTAAAAGCTTTTATTGCATCTCATTTAAGAAAGCTAATGACTGACTGGATGTTCACAAAGGACTGATGAGCCTTTTCCTGATCTCATTTGGACTAGCTAAAGGGTGTTGCAACTCAGAATGCTGGTTAAGAGTGGAAAAATTCTGTCATGGGGTCCCAGCTCAATACAGTTTTCAGGCAGCTGAGGGTAGATTTAATACACAGGTTTTGATCTAACATCTCACTAGGAGGTACTGTCTTCTATACCATTCATGAAAGACTACACTTGAAAAGGCACTTACTAGACATACCATTCTGGACAAGGCAAAAATAGGAATGGTAACTTCAGTGAAAGAAGCACTGCACCTAGGGCATACTGGATGATTATACTATGATTGTGCTCACCAGCTCCTTTCAGGAGAATCACAGCTTCTTCAAAGTGTCAGTGCTGGCTATCCTAATTTGTTCAAGGAATTACACTGCTGAATAAATGTTTTAGCTGCTTCCCACTACTAATTTATGGCTGCACAGTTTTGAGCTGCTAAATGCATGCAGCATTTGCTGTCACTGAAGCATCAAGTGATGCTGTATGATCTGAGTATCCATTTAGAAGGAATTTGGGATCCTTTGAGATGAAAGGAAGTAGATTAGCATACAAACATGTCCTAAATATTTTCATTCTCTCACACTCCAAACTCTGTGCTGGCATTTTTATGTAGTAAGATCATTCCTTTCAGTAACACACAGTCCCATACATGATTCTGCTGAAAGGACTGAACACCACAGTGTCACTGTAATCAGTTTTCATTGCGTTTCATCAGTTTCAAGACACAGAACTATTCCAACAGGAAAAGAAAAAAAAAAAGATTATAGGTTACTTCTAGGCACCCTAAGGCCAGGACATGTGTAATGTCTATGAATCCAGCCTCCCCCATTATTTACTCCTAGACAGAGAAAGGAGATGTGTACTTGCCCTTAGGCTCTTGTGAAAATGTTTTGTATGATTGACTTATTATTATTCTTTAGATAGGCTTCTTAAAGATCTTGTATCAAAAACACAGATCAAAGATCTTGAGCTTTATCAAAATTGATCAGAAATTTACTTCATTCTGCACACGAAACCAAGACCTTTAGAGGCACCAAGAGACTACTGCCACAATTTATGTATGCACAAGAAGTGGGGAAAGAACTCTTCTATAGAGGAAGTTCATGCATAACAGTCAAGATAGTAATTATCTATGGTTTGCAGAGCACATTTGGATTTGTGCATAACTTTTACCTTTTACATATTCATTAAGCTGTTTGTATTAAATGTTGTTATAAAATGAGTCCAGGCTAATTTTGCTGATAAAAAAATGGTTACTAGGTCTCATTATTGTTTAATGTGGGTGGCTAATTACTTGTTATTTAGACTAAAAATGCTACTACTAATGTTCTGTTAATAGCCAGCACTCTTGCTAGGCTTTTGGGAAGAAATCTATGTTTGTGTATGTACTTTGTTTTCTCTCTATTCTGAATGCCCTTGCAAGTTACTGCTTGGTCTTGTCCCTCTTATTAAATATTTTTAGCTAGAGAAATCTATGCATACATGGTTTGCTTCACAGTAAAACTCTAAGTCTCCTGTATCTACATGTACTTTCATAGTCTGCATGCAAACAGTTTCCCAATATAGATTCCTGAAGGATAAGAGTGTTCCCAGAAACAAGGTCCATTATATTTAGTGAAATAACTTCTAGCAATTGTTCAGCTCAGTTTTATGCCAGCTCCTACATACCCATGTCTGGAATAGAATCACAGAATCATAGAATGGCAAGGGTTGGAAGGGACCCCAAGGATCATAAAGCTCCAACCCCCTTGCCACAGGCAGGGCCACCAACCTCAGGCCTGGACCTACACAAAGTTGCCCAGGACCCCATCCAACCTGGCCTTAAACACTTCCAGGGATGGGGCATCCACCACCTCTCTGGGCAGCCTGTTCCAGGACCTCACCACTCTTTCTGTAAAAAACTTGCCCCTAATATTCAATCTAAACCTTCCCTCCATTAGCTTTAAACCATTCCCCCTTGTCCTGCCATTCTCTGCCCTTCTAAAAAGTTGATTCCCCTCCTGTTTGTATGCTCCCTTCAGGTACTGGAAGGCTGCAATGAGGTCCCCCCGCAGCCTTCTCTTCTCCAGGCTGAACAAGCCCAGCTCCCTCAGCCTCTCTTTGTAGGGCAGGTGCTCCAGCCCTCTAATCATCTTTGTGGCCCTCCTCTGAACCCTCTCCAACACTTCCACATCTTTCTTGTATTGGGGGCCCCAGATCTGGACACAGTACTCCAGGTGGGGCCTCATGAGGGCAGAGTAGAGAGGGACAATCACCTCCCTGTCCCTGCTGGCCACCCCTCTTCTGATGGAGCCCAGGATACCATTGGCCTTGCGAGCTGCAAGAGCACACTGCTGGCTCATGTTAAGTTTCTCATCCACTATGACACCCAGGTCCTTCTCAGCAGGGCTACTCTCAAGAAGCTCTTCTCCCAGTCTGTATCTATGTCTGGGATTCTTCCGGCCCAAGTGCAAGACCTTACACTTGGCAGTGTTGAACCTCATTAGGTTCACCCGGGCCCATCTTTCCAGCCTGTCAAGATCCCTCTGGATGGCTTCCTTTCCTTCTAGGGTGTTGACCACAGCACTCAGCTTGGTGTCATCTGCAAACTTGCTGAGGGTGCACTCAATCCCATCATTGATGTCATTGATAAAGATGTTAAAGAGAACCAGTCCCAAAACAGACCCCTGGGGGACACCACTTGTCACCGGCCTCCACCTGGACATAGACCCATTGACCACCACCCTTTGGCTACGGTTTGTTAACCAGTTTCTTATCCACTGGATGGTCCACCCATCAAATCCACATCTCTCCAGTTTAGTTATAAGGATATGGTGGGGGACTGTGTCAAAGGCCTTCCACAAGTCCAGGTAGATGACATCGGTTGCCTTCCCTTTATCTACTGATGCTGTCACTCCATCATAGAAAGTCACCAGATTGGTGAGGCACGACCTTCCCTTGGTGAAGCCGTGCTGGCTGCCCCGATCACGTGCTCTTCCCTCATGTGCTCTAGCATGTCATCCAGGACAGGTCTACTGCAGGGAAACCTGACTGAAGGGAAATGGACGTTGTCTTCTACCTGTGAGCCAAACTGATTCTGAGAACTGAATGTGGACTTGGGGAAGGAGACAGAATGGCCCATTCACTTGCCCTCACAATTATGTGCTAGCTGGCTTCTTACGGAAAATTAAATGACATCACGTTTGGATGAGCAGATAGGACTGTGAAGTATCATTTACACTGCCCTTTGTCATGTGCAACGAATTTAACATTTTTCCCTGTAAGCCTACTTGATTTATTTTTGCATTATAGTCACAAATGACTTTTCAATAGAAAAATAAATTAAACATTGTATCACTGTTGAACACAGTAACTATGTAGAATAGGTGACTAAGTTTTAACTTTATATAGTTTTTAGGACAGTGTTAACATGTCTGAAATGAAAAAGTAACAGTAAGGCTACCTTGTGGGAACAATACATTAAAAAAATAATTTGTATTTTACGAAAATATAGTTACAGGCACAGCTGGTGAATGCAACACAATCCAGATGTTATCCAGATAATATTTGATCATATTTTTCTTTTAATCTGTTTTATAATTGGATGGTCATTTTCTACTAGTTCAAAACAACCATGGGAATCTTTGGAGACTCAAAATGTAATAATATAGTAACAATATTAACATGTTATTCACATAAGTATTTTTTAAAAGGGATTTTTTTATATAACTAATCCATGTCTAACCTTTTTACAGCATTTATTACTACAATAAAGAATACTATCTTCTTTCATCTTTTAGAAATGTGGTGGTTCGGCCCCAGCTGCAGGTAAGCATCATGCACAGCTCAACTTACCCCTCCAACCATAGGATGGGGAGGAAAATGGGCAGAGAAATACAAAACATTGGGTGAGATAAGGACAGTTTGCTGGGATGGCACAGGGAGAGGGAAACAGCAACAACAGGACTTATGACAGAATACACAAATGATGATAACACAAGGCACTTTACAGACTCAATGATGGAGTAGACTCTCCACCCACAATCAGCCAGTTCCAGAGCCACATGCACCCTGACCAGTTCCTGACATCACATGGTGCGGAAAACACCCTAGGCCAGCTCAGCTCATCTGGCCTGGCTCCTTGTGAAAGTTAACTCTGACCTAGAAGAAACCAGTACAAGAAAGAATGTAATAGCACAGAGGTGGTACGTGCACAAGAAAACACTATTTTATTAAAGGTTTTAAAGAGCAGTAGTGATTTGGCCGACAGAGTTACTTTCAGGCTTGAACCAACACTTAGATTGCAAATATTGACAAACTCAAGGTGAGTGGAAATTAAGACTCAAGTTTTGTTTTAACAAGAAAAAACATGCAATCACAATTTACATGCACATTGAGACTTGCTTTCTTAAATGTCTGTGTAAACTTACATAAAGTAAACTGCAAAACTATGCCACTGGCCACACATTTCCTAAGCACAACAGGTTTTATAATGTTATGTAGTATGTTTTTTCCTTCAGCTCCTTAATCATTTGCAAGGTTGTTGGATTTTTCTCTCACAAGAATTACCAAAGGATAGGGCAACATTTTTTTTTTTTAATGGGAAACTGTGAACACTTCTGGACTTTACCTAACCATAGCAACTTGACTGAGATTAGCAACAAATGTACTCTTACATTGCACTTAATTTTCAAGCTGATACGTAATACAATAAAGTTTCTGCTGTTGGGAATTTTGGCTAGGTTCATCTACGCTCACCTGAATATAAGTATATATATATTAGGTATTAAAATTATAGTTCATGATTTTTCCTTTAAAGAGCCCTACGCTAAGCTCCTAAGTACAGATTTTGAATTACAAATTAAATCATAAGGTTTTCAAAAGTCATTAAGAACCTAGATTGTACTTCCTTATTGCCCAGTACTTCAGTATTTTCCATCTGCATGTTGATACAGAATATGAAGATCCTGAAAACCTATGGCTAGAAAAACACTATTTCCTTGGAAATCCTCTTTTTTAAACAATAGTATTGAGAGTGCTCCTGTACCACAAAATTAAACAGAAACACTTTGAAACGTCACCATAAATTATGTATGTGTCTCAGGTGGATGTCAAGCAGTCAACCAATCAGTTTAATTGAAAAACAAACAAAAAGCTGGTGAATGCCATTTTAAAAGTGCCTGCTTAATATAAAACTAAACAATGTTAATAGGAATAAATATGTTTGTAGCATAGCAACTGACATTAATTTTCTGCAATGTGTCTCTCTACTCACAGGTCTGTTTGGTTTCGGATACTAGCTCAGGTTTTCAAGCTGAGAAAGGCAATTTTAGAATTGGCATTTTGCTCCTTAGCAAACCTTAACTGTGTTTAGTGATTTCCTTTGTTGTTTTGCTTCTCATGAATTGTCCACACTGTTCCTTCTCCTTGGTCTATCTTTAAAAATACGTTACTATAAACCAATACATGTCTCTGTGAATAGACAGCCATCTGTGCATTGCTGTAAACTACACACAGGATAAATCCATAATAATATGATTTGATCAGAAAGGCATTCCAGATTAGAAAAATATTTTCTCTGCAATGTTTTGTTTTTGTGTTTAAAGATTAAGAATAAAAGAGAATTTCATCAAATTTACTTCCTTAGTTCAGAGAGAATATAAATTCACAGTAGCATGAAAAACAGATTTCAGTCTTAATGTTGCTAACAAAATGGACTGTCGTTCATAGATATAATGTCATTTTATGCTATAAACTCAAAAAAATCTATGTGAAACCTGTAAATTGTAATAATCCATTGCTTGGAGTAGATAGCAAATATATATATAGCAAGGCCTTGCTATAGCTACCCAGTCTCCAAAAACATGGGAAAATGTCTATTTATTTTTATATTGTTACTAATAGCATGCAAGTTTTAAAATTAAATCTAGAAACTGGTCATTCATAAGATTCCAGTATCAAAATGATACCATCAGCTAAGTGTGAATTAACTCATAGAGCACATCTGAAGACCTGCACAGAGACACTTATTTTTATATTGTTACTAATAGCATGCAAGTTTTAAAATTAAATCTAGAAACTGGTCATTCATAAGATTCCAGTATCAAAATGATACCATCAGCTAAGTGTGAATTAACTCATAGAGCACATCTGAAGACCTGCACAGAGACACAACAGCTGCCTCTCTACTCACATATTGAATATACCACTTGAATGTTTTCACAAACTAGAGTGCTGCTGTCCACACAGCTAAACAATGTTTGGCCTCTGGCATGTCTTTATCCTGAGCTAATCATGTTGTCCCAGACAATTTAGGAACATGATTCAGTATGAACAGTCAGGGATGGTTCCCAAAAGGCACATGGCTCCCTTGTTCTATGTGAAGATACAGTGTTTTGGATATGGGTTGGTCTCACCAAAGAACTTGACTATGTTAACTATTTATTTGCCTCCGTACAATTTTCTGATTTAAAACCTAAACCTAACTAAACTCAGAGCAATGAAGTTAGAGATGTAAATCCAGTCAAGTAAGAGAGGATCAGAATCCACTGTTCCACCTGAAGTGCTTAGAATGACTTCAGGAACACGTTGTGGCAATCTCTTTTAATTGACCATGCAAATATTTATTTGTCACCATGCATCTAAACAAAAGTAAATTGGAATCAAATAGCTCAGAAATGTTGTGTTGTGTTTGCAAAGTGACAACAGGATGTGTGGAACAAGGGACTAATCAAAGGACCTGGATGAAAGCTAGATTAATATAACAAACTGAGACACCCAAAGAGCTAAAACATGATGGATAATTGCTGGTTCCTGAAAACATCAGTCAGAAGGTAAAGGGTGTTTATATCTTGAGTGTTCAATCTGCATGTAGTTTTGGAATTTCATCTGCTACTGGATGATCATATAACAGCTGTTTGTACGAACAATTTATTTTCTTAATACCATCTCCATCTGGTCTAAAGCATGGGACTTTTGAGGGGGGATGTGGACCTTGTTAATGAAATTTACATCGTTCTCAACTCAAGATTGGATTGCTGCAATACTAACTACAGGAATAAAATCTTCAATTAGTTTATGAACTGAAGCTGATGTTCAGTTCAACACCCTTACACTAATTAGCATCACAGAATGTGCAGTACTTGAGGCTTTACACTGGCTCGAGCTGATGGTAATTAAAATATAAGTACATAGGGCAACAATAGCAAACCTGTGGTTCATGCACTTAAGTCAGCACATTGTCTTTTCCTCTAATATAAGGATTGCCTTTTCTTCTAATGCCACGTTGGAAAACCTCATGTTTTCTCTACAGCAGGAGATGATTTAACCTCTGGCTCAACCTTCCTCCTACACCAGAGGAAAGACAAAACCAAGCGGAAGCACTGCATTAGGGAGCAGGAGATGAGCAGGTAATGCTCATCACCATGAATCTGCCACAAAGATATGCCTTGAGCATATGACCCTAACTAGCAAGTGTTTGGGACATACAGCACCAAAAAAAAGTTTGTTTTGACAGTTACAAAGCATCGAATTGCTTGAAAGTTACCTATGCAAAGATTGTGCCTGCACCAGCTTATGTTGGCATAGCTGTGTTAAAGGCAATATTATCAATCACAATTCTTTGGGGTGAGCAGGGTGACAGACAAGTGTCTATGTGCAGACTTTGAGAAGTCTAGATCCACAGTACATGCAAACAGTACTTGAAGAGAGGATCTAGAGTTGGAATGTGTTGTGATATAATTGTTTAAAAAGTAGGGTTGCAAAAGAGAAAAGCTGAGGAAAATCTATGAAAACCTTCAATTGCAATACCATATAAAGGAAGGAATTCAACTTGTCTTCCATGGGTTGGGCTAGAATCCTATCTTGAGCATATGGAAACTGCAGCGAGGACTTGATTAATTTCAGGAAAACTAGAATCACTCCTGCGTGTACAGTTGCATGGATAAGTGCCGTACTTCTGTGTCCATTAGGAAGTAGAGAGTGCAAGAGCAGACCTGGAGTTAAACAGTTAATAGTAAGCACCTGCACTCCACAATTTGGGGGGCAGGGTGCAGGGCTCAGTATTTTGGATGACCTGTTGTCCAGTCATGTAGACTGAATGCTCATTAGTTGTTTGGATGCAGCAGGGCTGATCCCAGAGCACAGTTTTCTGCTTCGTTTCACTGAAAAGGCATTAAATGTGTGCTCCAGAATCGTTCCATGATGTGAACCAGAATACAGGAAGAGCAATGACTGGTGATTCACTTTGAAAGTACATGCCTGATCTGTATAGTGTACATATATATATATATGTATGTGTATTCACACACTGTATGTATACACACACACTATATATATACACACACGCACACACATACACACACTATATAAATATAAAATAGTATAGATGCATCTGATGTCCTAGTCACTTATCTGCTTAATGGAAATGGGATAAGTGATGGTGTTTAGCATCCCTTTTGAAGTACATCAGGTCTGGTGACATGAAAGCTACGTATACCCAAAAAATTCCTATGAGCAAACACCACCACACACAGTTTATTAATCTCTACCCTCAGCCTATAATGGCTAACCCCAACATATTACCCCCACAAAAACCTAACTCAATAACTGGTATCAACCAAACATTCTCCCTTCTACTAGCAATCTCATGCTGATTTCTCCCCCTCATAATCCCAGCAATCCAAAACCACTTTCAACAAGAACCGCCATCACAAAACCGAACCTTTATCACAACTATAATCATAATCCAGCTATTTATCGTCATAGCATTCTCAACAACAGAACTAACACTATTCTATATTTCATTTGAAGCCACCTTAATCCCAATTTTAGTTCTAATGACATGATGAGGAAACCAGCCAGAGCAACTAAGCGAAGGTATTTACCTGATATTCTATACTCTTATTAGCTCCCTACCTCTACTAATCACCATTGTTTATATACACATACAAATTGGCACTCTCCATTTAATATTAGAGCTAGTCCAGCTTTCCCCAGCAAGTCATGAACAAAGCTTCTTATCAAGCCTAGCCCTTTTAACAGCATTCATCATAAAAGCACCACTACAAAGTCTTCACCTATGACTCCCCAAAGCCCACACAGAAGCCTCCATCACAGGATCCATATTACTTACCCCCCCCCCCCCCCCAAAACTAAGAGTATATATATAGGAATTACCATCCTAAGAGGCTCCCTTTCAAGCCCCCTCCATTACCCATTCCTCACCATAACCTTATGAGGAACATTAATAACCAGCTCCATCTGCCCAAGCCAAACCAACCTACGTGCACTCATTCCCTACTCCTCTGTACATCACGTGGCCCTAATCATCACTGCAAGCACAATTCAAACTCATTGATCATTCTCAGGAGCAATAATCTTCATAATCTCCCACAGACTCACAGACTAACATCCTCAATACTATTCTGCCTAGCAAATACAATCTACAAGTGTACACACAGCCGCATCCTCCTACTGACATGAGGCCTACCACTACCTCTTACAGCCGCCTGATGATTACTAGCCAACCAAACCAATACAGCCCTGCCACCAATAACCAGATAGCAGAACTACCATAACCGCCCTATTTGATTGATCCTACCTCACAATAACTCCAACCCACACAAAAACCCTACTAACCTTATTTACATTACTCATATTATATTATACACCTTATTTATATTACTTGTAACTCAATGAGGGACACTACCAACACACATCATCTCCATCCAAAATTTGAAAACATGAGAACATCTACTAATAGCCCTCCACTGGTGTTACATACCAGTGCCTTCACTTAAAGCACAAGTTTGCTGGTGGAGTCACTAGATGAATGCAGTTTTGAGGGGATCTCCATGGGACAGTTATTCAACTGTATTTCATACCATGCAAGCAATTTAGGGCCAGACACATCAGCAATGCACTCCAGCTGTTTTGCAATACTCCAACAGCCCAAAGAGACTATAAACCTAATTTAACTGGTCTGTTAAGCCTGGTTCATGGCTGCTTTGTGCCACCTGGCTGGCACAAAGCCACTGAAATGTACTGGTGAATTTGTCATGTATTCTGTCTACAAAACAGTGAAAAACCTTAAATAGGTACACCTGAAGTAGTATATTATTATATATGCAAAAATAACAATCTACCTGGAAATTTTGTTGCAAAGTGGACACACAAATAAAAGGAAATTGTTCATTCAGTAAGAAGACTGAAAATACCATAAAAACTGGGGGGTCATTCTGTTTCCAGTTCACCTACCATTGGTGTTCAACAAGAGAGAGAACATTCCCACCTGCCACAAAAGCATATACAGCCAGTAGCAGTTAAGCCAGACTTTCTCCATTTTGCCAGGAAACACTTACTGAAGCTATTAGAAATCAAGCAGTCTCTGCTGGGCACTAAGTTTTATTCCTACTGTCTTTAAAAGTATACAGCAGGCTGTTTTGAAAACACTGTCAGATATCTTCCCTGAAGTCTACTTTTTTCCAAAAGAAAATGAAAAGAGAAACTTTATTTTATTAGTAGTATGATATCTGAGGGTCTGTATTGTAAGTGCAACAATGAAGGATGCTAAAACAGTAATTTCTTCAACTGTCTCGATAATAATAATAAAAACAACAACAATAATAATATAAAATCATATAACTGCTAGTGTTCTTTTACATTGAGATAATTCAATTTTCTTCCCTTAACAGGGAAGACCAAAAATGGTCTATTTTGGAAATATTAACTATGTTGTTTCCAATCTCTACAAGCTACTGACAAAAGTAATGTATTTACTGGGATCTCATAGGCTCACTGATAGGTTAGCACTTCTCACAAGACAGATTTAAAGATACGCACTTTATACAGACCACTGTTTATTATATGATAGCTTTCAGGAGGGAATAGTTGTATACATATTTATCTAGCTATATGCCTCCATTCCAACAAATGAGTACTGTCCTTAGTTGCACTCAAATGATAATCAAGGCCAACAAAAGAAGCTTGAAGAGAACAGATCTCATGAATTTGACTTTATTGCCTACCTTTTTCATGACTCCTTGCTCACGTATCCTAAGTAAATGATATGTTAGTAGAAAGGCAAAAGAAAAGTACATGATCCATGTTTTTCCTGGTTGCCAGGAAAACTGAACGGTCAGTAGCAGTAACTGTAGTGACCTCAAGCCACCTGCTTGAGGGTATGTAAATCTGGCTGCAGAGAAATGACAGAAAGAGAAGCTGGCCATGATTGTAGATTTAAATCAACCATAAATTTTAGTCTCTGACTTGGATGATTCAAAACTTTCCCTCTGTAAATGCATATAGTGATAATCCAAATGCCATGTATTGAAAGACTGTGTCTAGTTTCTACATTTTATATGAATCAATAACTGATGGACAACATCTGCTTATGGGTAACTGTTACTAAGCCCCTTGTGATGCCATCTGGAAACTACAACCTTTCTGGTTGTAAAACGTAGAATTAAACTGCCTTTATATCTTACACTTTTAATACTTTTCTGTCTAATTGGCAGAAAGGGAGCACACAGCTTATTATGTGCAAATTTGGAAGTCCATGACTTGGAAATTATATATGGTCCCTAACTAGTCTAGCTTCTAGTGCTGAAAATCATATTTTCTGAAAAAGTATTTCAAAGCTTATTACTCTGGATCCCAAATAAACTGTACTTTACACAGAAATAAAGACCCAGTTGGAAACAGTGCACCAGAGTTCAGTTTTCAGAAATGTGAACAATGGGAGGGCATAACCAATATACAAATTTTGGTACAAACAACATTTTGATACAAACACAAACAAAAGGTTATACAGAATCTTGTCTTGAGTTGTGGATAGAGACGTCTAAACTGGATCTCATTTTCAGTTACAAAACCTAGATACATAAAATTAACATGTCTTCACTACACTGAAAGAAAACATTGTTTATGTTATCTAAAAAGGATACCTATCCTTTCCATACTAGGCTGTATTTAACCTACCTATCTAATGATTAAATAAACCATATTTATAGTGCTTATGAAGACGAAATGCAACAACTTTATATTCCATTCACCTGTGCTGTGTGAGACTGAAAAAATCTGCTGAAGGACCCTTAAATCTCAGCACTTAAATACTCAGAGCTCAGTATCTTGTCAGTTGGATAGGTCTTTCAACAAAATCACATGGTCTTAGCTTAGAAAAGGGAAGCCTTTTAGTAACTATGCTTAAAAAGGTACAAATGCAAAGAGAATCAACCTCCAAAATATCACAGAAACAATCAACAGTCTTCTAATGGTTAACTGATTAGAACTATTCTCTAGGAACCAATTTCAAAATATATAAAATTATGAAGTGGCAGAAATTGAAACATACTGTATTAGGTTGTTCTCAACTTTTCTGCCACATGAAAGAAATCCTCTCTCTCCCTTTTTTCTCTCTATCACACACAAACACATTTTCATATTATGTATCCCGTCCTGGTTCTTACCTTTCTATATATTTCTAATTCACTCTCATTTAGACACTGCATTCACTGACCTAACTTTCTTTCACAACAGGTAAAACTTGGGTGTTTTCTTGATTAATAAATATCTATCTCCCCATTGCTTCCTCTCCAGTTTGAAATCTTGCTTTTCCATTTTGCTGCTTCCTGCAATTCTTCATAAGCCAAAGGCAATCCTTAACACCTGTTGTATGCATGTTTCTATAATTCATCCCATTCATATTGTTATGAATATTTAAGACATGGGAACACATTTTTTTTTTAAGGTGTAGTGGTTAAATGTGAAGCATTTTGGAAAGGAAGACATCATCTTGGTCTGTATATATATGTTTAGGGGTGTGTATCAGAAGATACAAACACATGAAAGGCATTTAACCCTGTCTTTGAAGTAAAATTAGAAATGACAAAATATAAACTTGACAAAATACATAATCTTGAGATGAAAAGCTCATTACTAAGGCTTTATGCAGTAGTCTTTCAAGGATGGTGTTAATTACATTGAATTTCCTTAGTATTTAAAGTGGATACTTCATCATGATAGAATGATGGTAGAAAATAATGATATTATTTAAGCCAGCCATTAAATCTGTAGTCATCCGGGCTTGTATTTTATAGCTCAAGACATTTCATGTTTCTAGGTTGAATTAAGCCTTTTGAAATATTTTAAATAGCCCATCTTCAATGACAATCTGATACATCGATTAAGACTGTACTTAAGGAAAATTCAAGATAAACTTAAGAATAAAAGCCTTGAATACCTTGAATCCTTCTTTAGTAGCAAATCTATCAAGAACAAAGAAATTCTGTTCTAGGTACTGCAACCTGAAACTAACAAACCAAAATTGAAGATGTTGTGTAAAAAAAAAAAAATTACAATTTTCTTCAGTCTTCTAAAACTTCCAGATGAAAACTTCCCATTTTCCTTAAGGATAATAACTATAATTCATCTTTAACTATCAGTAAGTGAATGAGTCTAGTGGTAAAGAAATGCACAGGCCTCAAGATTAAGGGCATAAATTTAACATGCCATTGCACCACACACTTCCTGCATGCACTTGTTTAAATTACTTGCCCCAGATTTTTATACATACTTAGGTTCTCACTCCCTTGCAGTCACTTTCAGATACTGAATTAATGAGAATGAGATCACTAAATATTTTTGACAATCTAAACCCTAACTTTTCTGTGCCCCAGTTCTTCCATTTGTAAGAATGTGCATTAACTAATTATGGTAGAGTTCCTTGATGCTGCAAGGTGGTGTAATAAATACAAAGACCATGTAAAAGACAGGAGAATTTTGAAAAAAAACTACCGAAGAACCAGTGGAAATAAATAGTTTTGTTATTATTTCTAGACTGATTTAAAGATGTAGAAATCAAAAGCCTGAAATCAAGCAACCACTTAGAGGAAAAACAAAATTATCTAGGCTTTTGCCTTGGGTTTTATTAAATTAGACGAGCTGTGAAGTAAACTATCATGATGCTGACCACGATCATGTACCAGAGGCAAAGAACCAAGTTTTACAATGGGTGAGCTGAATTATGACAAAACTCTGATACGGGTTCAGATTAACTCTGATTGATATAGCTTGTCCTTGTAAATAATGATCACAAAATTCTGGTCAGTGTTATGTTAGCTAGATTAAATTTACAGATGTGTTTTAGCATGACACTACTTTGTACTGAAGGTAAGGTCAACAGATTCTGGAAGTGATGTTTAATTAACCTGTAGATCAGTGTTTCAGCTACAAGGAACTAATTCCTTGAAGTTCTTTTCCTGATAAAAGAAGTGAAAATAAGATTGCAGACAGTGAGTGAATATAGTAGCATTGCAGCGACTGGGATTTAGTCTGAATTCCTTTAGCCCTGGGTTGATTTTAAGCTTTGCGTTTTCAGTCTAATCCTCCTGGAATGTAATAAAGTGCTACCTGAGTTCACCATGAAGATAAAAGTAACATTTGAGTCCTTTTCTGCTCTTAGGCTCCCCTCTTCATATTCTTAAATATAATTCAGAACTTCTTTTACACTGAGATTAAGCAGTGTAAAAATGGATCTGTTCTTTCAATAAATATTAAATATCAAGGGAAATAGTAGAAATGTAGTCATTTACTTAAGATAATGTTTTTTATGGCAGCTTTCAGGAGAATGAAAAAAATTTTCAACTTACACAATTAGCTCAATGTAAATGTGCAACTATGTATGTAAACTTTGTAAAATTATGTATTTAGAAATAAACTAGAAGAGAAATCAACCCATTAATAATGAAGAATCACAGAATCACAGAATCTTAGGGGTTGGAAGGGACCTCAAGAGATCTTCGGGTCCAACCCCCCTGCCAAAGCAGGCTCCCTATCTCATATTACATAGATAGGCGTCCAGATGAGACTTGAATATCTCCAGAGAAGGAGACTCCACCACCTCCCTGGGCAGCCTATTCCACTGCTCTGTCACCCTCACTGTGAAAAAGTTCTTCCGCATGTTGGTGCGGAACTTCCTGTGCTCCAGCTTACAGCCATTGCCCCTAGTCCTGTCCCCACTGACCACTGAAAAGGGGCTGGCCAATTCCCCCTGCCACCCATGTCTAAGATACTTGTAAACACTAATTAGGTCCCCCCTAAGTCTTCTTTTCTCCAGGCTGAACAGACCCAGCTCACTCAACCTTTCCTCATAGGGGAGATGTTCCAGACCCCTAATCATCTTTGTCGCCCTTCTCTGGACTCTCTCCAGGAGGTCCCTGTCTTTTCTATACCAGGGAGCCCAGAACTGGACACAGTATTCCAGGTGGGGCCTGACCAATGCAGAGTAGAGGGGGAGGATCACCTCCTTCGACCTGCTGGACACACTCTTCCTGATGCATCCCAGGATCCCATTGGCTCTCTTGGCCACCAGGGCACACTGCTGGCTCATAGCCAACCTGTCATCAACCAGGACCCCTAGGTCCTTCTCCATAGAGCTCTTTTCCAACAGGTCATCCCCCAGCCTGTACTGATACAGTCGGTTATTCCTCCCCAGGTGCAAGACTTTACACTTGCTTTTGTTGAATTTCATTAGATTTCTCCCTGCCCAGCTCTCCAGTCTGTCCAGGTCTCGCTGGATGGCAGCGCAGTGTTCCTGCGTGTCAGCCACCTCTCCCAGTTTTGTATCATCGGCATACTTGCTGAGGGTGGATGCTATTCCCTCATCAAGGTCGTCAATGAAGATATTAAACAGGACTGGACCCAACACTGAGCCCTGGGGAACACCGCTAGTCACAGGCCTCCATTCAGATTCTACTCCACTGATCACGACCCTCTGAGCCCGGTCTGACAGCCAGTTCTCAACCCACCTCACTGTCCACTCGTCTATCCCTTGTTTCCTCAGCTTCTCTATCAGGATGTTGTGGGAGACAGTATCGAAAGCCTTGCTAAAGTCGAGGTAGATGACATCCACTGCTCTCCCTCCATCCACCCAGTTGGTAATAACATCATAGAAGGCTATGAGATTGGTCGAGCACGATCTCCCCTTGGTGAATCCATGCTGACTATTCCTCATGGCCTTCTTCTCTTCCAGTTGTTTGGAGATGGCATCCAAAACAAGCTGTTCCATCACCTTTCCAGGGACAGAGGTGAGGCTGACTGGCCTATAGTTACTGGGATCCTCCTTCTTGCCTTTTTTAAAGACTGGAGTGACATTGGCTATCCTCCAATCTTCAGGCACTTCTCCTGTAGTCCAGGATCTGTCAAAGATGATAGAGAGCGGCTCCGCAATCACCTCCGCCAGCTCTCTCAGCACACGTGGGTGTATCCCATCCGGGCCCATGGATTTGTGTGCATCCATTCCTTTGAGTCGCTCCTGGACCACCCCTACCTCTACTAGAGGGGAGCCATTCGTTCCCCAACCACTCGTTCCCCAACCACTCCTACTTACATCTGGGATATGTGAGTCCTGAGAAGCCTTCGGAGTAAAGACCGAGGCAAAGAAGGCATTAAGTATCTCCACCTTCTCATCATCTCCCGTCACCAAGACACCCGCCTCATTCAACAAGGGACCTACATTATCCCTGGTCATCCTTTTACTATTTACATATCTGAAAAAGCTCTTTTTGTTGTCCTTTTAGTCCCTTGCCAGCTTAATTTCTAAGCAGGCCTCAGCCCTCCTAGTTGCATCCCTACAGGCCCTGGCCACATCCTTATATTCATCCCATGATCTCAGACCCTGTTTCCACAGTTTATAGGTTTTCTGCTTCCCTTTGAGTTTACTCATAAGTTCCCTGCTTATCCACGCAGGTCTTCTACCTCTCTTTCCCGATTTCTTACTCAAAGGGATGCACCTATTCTGCGCTTGGAAGAAGTGCTGTTTGAATGTTAGCCAGCACTCGCAGGCTCCCATTCCTTCAAACAGAGCAGCCCATGGGATAGCCCCTATTTGATTTCGGAGGAGATCAAAGTTAGCTCTTCCAAAATTCAGGGTAGCTATCCTACTTTTTGGCTTGCCTCTTCCACTCAGGATCTTGAACTCGACCATTTCATGGTCGCTTTGTCCTAAGCTGCCCCCGACCTTCACTTCACTGACGAGCCCGTCCTTGTTAGTAAAAACAAGGTCAAGCATCCGCCCTCCCCTAGTAGGTTCCTGCACCATCTGTATCAGGAAGTTGTCTTCCATATACTGCAGAAATTGTCTGGACTGCATACGACTGGCCGTATTGCTTGCCCAGCAAATATCTGGGTAGTTGAAGTCCCCCATAAGGACCAGCGCCTGCGATCTTGAGGCTACTTCCAATTGCTTATAAAATTCATTATCAACCCGCTCCTCTTGATCAGGGGGCCTGTAGTACACGCCCACGACTATGTCACCCAAACTGGCCTGCCTTTTAATTCTTACCCACAAGCTCTCGACAAACGGTTCATCCCTACCCAGGTGGAGCTCAATACATTCTAGGTGCTCTCTAACATAAAGAGCAACTCCTCCACCTCGTCTCCCTAGTCTATCTTTCCTAAAAAGCACGTAGCCATCCATGGTAGCGTGCCAGTCATCCAGGCTGTCCCACCACGTCTCAGTGATCGCAATGAGATCGTGGCCCTGTGACCGCACAAAGATCTCTAATTCTTCTTGTTTGTTCCCCATGCTACGTGCGTTTGTGTATAGGCATTTTAGTGGGGCAGCAGATCCAGATATCCCCAACAGCTCACTGCGAGATTTTCGATAGGGGGTGGGCAAAAACTGCTCCACCGAGGAGTTCATGGGGTAGTCCACAGAGTTACCCCTACTCTCGTGTGGAGCAACATCCCCAAGTCTGCAATTGTGCTGTTGGCATTTATCTATTTCCCCCAGCAACTCGTGCTGTGTCTCCCAAAGCATCTGCCTTACCCCAGCAGCCTTTGTAATATCCCCTTCCCCCTTCCTAACTAGTTTAAAGCCCTATCAATGAGCCCTGCCACCTCCTGAGCAAGGATCCGCTTTCCTCTATGGGACAGGTAAGCCCCATTAGCAGTACTCATGTCCGGAGCAGAGTACACCATCCCTTGGTCAAAAAACCCAAATTTCTTGTGTAGGCACCAGCCTTTCAACCACTGATTCAATTCATGGGTTCTTCTGACCTGCTCCGAACCCCACCTCCCACAAGTGGGAATAGAAGAAAATATTATTTGGGCACCCGCCCCCCCAACAAAGCGACCTAGGTCACGAAATTCACTCTTGATAGTGCGCAGGCTACACTTCATGATTGCATCTTTACCTGCTTGAACTATCAAGAGTGGATAATAATCAGAGGGACTAACCAGCCCTGGGAGCCTTCTGGTAATATCCCTGATCCTGGCACCAGGAAGGCAGCACACCTCCCTACTTGTAGGGTCTGGTCTGCATATGGGGCCCTCCGTCCCACTAAGGAGGGAATCCCCAACTACAACTACTCTTCTTACTCGCTTTTCTGAGGCCGTCACAAGGCGTGCAGATACTCTCCTTGCTCTGGGCTTTTGCTTCCTCTGAGGTAGAGGGATTGTATTCGTCTCCTCACGTACCTCACCTTCAACTCCCAGGGCCCCATATCTGTTGCTTATGGGGACCTGAGGGGGTGGGGTAGGGAGGCAGGGGGAGTGTCTACGGCAGCGAGTAGGGACTACCTTCCAGCCCTCCTCAGGGTGTGGGTTGCTCCCATTTACCTGGCTAGGGCAGGGCAGGGGGACCACCTTCAGTAGTGTGGAATCTTCCTGGCACTCTTCCCTCTTGGATGCCAGGGAGCTACTCCACCAGTCAATTTCCATCTCGCATTCTCGAATGGCTTTCAGCCTTTCGAGCTCTTCTCGCTCCCTTTCCCGAATGGCTTTCAGCCTTTCGAGCTCTTCTCGCTCCCTTTCCCGAATGGCTTTCAGCCTTTCGAGCTCTTCTCGCTCCCTTTCCCGAATGGCTTTCAGCCTTTCGAGCTCTTCTCGCTCCCTTTCCCGAATGGCTTTCAGCCTTTCGAGCTCTTCTCGCTCCCTTTCCCGAATGGCTTTCAGCCTTTCGAGCTCTTCTTGCTCCCTTTCCCGAATGGCTTTCAGCCTTTCGAGCTCTTCTCGCTCCCTTTCCCGAATGGCTTTCAGCCTTTCGAGCTCTTCTCGCTCCCTTTCCCGAATGGCTTTCAGCCTTTCGAGCTCTTCTCGCTCCCTTTCCCGAATGGCTTTCAGCCTTTCGAGCTCTTCTCGCTCCCTTTCCCGAATGGCTTTCAGCCTTTTGAGCTCTTCACGCTCCCTTTCCCGAATGGCTTTTACCCTCGCAAGCTCATCCTCTAGCCTAGCAACTAAGCAGAGGAGGTCATCCACCTGCTCACACCTCACACAGGTGAGGCCCTTGCCTCTTTCCCTTGGC
Organism: Laterallus jamaicensis coturniculus; assembly: GCA_022605575.1. Classification (NCBI taxonomy): domain Eukaryota; kingdom Metazoa; phylum Chordata; class Aves; order Gruiformes; family Rallidae; genus Laterallus; species Laterallus jamaicensis. Next base: position 5,950,738 of record JAKCOX010000031.1, on the reverse strand, counting down.
AGCAGTAGACTCAGACATTCCCTGCAGCCAGTGACCTGGACCGAGGCATCCCTAGCCACGTCCCTCATTGGGGTTGCCCCAAATTTGTAGGGGGATGGTCTCCGCCTGGTGGACACCATGGTTCAAATATCTGGAAAAAAAAAAAAAGAAAAAAAAAAGAAACACCAAACAACCAAAAACAAACAGGGAACCCTTGGCTCAACCTGTGTTCTCGGAGCTGGGAGGGAAGGCTCGCCCTGCCCGCTCGAACTGCCGTGCAAACTGCCGTGCCACGCCCTTCTGACGTGCCACGCCCTGTTTGCCCGTCCTGTTCGCAGCGCTCCTGGTCGCTGGCGCTCCCAGAGGCCCCTCTTGACTGGGGAGGGATAATTGCCGTCGCCCCTAGCTCCGCCCTCGATGAGTCACCACCACTGTGGCAGTGCAAGGGAGGAACAATGGCAGCTGATGGGGGCTAACGACCACTGATGGGTGCGCCCGCTGCCTCTCTCCTTCTGATCTTCGGTGCTCTAAGTTAGTTTCCCACGGTGATCTATGCCCGGGGGATGCTGCTTGCAGAGAGGGTCCCTCGACGAAGAGTCCGCTTCAGAGCCCTTCTCCCCAGCAACTGAACTGGGAGGCAGTCGCGGTGGGCTTTTTATACTGCCTCTGTCGCCCCCTAGCTCCGCCCTCGATGAGTCACCACCACTGTGGCAGTGCAAGGGAGGAACAATGGCAGCTGATGGGGGCTAACGACCACTGATGGGTGCGCCCGCTGCCTCTCTCCTTCTGATCTTCGGTGCTCTAAGTTAGTTTCCCACGGTGATCTATGCCCGGGGGATGCTGCTTGCAGAGAGGGTCCCTCGACGAAGAGTCCGCTTCAGAGCCCTTCTCCCCAGCAACAGGTAGGAAAGAGGTAGGAAATGCTAACATGCTAAGTAGTGGAGTTAGAGGTCTGAGTGCATCCAGACCTGGAATATCAGAGTTGCACTCACACAAGTTAGAAAGTTGTGATGGAATGATAAACTCCTAACATGGTTCAGTGGAGATGGGCAAGGCCAATTTTACCCTGAAGCTCCGGGAATAATGCAGACTGACTGATCACCGCTGTTCTAAAGAAGCTAATTTTATCTCAACACAAAGGGTATAGAAAGCCTTTTTCCATATTTTATACCATGGATATGAAAAAAGTTCAGTTCCATTTCAGTCCACCCCAAGTCCACAAGCCAAGATCAAGAAAGATGAAGCTGAGGAAATCTAGTGTTTGCTGCACACTTCACTCACATTTCTATGTTTCTGTTTGGAATTGTTAAAATTGAAGTTTACTTGGTAATACCAGTAGTATTTCTCATAACACTACTTCTCACAACTATAAATGTTTTCTATAATTTTCCAACTCTGTCTACACTGCTTGGTTCTGAGGAACAGAGAAAAAGGTTGTTCCATTCAAAAAGTAGCATTTAGAAATGTAAGCCAGCAAAAGTCAACAGTTTGCCTTTAAATAGCACAGTAGGGTCAATTACTTTGTAAATGATTTTTAGCCATAGGTCACTGAAAAAATTCTTGACGGTCTCATTACTAGTAAAGTTTGTTACAGAAAGAAAACACTTGACCTAAAACTATGGGCTATTAGGTCACCTTTTAAAAAGGAAAAAGTAAGAAAAGGACACAATTTGCTTTAAAGTGCTATTAATAGTCTCATTGCAGGCTCTTTATATTGGCAGCTCTTAAAAATGGGGAGTTTGATAAGAGTATAAATATAACTCTCAAAGAATATTGGTGCTATAATTATACCCCTGAGGATAGGGGACAGGAGATGGAAAAACTGTTTTTTAAAAAAATGAGCAAAGAGCAAATCAAAGGTGAATGTTTAATTAGATCTCTAACGTCTATAACTTAATTATTCTTATCACTTCAGAGACAGGACCTCAAGAAATTACACATATTAGAATGATACTAGAGTAATTATCTCAAAGTTGCTCCAGATTTGTCTGAAGTGGTAAAGTGAACACAATCATCTTAAATAGCTATGTAGGAATCCCTTTATCTAAAAATTATAGACAAAATAATAATTAAGACTCACTGTCATTAGTTTAGAAAATAAAAATTAGTAATACATATGACGGAAAAAAAACCCCTAAATTTAACACGATTTTCTAAGAAAGAATTTCAACAACCTCATTAATGTGCTGTAGAGTTATTAGAATAAATTACAGAGTAAATGAGAACGAATATGAGACATGTTTCTTTTGAAGGGATCTGGTTTGGAATGTGTCACTTGGGATCCCTATAACCTCCTTTTTAGGAATTCTAATACCAAGTGTCTGGCATGATCTCATGTTGGCCAATGATAAATGCATTATCAAACCATTCATCTGAAAAGTCAGGCAACACCAAGCAAGATAAGGTCACATAGGAAGCTTGTTAAGGGAAATAACAAGACCACTCACATCCACTCTAAGTATTATCTCAAAAGTTTATCAAGTAAAATGAATTTAGACTTAATAAAACCTTAATGAAAACAATTTGACTTGCCAAACACCTGAAGTTCCTACTTACACCAGGCAGCTGGCATTGTTTTGAAAATGAGGCCACTTAAATTACTTGCTTTGAAATTGGCTAGGAGCCTAACCCTAGGTATGGAAGTAGTTTCAAAATCTTCATCCTGGGTGTTCCACACGCCTAACTACTTCTTAGCTGCTTTCCTGAATGTATTGCAATGAGATACATTTGGGCATGTTTCAAATGCCATCCTTTATTTTAGCTCACAGTTAACGCTATAGGTTATCGGTGCCCCACAGATAGAAATCAGTGTGATCCAAGATAAATTAGCGATTTCTGCATCATAACATGGTCCCTCCCAATGGGTGCTTTGCTATTCACAAGGCTTTTGACATTTGCCTGTTGTTGAGCTGCCTGGGCACAACAGAGGGATGCCTTAGTGACTTCACCCTGGAGACAGACAGCAAACTTCCTAGGGCTTTTTGCAGCTTGGCAAATGTCAGAGCACACAGAGTTGTCTCAGGTGGGAAGAGCTGCAAGCTATAGGAAAGGTCAGGCGGCAGTGATGCAAGATGAACTGCCAGTAACAGTAAAGAACTGTTTAAAAATTTTTAGGGTATGGTAAAAACTAGAATAGTTTTAGCTCATTCTTTAAAATAACCAAATGTTATTTCTTAACATACCACTGCAGACAGTTTCAGAATTCTAAATTAATTTCTGACTGATCTTTACTAGATTTACAGCTTACAAAAAAGCTATGATCTGAAGGCTGATTTATAATTCACTGACGCATCGCAAATGGAGAGTACAAGGTGCTATTTGAAGATGAAAGCATAGTGCAAAAGGGCCTTCTACAGGCATCAGTACAGAAGCTAGAACAGACAATACGTTCAATCATACAAAGTCTGCAATTATCCATCTTTCCAGAGATTAAAGAAGGTAAGAGCGTGATCCTTCTTAAAACATTACTCATTGCAATAATGTACAAGTTGAGGAGAAAAATTATACCACTTGACCAAGGCCAAAAGAGACGCTTAAAATGCAATAACTTTGATTCAAAGTTCAGGGCTTCAGTAGCCACAACTTATATCCTGAATCCCCTAGAACAAACTGCTTCCCAAAACCAACTAAGTAGAGACCACTGTACCTAACTGAAAGAGGAACAGAAGTAATCAGAAAACATTTACCCAAGTGGCTGCGTTTTCTTCTCAGGTGGCTTCAATCAAAGAGATGTATCTATCTTGGATGAAAACTAAATGACTGCAAGTAAAGTAAAGTGCATTAAGAGGTATAATTTTGGGGAGATTTTTTGAGACCTGCCATAAAAGATTTTGAGAATTATAAATCAAGTTTGAAGCAAAATATTATAAAAATACTATAAAAAAGGAAAAAGAATCATCATCCTACATATATTCTAAGGGTATTTATACATGCATTTATAAGAATTACTCTAAAATTCAAGTGACTGTTCAAAAATGGTAATATTTGCTGAAACACTACAGATTAATTATTTATTAAATGTAAAGCTATAGCTATTCATTTCATATGGCAGTTCCTGTATTTTTCCCCTCAGAGGAGTAGCTTTCTATGAACTATGCTTCACTACGGAGTAAAAAAAAGTATTTGTAGAAATTCTATATTTATATAGCAAATTTACTAAAATGAGTATGACTTCTACATAAAAAAACCCCACCTGTGATTTATGCCATGGTGAAGAAGTATAATTTGGCCTTAATCTCTTTAATGGAACTCCACGCAGAGAAATAAATGTTTATATTCTACTACTCTGGCTATTTTTAATTCACTGCCTAATTTTAAGTGGCTATGGCTGCAAAGAATATTTGGCTAACTAAATGTTCTTTTGCTTCAGTCTTCTAAAAAAAAAAAAAAAAAGAAAAAAGATGGTACTGTCATCCTCACTTGTCTACATCGTTCTGCTTACATCAATAGCAAGGTATCAGGATTCAGTATGCAGCACCTAGTTTCAAATCAGGTGTTCATGCGTATACTTATATTGAACAGCTTACTTCTAGGACCTAAAGTTAACCAAATATTTACAGAAAAAAACCCAACCCTAATTAAGAGAGCCAATGGGATCCTGGGATGCCTCTGGAAGAGTGTGTCCAGCAGGTCGAAGGAAGTGATCCTCCCCCTCTACTCTGTGTTGGTCAGGCCCCACCTGGAATGCTGTGTCCAGTTCTGGGCTCCCTGGTATAAAAAAGACAGGGACCTTCTGGAGAGAGTCCAGAGAAGGGCGACAAAGATGTTTAGGGGTCTGGAACATCTCCCCTCTGAGGAAAGGCTGAGTGAGCTGGGTCTGTTCAGCCTGGAAAAAAGAAGACTTAGAGGGGACCTAATTAGTGTTTACAAATACCTTAGACATGGGTGGCAGGGGGAATTGGCCAGCCCCTTTTCAGTGGTCTTTGGGGACAGGACTAGCGGCAGTGGCTGTAAGCTGGAGCACAGGAAGTTCCGCACCAACATGCAGAAGAACTTTTTCACAGTGAGGGTGACAGAGCAGTGGAATAGGCTGCCCAGGGAGGTGGTGGAGTCTCCTTCTCTGGAGATATTCAAGTCTCGTCTGGATGCCTATCTATGTAATATGAGATAGGGAGCCTGCTTTGGCAGGGGGGTTGGACCCGATGATCTCTTGAGGTCCCTTCCAACCCCTAAGATTCTGTGATTCTGTGATTCTGTAATTTAATTTTATCCATTCCATAATATTTCTTTTTAGTTTTTCTATCAGATATTTTCATTTTAGTTTTTCTATCAGATATTCTATTTGATATTCTCACATGGCATGCACCATATTCCTTGGAGTTAAGTAATATATTAGTAGTCAAAACTTATTTACTAGTAAATTAAAACAAAATATGATGGCAATGGGAACACTTTTTAAATTTTCTCATTGAGACAAGTGCTTAACACTTCTCAATAGTGAGATATGAAGTATTTCACATGCTCTGGCAGGAGGGCTAGACTAGATGGTCTTTTGAAGTCCCTTCTATGATTCTATGATTCTGTGATTCACATGCATACACACGACATTTTAGAATTACCATTTTTGGCTCCTTATGAAAGCTTTAGTTATGCTTCTTAATGCTACTGCAGCACAGAAGCAAGAAAAGATGGAAAATGACTCTAAGTAATAAATTAATAGTATTAATTGTAGATTAATAGTGTTAATCTGTAAGCAGTTTAAATCAACACTACTATGACACTGATTGGGAAAATAGTTATCAAGTCTCAAGATAGGCCAGAAAATCACCCAGGACTGCAGCATTATACATTTCACTTGCCCTTGAGGAGTTTTCCTACCCAGAAAGATAAACCTCATTGAGTTAGCACTTGCTTTTCCTAAGAAATAACAAGTAAACAAACAATACTCCCAATGGGAGGGAGTGAAAAATAAGGCTCCAGAACCAGTAGCTCTGAATGACTTTTCAAGCTCTGTTTGTTCTTTATTTTATGAGGCATTAACCTTTAAGTACAATAGTGACCTTAAAATGCTTAATCTGGATCAGCAGCTGCTCAGGGTTCATGAAATCCTTACCTTCCTCTTAAATCCTGCATCCCACACCATGCTTGTTATTTTTTTCTCCTCTCATAAACAGAGATGTAGGACAATGTAGAACCTTTGACAAACACTGAAAGGGAGATGTACTGTCCCCTTAATTCATACAGCTTCCCTTTGAGATATATTTGAGATAATGCTTTGTGCCAATGATTTCATCTTTTCTTGCAAAGATCCCTGCCTCTGTGCTCTGTCAGTGATCTAAGGTTCATGCAGTAAGCACTCAGTGCTCTGCCACTTAGGAAAATTAGATAATCTACTGATTGGATATTCCAGTGATCCATGAACTGTGTCATAAGACTTGAGGAAACCAGTCCTATCTTACAGCTGTTGACTGCTTCATCTCTTTTAACTTTCAGGGAGTTTTGATTGATAGTCTTTGCTCAGGTAGGCAGGAATGCAAACTCAGTAAGGAGTGGAAAATTCAATGGCAGTTCAAATGAACACTTCAACTTCTTTGCTACCACGCTGTGAATTACAGACCAAGACACTCTTTTCTCTGGAAAGTCTCATGTGTCTTGATATCTACCATTAATACAGTAGTATGGGAGTGTCTGAGTACAAGTACAAATCCTTGATTAAAAGTTGCCCATGTAAAAATTAAAATGAAAAAGAATATAATCTGCTGGCATGTGTAAAATCACATTCAAAACACAAACAAGACGTTGCTTAAGACTGCTCCTCTTTAATATTTGAGAGATTATAAATTATTAAAAACATTTTTTCCCAAGATGTGGCCTTCAAGATTCTTTTTTAAAAATCTTTTTAAATGGAGATTAATTCCTTCATTTCTTGCCTGTTTTTATTATAATTATTATTATTATGATTTTATCTGGCATGGTATCAAGACCTTGATCATCAAAATCCACATGAAGCATGAGTTAGTGACTGGCTGCATAACTGTAAGTATATTCTTACACACTACTTTTTTGGATTTTCAGAGAACTGAATCACAGAGCTTACATAGAAGGGAATGGAGGAACTAATTTTGCAATAGACTCTGTGCATAGAAAAATATGCCTCTTGCAATTACGTCAAAGTATCACTAAAACTTCATGTGTTTTCAATTGTTACATAGCCATTTATGTCCACAAAATACAGCACACACCATGTTTCCAAGAACCCAGCTATTTCCTACATTTTTTTTCCCCACACAATATTCACAAATGGGAAGTAAATTATGTGGGGAATCTCCTATCAGTTCATACCCAGTAGAATAAAAAAACAAACAAATAAAAAATTAATTTAAAAGAATCTCTCTCAAAAGAATCCAGAATTATTTTATCTAACAGTATCCTAAAAAAACCCAAAAACCAAAAAAACCCTTCAAACAACATAGAGTCATAGAATCATTAAAGTTGGAAAAGACCTCCAAATCATCTAGTCCAACCACCCCCCTACCACCTATATTGCTAACAAAACTGTGTCCCTAAGTACCTCATCCAACATTTCCTTGAACACCCTGAGGGACAGTGACTCTACCACCTCCCTAGGCAACTCTCTGAGAAGAAATTTCTCCTAATTTCTAACCTGAACCTCCCCTGGTACAACTTGCAGCCATTCTCTCTTGTCCTACCTGTGAGAAGAGGCAGACCCCCAGCTCTCCACAACCTCCTTTTAGGTAGCTGGAGAGAGCAATAATGTCTCCCGTCTCCCCTGAGCCTCCTCTTCTCCAGACTAAACAGCCACTCCTAATAAGATTTGTGTTTCAGACCCTTCACCAGCTTTGTTGTCCTTCTCTGGACACGCTCCAGGGCCTCGATGCCTTTCTTGTAGTGAGTGGCCCAAAACTAAACACAGTTTAGTTTTTTCAAGGTGCAGCCTCACCAGAGCTGAGACAGGGGATAATCACCTCCCTGGTCCTGCTGGCTACGCTATTCCTTATAGAAGCCAGGATGCTGTTGGCCTTCTTGGCCACCTGGGCACACTGCTTGCTCATGTTCAGGTGAGTGTCAACCAACAACCCCAGATCCTTTTGCTCTGTACAGCTTTCCAGCCACCCTGCCCCAAGCCTGTAGCATTGCCTGGGGTTGTTTTGATGAAAGTACAGGACTTCACTATGTTGAACTTCATCCCATTGGCCTCTGCCCATCTATTCAATCTATCCAGGACCATCTGGAGGGTATTCCTACCCTCCAGTAGATCGACACTTCACCCCAACTTGGTGCCATCTGCAAACTTACTAAGAGTGCATTAAATTCCCTCATCCAAATTATCAATAAAGATATTAAAGAGGATGGGCCCCGGTACCGACTGGTGGAGAACACCACTTGTGACCAGCTGCTAATTGGATTTAACTCCGTTCACCACCACTCTGAACTGGGCCATACAGACAGTTTTTTAGCCCAGTGAAGAGTGTACCTGTCCAAGCCATAGACTGCCAGCTATTCCAGGAGAAAACTGTGGGAGACTGTGTCAAAGGCTTTGCTGAAGTCAAGGTAGATAACATCAACAGCCTTTCCCTCATTCACCAAGTGAGTCACCTGGTCATAGAAGGAGATGAGGTTGGTCAGATAGGACGTGCCTTTCATGAACCCATGCTGTCTGGGTCTGATCTCTGGGTTGTCACATATTTGCTCTGTGATTGCATGCAGGATGACTTGCTCCACAGTCTTCCCTGGCACCGAGGTCAGGCTAACAGGCCTGTAGTTCCCCAGATCTTCCTTACAACCCATCTTATAGATGGGTGTCACATTAGCAAGTCTCCAGTCACTGGGTACCGCTGATAGATGATGGAGCTCAGCAATCACATTCACCAGCCCCTTCAGAACCCTTGGGTGGATCCATCTGGCCTCACAAACTTGCAACAGTCCAGGTGGAATAGTAAGTCTCTAACTGTCTTACCCAGAAATGTGGGGGGTTTATTTTGCTCCCTGTCCCAGTCTACCAGCTTAGGAGGCTGAGTGTCCCAGAATAACTGCTCTGACTATTGAAGACAGATGTAAAGAAAGCATTGAGAATCTCCACCTCTTCCTTATCCTCAGTAGTCATGCTCCCCACCAGATCCAGTAAAGGAGGTAGATTCTCCCTGGCCCTCCTCTTACTATTAATTTATTTGTTGAAAGGTTTTTTTTTAATCTTTTAGCGCAGTGGCCAGGCTGAGTTCATGCTGGGCTTTAGCCTTTCTGATTTCCCCCCTGCATATGCTAGCAACTTCCTTGTACTCTCCCCGAGTTACCTGTCCCTTTTTCCACCGGATGTACACTCTTTTTTCCTCCCAGAGACCCAGCAAAAATTCTCTGTGCAGCCACATCAGTCGTCTTTTCCACTACCGGCTCATCTTATGGCACACAGGGACAGCCTGCTCCTGCACCTTCTGGTAACACAGTTACCAGAACTCTAAACATCTCAAAGAGACAAGTTTAAATAGCCTCATTTTATTATAAATCTTGTGATTCATTTGAGTATCTCTTTCTTATTCAATACAAGGAAGATACTGAAGTTACATCAAAACATAATGAAATGATTAAAAACAAAATTCACGGTAATATTTAATGTATAGAGAAGTATCACTTGCAAGAACATCAAAAATTCCCAAGTTACATTTTCTTATTCTACAAGACTTTCTTGTTAAGATTAATTTACTAGAACAAGCAATTATCCAATTATCTTCATATTTAAATTACCTAAATGTCCAGGTTATAATTGCATTCATTAGTTACTGAAATTGCACCTGTAAATGCTGTATCACAAATACGGCTGTGAAACATTTATGTTGTTTTCCTGTAATGGATATTTAATAATTTAATTATTAATACTTCTTTCTATGCTGTGAGCAGCTTTGCAAAAATACTCATTGTTTGAGGGAGTCATTTTATTTGTGAAGGAAAGCAACCAGGGAAAAGATCATTAGGGTTTTTTTCCTCTCTTTAGTCAAAGACAAAGGTAATTGTGATTTTTTCCAATGGGCTTCTATAATTCTATGCAGCAACTGTATGAACAGTACAACTGCCAGTAACTACGTTAAAAATAAATTTTGTGGTGAGATTCAGTGTTTGTTCTCAGTATAGAATGTGTCTTATTCTTTCTCACCCAAATCTGGCCTCTCCACTTTGACGAGAAGTATCTAGAGTTGAAGCTGTTATGATAGTACTACTCTCCCTCTGGGCGAATTTACGTTAGGAAAAGAAATATGACTTTAAAAAGAATTTGTCACATTAAAATTAGGCCTATGAAGCACAAACAAAACCTCTGAATTATAAAACTCTCACTGAATTGGTTTTAGTGCTTGGGTTTTGGAGTTTTTTGGGCTTTGTTTGGTTTGGTTTGGGGCTTTTTTTGTACAAAACTCACAAAACTATTTCTCAAGCTAAATTAGCAAAATATCTGTATCTAGGTGTGATGATGAGATACATAATACTTAAATGATTTTGTAGGTATATGTATTCAATGTTTCCCAGACACAATTCAACATATGGGGACAACAAAAAAAATAAAATTCACATAAAAGAAAATAACCTCTTCCCCAAAGCACAAATTGTCTTCTGAGTCCAGATTTCAAAGTATGGGGAGGCAAAAATCTGGACAAATTCCACAGAAAAAGCTTATGCATTTGTATAAACATATGCTCATTATTGAGAGACCACTCTCCCAGTTGACTTCCTTCCTCACTTCTGGTTGCCACTGCACAGAAACAACAAATGTCTAACAACAAAACAAAAAAATAGACAACTACTGAAAAAGAATTGACAAACTCTCCACTGTTAAAGTTGCATGATATTTTTCAAAAGCTTTTCATTATACTGTGGTGATCACATCTGGAATTGAACTGCTGTGAAGACTGACACTGGTGACCTACTTAATTACATAGCGGTCTGCTGCATCTTGAGATGTCTTCTTTCCAAAACCCAGATGGACGTTTAAACTTTTTTTTTCCTCATGCCCAGTGTTTCAAGATGAATTGGCTGCCTGCTACAATTATCTAAAGGCCTTAACTGTACAGATCACACATCAGAGAATGCCCAGATTGAACTCGGCCCTAGCTGATTGACTGACTATTTCATTTCTATAGAGAAAATGGGAATTGGATTGTACATTGGCTGTTGCAATTAAATTGGCTCTGCTGTCATAATAACCTCTAGCAAGACCACTTCATCTCAGTCATTCTGGAGTCTTTAGAACTTGCAGAGGTTCAAGGAAAACATGTTGGTATTCAGGCAGGTTTTCAAACGTTTTTAAAATCATGATTGTTTAATCTCAATTTCCATCACACCCACTGTATTTTTGCCACAAACCTTTTGTGCTGTTTCCTTTCCCTACCATGTACAAATTTCTACCTCCCTGTAAAACTAAGTTTCATTTGTGTGAACAAAAAAAATTAATTCTAAGATTCTATTGCGAGATTAGTGTTCCCAGATCAAGAGAATGGATACTCAAAGATGTGGCACTGGGCACCTGGCAAAGCGACACTTTCCAAAAAGATGAGGATATTTACCAAAAGTTGAAACTCTAGAGCTTCATTTATAGTCTTTTCATGGAATGGAGTTACTCCTGAGTTATTCCTATTTAAACAGAACACAAGTAAAGTATTACAGAACCCTATGTAGCCTTCCATAAGGCTCTAGCTAACACACATTAGATCAGGAGCAAGAAAAATGTGCACTGCTGAGACACAGTGAAAATTCATCTTTACTAATAACTTCAAGCATTGCCCAGAAACATTTCTTGGTGCTATAATATAATCATCCAGATCATTTCAGCTTGCACTTGAACCAAACAATTCCTAACACACTTTGGCAGCTGAAACAGTCCAGATGCCATTAGCAATAAGCTGTTTACAAGCAGCCTGCTCAATTTGAAGGCTAAGACAGTTTACTAGCAAAGATGAGGGCTGACACACGTCAAAAAGCATCAGTACCAGGCAATCTGTCTAGGTGTTTGGCATATCAGTGAAGATATGCTCTTAGAGGTCTTCATTCTTGGGGTTGCTTTTAGAATACAACAGTAAGCAACCTGACTTACATGTGCTTCTTCTCTGTAGCAAAAACTCTGTGAAAATAAAAGAACAGTCTAGAATATCTTTGTAACCATTCCAGAAATTAAAAAGAATATCAGTCATAGCAAAATTTTAGCCACTGGATTTTAACAAAGTAATTGGCACATGGCATATCTGAAACTATGCCTACTCTAAGTGTAGTTCGCTTACTGTAGACATAGCCTAAGTCTAAAGCAATCTAAATCAAGCAACAAAGGCAATGAAACCCTTCATAGGATTATGAAGAAATTTCAGGAGACTGTGTCTAGTATCCAAATTAAAAACACTCAGTAACTGCAGCAAGGTGACCACCTTCCCCAGTTAGGAATGATTTGTAAAAGGAGTAAATCTCAGTGCAAACAAGTGTATGAACATGTTTTGTTGTAGTAACGACATAGGCTCATGCCTAAAACAGATCTGAAAACTCCTAGGAAATGTAATGAGAAACACGGATAAATCTGAACTTGCACTTCACTGAATTTTGAAGTGTCTCTGTCACCTGCTGCTATGTGGTTTTCTGTCAGTATAACAGACATCAAAGTGTCAAAAGAAGATAACACATTTTTGGCTATAAGCCTGATTTCATATCCAAGTGTGATAAGAACCTCAAAACATAAGGATTTCTTGCTGTGAATGAAAAAGGTGTGGTCCTTAGGAAGTGTTATCAGACATTAGAAAATAACATTATTCTCTTGTTCACAAAACCAGATTCCTAACAGAGTAACAGGAGATACCCACTGAAATATGAGATTGGCTGCTTCTGCATGGATGGCTCCTCAGCAGTGGCTTCCAGGCCTGCATGTGGCCAGTCAGAGAGAACTGAGTGCCTACTCTCAATTCTTCGCATTCCCAAAGCTACTGTGGTCTTCTTAAGGATGATGCAATTTTAAAGGTGAAATTTAAGGAAGATTCAAGTGCAGAGAGACTTATTTTGAGAACTAAGAGAATTCTCATTTCACACATGATATGTCACCTGACACAGGAGTGCTCACACTGATAAAAAGATTGCAGTTCCTACAAAAATATGATGAAACTAAAAGTTTATCTCGCTAAACAGACTGACTACAGAACAGAGTTTGAAACTGAAACACTCCTGATGTACAGAATTTTTCACTGCAAGAACAAAGATGGCTAAAACTCATCTTATATGCTCTTAGAGTATGTATGTGCAATGTATGTCCTAAAGGTGTTACTAGGGCCAATTAATAAAGATGCTTAGCATTTGTAAATACCACCTTGTTGAAATTTGAAAGGGGGGTCTCCTTGTTCTGCAATAAAGTTTTAGAAAGAAATTACTGTATTTTGCTTCAAACCGAGACAACAGCCAGAGACAGTTCATCTTACCCTATGTCTTCCTGTAACCTCCTTGCAACAGATGTCTTGGAATGGTAATAGACAATCCTATAAAAATAAAGCTTGCAACTGGCCCCGAAAAGGTACTTAATTTTAGAAGTTACTGGGAAAGAAATACACATGACAGAAAATGGTCTTTTCTCAGCACAGAAATAAACAGGGTACTCATATCAATCATATAACCATTTTGTTATGAACTTCAGCCTGCCCCAACATCTCAAAAAAAGCTGGTGTAACTGCAAAGACATTCAACAGTGACAGCATGATTAGAAGTAGAGAAAAATTTCATGGAGGTAAATGGCTACATCAGCCTCAAAATTAGGGAGAGTAGATGAAGAGATACAAAAGTCATTAGTAGAGAAAAAGTTTAATTAGTATCATTTATTAAATTAACACCCTGTTTCTTACCATATAACAGCCAACATATTGGGTAGCAGGTTCAACACACACACACACAGATTAATTTTCCTATGCTGCAAAACATGTAAGCATGCAGCTTACTGTCACAAGTTGTTCTGATGTCCAAAAGTTGTGATAGATCCAAAAAGCAGTTATTACAAATTTGCAGAAGAAAATTGCATCAAGGGCCACTGAGCTCAGAGATAGGAGTCTATTTCAAACTGCTTAAAGCCAGGATCAGAAGTCCCCCTGTAGTATACCAGTTGATGAAATCAATCTACTCGAAGCCTCCATATCAGAACTCTGAAAAATTTCTGATCAGTTTTTGTGTGTCTGTGTCTACTAAAGCTTCTATTCATCTCATTTATGTTTTCTAAAACATTTCACTCAAAAGACAAATGGTGGAGACTTTCTGAAATGGATGAGGTTCCAGAGGCCTGCTTCAGTGTGTGTTGAGAGTCAAGTATGTCAAAAGGACTTTAGAGAAATCTCCAGCAAGTACCACTGATAGATGTTTTCCTGACACTATGCAACAAAACTAATGTGCAGAGACCAAATTTCACTCTCTACGCTAGTTGCTTGTTTCACAGAAATGTGGCCCATTTACCTTCACCTTCTGAAAGAAAACAGTCTGTAGCCTCAGAAGGTTTTTACTACGAATTATAAGATAATTCATAGAAAGATAAAAATTATGGCTATGATTTCAAAAAAGTTATGTTTTCTGGTAACATTCCCAGAAAAACATTTGATCAATTATTGGTCTTGCTAAAATTCAAATTAATTCATTAACTCTTAAGAAGAATTGTATTAGATTGCTACAAGAAGAGGTAGGAAAAGCTCCTTTGGCTTTGCATCCTTCAAGTACAGTCCATCTAGGGCTGGAAATTCAGCTTGAGCATGTATGACTCAAATTAATGCTAGTTTTGAGAAGAAAAAACTAGAGACAAAACATATGGCTATGGCACTAATGAGATGGTAGGTGTGATATGTTAACCTTGGATGGCTGCAAGATGCCCACCAAGATGTTCTTTCACTCTCTACTCCCCATGCTCCCTGCAAAAGGAAAGTGGAAAAAGTATGATGAAAAAGATCATGGGTCAAGATAAGGACACGGAGATCACTCACCAATTACCACTAGGGGCAAAATAGATCGACTTTGTGAAATTAATTTCATTGTCAATTAATAAAAAACTGGAATAATGAAAAATAAAAACTACAAGAAGCTTCCCCTCCCCTACCTTTTTCTCCCAACTTCACTCCTCACTTTTCCACCTCCTACCCGTGAGCAGTACAAGGGGATGAGGAATGAGGGGGCTGTGGTTCACAGTTAGCACAGACACTACCAGCATTATGGATAGGCTCAGCTTTGGCCAGCAGCAGTTAAGTCTTGTAGCCAGCAGAAACTGTCCCTGTCCATTATGGTGACTGCTCCTGATGTCTTGTCACAAAAGCCACCCTGCAGCCACCCTGTCCCAGCTAAAACCTTGCCACATCAACTCAGTACCGTAGCTTTTGTAATGTGAATGCAAGAGGCAAAACAGCCTAAACAGCAACAAATACTTTTGATGGGATTTTCTCACTACTAATGTTTTGAAAAGTGTCTTTGTGATGGTCTGCATTTCTTTGTCCATTATGCTGCCTTTACATATGCTGTCTTTACATATATGCTGTCTTATCCATTATCCCACCAAATCTAGGGTTTTTGAATACTATCACCCCTCCAGATAGACTCCTTTAAACAAAAATTTAATTGTTCAGATTCTCATGTTATATTCTTGGGGTAAGTCTTCCAAGATTGGTATGTCTAGGACTTTACTATACACTATGAAGAAAGTGGAAATGAAGGTCCCAGATTTTCTTGGTTCCTCTTGATCTGGAAGTTTACAATATATCTATAATGAGAATGTGGCTTAATATTTCACACTTTTGTGAATTTTTTCAGATTCCATATTCCAAAACATATTTTCTGATATAGTTGAAATGTTTTATTGAATAATGGGGCATTTTTCTATTTTTTCAACCTTTCTGTATCAATATTTACACCTGATCTTCCATTACTTTTCATGATGCATACATCTAATTATTTGTTCTGTGAACTCTTATTTTAATTCTGCACTGTTTATTTCATTCAAAGCACAGATATATCATATTCAACTACTCTCTAAGAGGTACATAAAATTTTTACACCTTAATAGAAATATATGATTTTCAGAAAGAGTGATTATCCACACACCTGACTGATGAGACTTCAGCTTTATTTTGGAACGTGTTTCCAACTTTGTTGTAACGTGTTTTAGACTTTGTCTAAGGTGTAGTAGCTTGAAAACTGTTCTCTTTCTATCCACAGTGGTTTTATAATGCTTGCCTCTGCCAGAGTTATTCTACACATCCCCTCCCCCCACAATAATCCAAGATTCCAGATATACTTGAAAATTCCTAAATGCCTGAAGAGAAGACATGAAAAAAGAGAGCCAGGCTCTTTTCAGTGGTGCCCAGTGACAGGACCAGAGGCAATGAGCACCAATTAAAACACAGGAGGTTCCCTCTGAACATCAGGAAACACTGCTTTACTGTGAGGATGAGTGAGGTCTAACTAGCACATCTCACACAGAGATATTCAACAGGTGTCTGGGCATGGTTCAGGACAACCAGTTCTAGTTGGACCAGCTGGAACAGAAGGCTGAACTGGCTAACCTGTGAAGACCCCTTCCAATCTTAACCCTTCTGTGCTATCATATACTGTAAAAACATACATATCACTGTAACTGACTGTAGCTTAATTATATTTGTGTTTATTGTTCAAATTGCATTTGACTTGTTGATTTATTTTTTGCTTGGTAATTTCCTTCTTTATACCATCACTTCTGTATTTGAACAGTGTTAGCAACATTGCATTCCAAGTTTACAGCAGCATGGGTATGCATGCCTATTTAAAATGAACTGATAAAAATATAATTTTGTTGGTAGATAATATCTCATACATACAGGTCGTGATTTATCCCTGGCCATCAACTAAGCACCACAGCCACTCATCTACTATGCCCTGCAGGATGGGGGAGAGAGCTGTAAGAGTGAAAGTGAGAGAACTTGTGCGTTGAGATTAAAATAGTTTAATAGGACACATAAAAAAGGAAGTTAATAACAACACAAAAATTCCATTAAGCTGCTTGAGTCTTTGTAAGTAACCAGAATGCCATGCAAATGGATAGAAGAACCCAAAGTTTCATGCTAGACCCACTGCACAGGATTACACAGTGAGCAAGGGGAAGGAGTGCATTGGGAAAGAAAAAAAATATGGTGCCATTAGTGGATTGTACACAGCAATATAAACCTAAATGGAAGTATGGAAATAAAAAAAATGTATATGCTATGAACACAGAAACTGAAGAATCTCAAATTTGTGTGTAGAGAGTGGAAACATAAAGGATGGGGATGCCTCAGTTCAAGTACGGGAATCAGGAACAGAAAAGTTGAAATTTCTTAATTAGAACATCTGTGATGACATGAAGCTGTCTTTCTAAATATGCAGATCTTCTGTCTCCCATGATCCTTGACTATGTTGTTAATGCAATGCGGGGTTTTTAAAAATTCCTTATACTGCATTTAAAATATCTAACCATTTGAATTTTCTAGAGTGAGGATCCCTCCAGCATGATAAAAATTGTGAATTCCTTGTCTTAGAGTAACCAGAGAAAAGAAAAAATTCTTCAAAAAAAAAAATCTAGCAATTAACATTAAGCCATTTTGCTTCTAAATTACTCCTTTTGGGGCTCTTATTGTTGCCTAATATTCCCCTATTAGTATCTTAGACTGGTATAGTTAAACATGGACAGTAAT
This sequence comes from Laterallus jamaicensis coturniculus, assembly GCA_022605575.1. Classification (NCBI taxonomy): domain Eukaryota; kingdom Metazoa; phylum Chordata; class Aves; order Gruiformes; family Rallidae; genus Laterallus; species Laterallus jamaicensis. The sequence continues at coordinate 5,933,123 of JAKCOX010000031.1, read as the reverse complement.
ATTGTATTACTTCTCTGCCTTTGGCTTATTCACAAGAGGTAGTAGTTGAGTAAATTATTTATAGTGAGGAACTCATAATGAATTTATTGCTTTGTGTGGTGATAAAGTTGTGCAGGAGATGATTTCTGTAAATACATTAATTACCTTAAAAAATCACTATTTCAGATGAAAAAAAAAGTGGTTTGGTTTTGAATTTTTCTCTCCAAGTCTAGTACTGAATATATTATACAAAATCATAATACATAGTATAGTACTGAATCTGCCTCCCTGGTTAAGGTGCGCACATTCTGAACATAAGCCTAACAAGCAATGCTGGTTTTGGAGAGGATGTGTGTTAGTACATACTGATTCTTAAGGTACTTTTCAGTGTGAGGAGATGTGTCCCCTTTCATGAATATTTGAGAACTTGTGATCTGATTACATCTATGAATCACTGAAATTATAATTTCTATATGATGCACCATTCTCAAATCAGTTTGTCTACTATCTGTCTGTGTATAAAAGAAGGTAATAAAAGCATAATCATCCTCCATATCTTGCCCTAAATCTCTCCATATTTACCTATTCTTTTACTACATCAATCTTAGGCAGCTGATATTCATATTATTTATTAATGTAAGAAGTCCTGCAGGTCTAATGTAGGATCAGTGTCACAAGTGTTGTGTGCAGGTTTTTACACATATAAAGATCAAAAGACTTCCTGATCCTAAATCCTCAAATTTAAAATAGCATGGTTAAAATATGGTATTTTCAAAAATAATTATTTCTACATGGAATGAGGCAACTGATAAATTAAATGGTTTCTCATGAAATCTGGGAGAAAACTACAATCAATTTGACTTGCCACCTATATGGTTAATAAAAACATGTTTAGACACACTTCATTGTATTTTGGTGCAGTAGGAATATTACTTTAAAATTTATTTCAAGGCAATATAAAATCTGACGGCTGAAAAACACAGACAATTAAAATATCTACTTTCATATTAAACTCTGCTTTCTGAGTTCTCCAAACTTTTCTCATAGCTGCCACAATATATTTTGGTATTTACCAAATAAGACCTCCATGCATTGCCTTGCTTTATAGTATTGTTGAGAAACACTAGAAAACCCACATGAAGATAACAAGAAAAGATACAGGAATAATATCCAAATAAAGACAGGCTAAGATAATGGTTGGCTAATGGGATTTGCATGAAGGATGAGACCAAAGATCTGCTTACTGTTATACTAAGTAGTAAGGTTTTTTCAGTCTCTTGCTTTTGAAACTTTATTGAAAATACTGCAATTTGAGACTAATTTTGATTATGTCTAGCAGAGGACTGTGGGAAGAAACGTGTGGCGTTATGCTAAGCAGCAGCATGTGTTCTGCTCCAAAATATTCCTCCCATCCTGCTGCACAATTGTAGCAGCACCAGATTTACCAGGAAAGGAAGGGTCCTTAGCTTTTTACCATCATCATACATCTAAACCATCATAAAACAAGCCAACCTATTGAATGAGAACTTTGAGTGAATATTACTACTCTTTGAATCATAAGCTTAGACATGTATAACTTAAAGTGCTATTTTATTTGAAACATGGATCTTATGTCAATACGAAGTACCTGCTTTCCCAGTAAAGGACCTATCTAATCCTGTTCTTGGTAATATAAATTCAATGTGAACTGCACCTGTGTCATGGGAGCCAGAACCAAACTCACACAGCTAAAGAGGGTAATGCAGTTGCTTGCTATTGTGTAGTGCACACTTTGTTTATATATTATTACAGTGCTACGTTACAACGAGACATGACAATTCACCATGAGGATAATAACCTAGCCATTTATAATCTGTTTTCCTCCATCCTGAAATGCAGACTCTTTTGACAGTATGTATCCACATATATGCTAATATAAATGCACGCAGTACCACCCTGATGTTGGCAACAGCCCTTCAGAGACTGAAGTAAGACAAATAGACTCATTTTGTCTGTGCCAGCAATGCTGGACTCATAAGTAAACACTTCAGTGAGGCACAGTCAGCATATGTTAACCACATACAACATCTCATTTCCCTTTCCTTCTAAAATCAATTAACAAGCTTTAATGTTTCACTCTATTCAAAGAGAACAAAAAAATTATTTTAATGGTGGATTACTTTTTCCTCGTTAAGTAAGCACTGTCCTTAAGACTAGGCTCCCATGTAATCTGTTTTTGAAAAGTGAAATTGATTGTCACTATTGGTTTATTCAGATATCCTCATGGCATGACATCATAAATAGAATTTGTCATTCCCGAGCTTGCTTCTCACAGCAGTTGTCTTTAATGTCATTTACTCAAGTGGCTCAAGGTCTTCATGAATAATTAATGTTTAGCAATCCACTGCAGTGCTGCAAGATAACCACTTTTCAGCCTTTGATTTCAAATAAGTCTTGACACTTTTGTTCAATGAAGAAAATACAAGCAACTTTATACATCTGAAATTGTAAAATGATCTCCAGTATGAATATAACAAATGAAAGGCTTACTATTAGGCAAAAGCATAGGTCTGAGCAAGTATTTTTCTAACTTGTCCTTACTATAAATGAGAGTACAGAGAGAAAGGGTGGTGTTTTCTAACTAGATGATCTTTAAGGTTCCTTCCAACCCAAACCATTCTATGATTCTATGTTATGGAGAGAAAACAAAACATCTATCTGAATAAACAGAAGGTTAGGGAAGTAGGACAAGCTGTCCTGCAAAAGACATTTGTTAATCAAAAATAATCACTAATTACCTGAAAAAGTGGTGGTTTTATTTGGGTCACAGTGGTATCTATGCTTAAGACTTCAGCTCCAAATGTACATCAGCCATTAGGACCTTCTCCTTGGAATATTGCAAGTCTTCCATGCTGATGATACCATTATTTATTATTTGCATTATTTTGTGCTTAGAATCTCCAGTAAAGGATCCCCATTCTGCTAGGTAATTATTGTAACAGTAATATGGCATGATAAAATCCTGGAGTGTTGTAATTAGAAAAGAAACAGCTAGAAAAGAAATATGAGTAATACAGGAGATGTATGATTAGGAAACAGTAGCAATTCAAGACAAAAGTCAATATTCAAGTTTGAGCATGAGTCTTCACAAATTTCAAGAACTACTGCTTTGTAGATTGACATCAGAGATCTAGATCTGACCGGCCAAGACTCTGAATCTGTATGGAGTAGGTCTCAAAAATATTCTCTAAACACACAGTAAAAATTAATTAAAAAGTACTTAAATACTCCTGCTTTAAAAATATCTAAATGTACCTTTAACCATTTATGAAGACTGTCAGGATTGTAATTTTACATACTGATTTAAAGAAGTGTTTAAAATACAGGTAAAAAAACCCTTCCTGTGTTGCACAGAAAGTGAGCAGAGAACACAAGTGCATCATTCACTAGGAGTTGTGTGTTCAGAGCTTTTTATTTTTGAACACTTCGACTTGGTTCAGAAAAATCCTCTTTTTACTAAATGAAAAAGTGACCTTGAAATACATATCATACTTATTGCCCCAATGGTGGAAAATTCTTTTCATGCCTAATGTACCAAACTGATAAAACTTTCTTTAAAAATGAGTTAGTTCATCAACTTGCCTTTCAAGAAAACAGGTACTTCTTTATTTATTTAAAAATAGGAATTGCCATGTATATAACATTAATCTCCAGTCCAAGATAACAGTAGTTAATTAAACCCATCACCTGAGCAATGCAAACCAAAACCAATTCACTCTAGATGTTTTGCCATTATTGAGAGGTCTGTTTGCCCAATGCAGGATCATGTAGAAGGGATTCAAAGTACTGTGAAGACCAATAGTATACAGTGTCCTATTTGACTGCACACACTCTCAAGATGTGCTTGAGACTAATGTTTTGCTATGTATAGCACCCTACAGAGACATAAGAACTAAATGCAAAATAAAAGACAATGCTCGATAGCTCTTATACAGAGTGTAAACCTGACTCAGATTTAACCTAAGCACAGTTTCCCTAGTATCTGATTATTACTCTCTTCTCTGTATTAGATGCACATTTTAGCCCTGTTACACCACTGATACCCTTAGACAGGGTGATATTTGCCCCCAAAGGTGAAAAAAATTATGACTACCATTTAATTTGTAGTATTTTAGACCTCTTTCATGATAGTCGGGTTTTCATGCTGTAAAATAAACAACTGTGAAGTAAAATAAAAAGTGTTCTAAAGAATTTGGGAAGACAATATTGCTTCTGAAATTATCCAACAAAACCTTAAGGAAGTCAGTAAGAGGAAACTGCTTTCTCTTAATGTTTTTTCTCAAACATTTTACAGAAGTTTATTACTGAAGTTCAAAAAGATTGCTTTTGTTTCTGACTGTGGCTCAGTTTTTAAACTTCCTGAGTTTGCTAGGCCTTGGGACTGAGGCTTGGTCAGGGTTTGCATGAACCTGTGTTGACCTGAGTCAAGCTCTGTTTTCATTTGGATCTAGTGATATGCCCTCTTTACCTGTGCTTATTTTATATGTTATAACCCTAGTTTTTTACAAGTAGTAGAAACAAGCAGTTTTATTGTGTTGAATGAAATATTTGTGAATATTGCATGGTGCAGAGGAATACAAGCCTGCTGTGGCAAGAGGTACCCTGAAATGAAAGGACACAGACTGTAAGGTACAGCACTAGACGATGATAAAAGTCAGGCAGGACAATGCCCTTGGAGACACCAGGCCTATAAACCAGAGGTCAGTTAAAGAAATGCATACCAGGGAGCTAGGAAAAAAAGTGGCTTTAGGAGTGCCAAAGAGAAAAAAGAAAAAGCATCTAACCTAAATGAAACATAATATATAGTGAATTCAGAATTAATTTGGAGTTGCAAATGCATTAATAAAGACAGAAAGATGTAAGAACCAGTTGGAAAATGCAAAAAAAGAGGAAGAAAGAAGAAATCCCAACATCCCACATTTTCCAGGGAAGCCTGTGACACTGGTGATCTGTTAATCTGTTCCTGAGTAAGGAAGGATAGATGTGCCAACATTTGGACCCAAAGAGGAGGTGAAGAGTGAGCATAACACCAGAGAAAGAGGTAGAGAGGTAGATAACAGAAAGTGTGTGCATAACAATTTTAATGATTTAATTGTATTATTGTTATCATTATTATTGAAATTGTCCTTTTCTGTGACAGAATTATTTATTTGCCTTGTCTTTAATAATTAGATCTGGACTAATAATAATGCCCTAGTGTCCTGGTTTTGGCTTGGATAGAGTTAAATTTTCTTCCTAGCAGCTGATGTAATGGTGCTTTTTGCATTTAGGATGAGAATAATGTTGATAGCATACTAATATTTTAGTTATTGCCAAGCAGTCAAGGACTTTTCAGCTTTTCATTCTAGCCTGTCAACAAGAAGATGGGAGGTGCTTAAGAAGATGGGAAGGGACATAGCCAGGATTGCTGACCGAAACTGGCCAAAGAGATATTCTGTAACATATGATGTCATGCTCAGTATGTAACTGGGATAGTTGGCTGGAAGGTGGCATGGCTCAGGAAGTAGCTGAGCATCAGTTTCAGGTGGTAAGAAATTATGCTCTGTGTGTCTATTTTCTGTTATAGCATCATCATCATCTTCCTTTTCTGTCCTATTAAACTCTATCTAAATCCACAAGTTTTACCCTATTCTTTTGATCCTCTCCCCCATCCCACTGACTGTGTGGTTGCTTCAGTTGCCTGGAGGTTTAAACCACATCTGGTTAGACTGTTAAGATTCCAGCTATATTGACAATAAAGTCTTTTCTTTACATATCACTTGTGTTTCCTTTATCCCACCTAACAAGATTTTGGGTGTAACAAATCATATCCAGCAGTACGTTGAAAAATACTCATTTCCATGTTGGTATGTAGTTGATAAATGGTGTTATTTCTACATATCACCTGGATAACTGTATTTCTTTACTTGATTTAGTACATGTGCATATGATAGCATCAACTACTAGTGAAGCTACTTGCTACTTCTTACTAGGATAAAAAAAAGAGGAAAGATCTGATGAATATGTGTATATAGGGTTAGAGAGCGTGAAGACTGGGACTGGCTAGATACATGAGTATGGGAGCATGCAGAAGTAAAACAGAAAGGAAATATGCTAACAGGGAAGCTTCCAAAACAGAATGGACATCAATTATATTGCAAGGTAGGAGGAGCTTAAGTGAAATGTCTAGCAAGAAAACTCAAGCACAAGACCCAGAAGTTGACAGTGAAATGTTGAAAAGGTCAAAGGAAAAGGGTATGGAAACCCAACTAGAAAACTCAAGTTGGCAGAATGAGACTTGATGAGCAAACAACAAAAAAATGAAGAATCTAAGAACTTGAAACAGTAACTATGTGAGAAGTAATCCTCATGGTACTTTAGATAACTATGTATCCTACCATTTCTTGAGTGTGTTGGCCAACACATCTACTCTTTCATTCATTTCTCCTACTCTGTCCACAGAAAAGTAGCTGATGCTACATATATTGTTTTATAAAAGAACTGTGACTTAGTGTATCTTAATAACTAATATAGTGTGGTTATCTTAATTGATGTTTTCGGTATCTGTCATAGGCACTATATTCTTCTCAAAAGACTATTAAAATGAGGCAAAAAAATTTCTACAAAACACATAAAATTTAGTGAAAAATAATCTGTTGCCTTAAATGAAACGCAAGCAAAACCTGTACTTGCAATTGGCTGAAACTACATCTCAAAGTTATTAGTAACAGAAGAAATACTAAAGCTTAGTTATGACATCTATTGACAACTTATAGAAAAAAAAGGAGAAAATAAATTAGTATAGTGTTTTCTTACATACAAACTCGACCGAGGAATATGCTGGACATAGTTTAGTCTTTCTTCTCTACTTATCACAGTAGTCGTGTGCCAGTAGATAATACCCAGCACTCTGGAATCAGCAAGTTATAGGGAACTGTTCTGAAGATGATGTTCAAAACAGACACAACAGCAGATGCTAAACAAACATATTAAATACTAATAGGAGTTCTGGAAAGTAGCAAGTCATGGTGGTTTGACCCTGATTGGAGGTCAGATGCCCACAAAAGCTGCTCTGTTACTCCCCTTTTCAGCTGCACAAGGTAGAAAATACATATTGAGCGGCTTAGAAGTTGAGATAAGGACAGGGAGAGATCATTCCACAATCCATGTCATGGGAAAAACAGATTCAACAAAGAACAAAGGAAAGAAAACTCTAATTTATTACACTGTGCTGCACACCCAGTGACACCAGTCGGGTAATGAGATGTGTGACCAGATCTTAAAGTGTCTCCCCCCCCTCCCCTTTCTTCACAGACTTTGGATTTTACTCCCTTCCTCCCTCCCCCAGGATGACACAAGGTGGTCAGGGAATGGAAGAATTGGGGCTTTGGTCAGTTCCTCATGAATTGTTTTCCTTCTTAATCTGCAGGTGGGGGGAAGGGGAGCATTCCTCACACTCTTCCCCTGCTCCAGCATTGGGTCCCACCCATGGAAGACAGTGCCCTTTCCCAAGGCACTTCAGCTCTTCACCAGCTGCCCCAGCATGGGTCACTTTTATGGGTGCAGTCATAGACTCATAGAATGTCTCTCAGACTCTCAGGCCCAGACTGCTATAGCCTGGTCCCCCATGGAGTCACAAGTCTTCCCCCCCAGCAAACCTGCTCCAGCATGGGTATGGGTGTGTGTGTGTGGGGGTGTGTGTGTGTCTGTCTGTCTGTCTGTCTCTCTCTCTCTTCTGTGTTTCCTATGAGATGAGGGAGAGGAGTGTACGGTGGAGGAAAAAATTGTAGACCATGGAAAGAGAAGATAAACGTACCAAAACTGAGAAAAAAAATGTTTTTAACAGAAGCAATACACATTTACTATACATCTTTCTCGTCTTCATTTGTAGAAACATAAATGTTTCTATATTAAGCCTTTTAATGGATGAAGACAATGACAAGGTAAGTAGATATCACATGGCTTCTATTACACTCCATGAAATGAGCATACAGAGGGGTTAACTGCAGCATCAATTTCACATCATGTAGAAGATGGCCACCTTGGTTAGTCTTTCAGAAAAGACCTAATTTGTTGATAAATTGCTCCTGTCACATTCTTTAAAGAGCTTAGTTGTCTAAAATAAGAGAATGATCTTATTATTCTTTCAGTAATTTTACATTTAGAGACCAGAGGGCAATACCTCTTATATAAACAGAATAGTCAGATATGTATTCATTCACATATATGTATTCATACACATTCATTATGAATGTGTTGCCTTAGAGTTCTAAAATACTTTTATACCTTATAAAGGGTGCTTTCAAATGAGGCAGAAGAGTTGCGTTAAACCCGATACATTTTAACTGAGCTAAAATATTTCAACTTAAAAAGGATTTTGAAAACTTTATCCAGTTTAATTCACATTTTACTTCTGCTGGTCTCTTCCCAATTTCTTGTTTCAGAAAGCACTAATGTTTGAATTAGACAGTGTGGTACTTCATTCCTTTTGAACATTGAGGACTACTCCATTACTCTTGAAGCACAAATGGCATGTACTTGCAAAACCTGTGCTATTGTGCCTCGCAGTCAGGAAGACTTAAACTTAGTCCTGGGTCCCTGGGAAAAGCCCATTACATTAGAGCTCCAAAGTAACGAAATATAAAGCCATTCTATTTATATGCCGTGAGGATTTCTGTATGAATCTGACTCAGAAATAGCTGTGAGACTGTTTTTATGCTCAACTTAAGAGTGAAAATACTAATAATTTTGGAAAAAAAAAAAAGGAAGAAACTGCACGTAATCATAAAGCTCTTATGCTCTTATGTTTAGATGTGACTGGTGCCAAAAGAACCTGTTCTCAGATAGTGCTTGCTGTAAACTGTGACTGGAGTGACTGAAAATGTGTCTGCTCTGATATTATCATTTGGAACCACCATCAATAAATGTAGCACTTCAACCTTTGTACAGCATATTAAATTAAAGATAATAAATGATCAGTTCTCTCAATTCATAGGGTAAACATTCTGAGTCACGTTACTTGCTAAAGCAGTTGCCAAATGCTATTTCCTCTCACAAACTGAAATACGCAATGTGACCAACACACAAATACCCCGACACAATGTCAGAATGCTTTCACCCTGAAAAGGAAAGCTCTGATTCACAGGAATTGCAGCAATGTACATTTTAAAAGTTCCTCCCATTACATTTATGAGAATATAAGCTACCTTGCTGATGGAAACAATAAAAGGATCTGTCTATCACTGCTAACTGCCTCACAGAATGAGATTACTTACATCAGAATGTAAATTTTTCACTTCTTCCCCTATATGACTTGGTCCAAGGAACTTTATAAACACTTAAGCTGTAGGCCACTAGGTGTTATTCAAGTATTACTCAGCAAAAACCTATGAGGAAACCTTTTGAAAGAGAACATCTACATTAAAAGAAAATCAGAGCTTGGATTTCCCAATGCAACTGAAAGGCAATAGGATTTCTTGCAGGAACTCACGCTTCCCTTTTCTTCCCGTGCTTTTCCGCCTTCACAACTGCCTGTCAATGGCCACATGGCTTCTGCCATCTGTGACAGCTGAACAACAGACATAATTTTGCTTTTACCTTTTTTATCAAGTTGCTATCGTCTGTATAAAGACTAGGCTTCTTTCTGACATGGTTGGGTATTGATGGATTTAGCCCCTAGCATTTGGAAATCTAAAAATGCATGCAATGCAATACTATCAGAGTTTTAAGACACAGCTATTGAATGACATTATTATTTCAGAAAATAAAAATTTCTACATTCTCATATCATCTACACCTCAAGTCAGTAGCAGTATTTTTTAAGATCACCTTCAATTTTCTTTCATCTTCCTAAACTAAATACATGCTATAATTAGTTTCTTCTTACTTGCATATTAGGTTCATAATACTATACTACAATATTTCATACACATGTAAATTAGGCCTAATTGGACTGGCTCATCAATCTGTTCCCCAATTACATAACAAAAATACATTAACTGAATGTGATTTATGTATAAGGTAGTTGTGAATGTTTGTGATGAAATTCATACAGACCTAATTTGCATATCCTAATTATCAGTTTATTACTCTTAAATGCATACAGAAATTAACAGCATTTTAATCATCTAAAATGCAACTTTTTAAAATCCTTTCATTAGCAACCATCAGTCTTACTATGAGACAATTTTTAATATCTTATAGATACAGATTATGAGTGCCTACGCACACATAAAAATATGCAGACACTTGTGAGCATTTCTTTCTTCCTTTCACCCTGGAGAATTGCCACAGGAGCCAGTAAGGCTTTGTTGAGTAAGACTTTGGTAAAAAAAACTGATGAAGCCTTTCCAAGTATAGATGCGTATGTGTATGTGTGTGTATATATATATATATATATATATATATATATACACACACATACACCCTTTATATATCCCCTTTGCTAAGCAGTGGCATGTTGCAGAGAACCACAGGTTCATTTTCCCTTCAGAACAGAGACTTATTATATGAAAGATATTAATCTAATCTTCTATTTCATGTTTATAAAATGTATACAATATATTTAACTGAATATGGAAGGTCAATTAATTGAAAGTCCTAAAAAAAATTACTAAATGGAATATGTATTTCCTAACAGTGGAATTTTAAACAACAGTGAGAAATAACTTTATTCCATTTTTTGTAGATCCCAGCTGAACACAGAATGATAACAGATTTGCTCAGCAAAGTATCAGACAGGTGTGCTTTCTAATTCTAGCTTTAGTATCAGGTCATTGCTGATCACTGGGTAATGATTCACAACCTGAAAATTCTGCAGGTTGCAATTTGTTTTTCTAAATACTCTATTTTATATTCTGTATTTAGCATTAACATTTTCATTCTCACATTCCTATTTCTTCTTTTCTCTTCTTTAAACTCAAGGGCAGACCAACAAACTACCTAATTTACTTGTATATTGAGCTGCCCACTTGCAAACTACACACAACATATAGCAAGAAACATATATATGTACCTTTGGACATAGTCTAGATTCCTTATTACTGTGTAATGGGTGTTCATTGATTTTATAGTCACTTAATATGCCTAGGGAGGAAGACTAAGGTCACTGCAATGACATGGATAACATTACTTTATTCTGTAGGGTCGTTATTAATGGAGTGCCATAAGGACAAGGTAAAAAAAAAAAAAGTTGGCCTTAGGGAGCATAGCACAAAAATAATCTTTCCATTCTTCTTCACCTCCTGCTTATTTATCAATATTAGTCATCCCATGGTGATAGTGGAAGGTGGACATTCTTCCTCTCTACTATAGAAATAAGCATTGTGACATACACCCACAGCTTCTAGACTATTTCTTTTTAGCAAAGTCTTAATTTTAGAGTATTACAACTGATCTTACTTCCATTAAGAATTCAACTTAAGTAACCACAGTGACCAAGGAACTATGACATTGCCTTTAGATGACTCTCTGAAAAGGATCACTTGGGAAATGCTGCACCACTGTTCAAGAAAACTGCAGGAGACAAGTCCCTATTTTCGTCCCTGTTTAAAAACTCTATGCAAAGAATAAGTTTTCTACAGATATATTGTTTGAAATACTTCACAAAAATGGACATCTAGAAATTAGCGCCTTGCTGTGATGACACGAAGCTGAGTGGTGAGGTTACTGTGCCAGTGGGACAGGATGCCACCCAGAGGGACCTGGACAGGCTGGAAAAGTGGGCCCAGGTGAACCTGCACCTGGGTCGGGACAATCCCCATTATCCATACAGGTTAGGAGATGATGTGCTAGAAAGCATCCCTGAGGAAAAGGACTTGGGGGTACATGTGGATGAACACCTGGACATGAGCCACCAATGTGCATCTGCAGCCCAGAAGGCCAGCTGCATCCTGGGCTGCATCAAAAGAAGTATGGCCAGCAGATTGAGAGAGGTCATTCTGCACCTCTCCTCTACTCTGCTCTGCTCTGCTCTGGTGAGACCTCACCTGGAGTACTGCGTCCAGCTTTGGAGCCTTCAACACAAGAATAACATGGACCTGTTGGAACACGTCTAGAGGAAGGCCACAAAAACGACTAAAGGGCTGGACCACCTCTCCTATGAAGACAGGGTGAGAGAGTTGGGCTTGTTCAGCTTGGAGAAGAGAAGGCTCCAGGGAGACTGCATAGCAGCTCCAGGGACACTGTATAGCACCTGAAAGGTGCCTTTAAGAAAGTTCAGGAAGAACTGTTTAAGAGGGCATGTGATTGCCAGTAGGGCAAGGGGTAATGGTTTTAAACTAGAAAAGGATAGATTTAGGTTGGATATTAGAAAAAAATTCTTCAGTATGAGGGTGGTGGATCACTGGAACAGGTTCCCCAGAGAGGTAGTGGAGGCCACATTCCTGGATATATTCAAGGTCAAGCTTGATGGGACTCTGAGCAAACTGGTCTAATGAAGATGTCCCTGTTTACTGAAAGGGTGTTGGACTAGATGACCTTTAAATGTCCCTTCCAACCTACCACATTCTGTAATTCTATGATTCTAAATATCTGTGATTGATGGGTATGAAAAAATAAAAGGAATTTCAAAACTGATAAGCCATTTTAGATGTGTCTCATTTCAGGCATTTCACATACTATGGCTCAGGAGTAGTATGGAGGGAAGGAAGGTGTATATTCAGAAACTGCTAATCTCTTAATCTGGAAATTAGGCCCTTTTAAATTGATACCTAAAATATGGAGGGACTAAAAATCACAAGTTATTTTAAGAAATCTTGCATGGAGCCTTAAGTTATTTGAAGTTGATACAGTGACAAAACCAGAACTTGGATTCCCAGTCCAGAGCTAAGGTGAGAAAATGCAATCTAGTGTAACACAGAACAAATCAGTACAAGAGAAGGAGACGCAGTCCTTGAAATCAGAATATCCTTTTTTCAGTGTATTTCTTTATATAAAAAGATAAATTTCTAGTTCTGAGTTGATATTCTGCTCAGTGTTATCTTCCCCTTCCGTGCTTACATAAAGAATATTAACTTGTGTGTATGTTTAGTGTTTACATTATAATTGCTTGAAAACATAGAAATCTTACTTAAAGCACACATTGATTTGACACCTAAAATCGAACATGCTAGGTTCAGTTATTCACAGATAAATACCAGTTAGAAGAAATGCAAATGGTGAAAACGGTACTCAATTTTAGTGTGAATGATATTTAAAAAAATATTTAAAACCACAAACTGAACTTGTGATCTAAGTCCAGCTGTCCTCACAAAATAATGAGGGTAGAAATGATAATCCATGCATAATGCATGATACTGACTACAGCTGGCTAAATTTCATGCTGATATGATTAACTATATTTGCCTACTGTATGTGCAGACTAACTTACAGTCCATTTTATTACTTATCCTGCATTTATCTTTTATTTCCTGGACAGCATAGAATTAAATCAAAATAGCATTTTCTAATACTATTTAAGTTTGACTGTTTTTCTTGTCTTCTGTTTGGAATTGTCATAAGCAGTAAGACAAAATAAATGCAATTCTATAAGTTAAGAAGTTTTATGCCAGAATACATGAGATACAAATAATCTATCAGCTTCAAATTAATAATTTCCAGCGTGTATTGGCTCCAGGGTAGTAACATGTAACTAAATTCTTTGACAGCTATCCATCAGTGAAAAACAGGCAATATAACATTGTCTAAACAGTTAAAGTCCAATCATATCTAATTTGATGTAATACTGTAACCACACGGGGTTGTTGTGCTCATTAAGCTAAAAATAAGGCAGACAAATGAAAAAAGTCAAAGTTTGTGCTCCCCGGCTTCTCCAGACAATCACATCTCTGACAAAAAGTGTCTAGCTTGATTTCTGAAGATGTATGTTAATATTCTATTTAACCAGATACACAAAAAGAATGTCTAGATTGGTTTCAGAATATACCTAATATCTTTGTGTTAATTTTGATATGCATGAATTTTCAGTCTCTTCAGTTTTACTTCAGAAAAAACAGAATCTTGAAGCAAAGCTTGACCTGAAAACCAACTCAAAATTTTAACTTAATTTTCTATTGAGCATTTTTTATTTTATCATTTAATTTCATAAACATTTCTGGAACTGACTTATACCTTTTCACTTTTGAATAAACAGAAAATTTAAAAAATCAGTGTAGTCCAAAACTGATCATGAAAATGACTGGTATTAACCAGCCAAAGCTGGAATTCAGTCTTTGGCTAGATCAGAATAGGTAAAAAAAAATTAAAATCCTTCTTAACCATCCCTAATTTGGATTTGTCATTAAACCTGAAGCAGATGAATTAGAAACTTTCAGTTTTTCTAAGATTCCAGTGGTGTATCTCGCAGTGGAAGGAGGATTCCCACTTTTTGCAAGGTGAACAGAAATTATGAGGATAAAGGGGGTTTGTGGATCACCACTTGGAACTCATCAGGCTTTATAAGATTTGCTGGTAATGTCTGAGTTAAACAGTATGCGCCATGTATGTAGAATAGCACAAAGCAAAGAGCTGAGTACAGATGGGATTCTTTTGATCTGAGTGCATTTGCTATGTGAATTGGATAATTTCTCATTTCCTGCATCATTCACCATAAGCCAAAGCGATTACCCAAAGCTCGTTCCTTCATTACTCTTGGAAATACGATAAAACCAAAAGAAGATAAAATTTAAAAATATCGTAATGATTATGAATATCTATTAAAAATTAGAGATTTTCACTTAGAATTGCAAGTTTTGCTGACAGGCATACACATTATCTTATAGTATCAGGAACAGAAACACAGTAACTTTCTGTTTGCTTGAAAACTTCAGCACCAAAATGAAAAGCGATCAAAATCTCACTTCCTATGCTTCCTATGGGTATTTCAAGCTGGAGTGAATGCAAACCACTTACTGCAGACTTATCCTCAAAGTACGATTAAACAAACCCTCCTCCCTGGCTCAAACCCACAAACACCCCCTCCCTAAACTGGAGTCCTGCATAGCCCTTATCAACAAGACACAATCCAAGATACAATTTCTGCCACGGAAAAATGCAAAATGAAGAAATCTTAAACATTTAATCACTAGTGTGGCCTACTCTCTTAAGGCTCAAGAGGGATCAGGGAAGCATTTTAGCAGTGGCAGATGTAGCACTGCTCTTGCTCTACTATCCAAGCAGCTCTAGGTAACAGCAAAAAGAGAACAAGCCAGTTTAGCAGGACAGCTATGTACCTAGACATCCGCTCCTTTCCATTCTCCAGCGCTGAGGACCAATTAAATCCTTGTTGTGGACTGATAGGACAGGGAGAGATCATTCCACATTCAGCATCATGGGCAAAACAGACTCAACAAAGAATAAAGGAAACTGTCCAATTTATTACACCACACTACACACACAGTGAAACCAGAGTTGGATAAAGAGAAGTACAACCACATCTTAAAAAAACCTCCCTCCACCCCTCCCTTCTTAGCATACTTCACTTTAGTCAGGATTTCTCACCTGTCCTCCCTCCCCCAGAGGGGCACAGGGAGGAGTAGGGAATGGGGAAAGGGGGATTTTGGTCAACTCCTCAAGAGTTGTTTTCCTTCTTAATCTTTGGGGGGTCATTCCTCACACTCTTCCCTTGCTCTAACGTAGGGTCCCACCCAAGTGAGACAGTCCACCAGGACTGTTTCCATCGTGAGTCCATTCCTGCGGGGCTTCAGCTCTTCACCACCTGCCCCAGTGTGGGTCTCTTCTGTGGGGTGCCATGAAATCATAAAATATCTCTGTCTCTCAGGGGCAGACTGCTCCAGCCTGGTCCCTCATGGGATCACAAGTCCCCCCAGCAAACCCAGCTCTGGCATGGGTCTCTCTCTGTCTCTATCTCCATGGGCTGCAAGTGATGCTAGAGGCCTGCTCCTACTCAGGTCACAGCATCTTCCATGTGTCCACCTGCTCCAGTGTGGGGCCTCTCCACAGGCTGCAGGTAGGTTCAGCTCCCTGTCATCTTCCATGGGTTGCAAGGGGACACTCGTTCCACCATGGTCTTCTCCTGCAGGGGCTTCAGGGGCACCTTTCTTTCCAGTGCCTGTGGTGCCTCCTCTCCCCACTTCTTCACTGACCTTGGTGTCTGCAGAGCTTCTTACATCTTCTCAGACCCTTCTCTGGTGGCAAAAAGTGGCGGTTTGTGTTTTGGTTTTTGGTTGGGTTTTTTTTTCTCTTAAATGTGACTCACAGATGTGCTATGACTAATGCTGAATGGCTTGGCCTTGGTCAGCGGCACATCCATCCTTGAGCAGGTTGGTGATTACTTTGTTGGGCCTAGGGAAAGCTTCTAGCTGTTCATTGCAGAAGCTACTCCTGCAGCCCCCCTTCTCCACCAGAACCCTGCCACTTAAAACCACAACAAAACTATACCAATAGCTCAAGCCCATCTTCCCCACAGTGGATTAAAGGCTCCAGAATTATGGTGCCCTAGCCCTTTACTTTAGGAAGGCAAGAAGATGAAGTGAACATCTCTGGACTTTCAGGTTCTGCATCTAAGCCAGGAATGTTGGAACTCATCTGGAATGTCACTCTTTGCAAAATAATTTTCTTCCTATCGAATACAGAATATTTTGTGAAAGGTGCTAATTTGTGAAATCCCTCTTTTTATATACAGATTGAGGAATCACCTTCTACAATTACAACATTTCAAAGCATCTCTGAATTCTATCCATTTGCATGAACTAGATTTTCTATAGATTTGGATATTTTCCTCTTAGTAAAATCCACCTAATACATCTATCTCAGTCTAACAGGTGGGTAGATCTGAATAGTTAATTATCAAGAATATTTGATGATATCAAAATGGTTATGTAATTACCAGAGACAGGCATGCTATAGTATCTGATCAGGGCCACATGCATGAATGCATGACAACACTAAACACGAAAATCAGTATGGGCAGCTACAGATTTGTGCCTAACCTACCTTCCAAAGGCTGATTAAAAATGAAAGAAAGATGGGGAGGTAATCTTGCCAGGAGAATTACTTTTATCTGTAAGAAAATCATTGCACCAGGAAAGAAGAAATGCTTAGCTATACCAATGTCAGGAAACTGAGTTGGCATATCACGTTTAAGCTTTGGACCTACAAGGGCACTGAAAAACTTCCACCTTAGGCCAGTATGGTAACGGAACATTGAAAACATCCATGTGGACCAATTAAATGAACAATCAGTAAGTCAAGTCCCTTTTTCTCTTCTGTATCCTCCAAAGCTTCACTGGTCCTTCTCAATCACATACAAGAGCCCACAGTAAACTTAGAGAAGCAGCGAGTGACTGCATAGGCAGATACATGCTTTTGTGGCAAGATCTGTGTTTTGGTCCCCCAGAGGCCCCCCCTCTGGGGTTTGGTCAGACTGCAGTAGTCACCTCCTTCAGACAACTTTCCTTGTTCCTTTTGCTGAGGCCAGGGGCAATGAAACACTGCACACAGCCACAGGACATAGCTGAACCTACAAGTCTGAAGTGCTCCCAGGTCTTGCAGTTTCCTATTTATGCAGAGACTGACTTAATCCAGTTAATGGTCCAATTGTGTAACTGCATCCTAGCAGCCTCATTCAGTCAAGCTGATGTATAACTACTGCAAGTGTGTAGTCCTATTTCTGAAATTATGCAAAAAACAATGTGCAGAAGGGTAAGTCTTTCACAGTCAAAGCAAATATATCTTTGTAGATCTGTGTTTATGAGAGGCATATATACGTACCTGATCTAAATTTAAAAAATGTCTTCCAGTGATTTAAGAAGCAATATTCAGTGCTCACCATGTCTAAAAAAAATAATCATTTAATCTGCTCTAGTATATTAAGGTGAATCAAAGTATGAAGTCCCATATTATCTGTGAATTTCCATTACGCATCCTGTAGTGGGTGAGCCCATATCCTAAATAGCAATACATGTTCTTTTCACAGAGGGTATAGTCTAAGGGATCTGTTCCACCACAGCCATACTGGAAGAGTAGTACGTTTTTCTATTTGGCTCCATCTACTTATGTCCATAAATTTCTCCTATTTATTAAGGAACTAGATATAATTAAAAAATTAACAGGTGTTACAAACACCTATAGAATGGTATCATATAGATACCAACCTGCCAGATACAGTACAGCAGACACTAAAGAAGAAAGGAACAGTCTTGGGGTTTGTATTGTTTGCTGTGTTGTTTACTCATTGTTAAGCATGTTGTAATTTTGTTCCCCAAAAAATTAGAAGCTCTTAATGAAGTTATTTTCATTATTTCTTCTAGGTCAAAAATTGTAAAGGTGATATTTTTAGCAACCCTTTTTCAATTCCCTTACAACAGAAAACATTTTGACATTGTCAGGTCATAACAGTTTTATAAGTAAATCTTTATAGCGTTCTCACTCAAAATGGGTATCTCACAAAATGAATGACAAGGAAAATGCATCATTTTTATGGCTCTCCTAGTATTTTACTGAGTAGCTATAGCTAAAGGTAGCTGGCTTTTGAAATAATTTTCTAAGAACTTCTAAGACAACTGTAGAGTTCAAAGTTACTACAGAGATGGAGCACCGTTCTCTGGTCTGAAGTTCCTTGAGCCAGTGGTGGAATTAATTTCTGTGGGTTCATCTGCAGTAACCCTCTGATGATAAACTTCATTCCAATTTTCAGGAAAAGAAAGCATGGCCTGCAGCTCAATTAATTCATCTACTTTCTTGCATACAGTCTTCATATTTAAAGTGTGAACCTGCACTCCTTTCCATTCTGTAAAAATTGGCCTGGGTCACATAGTTTTGTATCATTAGTTGTTCCTCCAGGCATGCTCCCTGTGTACACCTATTAATAGTTGAGGTAATCCTTTCTGGACATGGAACACAGTCAAATGCATGCAAATTTTTTTTGGTAGAGGGATGTAAAGGTCATGTTCAGTGTGTGACAACTCAGGTTTGAGATCAGGCACCATGTCTTTTCTGCCATTCAACCTCAGTGAATGCAAGTTTTCCTTCCAGGGGAATTACCATATGCCCAGACCAAGTACACACCAGTAATAGATGCACTGACACAGGTTTAAGTGCAAATTCAAGAGGAAGATGGTATGTCTGCTGCCCCAGGGACCACTGCATCCTAACTTCCGATGCTCACAAAAGTGTGTAGGCATTCCTTGCAACAATCCTTCAGTATTCCTACCAAAATATTATTTGCACTTTCAATTATAAGGAAGAAGAACAAAACCTAGCTCCCAGTAGGCATTTATGTGACATTCATCACTTCATAAAAGGAAACACTGGAGAACATTGTGGATAATTTCTTAGTTCTTCTTTATTTTTCAAAACTAACTTAGGAACAACTGCAACTGAAGATATTTTACAACACAAAAAAATGCATAAATTGTATAGGTTGGCATTTATTCCTTTTTATGGCAAGTAATGAAATCTTTGTCATTCTAATCACCCTTTAAATTTAATAAAAATGGCAACATAAGGCTGTTTAGAGATCTAATTAGCCCATTTCCCTAAATATGTTTTTACACTTCAAAATATTAAAATTAAGATGCAAATTGCAAGATGCATATGAGAATTAAGGAGAAATCATTTCGACTTAACTGCCTGAAGACAGCCAAATCCTCCTCCTGACTATCTTTCACTCTCCCTTCAGTTTAGCAGAAATGTATATTGAATAAAAATGACATTACTGTCCAAAAACACCTTTGTTTGCTCCTGAAGCCTTCTTTGAGTGCATATTTAATCATCAAAACATGTAATACCTATGACATCTGTAACAATGGAATAGGGTGGGGGAAAAAAATATCAGTATGTACCACCCAACAGTTCACCTGATAGGTCTGGCAGGACTCCAGTCCCACACAAAAACATTTTACCTATACATTTATAACAATATGGTTAGTAACATTCAAATTCCTTACCTATGGCTGGCTATCTGCATGGAATACTGTATGTGACTTTCTACAGTGTGGAAGCTTCCGTGTCAAACCACATAATGTTCTCCTATGGTCTGTACTTCTGGTCTACAGCAACAGCTAACACCAGATGTTTCAAAAGAAATGGTGGAAAGTGATAAAAAGTGTTTGTGTATTTCTCTACCGCAGTGGGATATTTATGGGTAACTGCAGATGATGCCTTGCAAGATAATCATAGAATCACAGAGTTGTAGGGGTTGGAAGGGACCTCGAGAGATCATCAGGTCCAATCCCCCTGCCAAAGCAGGCTCCCTAGCTCATATTGCACAGAGAGGCATCCAGACAGGTCTTGAATATCTCCAGAGAAGGAGACTCCACCACCTCCCTGGGCAGCCTGTCCCAGTGCTCCGTCACCCTCATTGTGAAAAAGTTCTTCCGTGTGTTAGTGCGGAACTTCCTGTGCTCCAACTTGCCCCTTGTCCTGTCTCCACAGATCACAGAAAAGGGGCTGGCCATTTCCCCCTGCATCCCATACTTAGGATATTTATAGACATTAAAAAGGTCCCCCCTCAGTCTTCTTTTCTCCAGGCTGAACAGCCACAGCTCTCTCAGCCTTTCCTCATAGGATAGATGCTCCAGGCCCTTAATCATCTTTGTCACCCTTCTCTGGACTCTCTCAAGGAGATCCCTGTCTTTTTTATACTAGGGAACCCAGAACTGGACACAATACTCCAGGTGGGGCCTGACCAAGGCAGAGTAGAGGGGGAGGATCTCCTTCTTCGACCTGCTGGCCACACTCCTCATAATGTAACGGAGTGTAAATTTTAGTCTAGCTAGTACAACTTCTGGGAGTTTTTGTTCATACTATTGAATAAATGACTGAATCACTGTCTCATAGCTGAAGTGTGCTGCTTCTGTATGAACTCAAGATCTGTGTCTATACAGAACAGTAATACGCTTTCTAGGCAATACCAAATCATCATGACACATGCACTGGTTCTTTTTCTCCTGCATATAGGGAAAAATAAAAGAAAAAAAAAGAAGTTCACATGAAGTAATTAAAAATATCACTGAGATTTGCCATAGTAGCAAACTCACTCTACCATTAGTCTATCAAGACAAATAACCATATTTGTTACAACAAAGGTCTCACAAGGCTGAAGAAGACATTCAAGCTGAAGACACTCTTGTAAAAAAAAAGAGTAGTTAAACAGAATGTATGAATGCACATATTCATGCGTATAAAAAATGTATGAATCCAAGGAAATTGGAATTACACAGACACACACAAAGACCACTAATATGTTACTAGCTTCTTTTCTGCCTGAAGGGAAATAGCTGCTGTCAAAGAGTGGTAATGAAGACTTCAAGATTCATTGTTCTGGTAGATGTCAATACAGATATGGACAGTGCCTGTAATGCTTCCAATAAGCTCATGTCCATCATGAGAATCATAGAATCATAGAATGGCAAGGGTTGGAAGGGACCCCAAGGATCATAAAGCTCCAACCCCCCTGCCACAGGCAGGGCCACCAACCTCAGGCCTGGATCTACACAAGGTTGCCCAGGGCCCCATCCAACCTGGCCTTGAACACTTCCAGGGATGGGGCATCCACCACCTCTCTGGGCAGCCTGTTCCAGGACCTCACCACTCTTTCCGTAAAAAACTTCCCCCTAATATCCAATCTAAACCTTCCCTCCTTTAGCTTTAATCCATTCCCCCTTGTCCTGCCATTATCTGCCCTTCTAAAAAGTTGATTCCCCTCCTGTTTGTATGCTCCCTTCAGGTACTGGAAGGCTGCAATGAGGTCCCCCGCAGCCTTCTCTTCTCCAGGCTGAACAAGCACAGGTCCCTCAGCCTCTCCTTGTAGGGCAGGTGCTCCAGCCCTCTAATCATCTTTGTGGCCCTCCTCTGAACCCTTTCCAACAGTTCTACATCCTTCTTGTATTTGGGGCCCCAGATCTGGACACAGTACTCCAGGTGGGGCCTCATGAGGGCAGAGTAGAGAGGGACAATCACCTCCCTGTCCCTGCTGGCCACCCCTCTTCTGATGGAGCCCAGGATACCATTGGCCTTGCGAGCTGCAAGAGCACACTGCTGGCTCATGTTAAGTTTCTCATCCACTATGACACCCAGGTCATTCTCAGCAGGGCTACTCTCAAGAAGCTCTTCTCCCAGTCTGTATCTATGTCTGGGATTCTTCCGGCCCAAGTGCCACACCTTACACTTGGCAGTGTTGAACCTCATTAGGTTCACCTGGGCCCATCTTTCCAGCCTGTCAAGATCCCTCTGGATGGCTTCCTTTCCTTCTAGGGTGTCGACCACACCGTTCAGCTTGGTGTCATCTGCAAACTTGCTGAGGGTGCACTCATTTCCATCATAGATGTCATTGATAAAGATGTTAAAGAGCATCTGTCCGAAGACAGACCCCTGGGGGACATCGCTTGTCACCAGCCTCCACCTGGACATAGCCCCATTGACCACCACCCTTTGGCTACGGTCTGTTAACCAGTTTCTTATCCACTGGATGGTCCACCCATCAAATCCACATCTCTCCAGTTTAGAGATAAGGATGTGGTGTGGGACTGTGTCAAAGGCCTTGCACAAGTCCAGGTAGATGACATCGGTTGCCTTCCCTTTATCTACTGATGCTGTCACTCCATCATAGAAAGTCACCAGATTGGTGAGGCACGACCTTCCCTTGGGGAAGCCGTGCTGGCTGTCCCGGATCACGTGCTCTTCCGTCATGTGCTCCAGCATGTCATCCAGGAGGATCTGTTCCCTGATCTTCCCAGGCACAGAGGTGAGGCTCACCGGCCTGTAATTCCCTGGGTCTTCCTTGCTCCCTTTCTTATAAATGGGAGTGACATGACCTTTTTTCCAGTCCCCAGGGACCTCTCCTGACAGCCATGGCTTTTCAAATATGATGGAGAGCGGCTCAGCAACCACATCAGCCAGCTCCTTCAGGACCCTGGGATGCATGTCATCCTGCCCCATAGACTTGTAGGTATTCAGTCTCATGAGGCGGTCTCGGACTTGCTCTGCTCTTACAGTGGGGGGGGATTTACTCCCCCAGTTCCCACCTAGAGGTCCAGGGATGCAAAGTTCTGGGATTTGAGAATTATGAGAATCCTGGCTGTCTGAGAAGACTGAGGCAAAGAACTCATTCAGTACCCTCAGCCTTCTCCTCATCAGTTGCAGTCAGAATCATAGGACTGCTCAATTTCTGACTTGTGCTGTTAATCTTGCTTATATGCAGGTATAATGGATTTAATAATTTGATTTTTACTACACCTTCCAAATGGAGGTTTATGGTCTTCCACATATTTGTCTAAAACATAAACTCTAAGGAGAAATAACATGCATACGGTAAGTTTCCAAATATTTTTTCTGAAAATTCCACTGCTAGTGGAATTGGAGAAAAAATAAATTTCTTTCTTCCAAAGCTGTTTCTGCATTTCCTCTTACACCTGGGTTTCCATAACTGCTCTATCAGGAACATATCTATTCTATTCTAACATATCCTATTCTATGATATCTTGAAGAGCTTTAGTTGCCTGTGGCTTAATATTATGCAATAAAAAATTCTGTGTACCTGTGCTAGGTAGACAGGCTACCAGGGAGGAAAACCCATTTGTAGTAACATCTTAAATGTTACATTGATTGGACTCGATGACCTGAAGGATCTTTTCCAACCTACATATGATTCTGTGAAAACCAGAAAAAGCACTGATGGGCTTACAAACCACCTCTGTTATCAACCTGCTCTTTCCCTGTTTAGGAACGATGAGGTTAGGAGTGTGAACTTCATGTGACATTTTCCTGATAAGAAAGTGCAAACAGGTCTGCAAAAAAGGACTACCTGTACTTTGACAGAGTATTGTAACCTAGCAGTGAGATAAGGGATTTGAGGCAGGATGTCCCATGTTCTGCAGGGCACTTCCTGTAACCTGGCTGTTGGACAGAAATGTGCATATCTGATAAAAGAGAAGCAAAGAAAGACTCTCCTGTGAGAAAGCTACAATAGACAGAGAACACAGCCTCAAGTGACTAGACACTTCTTGCTTGATCTGTAATGGAGGCAAACACAATAACAGAATTATAAACACAAAAATATAAAGAGCACTGGAATTATGTTGATGAAATTAATAATTAGCACATGTCTATTTTTCTTCTAAAAGATAGAAAATATAGGACAGGCTACCATTCCTAGTCTTGTTGGTAGACAACAAAGAAGTACAAAAGCATGATGTACACCCAATAACATAACATTAATCAATGGTGGTGTTGAAAGCAGAAATCCCAGTCATTCAATTACTGTATTTTTTCTATAATCATTATACACTCAAGCTCCCTAGACAGTATGTAAGCCACTCTTTAAATGACAGAAAAAGGAAGGTCTCTTTACAAGAGATACTATACCTTTTCTTAGATGAAAGATTTAAATGATTTCACAGACGAATTACAATAACAGATCACAAATTAAATCGTGATCCTTATTTGAACTGCAATTTCAATTAAACCACGAAACAAAATACCCTATCAAAGAAGAAAACATGCAGTATAAAGATTCCTGATTGGCATGCAAATGCTGTTGGCTTCAGCTGCTAATAGATAACTACTTTTAAAAAGTGTTTCCAGTCATGAACAAGCAAAAGGAATCAAAATTCTGTTTTCCTTTCCTCTCTGCACATTGGTTCCTCCTCTGGACTTGATATCTAGTTTTATTCCTTGATTTATCTAAGATTAAGATGTGTTAGATTACTACTTACTGACTAGGTGGAAAAAAAAAGGCACACAAAACAGTAATTTTATCTTCTTAGTATTAGAAACTTCATCAACTAGGTCCAGTCATGTAAGTAATACATTTAAACGTTCTGTTTAGATGAGGCTTTATTTTTTCCCCTTTACCAAAAGCAGGTAATTTTAGGTATTGTAGAGAATTCTGTACATTTAGGTATATGAAATAAAAAAAAAATCTGAAGAAAACAGAAACAATTATTCACTTAACATACACTGGAAACAGTGGGCTATGTCAACGATGGATTAATTTGGACAATAGCTTTAATTTTGCAAAGATCTTTAAAGATCTGTTTGTGACTTGACCTGTTGACCGTAAAAGGGTCATGCATTCACAGAACTACCTCTGCACTGATTTACATGTTTGCTTTGAAGAGGAAAGATGAATGAAAATCATATAAGCACTGTCTAACTGAGCAAAACTTGACCGCTACTTTGGCTTCTAGGTGGCTCTGCTGAATATACTCAGCTGTGTGTGGTGACAGGCTAAACCTAATCTCCTTGGGAAATACAGCCACCACTGACTCCTCTACCACACTGCATGCAGCATTCTTACCTCGGGGCACTGACCTCATGTAGAGCCACTGTCTTCAACCAATAGATAATCCAGTCCTTTATGGAGTTAATGTTGCTAGCAGTATTTGTTCAAAGCCTAAATACTTTAAAGCTATCTGCATTTCTTCACACAGCTGCAAGGCATTTTTAATTTTATTAGGAATTTAATAATGTTTCCACATCCTTGGTGATGTACAGTCCTAATGACTAATCAATATGCTTGACTAAATGTTTTTCAAATGCCTAAAGGGAAGTGACAGTTCATTTATCAAAGGATTTTTAACCACATGCAGCCTCCAAACAGATTTTTAAATTCATTAAAAATACAGGATTTAAAAAGAAGTCCACACTTTTCATGTTTCTGAACAGACTCAGCTGCACCACCTTTTATATTGTTATCTTTCATTATTAGAGGCTTTCATGCTGTTGTGGTTTTGGCTAGGAGAGAGTTAATTTTCTTTCTAACAGCCAGTGTAATGCCATGTTTGGGAGTCAGCATGAGAGCAGTGCTGACAACACCCTGATGTTTCTAGTTGTTGCCAAGCAATCAAGGGCTTTGCAGTTGTTCATATTGCCCTGCTAGCAAGAAGGCGGGAGTGCCCAGGAAGCTGTGTGGGGACACAACCAGGACAGGTGACCCAAACTGGCCAATGAGGGTATTCCATACCAATTACTTCATGCTCAGCATAAAGCAGGGATGGTGGAGTGAGGACCACACAGCTCCAGGGCACATGGTTTTGGGGATGGTCTGGTTTTGGTACAGCTCTGAGCTGTATGGCCTGAGTGGTGTGGTTCAGTGAGAAACTGCATCATGTATCACCAGTTTTGTATATTTTGCTAGAAAATCTTGTTATTGTTATATCTTTCTTTCTCTGCTGTCCCAGTAAACCATCCTTATCCCAACCTGTGAGGTTTAGGTTTTCTGAGGCTCTTTTTTCCATCTCTCCCCTTCCCCTTGGCCCTGTTAATTCCTCATACACCCTTGTAGAGACCAAGCAGCTGCATGGTGCTTGGCTCTTAGCTGGGTCAAAACCATGACAGTCCTCTTTGGTGCCAAACGTGGGGCTTGAGGAGTTTGAGATAGGAAGGGTAATTGGAAAAGGGAATGGGCAAGACAGACAGATCATAGGATGTGTAGTAATTGTAGGGAATTTCTACTGGGACGTTTCTTAAATATATGATTCACAGAGGCGAGGGGTGAGATTTTGCAGTTTTGGGTAACTGGGTTTTCGTGGAGAAGGTGGGGCTGCTGGGGTGGATTCTGCAAGAAGTAGCTAGAAGCTTTCCCTAGGCCCGACAGTAAACACCACAATGATGGACATGCCACTGACCAAGACAGAGCCCATCAGCAACAGTCATAGCACCTCTGGGAGTCGTATTTAAGAGAAAAAAAAAAGAAAAAAAACCCCGAAACCTGTTGTTTTTTGCCACTAGGGAAAGAGGTGCAGCATGATGGGCAGCAGAAACCCCACCTACAGCCTGTGGAGAGGCCCTACGCTGGAGCAGGTGGAGACATATGGAAGATGCTGGGACCCGTGTTGGAGCAAGCCTCTAGCAGGACTTGCAGCCCATGGAGAGAGACAGAGACAGAGAGAGACCCATGCTGGAGCAGGTTTACTGAGAGGAGCATGTGACTCTGTGGGATACAAGGCTGGAGCAGTCTGGGCTTGAGAGACATTCTATGATTTATGACTGTACCACATAGAACTGACCCATGCTGGGGCAGCTGCTGAAGAGCTGAAGCCCCAAGGACATTGGAGAAGTTCATGGAACACTATCTCCCATGGGTAGGACCCCATGCTGCAGCAGGGGAAGAGTGTGAGGAATTCCCACCTCCCCTCCGGCCCCAGATTAAAATGAAAACAACTCATGAGGAACTGACTGAAACCCCCCATTCCCCGATTTCCTGCCCCTCCCTGTGCCATCCTGGGGGAGGGAAGAAGGCAGAAAAATCATGACTAAAGTTAAATCCATGAAGAAGTGAAGGGTGGGGGAAGGCTTTTTTAAGATCTGTTTGTACTTCTTACAATCCAACTCTGGTTTCACTGTGTGTGAAGCGCACTGTAATAAATTAGAGAGTTTTATTTCCTTTGTTCTTTGTTGAGTCTGTTTTTCCCATGAAATTAATTGTGAAAAGATCCCTTCCTGTCCTTATCTTGACATATAAGCCTCTCTATATTTTCAATATATATCATCAATATACATTTTCTGCCCTGTCCAGCTGAAAAGAGGAGTGATAGAGCGGCTTTGGTGGGTGTCTGGCCTCTAGCCAGGGTCAAACCACCACACATGCTTAAATCACAGAATCACAGAGTTGTAGGGGTTGGAAGGGACCTCGAGAGATCATCAGGTCCAATCCCCCTGCCAAAGCAGGCTCCCTAGCTCATATTGCACAGAGAGGCGTCCAGACAGGTCTTGAATATCTCCAGAGAAGGAGACTCCACCACCTCCCTGGGCAGCCTGTCCCAGGGCTCTGTCACCCTCACTGTGAAAAAGTTCTTCCGCATGTTGGTGCGGAACTTCCTGTGCTCCAATTTGCAGCCATTGCCCCTTGTCCTGTCTCCACTGACCAAAGAAAAGGGGCTGGCCAATTCCCCCTGCACCCCATACTATAAACATTGATTAGGTCCCCCCATCAGTCTTCTTTTCTCCAGGCTGAACAGCCACAGCTCTCTCAGCCTTTCCTCATAGGATAGATGCTCCAGGCCCTTAATCATCTTCGTAGCTCTTCTCTGGACTCTCTCAAGGAGATCCCTGTCTTTTTTATGCCAGGGAGCCCAGAACTGGACACAATACTCCAGGTGGGGCCTGACCAGGGCAGAGTAGAGGGGGAGGATCACCTCCTTAGACCTGCTGGCCACAGTCCTTCTGATGCACCCCAGGATCCCATTGGCTCTCTTGGCCACCAGGGCACACTGCTGGCTCATACTCAACCTGTCGTCAACCAGGACCCCCAGGTCCTTCTCCACAGAACTCTTCTCCAGCAGGCCATCCCCCAGCCTGTACTTACACATGTGGTTGTTCCTCCCCAGGTGCAAGACTTTACATTTGCGTTTGTTGAATCTCATCAGGTTTCTCCCTGCCCAGCTCTCCAGCCTGTCCAGGTCTCACTGGATGGCAGCACAGTGTTCCTGCATGTCAGCCACCCCTCCCAGCTTTGTATCATCGGCATACTTGCTGAAGGTGGATGCTATTCCCTCATCAAGGTCGTCAATGAAGATATTAAACAGGACCGGACCCAACACCGAGCCCTGGGGAACTCCTCTAGTCACAGGCCTCCATTCAGATTCCGCTCCACTGATCACAACCCTCTGGGCTCAGTCTGACAGCCAGTTCTCAACCCACCTCACTGTCCACTCATCTATCCCATACTCTTTCAGCTTTTCTATCAGGATGCCATGGGAGACAGTATCAAAATCCTTGCTGAAGTCAAGGTAGATGACATCCCCTGCTCTCCCTCCATCCACCCAGCCAGTGATGAGATCATAGAACGCTATGAGATTGGTCAAGCACGATCTCCCCTTGGTGAATCCATGCTGACTACTCCTCATGACCTTCTTCTCTTCCAATTGATTGGAGATGGCATCCAGAACAAGCTGTTCCGTAACTTTTCCAGGGACAGTGCCAAAGTACCTTAAATATCAGATCTGTAATTATATATGCTACATTCCTGAGAAATTGCTTGCATTCTGACATGTAAACACTATGCTATCAAACAACTACCACTGTATCCCCTTTATAGTTCATATAGTGATAGGTATTTGTTTTAAAAATGTAGTCAGCTGAAAGGTGGAGTAATGGGGATTGAACTACCTGTGAAGACAAAATTATTGATTTGGAAGCAGTTTTTATAAAGAGTACATCTACTGAATGTATTTACTCTCTGTTAAAGAAAGCACACAGAAGAGTGGGAAAGTAGCATCATCATAACCTGCTACTCATACATCAATGCCAAAGTAACAAAGGATGGTAGATGAAGAAAATCACCTTTGACATTTTGCTGGGAGTGTTAAGTTCAGATAAAATAACACTTTTGATATTTTTGTGCTTTTCTGTGAATATCCAAATTAAAAAACCTCTCTGGTCTATTTGTAGAAAATACTAATACATTTTGTACATATGCAACTGATGGCTAAAGCCATTTTTTTTCAGTAATCTAGTTTCAGGTGCCTATTTAGTGTACTCAGGGAACAGCTCTCAATCAGCTTTTAAAAATTAAGTCCAAAGTAACTCAATAGCACTGTGTATCATTCAACCAGAAGCAGTAATTGTCATTTGTAAGTGCCACTACTAAATAGTATTTTTGAATATATGTCAGTTATAAATAGGGAAATAAACTTATACCAATATATTTCCCCACACACAAAGAGGCATTAACACAAAGCATTATCACAAGATAAGCAGTTTAAAAAGTTAGAGAATTCAGAAAAAGACTAGCCATTTTTATAGCATCCACATTACATTTAGATGATTCTACAGCTAACACTTATGCAAGAGGAATTTCCTTCTTGGCAAATTACTCCACTAAGCATTTTTTTCTATTATCTCAATAGAATCTGTCGCTAATGAAGGACTCATATTACTAATAATTTGATCTATGTGGATTGTTTTCTCACTGAAAAGACAGAACATGTCATCTGAATCTACTTCATGATTTTACTCAATAGTCATAGGTGTTGAGAACTGGGGCCGGAGTTTAAAGAAGTTACAGTAGGATTTGTGCTTTAAGGCTCTTGTCTGTATATGGGTTCAAGTCTCCCATGTCTCATCCTTGCCACATGCACAGGAAAAACTACAACTAACTATACTCAAGAAGAGGGCCACAGATTGGAAAAGTTGGTAATCTGCTCTGGAAAACCAGAGACCTGTATTAGAAAATGTGCTTGGATGAGACAGTCAGGGTCTGGATCCCATCTATTACACCTCCAGATGTCCATAACAACTGCCCTAAAATTCTTTTTTGTCTCTCTGATGATTTAATGCAAAATGAAAGAATCTCTAAGATGAGACTTTGTGTTGCAGTTTTGTGTGGCTGTGCTGCTTCAGAGGCTTTTGTAAGCTGCGGTTACAGCTTTCTGCAAGCCCTGTATTTTGAAAACATGGTCAATTCAAGGCCAAATGCGAGACTGGGCCTATCAGAGCTGGTCATAGCACCTCTGTGAATCACATATAGAAAAAAACCAAAACTGCTGGCAGGTACACTTTGCCACTGGAACGGGAGTGAGAAGATGTAACAAGCTGAACAGACACCAAGGCCAGGCCCGCAGGAGAGGGGGGTGAAGAATGCGAAAAAGAGAGTTTCCCCAGCAGCTCTTGGTGAGACCATGGTGAAACGGGTGTCCCCCCAAAGCCCACAGATGAGGACGGGGAGCAGAGACATCTATACCCTGTGAAGACTGATCCACGTCTCAGCAGGTTTGCCGGGGGACTTGTGACTTTGTGGGGGACCAGGCTGGGGGGTCTGGATCTGAATGTCAGCACCCCATGGAGAGGAGCCCTGCTAAGAGGCCTGTGGTGAGGAGATGGCTCCCCAATAGAGAGGACTCACGCTGCAGAAGTTGTGGATATGACTCTTGTGTGAGTGGGACCGCATGGCGCTGCCACGGAAGTATGTGCATGTGTGGAATGCGCCCCCCCCCCTTCCAGCTGAGATGGAAGACAACTCGGGAAGAATGGACTGAAACCCTCACTCCCCATTCCCTGCCCCTCCCTGTGCTGGGAGGGGAGGGATGAAGGGAGCAGATTTATGATTAAAGTCAAGAGTGCGAAGAGGCGAGGCGGGGGGGGAAAGGAGAAGTGTTAAGATCTTGGGAGGAAGAGCAGCTTGTGAGGAATCGCTGGAACCCCACTGCCCATTCCCTGCCCCTTCCCGCGCCACGTTGGGGAGGGAAGAAGGGAGTAAAATCGCGATGAGTTTTAAGTGTGCTAAGAAGGGAGGGGTGGGGGAAGGTGCTTTAAGACCTGGCCGCTTCTTATCTCGTTCTGGTGCACCGGGTGTATTAATTGTAGTAATAATAAATCACTTTCCTTTATTCTGTACTGAGTCTATTTTGCCCATTGCACTAATTGGAGAGCGATCCCTCTGTCCTTATCTCAGGTCCTATTCCTCCTAATATCTATTTTCTCCCCTTTTTGGCTGAAGGGGGGAGTGAGCGAGCGGCTTGGTGGCTATTTGGCCTCTGGTTAGGGCTAAAACCACCACACTTTGGCATTGTCTCAGTCAGCCTTTACTTGAATTTAATTTAATTTGATTTCTTTTTTCAGAAGCTTTCCTAAACTATGAGGTCATAGTATATTTATTTAAAGTCTTTAATAATCTTTTTTTTTCTACCTATCCTTTTGGAACGGGCTCCTCAACACCACCTCACAGGTAATAGCTCTATAAGCTTCATGATGACTTAGATGGGAGACAAAACTCTGCCCCAGTGGGATACTTATATACTCAATGTTAAATGGAATGTGAAAAATTAAGAAAAAATACCTACTGCTCTTTAAAGTAACTTTCAGCAATGTATTAACCTTGGTTCCTTGAGGAACATGATGGACATTGCAATTTCAATGCACCCTCAGCAAGTTTGCGGATGACACCAAGCTGAGTGGTGTGGTTGACACAACAGAAGGAAAGGAAGCCATCCAGAGGGATCTTGACAGGCTGGAAAAATGGGCCCGGGTGAACCTAATGAGGTTCAACACTGCCAAGTGTAAGGTCTTGCACTTGGGCCGGAAGAATCCCAGACATAGATACAGACTGGGAGAAGAGCTTCTTGAGAGTAGCCCTGCTGAGAAGGACCTGGGTGTCATAGTGGATGAGAAACTTAACATGAGCCAGCAGTGTACTCTTGCAGCTCGCAAGGCCAATGGTATCCTGGGCTCCATCATAAGAGGGGTGGCCAGCAGGGACAGGGAGGTGATTGTCCCTCTCTACTCTGCCCTCGTGAGGCCCCACCTGGAGTACTGTGTCCAGATCTGGGGCCCCCAATACAAGAAGGATGTAGAACTGTTGGAGAGGGTTCAGAGGAGGGCCACAAAGATGATTAGAGGGCTGGAGCACCTGCCCTACAAAGAGAGGCTAGGGAGCTGGGCTTGTTCAGCCTGGAGAAGAGAAGGCTGCGGGGGGACCTCATTGCAGCCTTCCAGTACCTGAAGGGAGCATACAAACAGGAGGGGAATCAACTTTTTAGAAGGGCAGACAATGGCAGGACAAGGGGGAATGGATTAAAGCTAAAGGAGGGAAGGTTTAGATTGGATATTAGGGGCAAGTTTTTTACAGAAAGAGTGGTGAGGTGCTGGAACAGGCTGCCCAGAGAAGTGGTGGATGCCTGTCCCTGGAGGTGTTCAAGGCCAGGTTGGATGGGGCCCTGGGCAACCTTGTGTAGATCCAGGCCTGAGGTTGGTGTCCCTGCCTGTGGCAGGGGGGTTGGAGCTTTATGATCCTTGGGGTCTCTTCCAACCCATGCCATTCTATGATTCTAGAAAATGAAAGGACATTAGAACTGTACCCCTCCTTTTACCAAAACATTTCCATCATGTTTCTAATTACAGTAATTCAGAACTGATGTGCACCACTGTTTTGGTTTGCATGGCAAGGTTTTGGTAGTGGTGAGGCAGCTTCAGGGGTGGCTTCTGTGAGAAGCTGCTAGAAACTTCTCCACGGTCCCACTGAGCCAATACCAGCCAGCTCAAGAACAGATGCACCACAGACCAAGAAGGGGCCACTTGGTGATAGTGGTATCACTGCTGGGATGATATAATTAAGAAGGAAAAAAAATACTCAAGCAGCAGCTTTTTGTCACCAGAGAAGAGAGTGAGAAGATGTAAGAAGCTTTGCAGACACCAAGGCTAGTGAAGACTGGAGGCAAGGAGGCGCTCCAGATGCTGGAGCAGAGATTCCCCTGCAGCATGTGGAGAAGACCATGGTGAAGCAGCCTGTCCCCCTGCAGCCTTTGGAAGATAAATGGGAACAGAGATCCCACCTATAGTCCTTGAAGGACTCCACACTGGAGCAGTTGAAGACATGTGAAGGACGCTGTGAACCAGCAGAAGGCCTAAAGTGGAGCAAGCTCCTGGCAGGACCTGCATGCATGGAGAGAGAAGCCCATGTCGGAGCAGGTTTGCTGGCAGGACTTGTGACCCTGTGGGGGACCATGTTGGAGCAGTCTGTTCCTGAAAGTCTGCACCCTATGGAAGCCATGCTATGGCAGTTCCTGTAGAACTGAAAGCCCTGTGGGAAGGACTCACAATGGAGAAGTTCATGGAGGACTGTCTCCTATAGGGGGGACCCCATGCTGGAGCTTGGGAAGAATGTGAGGAGTTGTCCCCCTAAGGAGGTTGTTGTGGCAGAGATAACTCTTGATGAACTGGTTGCAACCCTCATTCCCCATCCTCCTGTGCCACTCACAGGGAGGAGGTAAAGAAAACAGGAATAAAGTTGAGCTCTGGAAGAAGGGAGGGGTGGGAGGGAGGTGTTTCAAGATTTGGCGCTTTTTTTTTCTTATTATCCTACTCTGTTTTGATTTGGTAATAAATTAGATGCCTTTTATTCTGTGTTGGGTCTGCTTCATCTGTGTCAGTAATTGCTGAATGATGTCTCCCTGTCTTTATTTTGATTCATGAGCCTTTAAATATATCTTTTCTCCCCTGTCCAGCTGAGGAGGGAAGTGATAGAGCAGCTTGTGCGGGCACCTGCCAGACACCCACCACAACCACTTTACACATCAACGATATACTGCAAAGAAAAACACGAACAATGAAACATTTCAGACAGTTTGAAGTATTTTTTTTCTTGTTATTTAAATTCACCTGCAAGCTATAAAAAAAGTAGTTAAAAAAATCAAAACTCCTCTATATGGGAATATATCAACCTCCATCACATATGTAGAAGAAAGACAGCACTAGGAACATTTATCTTCTGGAAAGAAATTTTTGATCCTATCTGGTTGTGGTGGCTTGGCCCTGGCTAGAGGCCAAATGCCCACCAAAGCTGCTCACAACAGAAACAGGCAGAACCACCATAGGTTGGGATAAGGAGAGTTTACTGCCAAAAAATCACTGTGAATATAGAACAATAAAGGCTAATCACACAACAATGCTAACACAGAGTACCTTATTGACCCAATAATTACAGAGGGCTGCCCAACAGCAAGGACCAACCAACCTGATGTCCCAGCCACACTCCAACTGTCCTAGAGGCAAAGCAGCCCCTAACTTTCCCCAACCAGCTGCTTTTATGGGCAAGTGGTGTCAGGTGGTGTGGAAAACACCCCCAGCTAAATCAGCTCACCTGGGCTGACTCAGCTCACCTGTGTTGGCTGATTGGGGAGGTCTGTCCAGAACCAGGACACTGGTATACTGTCTATTAATTTAGATAATGTTCATAAATTACACTAAATTCTCACATCTGACAAAACCCCAATGAAAATTACAAAGTTCCAATAATTGCACAGTAAGAAAATAATGAATCATTTCTTAAAATGCATAGCATATTTTTGGTTTCACCCACTTCCTGAGGAAAATTTTCCTACTTCCCATGCTCTTCACTGCCATCAACGTGTTCTCATCAGCTGGAGGGCTAGTCCAGACCTTGCTCAGTTGAGAGGAACTTCCATCTGCAGGGAGCATCCTGTCTGTCTGTATGTTCTTTCTGTCTAAGTGCAGCTGTGGTGACAAGTCCTGGGTGTCATCAGGGAAATGTAAGATCATCCAGTCACATTTTTATTGCAGATCATCTTGTTTCTAGCTCTGCTGTAAAACTGTTTGAAGACACTACTACTGTCACTAACAATTCTAACTCATATGATGAGAGGAAAATAAGCTGGTAAGTGCTACTATTGGAGGAACTTAAATATAGTAATCCTGGTAGAAAAACTGCTCTCCTTGTTATGAGTGTTCCAACGTTGAAATACTCCATTTCAGGTTTTGCTTGTTACAATTTCTAACTAGGAAAGACCAACATGAAGACAGAATTATTACACTAGAGGCTGTGGCAGATGTTGCAAATTGTGGTAGAAGGAAAAGAAATAAAGGATTAATAGCGATTACGGTAATAACAGAAACAACACCAGTCAAGTCATGTGAAGTCAGGCAACAAAAGCATCAAGAACAAGAAAAAAATAACAATTATCTTATGAGTTTCTTCCTTTCTCATTAAACAGATGTTCATATAGCAACCATTCAACCTCCAAGCATTTAATTCAAAGATTCTTATTAGTAATCATTCATGGATAGTACCTAGCAGAAGAATTACACAAAGCTGAAGTCATTTAGTAGTAGTAGAACCCCTAGGTAAGAGTCGTGCTACTCATGTTCATCAGTCATCTCTAGTTTGCCTTCTGCCTTGTTTTAATATAGCTTTTCACTTCTATGTCACTACCATAGATGAGGTAAGCTTGGGCAATGAATCCAAAAGGCAAAATAATAAATATATTTTATGTATGGTGTATTCAAGCATTCTTTGCACTAAATTGAAAATACAATCAAAAAAGCTAAAAAGATGTAATTCAACTTACTGAGTTGAAAATATATGAATGTTGTATGTTGGAGACCTGGTTCCATAGGAGTTCCATATATTTATGCACTGAAAAATTCACTGTTCCTTTTAACATCTGTATAATGATTCAGTCTTCCATGGTTAAAATCTGTTGTGTTTCACTGAAGTCTCTGTCCACAGGTATACCTTCTCCTAGGCAGAGACAGCTGTGAGTACTTGCCCTCTTCTTTTTGCCTCTACTCAGGGCAAAAATATGAGGGTATAGTCATCTCTGAGTATTTAAGGGATTCATACTTTCAAGACAAGAAAAAATAATTGGTGGGGTGTAAAAAGCGAGAAAATTTAAAAGGACAAATAAAGTCAGTAAAAATTAAGGCAGAATATAATTACAATACTAATTAGAATAGTTTCCCCGTAGGAATAGTTCATTTAAATATGAACAAAACAAAATAATGAATGACTCTACTGTTGGGACATCTCTTTTATTTGCCAGGCTGTGCTCTGAGAATAGAACTGATCACATCACCAGATTTTTTCCCTATCTGTAATTCCAATTATTTTATTGTATTTTTGTGTTTTATTTGAAGAATGGTCTTTCATGACATTACCAATCTCCTTTCCAGCTTAAATCCCAGTACTACTGCTTTGTAAATTAGAAAGGGTGGTGGAAGTTTTTATATCTCACAAAATAACTAAAAGCTTTATAAGTTATTAGCTCATCCATTTAACAGTTTCCAAATAATTTACAAGATTTTTACATTTCAAAGTTTTAATGAGGCATTTTTAGGTGACAGCAGCAATGTAAGATGTAAGAACATCTGTTTGTACAAAGGAATAAGTCAAGACTATTCAAATAACTGCTATTTTATATTTTCACCTCCTCAAATTAGCACTATGATTAGCACTACCATAAACTTAGTCTTCTGAATAAATTAAAGGCATTAGAAAAAGAAATAATGATACTGTTTTCACAATCAATATGTAGACTATTTTCAAATTAAGCAAGTAATTTAGAAATGAAAATTGACGTATTTTCACAGAATTTTTGTCCCTTAGATTTTCTATTCTCATGACTAATCAAACAGAATAATTAGAAACTCTGGTTTTCACTATAACTTACTTAAGGAAGTAAATATAAAGATGTACAGCTTTACCATAAGAAATCTAAGTAGAAAAGCTGCAAAAACATTGATCTGAGGAGGAACAGAATATTAAATTAATTTTTGAATTTATGCAGGCAGGAGAAAATGATCTGCCTCAAGATTGGCAATGAACTCCCCATAGGCTTCATCTAATTTCTTTTTGAGAATTCGATGCTTAGAAGGGCAGTATGATGCAGCAGATGATCTTAAAGGTCCCTCCAACCCAAACTATTCTATGATCCTATGATTCTATAATTTGTTTAATTAAACATATAAGCAGATTTAGCCAACACACTGACAAATGGCTTCAGCTGAATGTTTGTGTAACTACACACTAGAAGCCAAACAGCTAAGAAGCAAGGAGACGTCTTTTGCATAACACTTGAAGTCTGGCCAAGTTCCTGCTATGTGCTTAATCTCCACGTGGCCAGTTCTGAAAGGATCTCAGTGGTGGTTGAGGGATGAGCAGAGCTAAGAGAGATCTGCTCCCTTCCACTGCTACCACAGGACACCAGCTACTAATTTGCCTGAAATCCACATTGCTGAAATCAAGCAACACACTGCAATTATCACTTCCTCCTTGCTGAGTCTTTGAAATATCGCATGTAGCTCATTAATAAAACAAGAATATCAAAAAACCACATAGCTAAAATGGGTTTAATCACTGGTCTAATGATTGGTATAATCATCGAATTCAGGTTTTAAAAATAGATTGAAACAGAAATAAGAAACCATATTAAAACTTGAGATTGATAAAAATAAATTTATCCTAAACCCAAAAGCCTTTTGTGTAGTTTCCTATGTTCTCACAACACAGAAAAATAAATACTTAAAAAAAAATTCAATTATAATTGTTTTAAAGACAGTTTTATGCACCAAATTGCCCATATGGAAAAGGGAAATGTAACCTCTAATTATGACCACAGAAGAACTGAAATTCTACTGCAGTGATTAAATTAAAGTGTACGGTTCATCTGAAGAGATTTGTTCCAAAATTCATAATGATGGCATTAGCAGGTTAATAAATATGAAATTTAATTGAGAACATGATTTGTTTTTTAGGTTATAGGTTTGATTAATCTTTGCTAATAATCTCCTCACTAATGCTCTGC
The DNA here is from genome assembly GCA_022605575.1 of Laterallus jamaicensis coturniculus. Taxonomy (NCBI): domain Eukaryota; kingdom Metazoa; phylum Chordata; class Aves; order Gruiformes; family Rallidae; genus Laterallus; species Laterallus jamaicensis. The sequence goes on along the minus strand of JAKCOX010000031.1, from coordinate 5,895,150 downwards.
TGCAATTGTGGCCATTGCACCACATACATTCTTTAACTATGTATTTGGCTTTGATCAAATATTATCTGCTATAATATTTCACTATATGCCTGAATACTACAATCAGACAAATCAGACTTCTGTTTACAAACACTTTTTTGGCAAGTGAAAACTATGGATTTCTCCTCAATTAACTGCTGTTTGAAAAACCCCAGCACTTTATTTGCATTGAAATACACCTTCATTTTGCACCTCTTAACAGTAGCTATGCATTGACTTCAAATTCTGAGATTCAAAGCCTGGTGGGTTGACTTGGCTAGCCCCTAAGGACCCATAGGTGAGAGAATATGAAGAGCAAGAGTGAGAGATGAGGGGCAGGGCAGGGCAGGGCAGGGCAGGGGAGAAAAGGCTCCCCCTTAAGTAGATCACTGCCCAGACACTTCTCAAGGAACATGGAAGTCAATCGCCACTTTTTTTCCCTCTACCCCCAGTTTTTATGCATGACATTATATGGATGGAATATGCCTTTGGCATTTCAGGTATACATTCCAATATATACGAAAACCTGAAGAGAGGGCATAAAGAAGAGAGAGGGAAGGCTCTTCTCAGTGGTGCTCAGTGACAGGACCAGAGGCAATGGGTACCAACTGAAACACAGGAGGTTGCCTCTGAACATCAGGAAACCCTGTTTCACTCTCAGGGTCACTGAACACTGGCAAAGGCTATCCAGATAAGATATGGAGTCTTCCAAAAAAGCCAGATGGATATGGTCGTGGGCAACTGGATCTAAGTGGCCTTATTTGGGCAGAGGGATTGAACTAGATGACCTCCAGAGATCTCTTCCAACCCTTCTGTGATTCTAATATTCCATGACTATTTACTTTTTCCCAATCATGTCTTTTACCCTTGATTTCAATTCCTTAATCGCTATTTCTATGAATACATCTTAAAAAAGTAATTCCTCAAACTCACAGTGCTTGTGGAAAGGTATTATATAATCCGATTTTATACAGCATCTTCCTTCTTCTATGCACTAACTTGTGTATCATAAGTTCTTTGGTACAGTATGCTTTTTTCTTCTCTGAAGCAATGAACACCATTCTGAAAATATGTGCAGATCTGAGTCAATGATACTGCTTGCTGATCACTTGTATTTCATGTTTCCTCATTTTCCCGTAAGTTTCCAGAGGATGTGCACACAATGTTAATGCACACTTCAGTAGCAATCAACGATTTGCGTGAACCCATAGAAAGAGCATTGTGCCAATGCTTTCAGCACTATCATTAACATAAATCACTACCTTTCTAATATCAGTTCTTATTTACAGGTGACAGGATGGAGGAATTAGCCATCTGTAGATTCATTCCTGATGTAAATCTCCATACTTAATGCTATTAAAAAAACATGTTCCAGCCAAAGTATGCTGACCTGTGGCTCTGGTATGGTATCAAATTTAAACAAACTAGAACAGTGCTATAAAATAAATTGGAATGAACGCTCTGTAACACAAATATTGCCATGTATATGTGAAAAAATAATTTTGACTATCTTACAGTTAATATTGTACTGACTAGATTAGAAAATATTATCTCATATTTGTAGATATATCTGTAAAAATCCACCAAATGGCAGAGCAATTAAAATCACAGATTTCCTTTCATCCCTGTCATTATGCATGTTAGGACATGAAACCACTTCAAGTTTCTCCAAACTTGAAATATAAACTAAGAGAAAAAATTAGTCCCTGGTCCTTAAAAGCTAACCAAGCTCCTGTTACAAGTGGATGAAAAGAAAGTTCGTTAATTGGCAAATAAACATGACCCACACTTTTCTATTTAATGTAAAAAGCATAATGTTGTCAAGGGACAGCAATACTTCTGAGTGACCGCAGGATGATTGTTCACTATTAGAAACCATTTTCTTCTGAAATGTGGAATAACTCAATATGCCCTACAGACAGAACTATACTATAGCATAAAGCATAACTACAATGATTTCACCTGTTAATTATCTTAATGAAAATAAATACCAATAATAATTGCTAGATTCATTAATAAATCTGATAAGTTGTGTCCATATTATTCAGAAAAAAAATACAAATCCAGTATCAACTATGCAAATGTGCTAATTTGTCATGAGTCTGACCATGCCAATGTCATGCAATGTGGGCTCAATAACTTTTGGTTTGAAAACATCTTTCACTTCTGAAAACATGTGTTTTAGCTACAGAAGAACAGAAGAAACTGTTCATTGTCAATCTCAGCACATTGTTTAGACTAAAAACAACTACAGAGAAAAGACAAAATTGTAATTACTTTATATTTTGCAGCTGTATGTTTATATTGTTATGCTGTAAAATGTGAAACATAACCTAATTTGACCTGAAGAAGTTGATCTTTTAAAGACAGACCTTTTTTAAGCAGTTCTAGTTTTCATCATTCCCCTCCTCTCCACACTCCACCCCAACATTCAACCAACCAAAAATAACAACAGCCCTGTATCAGCTGTTGTAGGATACTAGCAGGTTGGCCTGTAGGTAGCCTCAGCTAAGGCAGCCATGGAAGGTGCCAGCAATGATGGTAATTATATTGCATGCAGTATATGTCCAGTAGAAAGTAGACTGAGCTAATCTTATCTTGATAAGATAAAATAAAATCTTTATGCTGTAAAAATAATTTTAAGATACTGCAGTTTTGCCTGAGATCTGAAGGGATTAGACCTGGGTGAAGAACTCAGTGTACAATATTTTCATAATTTCCTTTACATGCTAGTTTTCAATTAATAAAACCAATTGTACTTCAAACCTTCAAACTTCTTTATCTTCTTCAGTCACAGACTTTGAATTAAATTGGTACACGCATTTAAATTAGAGTTAATACTTAAATTCATCAGCTGTCCTTGGCTGAATCCTCTAGGGAAGCTCTAGGGAAGTAATTTCTTGGACTGTGCTTGCTTTTTACCTATTTTACTCAGATAATTTCACATCAGAGGGTGAAAAAAGTACTGACCTCCAAAAGGATATTAAGAGATTCTTTTAGTGCATCCCAAAGCAGAACTCATACCTATTTAAAGGGCTAGTCCAATTTTGAAGCCATTTTAGATTAGGACATATTTCTACAAATGGCATGTTGTAGTGTGATCTTCTATGTAGATCAAAGAAAATGTAGGTTTCCTGAACCCTAGATATTGTGTGGTGTTTTCTATGAAACTGCATTGCAGTTAGTTCTAACATGCTAATGAAAACAACAGCAGCTATTTTTTTCCTTGCAGACCAGGACATGCCCAGACACTCAAAGCCATTTTGTTCCTTTTCTGACTTAAAATTTGCCCTGCATTTTCAAAAGGCCTCCTTTTTAGAACATAGAAAAACTCATTAAAATTATCAAAATCTAAAAGCTGCTTATATGGCAAATTAACTTTTCATTATTCTACTGAGTTCAAGGAAGTTACAGTAGATGTGATTTTATTCAACTTAGAACTCTGAAGTACTGTTCAATATTTCTAACTGCATAAAGCTATTCAACAACTTTTAGTATGTCATATTTTCATTATACTGCACCACCTCCGTACTTTCTAGAATAGCACTGTCATCTTAATTTCCCCAAACCTAGATAAAATTAGTATATTAGTTTCAATTAAATCAACTGCAATTTGAGAATAAAGTAATTAAACTCAACAATGATCCCTTCAGTACATTTTTTGTTGACTGCTGTAAGCCTTTCAGGTGCCATATACATAGAGCGATTTGGATTTTCCATCATCTCCTAAAAATTGCACTATGTTACCCTCTTCCCAAGCAGCTTTCACACAGCACAGATGATGTATCATTTCTTTATTGCCATCTGCTAAACTCTAATCCTCTCACTGCCCCTGCTGCCCTTTAAACCCTAGCCCTTGAAGACTCCAAAAATGATGTGAAGAGTGATGTGAGAAGGAGAAGCAGGATCCCCATAAAGTAATCAGTGCCTTTTGCACGTATTAATAATAATTAGTTGTTAAAAAACAAGCGGAACAGGAAGAAAGAAGTAATCAAAAACATGAAAGAACAGACTTAAAAGAGAATGAAGGAAAAAAGGTCAAGTTTGAAAATCCCAATGACAGTAAAACATGAGTGTAAAACACAGCAACGTATGTGAGGAAAAAAATCTGAAATAAATGTGTTAGATTAAGTTTATTTATAGAAAGAACATTATACAGTAAACCAACAGATCAAGTATTTCCCTCAAATGTTAAACTGGCCAAATTGTGTGAATATTTATATCCCAGGAAAACTTAAGAGTCAGAAACAAACAAGAATTTGCAGTATCAGTAATCCAGGAACTATAATCTGCATTTAAATTTGATACCATCTTTTTGTAGGCTAGGCTTTTGATAAAGATTAATAATATTGGCTTTTAATTGTAACTTAGTAAACCAACAGAAATAACAACTTTATTTATTAATGTAGAAGGAATGTGGGGAAGTTCCTGTGCAAAATTTATTACAGAATTCTTCATCATAGACTCTACCCAAGTGTGGCCTGTTACAGCAGCCCTGTGCAGACACATGCAAAGGCTTAGGTACTCCTCTGGCAATCATCAGTGACACCAATTTTGCTACTTTTTTCAGACTTTTGCAACATTATTTTTGTATAAGGATGACGTTAATCCCAGCCATTACCATTTCTTAAAATCCTCTTTAAATAATAAATAATCTCTTTAAATTGGATTATTTAAAAGCCAGAGAGAGACAGAAGGTTGATTTCTGTAATTAAAAAAAATTATTAATTACAGATTTTACCCTTTGATACAGAACTTTAAGTAAGCTATTGCTTACTGTCTTGGATAAATTATTCTACCAGGACTACACTCACAAGCTGTTCTGTGACTTGCAAACATGTGACTCCTTCAGCTTGTAGGATCATGAGAGATTTATTATCAGCTTCTGCAAAGTGACATACAGTCTTCAGATAAGGATTACGTCTTTGTCTCCATTCAAAGCCACTTCCATATGAAAGCGAGCATGAATTCAGCCAGGTATGCCTTTTTCTCTGTTCCTCTTGTGCAATGAAAGCATGTCTTTCGTGGCTTTAGAGGGGGCTTGCACTACTCTTCAGCAGTGCTGAACGGAGCTAAGGGCTCCCAGTGTCCTGCATAGTCCTGATCTCAGGGCATGCAAATTCCAGGAGCCTAGACTACACAGGGAGGGTACTTTCTAGAGTGCTTTACCATTCTGGCCCTTCTCTAATACACATTTGAAAACCTATCATAACGACTGTGCCTACCCTCCTACCCATGTCCATCCCTTTACCTTGGAAAAAAATCTAGACTTTTGGAACAGGGGGGTCAGGTTACTCATGGTACGTCCATGATGTATTTGGAGTTCAGGGCTCTGAGGAGCAGTGTAAATGTTTCTGCTTTTAGAAGAATACTCAGTTTTACCCTCAGTTCTCAAACAGATCAAACCTAGTGCCATAGTTTGCTGTTTAAAAAGTGGGTGGTCTTAAAATATAGATAGATAGTGAATTCCTAATGAAAAAACATATCATAAAAGGATTACTCAAGTTAGCATGGCATTAAAAAAGACAGTCAAACTTTTTTCTCTTCCTCCAAGCATTAGTTCATGTAGTTGCACTACTTTGAATAAAAATGAATCTTGACAACAATAATAATGTAAAAATTGGAATTTCTTACACTTCTTTTTCTTGTGTTCACTGAAATTTGTATACAGTACAAAGCACTAACAGTCAGCCTTCAGAGGATGCCAAGCACTTTGATATCAGGGTAACTGGATTATTTTTCTTTTGTCCAGGTGTTACTGTTCAGTATGAAATCTGCATGTGAACATAAAGAAAACAATATGCTGACATGGGATAATGCATGCAAACATGGATGAATCACCTATGCCTTTCTCATTCAAAGATATGTGTACAGTCAATTGTTCCACTTCAGTAATGAGCCAAGGGGACATTAGAGGGAAGTCCTGCGGGTTAAACCTTAACTTCATCAAAGAAAATATCTTATTTGGCCTTTGGCAGACTTCAAGTTTCTACTCATGATCCTTCTTTGTTTTTCTGTGTTCACAAAGGCTTGCTGGTGTTACAGGTCTTTTGTACTTGAACATGATTGTGAACATTGGACTTGGCTGTCAGGCCACAGATCAAGGTGCACTACTACTCAGAGCAAAAGTCAGGAGTTTTTTGGTTCAAAGAGATTAAGCTTCCTCTCTGCTTGGCATGGTAAATGCTGATCTGCATTGATCAGCAATGTCTCAGTCCCTCAGGACTGCTACACTGAAACACACTTTATGTAGATACCTTTAATCAAACAAAACCAATCCCCCAATGCAAACAAATGAAAAATCTCACTACTTCAAACTCTTTAACATCTGGAGACTTTGTTACAATATTTTTAGATCAGAGTGGTGCCCAGTATCATCAAAGATGAATCTTATATGTCTGACAATTTTTTTGGTCTGCTTGCAATTTCAGATTTTCCAGAAAATAAATGGGTTCAGTATCTTTTCCAAACATTCCTGCTACTTGACATAGTGCTTTGCAAAAAAAAATGATGAAAACACAGTCCATGCCATAGGGGGGAGATGATTAAAAAGAAAAAAAGCTTTGATCTGTTACTCCTGTGGCATTCAAGAGTAATACCACTGTAAATACTATTAAGATTTTACAAAAGGGAAATTGGAATATTTTAGAAATATCAGATGCAGAGAGGTAATAAAATAGAGAGGAATGAGTAAAGGGGAAAGAGAAAAAAGGTAGGAAGAACTGTTGTGATGGAGAGAATGTTAGCAGAAAGAAGAATTATTGGTTCTTAATGTGATAGGAGAAAAGATTCTGTTTAACAGTATGTAAATATTTTTGTGGACACAATTTAAACTTGATACAATAGATTCATTATGGCTATTCATCTATTCTTTTGTAGACATGTAATTTTAAATATAGCTTGACAGATACAAAACATATCCAGAATTCATAAGTTCGTAAGATCTATCCTGTAAGTTACATGTATCTAATTGCATGTCTGTAGTTTAAACAAAGCATCATCCTTGCTGTTGTGGAAATGTACCCGGTCCTAACAATCTACATGTGAAACCCCACTATTAGCTGTGAAGACTCTATGTGCTTTACAAAGTCCATGTTGCCTACTAAAACATTCCAGCTATTTTGCAAAGCAATATTGGGGTAGGCTTTCAACATAAACTAGTATAATGGGTCTTTTCTAGGATAACTGAGATAGCAGCATGTACTAATGAGCTGCCACCTTCTAAAGCTTATTACAGTTTACAGTCAAATTGCTAACTGCATCCCAATCATTAGCTGCTACTTCTGAAACGCTGGACTGCATTTCATTCTTCTGCATCTTGTTAGCAGCTCTATCTTCGTCACTGCACTGGCGATCAAATGCCCAGATTTCCATTAGTCATGCTAAGCTAGCTTCTTCCCTTCCCTTCCCTTCCCTTCCCCTTCCCCTTCCCCTTCCCCTTCCCCTTCCCCTTCCCCTTCCCCTTCCCCTTCCCCTTCCCCTTCCCCTTCCCCTTCCCCTTCCCCTTCCCCTTTCCCTCCTCTCCCCTTTCCCTCCTCTTTCCTGCTTCCCGCACCCACCTCCTCCCCCCCATGTTCTTTCTCTCTTTTTTTCTCTCTTTCTTCTTTCTCTCTTTCAGGTGGGCTCCCTGTCCTCTTCCATGAGCCACGAGGGAACACACACTCTACCACACTCTTCTCCATGGGCTGCAGGGGAATCTCTCTGGTGGCTGGAGAGCCTCCTCCCCCTGCTTCTTCATTGATGTTGGTGCCTGCACAGTTTCTTACATCTTCTCACTCCCTTCTCTGCTAGCAAAAAACAGCTGCTCGCATTTTTCTTTTCTCTCGTGTCTCAGAGAGGTGCTATGACTGTTGCTGATGATCAGTGCCATGTCCATCTTTGAACTGGCTCTGTCTAGTTGCTTCTTGCAGAAGCCACCCCTCCAGCTCTCCCTTCTCCACCAGAACCTTGCCATGTAAAACCACAGCATATGGTTATCAATTTATTATTCCCATTCCTATTAACCAAGTGAAATATTTTTCCACTCCTTATTCCAAGAATCTAAGAAAGTGCTCATCAAGTATATACCTTAAAAACAGAAGTTACTATCCATATGCCAGTAAAATTTGTCTACTGCACAGAAATTCAGGGATTAATTAAGTTCTTTCATCCTCTCTCATTGAGCAAATCTCACAGCACAAAATATTTCAAAAGATATACTGAAAAAGGATCTTGTTGAAGCAATTCCTTCTAAGAAGTAGATAGATATCATTATCTGGAGAGGCCATCATCTCCTATATAAATTCCTCTATGTATTTCCACAGGAAAATCTCTAGGTACATATGGCTTATGCCACAAGCACACAGAGGTTCAAGAGGACAATGCACTCTCCTGCCCCAGATTATAATGGCAATGACATTACGTGAACCTGATTCTTAAATAGGTTCCATTTTTCGCATAGCCCCTTTAACCTTTAGTAAAACTCTGTCCTCATACATGATCAGACAGTATTGGCTGGTCTAAGAAATGCTGTTTTAACATTAGCATATGTATGCAGGCAGAATATGAAATCTCTGAAGGGAATTCATGGACAGAATACGGACTCACTGTGAAGACCATGCATGAACAGGGGCTGTGATCTGATAGCATTACTAACAACAAAAAAGTAGTTCTTATGGAGCAGTTCCAGTACTTCCAAACTCCCACCATTAACTAAACACTGTTTAAAGAGGCTCCTGAGAAGCAGAATGGGCTTTCCAATGTAAAATATAATATAGAAGACACCACTCAATGAGCCAGGATGTCTGCTAGGAAAGCTCAGGTTAGAATTCAGGAAAGCCTAACTATAACCTTCAGATAATCAGTAAGTCATAGCCTCACAAAATGAAGCAGTACCATCATGAAAACAGGGCAGGCAATGTTTCAGTAATAGTTGAACACTTGTCAACTTACAAGGCAATGAGAGGCAGTGAAGAAAAGTCCAAGTCCATAACACAGAACTGAATGAAGCTCTGTATTATGATCCATTTTTAAAATGTACTAGAAAGTGTTGTCTTCTTTTAATTGTATATGCCTAACGTGATTTTCATGCAATTGCTTATGACACATATTCCTCTCAAGAGTGGGAATGAAAAAGAAACATTGAATATTTTTACTGTATATTTGATAAGGAAAATAGAGTAATGAGAATGCATTTAGGATATGGATGAAGAAGAAATTCTTGTCAAGACATGCAATGATATACCTCTATATCCATTTTGTCTGAGATATTAATAAACTAATCTGTTTCAGTCCTTTATCAAGAAAGGCAACTTTTCCCCAGAACAACCTGGACTCCTGAGGAGGCAATGCCTGTGACTGTCTCTGTGAAAACAATAATCATGAATGGTTTTTATAAAACAGGATTTAGCACAAACAACAGCTTAATTATTGCCACCTTCTACCTTTCTTTTAAGGAATACAATGTATCTTTTTCCATAATAGGCAGAGCACATTTACAGAGAGAATGGGTATGAGAAACAACCAGTTTGGAACATTCTACTGTAGCTGCAAAGTTAAAACACAAGTGCACCACTTTTTTTTTAAAAAAGGCATAGCAAATCAACTAGGGCTGACAGCACTACAGTAAAACTTTCCATAGAGGGTTTCTACTGTTCACAAAGCTGCGGTCAGCTACTATTATTTCTAACAAACACCAAAACAACATGTAGCCTTTTTGACTTAGTGATACTGGATACATTTAAATTCCCCTACAACAGCAAAGATAACTTGGAAAATTAGAAAAAAAGTTCACCAGCTAAAGATGAGAAAGTAAAACTAAAAGACTCACTGATCACAGTATCAAAAAACCTAAAAGCAATTATTAAGACATAGGGAAAGGTGTAGAGTGAAACAAAGACACGAGAGAAGGGTGTCTTCATAAAGGACTGGACAAAAAAACCCCAAACCTCTTTACTAATTGTTTACTCATCTAACATTGACATAGGACTGATATGTATTTCACAACAAAGATTTAACCTATTAAATAATGTCTGCTTCAGTTCTATAGCAACATGACAATGACTAAGGAAAAAAAAAAATCTCTAAAAGCTATTGGTTTCCATTTCCAGGACATGAGCATGTAAACCAAAGCAGAGCCAGGACATTGTTCCTGCTACTCTTGTGCTTGAAAAATCACTAGAAGTTGCCATCAACTTTTCTAGAACACTGACAGAGAGAAATCAATAAATTTCTTAAGGCTGGACAAGGTTCATGAAGGCTTATGGGAATGTTTTCTGAAAGAACATTGTGAATTGAATGCTGAAGTCTGAGCAAGTCTTGGTGCAGGTTTCATTCATCACTGCAGGACTGCAAAAATCCCATTCCTCTCCCAGACTCTGAAAAACTCTTATGAAGCAGGAGCTTTACCTGCAACTAGCATTCTAGATCAGTTAATATCTATCAATGTTAAAGTTTATATATTATGTTCAGATTTGGATGGCCACTCAGGAAAAATTGGAATTTTAAACTTTGTTTTTATCTCGATCTACCCAGAAATCTTATTTACTACTGGTATTATAACTGCTTTATTGTAACTAAAACAACTAAATAGCAAATGAAGTTTTCTATTTCACTTGTTAAACTCCTGAATTCATGAACTGCTGTCTCATTTCCTTCAAAGACAAACAGGCATGAAACTGCAATTCATGTGCTGCACTAACTCTGCTTTATGCTTTTCATATGCTGCCTGCAGGCACAGTGTATAGGAATAAAAATTGGAACAAAACCCCAACAGATCTTGTTATGTTCTCTGTATCTATGATTTTAGCTCCCACACTATGATTATTTGTTACAGCTCCTACAGCTCTGGGAAATGACAGACTCACAGATCCTGTGAACACAGCAGCCCTTCTCCCTTCAGGCTCTCATTCCCAGGGAGAGGGGAAAAATGGCAGAATCAGCATGCTGCTCCCTCCCTATTTTGGAAGCTGAGATTAGTGGCCCATGAAGAATTTCATACCAAGGAAGTCACAAGCAGGTGTTATTAGGAAGTCTAATGACAACAGAAGATGAAGATATATAATATTATTAACTAAAATTCTGCATTCTATTAGTATATTGCAGCACCGTCCTCTATATCACCTTGTTTCTTACAGCAGGGAAGGGAAGGCTCTACGTATAAAAGCAAGGTGATTCTGTATCCTGTGCTGCCTCTTTCCTTCTTCTCAATCAGTGGGTGCAAAAGAATTTTCTTCTGTCTCCAAACTCGTGGTTGCAAATAAGGGCAATGTCCTATCACCTCCCCTATTAACTGGAAAGTGTATGAACACAGAAAAAATCTAGCTTTCTGAATATCATCAGTACTAAACATATCATTATCTTCTAAAAAGGGAAGTTTCCAAGGAAACAAGAAGAAAAGAGGATATGAGAAATGTAAATATAAAAAGCAAAACAAAACTAAAAATCAGCGTGTTTTTTCTCTCAAATTTACATATACACATACACAGTTATTAAGTTGCAATTATTATCCATAGACTTATCATTTCACTAATTTATTAACAAGACCAAACTTCTTTCATGCTAATTGCATCTTCACAAAGAAATTCCAGTTCTAAAAAATGCATTGTGTAAATACACAGTACAGACAATAAGAAGCATCAGCCTCATGTTGACCAAACTGGGAAAAAAATAAAATAAAATTGTTAAAGTCATGGAGAAAATATGTGTCAGAGTCAGGAACTGAGCAATCATCGTCTCAGCAAGTAATTAATTGACATAAAAACTGTGAGAGAACTATATCCACTGCAGCCTCCCTGCTTGAAAATGGCTTCCCCAGAATTATTCAGTGTACCTACCAGCTGTATGGTTTATTTTGATACCATGGTGTATTTTCAGCAAAGGTGTCTGGTTTTGTGCTTTCTTAAGAAAGTCACCAAGCTATCTTGACTAATTTTATTATTCTGGTAACTTTTGTTAAGGCTCTGAAACAGACCAGTAAGTCTGAAAATAATTGAAAGTGTATTGGGCTGCAAGTTCAAAACAATTCGAAAAAAATTAAAAAAAACCAAACCCAAAACACTAAGGAAGGAAAAATGTATTTTGATATAGTCTTTATTTACTACTAGACAATGAAGTATTATTCATCCAGCTTACTATTTCCATCCTTACTACTAGACAAAGAAGACTATTCATCCAGCTTTGGGCAGAAAATTGGACCAGATGACCTTCTGCAGTCCCTTCGAATTTTGATTACCCTATAATCTTATGAGATTCCTGTTATCAAGCATGTTTTCAGAAGTCACTTATGATTTACTTTACATGGAACATCTCATTATTGGCTTCACTTAGTCTAAGTGGAAAGGCTATGGCATTATGACCTGTAAAATCACTCCCAATTCTTACCGTTGGGAATCATTTTTAGTGGTCACCGAGCTGAGCTTGATTGAGTTCAAGAAGAGTCTGCATGGTGCACTCAGTCACAAGCTCTGACTAGGCTGGTCCTGTGTGGAGCCAAGAGAGAGACTCAACAATTCTTAAGGGTCCCTTCCAACTCAGGATATTCTATGGTTCTATAATTTTAATCCATTCTCTGGGATGTACCTGTTATTTTGCTTGGATGAAGGCTCATGATTAAGAACAAAAAGACATGTATCTTGTAACAGAAGAATGAGAACTCTTAGTTTGTACAGACTGCTTTCCATGTGTCACTCTCAAAGCACACGGCAATGAGAATTCATGGACTGCCATGCCTGCAGCCAAAACAGCCACATTAATACGAAGTCTTTCTGCTGTGTTAAAAAACCCTCCACCCTATTTAAGCTATTATTAGCAGAACATATATTAGTGAAATTGCATATACCTTTACCTTGTCACAAAATGTGTAACTAAAAGCACCAACATTTTACAAAAAAAAAGTTTTTAATGGCTAGCTAATTAGTTGCCATTAATAGATCAATAAATAGCTTCAATCCTGATTTATTTAAATGTTAACTGAGCAGTTTCTCCTTGAGAAGGAATCATACTGTAAAGTGATGTGATTCCCAAGAGGCACACAGGTGAAAAAGCTGAGTTGCTGCACTGTCTTCTCAGTTTTTTCTGCTCTCTTTGATGCAATTTAAAACAAAAGGACTAGTATATTCTGAGTGGTTACTTAAGCATCTGAAAGGTGTAAGGGAAAAGCATCTGAAAGGTGTAAGGGAAAAAGACCTAGAAAAGCATCTGTGGTTAAGGCTAAAAATGCTATCCTGATCCCATGAAGTCTATAGAGGTTTTATTACTGGCTTCAATATAAACAGTATTCCACTGCCTGAGGAATACAAAAATGAATCTTAACTATTTATTCGTTTTCCTTGTTATTTATTTATTTATTTATTTATTTATCTGTGTGGGCATCATACTGCAATGATTTCAACAGAAAACTTGGTGGTGGAAGAAACCACATGAGGACTAGAATTTGTGCTGTTAGATGCATAGGGTGTCATAATATGTTTAGGAAATAAGGCAATCCTCAAAAAACTCCCCAAACAAACAGAGAAAGGTACAAAAAATTAGTTTCTTAGCTTAGAAGCCATAGACTGAAGCTAAGAACACATAGCTTAGAAAGAAAATGTATTGGCCTCTTCCCCACCAATATACAAATCACTACTGTGCTATATGTACAGACTATTACAGGTGTTACACAAATACTGCTGTGTGGTGTTTTTTTGTTACTGTCTAGGTTACAATGATCTGCATTTCTCTCAAAGAAGAAAAAAACGAAACCTAACCCAAAACCCTCTGAGGGTATCTCTGGAAACTCACTTTCCTGACCAAGAAAAAAAACACTCCTTACAGAGAGTTTCTAAGAGAAATTATCTTTCCATATAAAAGGTGAGAACATGAAAAAGATATCTGCAAAATACACCCAAACATTTCTAAGAAGCATAAAAATGCAAATATCTAGAATTGATTATTCCTTAACGAAATTTTTAGCAAGTTATTATTTTGTGTGCTGCTTAATAGTTCTTTTAAATCTAGATGCTAGCGCAAATATCTGCAATTACAGTATATATTTCTTTTATTATAATATAAATATATGCTAACAAGTACAATTTGGTCCTGAAATAATAGTCTTAAAAGTTCTCCTTGAAGAAGGAGAATCTAACACTGTACTCTGTGTAAACTGAGTTTTCTATGCACATATTCTCCAGCTCCATCCCGAAGTAAATTCACTATCTAAACACGTGTGCAAAAATATATCCATATAGTACTTTTTTTGAAGCATTTGCAAGCAGGGAGCTTGTATCCATCAGCAGAATCTAATCACAGTACTTCTAGTTATGAAAATTCAGGCCCAAGAAAGAAGAAATAATTTTACACTCTGCAGAGTCTCTCTGCTATGCTAAATTAAACAAAATAATAGAACAGAAACAAACCATGTACTAGGAATAGTTCAAAAACATCAGGGAGGAGGACAAGGGCAAACAAGCTGTGATGGTTATGGCTGCGACAGAGTAAATTTTCTCCGTAGTTGCTGGTCTGCGGCTGTGTTTTGGATTTGTGTTGGACAGAGTGTTGATAACACAGAGATGCTTTCATTACTACTGAGCAGGACTTGCACAGAGCCAAGGCCTTTTCTGCTGCTCACACTACCCCACCCGCGAGGAGGTTGGGCATGCACAAGGAACTGGGAGAGGATACAACCAGGACAGCTGACCCTAACTGACCAAAGGGATATCCCATACTATATGTTGTTATGTTCAGTATATAAAACTGAGGGAAGAAGGAGGGGGCAATGCTTGGAGTAATGGTATTTATCTTCCCAAGTTACTGTTACATGTGATGGAGCCCTGCTTTCCTGGAGATGTGTCTGCCAATGGGAAGTGGTGAATGGATTCCTTGTTTTGCTTTGCTTGTGTGCAGAGCTTTTACTTCATCTATTAAACCGTCTTTATCTCAGCCCATGAGTTTTCTCACTTTCACTGTTCCAATTCTCACCCTATCCCTCTGGGGGGAAGTGAGCAAGCAGCAGTGCGGTACTTAGTTGCTGGCTCTCCAGCCACAACACAAGCATTACAGTATCTATTAACTAACAAAATGCTTACGGAAATAGGGATAAGATGCACATGCATGCCAAATGAATCCTTATTTATAGCACCATAAGAAAATATACCAAAATAAATTAATGAGGGGAAGCAGCTTGAAGTATAACACTGTAAACATCCAGACATTAGTTTCATCTGAAACACATTTTAATTACTCCTATCACAATGAACTCATTTGACAATCACAAAAATGTATTACATGTTTCCACTTAGAACCCAGTCTTCATTAAGTACCATTAAAAAATTATTTAACGTCCAGTGCTGTCATACACAATTACAGCATAGATAAAATACTATGTGCATATTAATAGTTTCTAAAATGGAATTCCTTTTTTATATGCTGTTTTACTGATCCTGGAGCATCTATTACTTTTGTCTTTATCAGTTACGGGTAAGGCTTGTTGAGGAGGCACATACAGAGAGACAGCAGTATTAGGACTGTTCTCTTCCAGTAAAGTTACACAGCAAAAGGAGAAACTTATAACGAATCCACTTATAGGTAATAGCATATCATATTTCTCACACTAACACATTAGTGACCATGCCATTCTCTACAATGTGTAAGGCATCTAATTACCACCAAATAGTCTGTGTTTAAGAAACTGTTTCAGAGATATTAGTGGGAATACTCCAATCATCGTTCAGCCAGTGCCCTTGCTGACTGTGGCATATGAAAGCTGACAACCAGAAACACAGGAGAAAGTTCAAAGCAATTTTTCAAAGCCTCTATTGATTAAACTTTCAAAGTTATCCTGTTTACCAAAGGAAACCAAAGTTTCCTGTTCTAAAGAGCAACATATCTGAGAGTAGAACACACAGGACTGTGGTGCAACAAAACTAATTTTAGCAGTAAACAAACAGGCAGAATTTCCTAAGAAAATAGCTTATTCCGTATTTTCAGTTATTTACCTCTTTCTGAACTTTAATGAAGGAGAACAGATATATGTTCACTGAATGGACTGGTCTAACAGCAATACTGGTTGAAATGTTCAGATAAAGTACTTTAGCACTATATTTAATTGATATCCCATTCTCAGCCTACCTGGTGTATTCAGCAGCCGGGACATCTTGCAGGAATAGGAGATAAACTGCTCACAGTATTCAGCGCTACTGGTAATGGCGGAAATCTGGTCCATCGTTGCACTGTAGTTGAGCTGCAGTACAGATAATTTCTCCAGGCTGTTGCCTCCCACAGATGTCTGCATTTGCAGATCATGATACACGGTTGTCCATACTTTATCCTCTAAAAGAGAGAGGGAAAAGACAAGATAGGAACTGGTAAAGGAGAAGACAGTGGAACTGAATTAAAATAGATCTACACCTTCAACAAACGATAAAAATCTTCAGCAAGATATTTTGTGAGGGAGTAGTGGGGATGAAGAGCATTGCACATGAGAAGTCATCATGTGAGAACATCGTTCCAACAACTATGAGCCAATGGAAGGAAGAAACCCTGATTATCTTTGCAGTTTTGATAATCAACATACTGTGTGAGAAAACTTCCTTGAAGAGCTGATGCGAATAGTGATCAGAAATTGGTTAGAAGGACTCAAGACTGATGTACTAAAGAGTTGAGGTTTCTATATGAGGATAATTCACTGTATGTGGTATGTTGCTGTCAGATGGAGAGCAACAGTGCTTTGCAGTACTGTAACAACAGGAATGTACCAGATTCTTATGTGATTATGTTGTTTAATGATTAATACTGAAAACACTGTGGTTTATCAAGGTTTCCACGTTTTTACCCAAGCTGTGTATCTAAGGTAAACAAAAATTACTGCTTACTGATACTTGAATATTTTACAATAGCAGCACCATATGACCTCATTCATTATGGTTATGGTATGGATATCAGCATACGAAATAATATAAATAGGGGACAATGGAAATATAAAAGCTTTTGTTTAGTTGTGAAAAGACAAAAAGGGGAAGGACAATCTCATTTTGGTGATAAGAAATACAACACATTGGCTGACTCTCAACACTTACCACAGCTTAGGGCACATGCAAGAAGTGTGTAATATCCAGCATACAACAGACTCAGTACACATTATACTGCTTTAAAGTACTAAACCAGAAGTGTTAATGTGTGCCATTTGCCAGGGGAGATTTAGGTTGAGATATTATAATAATGAAACAATACACACTCCTCGTGTTGGAAGATTTATGTAAGTTGGAAGGCAGTTTAGAAAGGAAATAAAGAAATGGCACAGAAATTTTCCGACAGCCACTGCTTTTTCTTAAAGGGACATTCCACAGAACTAAACAGAAAATACAGTATTTGAGAAAGACATGTGTCTTCAGAATTAAAAAAGCAATGTGTCAGCTGATACTACTTATAGTGTCCATCTCAAATAGTCA
Organism: Laterallus jamaicensis coturniculus; assembly: GCA_022605575.1. Lineage (NCBI taxonomy): Eukaryota > Metazoa > Chordata > Aves > Gruiformes > Rallidae > Laterallus > Laterallus jamaicensis. The sequence goes on along the minus strand of JAKCOX010000031.1, from coordinate 5,877,730 downwards.
AGGACTGAAATAGGTAAATCCTCCTGTGTTATTATGAAAGACTGAAAGAAAATAAAATCCAGAAAATGATCTTTTTTCTAGAAATTATCCTTTAGCATACTACTACAAAGATTCCTTGAAGTGCATTAGGTTTTGTCGTTAAGATTTATTATGTATAGTTCTTTCACATTTTTTAAGTTGCTTTTCTGTTTTTCTTTGAAATTTTATTTCTGCTGTTTTATATACTTCTACCAAGTCAAAGAAACGTATCTTGGACTTGGAAAAGGAAATGCAGAATTAAAAAAAAATCTGTAAGAATCAATTCTGGTTCCTTGAAAAGAACTGTCTCTCAGATGAGCCAGCCAGGCCTTTGTAGCAGACAGTTCAGTCATGCCAGTAGAGCAACACTGCTGACCAGAGTCATTCTTCCAGAGATACAGAAATTAAAAATGCCATGTTCCTACATATGCTGCATTTATCACAAAAACAGATTCTCCAGGGACATCATCTGGCAGTTTCAGAGAATACTAATTCACCTGAGAGATGTGTCTTACAGCAATAAAACCCATAAAATATAGTACACAGCAGTATGTTCTCAATTCATCTATGTAAATCTCATACCTGTTAATGCAAATCTCTGAGTCATTTCAAAACTTGTGGCTTGATACTGTGCTTCAATATTTTAACTACATGAAAATACTTTGATAAACTGAGGCACCCTAAAGTGCTTCACTACTTCTTCACCAAGTTCAGAGAAATGTGCTTGCATACACTGGGGAGTTTTGGGTGCAAAGAAGAGTAAAGATATCACGTCATGCTGTGATTATTCTATCTTTGGAACTCTGCAGTCCACCTTATATTCCAGTCTTAATTTTCACTGCATAGTGTCAGGCTACTTTGGATTACACAGTCATGTGGACCCATGTGTTTGTAATTGATATGGTACAAGTCTTTCTAACGAAATGTTCCGACATAAGGTAAGCAAAGCTGACAGACCCTCCATGAGGAGTGTGCATCGCTAGCCAAATGGGATGAGATTCTGCAGGTGATGAAAGATGGTTCTTATTTTTTAATATTCATATCTTTAATCCAAAGCTTTGTGTCAAACATAATACTATTCTTTCACCATGAAAAAAGGAGAGGAATTCTTATTTCTGTATTGCTTTAATCCTACTCCCAAGTACTGAGAAAAAAAATTATAATTGTCACCTGTCAAGTTATATAGAGAACACAACACAATTTTTTGAGAACCTGGGATGGCAGCTTCATTTTCAAGAAAGGATTGAGATAGTTTATATGTTCACTGACAGCGATGTCTCATTTTGGGCAGAAAACCTTGTCCGTGTAAGAGCTCTAACATGTTAGTAAGGCGTGTACTAGGCCAGTTAGAGTTCATCTTGGATTTCTGAGCCAGCAGACTCCTGGACTAGCCATTAGGAAGCCATAGGAATGACATTAGCAGCTGCTTTAGGCATTATGTCTGTGAAGGGCATTCTTTTTGGATACTAGATTCTAGCTAATGCAGCCCTGACATTTCTTCTCCCAAAGATGGAATTTCAGGCTTTACAATGGCCCATTGTATTAAAGAAGACAGCAATGTAGTTGTAGAAGGATCTGGGTTACCTTTATGTCAGTTGAATGACTCCAGAATCTTTGTGTCAAAGTACAAGAACTACTAATAGATGAAAGTTTATTGCACCTTGTAATGCATTTAATTATAAATATATATATGTGTGTGTGTGCATAAAGTCAATAACCATTGCTAGAAAAGCATCTCAATTGCTATGTTTTGATGGGACATTGTTTATGGTATACCTGGCCAACATCTGGAAGGAAATCTTGCTCCAATTACCTGCAACTAATTTTGTTGATAGAGTGGCTCAAATGACTGAAAAGCACCTGATCATAGAAAGGAAAAATGTACTGGTTTACTGATACTTAGGGCATTCCCACTGGCAAGAATGAAATCAGGTATCTCAGACTCACAGTGGACATGGGTGTCATGGCTAGGATAGAGTTAATTGTTGATAAACCATGTCAATAGGATGGAAGCAAAGGACACATAAAGGCTGAACATTCCTTGATATCCAGCAAGTTGGCTTGTCCAAAATCTGGAAGCTAAAAGACCTGTGCCCGCATGTGAGGCACAGAGTGTGGAGGAAAAGTTGTGGCTGGTGTAGAGAAAGAAAACTCCTTGTCTGGGTACAGGATTTTACATTCTTCATGGTGTTTTTCTGATTTAATTCAAAAGCCCTGCCATGAGTCATGGACTGAGACAGTGTGGAATGACAGGGTCTTTCCTTGGCTGGAAAAATGCACTGACAGTATAACAGGGGTACAGTCAAAAATCTGCCTCCTCTCTCCCCCAAGAGTAGATTCCTGTATCTCATATACGTACTACTGGGACTAGCCTTAAGATCTCTGGAGGACTTAACAGAGAAAGTTTCCCAGACAGGCATCTCAACCTTTCGTAAGGCATACAACCATGTGGAAGAACTTTTACACAGTGAGGGCGACAGAGCCCTGGGACAGGCTGCCCAGGGAGGTGGTGGAGTCTCCTTCTCTGGAGATATTCAAGACTCGTCTGGACGCCTGTCTGTGTAATATGAATTAGGGAGCCTGCTTTGGCAGGGGGGTTGGACCCAATGATCTCTCAAGGTCCCTTCCAACCCCTATGATTCTATGATTCTATGATGGCATGCTGATTATAAACTGGGGTTTTTGTTCCCTTTTACTCTTAACCATTTGTTAATGTGCTAATTTTTCCCATGGAAATAAACTAGACATTTATAGCTTGAAAATACTGCCATCCTCTTCATTTATGGTTCCAGTTTCTCAGAAGCTGTTTGTAGTTGAGGCTTCTTCAGGACAATTGAATCAGCAACCTGTTTGCAGCCAACTTCCCTTACAGTAAACATAATACATATAATTTATACTATCTTGAATACCTGTATCATCACCATTTATAGAATTATTCCCATGTAGCTGAGAACAGAATGTGGTAGTCATAGTTAATATATCAAAATCTGCAAGAAAAGCTACCTCTTATTTTCTGTCAATATTACACAGAAATCTCATTTAAGGTACACAGAAGTGAAAAATCTGTCCTAGTTAACTGTAATATGATATATATTCCTGTCAATTACAGTCATCACAATATTGGTATGAGTATGCTGATACACTGGCAATTATTTTATGAAAGCATAACAAACAGCTATTTCTAACCACAAATGTTCAGAGACAGAACTGTGTATACAACTTCTGTACAGACAAACACACCTATAAAAAGAAGACATCAGTTTAAAACTATCATGCTGTTAAATTGCATAATCTATAAAATATCCTATATGCTTATGAATTTTGTTATTAAAATTAAAACAATATTAAATAATGTTGAGAGTAGCTGTAAATAATTTAAGAATAATTATAGTATTCTCATATTTCTTTACTGCAGACATATTAACAGGAATTTAAAACATAATGTTTAAAGGAAATCTAGGTATGTTCCAAATTAGAAAAATGTATTACAGAAAGGGGTGTAAGAGAAATTTGATATAAAGGAGAGAAAAAAAGGGATTTTTTAAATTTTTTTTTGTGATATTGCATGGGAGAACTACTGTTTCCTGGGGCCTCTGATAGCATCCCTTAGCACACTGTGTGGTGTTATCTTTGAGGCTGGTCAAAATACCCTAGTGCCATGAACAGTCAGCCAATGTCAGTGATGGGCTTGGCCTTGAATTTGTAACTCATATAGAGCCACAGAACTTTGGGAAAAGATGTGAGAGTCAAGGAAAAGAATACATACTGGAAATCCTTATGCTTGCGTCAGATTTGCACTTATGGTCAATCTCACATCATTAGCTCAGAAAACCCAAGAGGCTTCTCAGTTGTGATGTAGTTTTAGGAGTGAGGCTGGATAATGATTGAGTTTCTTTTGATATCACCATAATATAATAGATTAAACATTCATAATTAAAGTATCATTGCTAATCAGATTGACTACATTCAATTTCCACCTCCAGGAATTCTGAAATGGAGATAAGTGTTATAAATTTGGGATGGATCCATTGTACTTCCCTATTACACAATGTTGTGGAATCAGTTTTAAGTGGAGAACAAAATTTGCAATAATCTGGTTTTGTAGCAAGGTGAACCCGAAAAATAACATATGCTTTGAAAATGCAGGACGTGTCTGGACTCCTTCTTCCTCTCTGTACATATTTTAAGAGAAAGTGATTTTTGCCTTCTGTGGAACAGACTGGATAGTTCCCATACACGTAGAAGTATAAGAGGTCTGAACAACATTCACAAGGCTATTGCTAGCTCTCCCACTAGAGGACAGAGTACCAACACCAGCTAATTGCTAACACATCAGCAAGATAAGGGTCTCCCAGACGACCACTTCTTCACTGAAATGCATTTCTTCCTAGCTCTTTATTTGGTTACATACAGTGTTCTGCTTATACAAGAACAAAGATATCAAATAGTGGTTCTTTCATTATTTTGTTTTTAGTTGTGAAGGAGGAGCCTAATTTTCTTTGAATAGAATGAAGGAAAACCGGTACCATAAATTCTTAGGAGAATTCATTCACTTGCTCTCTCACAGTTATCACAGTAAGATTAAATAAGATTAAGTATTACTTTTTTTAAAAAAAGGAAAATTACCACCTGTTTCCACAACAAGATTAAATTGACTTTGTTAAAAACACCTTTTAATTGCAGTCACTTATTTACAGTCCCACCCACTCACTAGAAGATTTTCAAGAAAAAAGTGTAATGAATTTCAAAATTTCCTTGATCACCAACTATTCAAATGATCAAAACAAATATTAACACTGTTTTTGCCACTTCATATTCAACATATTTTGGGCTGTTGGTGACAGAATTTAACACTATGTCACTGACTATTTTCCAAATACTCAGTTTCTCCTGCTATTGAACTTTCCTCACACATCTGCTTTGTGCTCACTAAAGCAACAAAACTTGCTTCAGACAAGCCAATCAAGTTGTCTTTGGTAATGACAGCTAATTGGAAATAAGTCTGCAAAATAAACTTCAGAAAAAATAACACAAGTATTCCATAGATATGAGCATGTTTTACCCTTTTTCTTTAATCTACTGTTATCATTATTAGTTTTACTCTTTTTTTTTGCATTAATGGTATATGTTATTATTTTATTAAATATTGTCAAGAAATTGGAAAACATATTAATATCTCAGAAAATATATATGTCTTTCTCTCTTTTTCCCCTCCTCCGATGAAATAGATTGGCGGCTTTTTTTTTTGATGGACACACTTTCATAAGCTAAAATTTGGCTGACAGCATTGATAAATATAATCCAGTATGATTACTGAACAACATTTTGGTTTCTGGTTGAAGCCTCAGAGAAGATGGTTTTGAGAAAACCTGAGTTTATCAAATATTTCATGGTCCTTTAATGACTGTCATTATTTACAAGTCAAAAAGGAAAGACTGAAAGCCCACACCAATATTTATGGTGTGCTCTGGCCATCAGTGATAGGCAAAATGGATATGCTAGAAACCTTAATTGTTGAGCTGACAGTGTTTCTTCTTCATGTATATCTTCTTGATCACTATCATAAGTGCTAATTACTTTTTACCCAAAATGTTGGTGGTTGATAATAGTTTTATCCCGATTTGTTTGACACATGAACTTGTAGGAAGACAAACGAGGGTAAGTCGTCTGTACTGATGACCAGGAGTACACTGCTGCTGTCTCTCATCTGGATCTTCTTTAAACTAACAGTTCATATTTAGCATTCAGATAACATGGAAAGATGGGACAGTTAGCTAAAAGCTCAGTGAACATAAATGTAAGGCAGTAATACCTATGACAAAGACAGGGGAAATAATTTCAAGATGTAATAAAAATTATATCCATCTCCATCTGCTGCTGGGTGCTCTGCATTTGTTGCTAAGAATTGATGCCTGCGGGCCATATTGGATTTCTAACTACTATTTGACAACTGTATTGCATCAACATTTATGAATGCATTTCCTTCACACATGTCAGCCTGGAAGTAGTTCTTTACGTGATATCATGATTTTTACCATCATCGGTGCGTTTGTCACTTCAAATTACATTACTGCTATGTGTTCTACAATATGCCACAATACAAATCACTCAAGAAACTATACAAGACAGCCCATGTAAAACTGGATTGCCTTCTAGAGAGGATAAAAATTACAATCATAATCATCTCATGCTATGAAATCTCCAGTTTATTTTCTGGTATGAACATAGCTGGTATTTCAATTTCTGTTGAATTGTGTGGGATGGTACCACAACAGTCATGAGCAATGTGATTAAGCATTTTTTTGCAGCACTGTTGTAGACCCAAAATCTGATGTGGGAAAGAAAACTACAACTGACACCACCTTCTTCTCCCTCCTTCCCCATTTATTTGTTTTTAGTATCTCTATATATGTGTGTTTAAAACTATATATAGCATTTTGAAACGAATTCTGCTATGGACTTCAAAGGTGCTACAGTTTGTTTATAAAAATGAAAAATGTAGGTTCAATTGAAGTTAACGAGTGTTTTGACAATCTCATCTAAGAATTGCAAATGTCAATTTTGTAATAAAGTTACTCTGGCAATATGAATTCTATTGCTCTCATCTTACTAATATAGAAAACGGGATTTAGAACAGAAAAATCCAATATCCAGAAGGAAAAAAAAAAGTAAAAAAGGAGCATTCTTATGGACTGAGTTCTACTGAAATGAAAGTCAGTGAGTTGGGGGAAAGGAACAATTCCATAATGTAATTCAATCATTCCTGCAGTAATTTTCTCCTTCTACTGTTCCTTTCATTGTTTCTACATCAAGATAATAAGGGATCCTCAAATTTAATTACCAACTACTGACTGAATATTTGACTTATAGACATTGTCTTGTCTTCTGAGACAATGAAACTGTACACTTGCCCTTGCACTTATGTAGTCCCTTTCATAGCAATTCAACAAGAAGTCGACTTATTTTGTGAACTTACTGTAATACTGAATGACATAAGTTTATATAATGTTTAAAATCAATATATAATAGATAAATCAGGTGCTTTGCAACATACAGTGGAAAGAAGTGGAAAGAAGCAGAGATTCTGTCTACAGCCCATGGAGAACCCCACACTGTAGCGGGTGGAGACATATGGAAGACACTGTGATCCTGTGGGAAGCCTGCATTGGAGCAGGATCCTGGAAGGACCTGCAGCCCATGGAGAGGCCCACACCAGAGCAGGTTTGCTGGGGAACTTGAGACTCTGTGGGTGACCAGGCTGGAGCAGTCTGGGCCTGAAGTTTGGCACCCTGTGGAAGGGAGCCATGCTGGGGCAGTTGGTGAAGACCTGAAGGCCCATGGGAAAGGACTCATGTTGGATTAGGTTGTGGATGACTGTCTCCTGTGGGTGGGACCAGTGAAGAGTGTAAGAAATGCCACGACCCTCCCCTGCGCCCCACCTGGGCTCAGAAGGAAAACAATGGAAAAACTGAGAACTAACCAAAACCGTCATTCCCCTTGTCACTCCCCATGCTACAATGCAGGGGAAGGAGAGAGTGAAATCATGAATAAAGTGAAGTGTGCTAACAAGGGAGGGGTGAGGGAAGATGTTTTAAGATTTAATTGTACTTTCATTTTCTGACTGGTTTCCCTTTGTGTTTGTTCAGGATAATAAATTAGATATTTTTTTTTATTCTACATTGAGTCACTTTTGCCCGTGACGCTGATTGTGGAATGATCTTTCTCTATCCTTATGTCAACTCCTAAGCCTCTCAATATATATTTTCTCCCTTGTCCATGTGAAAAGGGGACGAATAGAGAGTCTTTAGTGGTCATCTGGCCTCCAGCCAGGATCAAGCCACCAAAAGCATGGACAAGGGACCACGCTCAGTGCTACCAAGGAAAAGACAGACCCAGCGACTCCTCTTGGGGCCCACCTCGGGAGTCCAGAAAGCTTCCTCCCCCATCATGTGGGGCATAAGGGCCACCTTCCTGGAGCACGGGTAGCAGGCCCCAAGCCAAAACAGCCCAAAGAAGCCCTGGCAAGGGACCATGCTCAGTGCCACAGAGTCAGGCAAAAGACTCCCAGGAACACAGCTTCTAGCCCACCGTGGAGGGAAAAAACCCCCTTCCTCCCACAGCTGCAGGGCATGAGAGGACACCTTTATGGGGCACGAGCAGCAGGCAGTGACCCAGACCAAATGGTCCAGAGGAGCCCTAGCAAGGGGTCCTGATCAGTACTGTAGAGGAAGGCAAAAAACCCCTGGGGACCAGTGCCAATCACCCCCAGGGGAAAATTCCTTCCAGACCCCGGTGGCACTGGCTATTCCCTGAACATGTGAACAAGACCAGCCTCTCCTCCCACTGGTTTGTCATACCTCCCATGAGATACACTAGCTATATTCTCCCTCTTGCCAGGAGCCTGTCTCCAGGCCTCCCAGAGTGGCCAAGTGCCCCTGGCCCCATCAACTTGAGGGCAAAGATCCTTCCAGCACCTGGCAGGGTGCCAGCAGGTGCTCCAAAACTCTGGGACCCCTGGCAACATCTCTGCATCCTTTTGTTTATGGCTGGTGCCCTGGCTTTGCAGGGAATGAGGACAGCAAGTTTTGCAGCTCTCCTCAAGAAGCATCCCCTTGCAGCCTTCCAGCTGGAAAGGATTTCCATCCCTCAAATGAGCTTTAAAGGTGGCCCTGCTGGGAGCTGGCCTTGCAGCTAAGAACCTTCAGCACCCTTGTCCTGCCTCTGGGGTGTCATTCTCCCTCAACCCCCTCCACTGAATACCACTGGCCCCCAAGTGATTTCCTCTTGGATGTCTTTGGGCCATCCCCAGGACAGCTGTGGCATGGGGATGCTCCCATTTAACCTGGCCCAGGGCACTGTGCCTGCTGCATTGCCAGTTGGCAGCACTGTGATGTGGGGGTGAGAGGGTGCCCATGCGCAGTCCTGCAGATGCCACAAAGTCCTGTAAAGCAAAGGCTTGTAATGTGTAGGTTTTCAATACAGCTGGGCATCAAGTAACATGGTTTTAATATTAATGTGACAGTTACCAAAATCTGTGACTATTATAGGAAAAGCATCAGGCAGAAGCAAAACAATCACTCAGAGCTAGAGTACACAGTGGCGTTTGTAAAGATAACTGAAATAAATGTCAGAAGACTGCTCTGAATATTAACAATTATATAGATTAGTGTCTTTTTAACAGATTTTTAATTCCCATAGAACTGTTATTTCTAAGTAATCTAATTACACAACGAGACAGACAAGGAAGCAGTGCACAAAGGAAGTTAATGAGTAAGGCCTTTTACTAATAGCCACTTTTGACCAGAAATATTTGTGAGCGTACCCCATTTGTATCTACTCTGCCTAACAGAGATGTCAGCCATTTCAGTTATGTCAGTGCAGCTTTTGGTTAGTTTCCAACTGGCTCAGCTGTTCATTAGGTGGTTAGTGTACAGCACAACAAAAGTAACTATTTCAGCATAGTTCCGTGATAATTACCAGATCAATATTAGCAATAAAGCATCTTCAGGTAGAAGCCAAAGCTTCTGACAGAAACATATTTGATCTAGACCCATGAGTGCAAGGCAGAGAAATCTGCATGCTCAGGCTTTTGAGAGCTAAGTCAGCTTTGCCTTTCTAACTACCCCTATTTGCCTGCCAAGCAGTTTCTATGGAACATCCATGCCTCTGTGAGAGGACTAATTCCTCTTCACACACTATTGTTAAGAAAAAAGGATTCCAATTGAGCACTGATGGTTCTAGATCTCTGATACAGTAATTTACATCGTCATTCCCAATTATTTTGTGACAGTATTTTGTCTATTACTACAGATATATTTAATTTTCTTTTATGACTACTGACAGGTTGATTCCATTGCAGTCAGACAATGCTGGTCTTAAAAAATATCTACAGTGATTTCTATTTATGCTGCACAAGTGCATCACAAAATGGAGAGAAAAAAACTAATCTCTTTGGAGAAATATCTTGAAGTTTAGGCCACCACTTTGGCAAAAAACATAGTAATAATTTTGGGAAGGGAAGGTAATATCTTATTCTCACTGATTTTCTTAAATTGCTTATTAGTGAATGCTTCAGTGTGTGTGGAGTTGTCTCATAAATCTCATCTAGGATAATGGAAGATCATTACCTCAATAGTTCCCATTCAGGGAAGCATGTCCTGACACAGTAATACAGACACATACTAGATAAAACCAATATTTTCAGGCTCCCTGAAAAAAAGAAAACTTGAGCTTAGCAAATGGAAAAGCCGAAAATGCCCCTAAAGCAGGAAGCACAAAAAGCATAAGAACTCTGGATTGTAAAGATGAACTCTAAATACAATAAAAACAGGCACTGACTCCTAATGTGACATTGAAATGTCAAGGTGCATCCTATTATACATATATCACCTGCCTGAAATGAGCTAGACTTGGCTTCCAGTACAGAAGTGGAGGGAGATCCTTACACTTAGCAGTTTACACTCTAAAGAAGAGACCTGGCTTTCATAATCTGCATGTTTCCATTTCAAATCTGAAAGTGGAAATTTCAAACCTCTCTGTGGAAGTTCTCCAACTGTAATTGTTCCCTACTTTGTGCACAAGGTATCAGAGACTTTATCTTTTGCACCTGTTGTATGGACTCTGTTCACTAAACTGTGTGGAATTCTATCATTGTTTTGCTTTTAAGTTTTATCAAAGTTATTTCAGCCATTCTTCACCTTCTGATGCTATGGAGCAAGAGAGAATCTCAGTAGGTTGCAACCAACACTGGTTCTCCCGGGAAGATTCCTCTTTGATTTTCATGGATATAAATGGTCTTTTCACAGCATCTTTTGATTTATTGCCATATTTTCAGAGGAAGTGATGCTTTCTGTGGCCTTGGAGTTAAAAATTGGCCAATATCCAGATGATCCTGGATTTAAGTCCTTTTCACTCCTATTGACATTACCTTAGAGTCTTTGTCCCCTGGAACAGAGGTGAGTTTACAGTAGACATGTGACGCTGCTCTAAAACCTGTAATAAGCACCCCATCATAGAAATTAGTGAAAATATTTTCTGTAAATTTACATCATAGTTACTGCACATTTGTTTTCTTTTATAGAAAAGCACTAAGACTAATTCTAAATGATAAAATGCAAATATGTATGGAATTTTAGGATTTACTAGGACTACTCAAAGAATCATAGAATGGATTGGTTTGGAAAGGACCTTTAAAGTTCATCTAGTTCAACCCCACTGCAATGAGCAGGGACACCCTCCAGTAGACTAGGTTGCTCACAGCCCCATACAACCTGACCTTGAATACTTGCAGAGAGAGGGCATCTACCATCTCTCTGGGCAACTTGTTCTCGTGCTCATTCACACGTTCTCATCACAGTCATCATAAATAATTTTTTTCTTATATCTAGTCAGATCTACCCTCATTAGTTCAAAACCAACACACCTTGTCCTACTCAACAGGTCCTGCTAAAAATGTTATCCCCATTTTTCTTACTTGCAGCCTTCTCCAGGCTGAACAAGTCCAACGCTCTTAGCCTTTCTCCTCAAGAGAGGTGTTCCAGCCCTCTGATCATCTTCATGGCCGTCCTCTGTACCGACACCAACAGATCCTTACCTTTTCTGTACTGGGTACCCCAGAGCTGGATGCAGTACTCCAGGTGGGGTCTCACCAGAGCAGAGTAGAGGGGCAGAATTACTTCCCTTGACCTGCTGGCCATGCTTATTTTGATGCAACCTAGGATATGGTTGCCTTTCTGGGCAAGGTCATGTCTAGCCTTTCACCCACCAGTATCCAAAGTCCTTATTGGCAGGGCTGCTCTCAATCCCTTTATCTCTCAGCCTGTATTGACACTGGGAATTGCCCAGATGCACAGATCTTGCACGTGACATTTTTGAGCCTCATGAGGTCAGCATAAGCCCATTTCTTGAGCTTTTCCAGGTCCCTTTGGATGGCATCTGGTCCCTCAGGTTTGTCACCCACACCACACAGCTTAGTGTTGTCTGAAAACTTGCTGAGGCTGCACTCAACTGTGTATGTCATTGATGAAGATATTAAACACTCCATCACAGACCATTAAGTTGGTCAGGCAGGCCTTGCCTTCAGTTCAAAGACAGCCTTCACACAAACTCTCCATAAGATTCTAAATTCATATTCCTACATAATCTGAACTAGCTTCACTTGCTAGTAAGTCCTGTGAGAGAGTCATGGGGAGAGTAATTCTGTACATCTGCCTGTGCAGGGAAAGTATGTCAGCAATACTTTTCCTCTCCACGTATGCATAAGCACGGATCAAAATGAATGTCTACTGCAGCTTATTCACTGCCCATTTAGGCTCACTTACAGCAGAGCATACAGAAGGAAACAGGAAGGTCTGGTTTTTTAACAGTAGCAGTGACATCACAGCTAACCTACCCATCTAGGTAAATTAATTTAAACAATTCCGTATCAGTATGCAGTATTGCATCCGGATGCTGGTTGGGAATTCTAGAGTGGAATAAATCTATCTTCTTTTTTTTAAAAAAGCTGTCATAATCTTTTAATCGTTTCACAGAATCACAAGGTTGGAAAAGACCTTAAAGATCATCGACTCCAAGTGTTCCTGTCCTCTACTAAACCATATCCCTAAGTACCTCATCTACCGTTTTTTATACACATCCAGGTGACTCAACCACCTCCCTGGGCAGCCTGTTCCAGGCCCTGACAACTCTTTCAGTGATTTTTTTTTTCTGAACATCTAATCTGAACCTGCCCTGGCACAGCTTTGTGCCATTTCCCCTTGTCCTGTCTCCTGTTACTTGGATGAAGAGACCATCGCCCACCTCTCTACAACCTCCTTCCAGGCAGTTGTAGGTGGTGATAAGGTCTCCCCTCAGCCTCCTCTTCTCCAGGCTAAATAGCCCCAGCTCCCTCAGATGCTCCTCATAGGATTTGCCCTCCAGCCCCTTCACCAGCCTGGCTGCCCTTCTCTGGATGCGCTTGAGGATCTCAATGGCCTTCTTATGGTGAGGAGCCCAGAACTGGACACAGCACTTGAGGTGCGGCCTCACCAATGCTGAGTCCAGGGGCACAATCACCTCCCTAGACCTACTGGCCACACTATTTTTGGTACATGCCAGGATGCCATTGGCCTTCCTGGCTGCCTGGGCACACTGCTGTCTGCAGTCAACCAACACCCCCAGGTCCTTCTCTGCCTGACAGCTTTCCAGACAGTCTCCCCCAAGCCTGTAGCGCTGCATGGGGTTGTTATGTCCCATGTGCAGCATTCTACACTTGGTGGTGTTGAACGTCATCCCATTGGTCTCAGCCCATCAGTCCAGTTTGTTCAGGTCTCTTTGAAGAACCTCCCTACTCTCAAGTAGATCAACACTTCCTCCTAGTTTAGTGTCATCTGCAAACTTACTGAGGGAGCATTCAATCCTTTCATCGAGGTCATTGATAAAGATGTTGAACAGGACTGCACCCAGGACTGAGCCCTGAGGAACACCACTCGTGACCGGACTCCAGCTGGATTTTGTGCCATTTACCACCACCCTTTGGGCCCGTCCATCCAGCCAGTTTTTAACCCAGCTGAGGGTCCACCTGTGAAGGCCAGTGGCAGCCAGTTTCTCAATCAGAATGCTGTGAGAAACCGTGTCAAAGGTTTTACTGAAGTCCAGGTAGACAATATCCACAGCCTTCCTCTCGTCCATTAAGTGGGTCACCTTGTCATTGAAGGCATCAGGTTAGTTTGACAGGATCTACCTTTTGTAAACCCATGTTGACTGGGCCTAACCCTCTGGCCATAACGTATGTGCTGCATGATAACTCCCAAGAAGATCCTCTCCATGATCTTCCCCAGGACTGAGGTCAGACTGACAGGCCTGTAGTTCCCTGGATCCTCCCTCTGATCCTTCTTCCAAATGGGTGTGACATCTGCCAGACTCCAGTCAAGTGGAGCTTTCCCAGTCCACCAGGATTGCTGGTAGATCATGGAAAGGGGTTTGGCAAGTACATCTGCCAAGCTCCCCCAATACCCTCAGGTGGATGATTCAGTAGCAAGTGAGTAACTTGATTCAGCAATAAGTTAATATACCGTCTGCCATCTGAACAATGTTTTCTTTAATCTAATCCACTCTGTGATCTTCTAGTGACATTGATTTTGGTTTCTACAAAAATGACAACAGTAAAAATACTTACAACAGGTAAGTGGTTTTCTTCCTGGTTCAACTTTCAACAAGAGAAGACAGTGCTAGCAGTTAGTTAGAAACAACTAACTCTGAATCTTACTTGCTGAGAAGCTATTCTTTGAAGTGTTGTTTAAGGACAAGAAAGCCTTAAAGGGGAAGCACATATGAGAAAATATTTCTGTATAGCAGAAATCCCCACGTGAACCCCACCTGACTCACACCTTCCAGGCTTTCATGCAGTTCAGCTGGATCACTGGGCTTGTTTCTGAAAGCCTACAGAAGCATAGAGAAGCTTTCCTAGGGATGAAGAGGGGCAGAGAGAAGCACTATCCAACAGCTCCCAGCATCTATACCCACCAAAAGAAAAGAAAAACCCTGCAGAAAATACTACCATCAATATAAAATAAAATTTAAACAACCCCAAAACTAACAACCTCTCCCAACAATTCAGGGGTAAATTAGCTGTCTACCCTTAACTAAAACAAAGTGACCAAAAGCAGAAATTAGTTTTACAGAAAACAAGCTTTGTTTGGAGTCTCAGTAATACTTTCTATAGGAACAATTTTCTAGGGAAAATTGAAGCCTATCACTGGCCTGAAGCAGTTTCTGATGAGTTCCTGTTTTGGGTTTGTGCGGCAAAGTTTTGGTAGACGAAGGGGTACAGGAGTGGTTTCTGCGAGAAACTGCTAGAAGCTTCCCCTAGGTCCAACAGAGCCAACACCAGCCAGCTCCAAGAAAAACCCAACGCTGACCAAGGCCAACCCAATCAGCAACAGCAGTAGCGCCTCTGTGGTAACATATTTAAGAGGAAAAAACCCCACATCCTAGCAGCAGATTTTTGCTGCCAGATAGAGGAGTGAGAAAATGTGAGAAACTGCAGACACCAAGGTCAGTGAAGGAGGAAGGAGATTCTCCCACAGCCCATGTAGAGGACCATGGTGAAGCAGGCTGTCCCCCTGCAGCCCATGGATGATGATGGGGAATAGAGATTCCACCTGAAGCCCATGGAGGACCCCACAGTAGAGCAGGTGGAGAGCAGGGGTTGTTTAGCTTGGAGAAGAGAAGGCTCAGGGGAGACCTTAGAGTGGCCTTCCACTCTATCTTCAGATAGAGGGCCTACAAGGCCTACAAGGAAGCTGAGAAGGGACTTTTTAGAAGGGTATGTAGCAACAGGACGAGGGGCGGTAGTTTTAAATTGGAAGGGGTTAGATTTATATGGGATATTAGGAAGAAATTCTTCACTACAAGGGTGGTGAGGCACTGAACAGTTGCCCAGGGAGGTGGTGGCTGCCCCCTCCCTGGCAGTGTTCAAGGCCGGGTTGGATGGGGCCTTGAGCAGCCTGGTCTAGTGAGAGGTGTCCCTGCCCATGGCAGGGGGATTGGAACTTGGTGATCTTTAAGGTCCCTTCCAAACCTAGCCATTCTATGATTCTATGAATCCAGAGCTAGATCTCTGCTTCTCTCATTCACAGTAACAGTTTAAGGTAGATGGTACCCTTCTTCATTCTATTTCAAATCATCTTTTTTTTTTTTTCTTCTCTCCCAGTTATGGACACATTTCTTGAAATAAAGACTTACAGGGTCCAGCAGTGATATCATTCCAAAGAGATTTTTTTTTATTTGCTTTTCAGAGCTCAGTTTCTAACAAATAAGAAATATTTTCTGTTTTCAGATCACATTGGGAGTTGTTCATTCCTCCTCGATTAAATAATTTATATTTTCAACTACTTCTGCCATTGTCACTCTCAAATGCCTATTTGTTGTCATTCTTTGAGGTCAGTGCATTTAATTGCCTGATGTACACATGTTCTTTGATGCTTATTCTTAAACTATAAGCACTTGAAATACATTACAATGACATGTCATAGACTTATATTCTTCTATTCTCTTATATGATGCTCCAAAGCTTCATGTGGGACAGGAAGTAAGATGGGGAAGAAACAAAAGAAAGTAGTTTCTATTACTTGGTGACTTGAGAAGCTACCTTAAATGTCAGTGATAACGTTTGTCCTCTACTGAAACAACAAATCAAGAACCTTCTTCTGTGAGACTTCACAAGGTATTTTTTATCTTATGGTTTAGATATTTTCTCTATGGTTGCACACTGGGCTAGCTTTCACATTTTCTACACATGCAAAGGTGACTGGAGAAAATATATATAGCCATTCTAATGTGATCTAGAATCACTTGATTCTAATCTGATTTACTGAAAACCCTAAAGTTATGACACCATACTTATGTTAGGACACATTTTTGTTTAGTGAAGTCATCAGATGTTCATTCACACCCTGTTTCCCCAGAATTCTTCATATGGGACTCAAATGTGATTTTTCCAAAAGGTATCAATATACTGTAGTCCTTTCCTCTTCTCTCCTTAAAAGCTTGCCAATATGGGAAACTTAACAAGCTGTCAGAACATAGCAACAGCCTCCACTCACTCATCCGTCATCACCTAGACTGTGGCTTTAACCAGTGAGACCCAAGGCACTGCCAAGCACAGGAGTGCCCAACAACATAATTTTTCAGTATTAACATGAGGCTAAACCAAACAGAAACCCATCCTGATTTATGAAGGATCCCAGACCACAAGCTGCATCTAATCACAACAAGTCCAGAAAAAGGTTAGCAATTATGATCTGTGAACTGATTGAGGCTGAGTAGAAAGTTTATATACAGCTGGAAAAACAACCATGACCACCTTCTTCCCAACTCTGCTCCAAAGCATATACAAGTAAAATTTGTTTACAGTTAAGTACCACAATGTGCATTTTCACAAGAAAGCCAAATTTGACATAAAATTAATTAAGAAGTTGAATACAAAGCAAATTTTGCAGCAGTGAAACACAGAATACAAAGGGGATGCCTTGTAAATAACAAAAGAAAAAGATTAATCAGTGAACTAAAAGTGAGATGTGGGACGTTTCAGCCTACTTGGCAGGCAAAGAGATAAACATAGTCTGTCTGTCTCCAGGTCTCTCGTGGGTCTGTTATTTTACTCTGATGCCAGGAGGATGAACTCACCATAGGAAGAAAACCTGCCATAAGAGGTGTTGCTCCAGACACAATCCCCTGATGCTACAGTGACTAATATTTTCCTTCTTCCTCTGTAACTCTTCTGCCTTCTCTATACAGATTGTCTACCTTGATAAGTCAACTGGTCAAAAACAGTGTCTTAAATGGCTTGATGCTCTTGCCCTTTCACACAGACCTCCTCCATTTTCTTCTTTTCCTGTGGTTGTTTTTGGTCTTGTTTCATCTTCAAGGAAATAAAGCTTAGATACTCTGCAAAACAGCCTCAATACATCTTAACTACTATCTTCTTTTTTCAATTCTCAAATGTCATTTTGATTTGAAAAACTGTCTAACAGACCCATTAAAAAGCCTCTAAAACAAAGCTCTACACCTGAAGGAAAAGTTTGAGAGATGCTATTAAAAATCAAAACTTTGTTTCATCGCGGAGATCAGATGGGCAACATGCAATTTGATACGAATTTAGGTGAAGCCATTTATTGGGTGAAATCACACAGATTATATACAAGCTAAAAACCTGCGAATTGGATACACATTATGTTCACACCAAGCTGATTGGTTAGTAATTATAACGGGTTCTGATAAACATATCTTATAACTAACATTGTTAGTTTACGTTTGATGTCTAAAGCTATCTGCACACCTGCTGTATTGACCATTTATTATGGATGGTTCATAACATGTTCACTTACTCCCAAATACCTTCCCACAACTCCTTCTTGGTTTAGGGCAGTCTGTACCCATGTCTTTAAGACCACCATGTTTTGAGAATGTGATTACCAAAAACCTCTCAGCATGAGTAACTTTCCTGTCTCATGGGAACGCAAGGATATTGTCAAGGCCTATGTCTTCTGTGAGGTGAGTCAGGTTGCTGGCAGGCCCGCTGCCTTCCCCGATGTTTCATATGTCGTATTTGAAACACTGAAGCCATTTTTCCTTCCTGTATTTTATATAAAATACTTGTATTGGAAGCTTTCTGCAATGAGACTACACTGGGTATGGTCTCTATACTTTTACTGCAATACAACAGTTGTCCAATGACAAAATTTTATTGCCTTTAAATGTATGCCAATTAATTCTATCGGAGTTAAAAACTAAAAAATACAGATTCCTTCCTCTATCAATCTGGAGAATCTACACAGAAAAAAAGAGTCCTATTCGTTGAATGAAATTGCTCAAAAAATTATTTTTTACATGCATTTACATATATTGGTGTGAATAAAAATTTTTGTACCTTGGAAGTTCAGTAAATCAGTCTCAGGCAAAATGTCTCATCTGAAAAAGTAATTATATAGATACGTGCAATAGAATTAAACATTTACCACTGCTGGGGCACTTTTCATCAGTATGTAGTGATGAATGGCACATTTATATTCATGCCGTATGTTTCTACATATGTCATAGTAAAAAGCTCTCCAGTGACCCACTATTTACAGAAAGAAGACAGAAAAATCACAGGATAAGACAGTTACGGTTGTTTAATGCCTACTCACAAAGTCACTGCAGTAATTATTACATGTGCCACTTCTGTTGAAAAAGTGAAGAGAGAGAAGAAATGAAGGGGGAGAGTGGTTAGGAAAGCCACCTCATACATTTGACCTTAATGAGGCAATCTATGAATACGCTTAATGATTTCTCAAGATGTTTGAAGATGTGCAGCTTTAGGCAAAAGAAAAGTACTAGAAAGGGGATAGGGTAAGTACCACTCAAATGGAGCCATTATGCTTGCAGCTATTTGGATCCTGAAATGAGATAAAAGCCACATCACGGAGGTATAATGACTTCAGGACCAACAGAAAGAATTAACTGACATATCTTCTGGTAAAATAGATTATGAAACCTTTCAGTTCTGCTTTGCATGAGTGGTCTAAATAATGAAGCAGAAGAAACAGCAGAAAGATTATCATTTCTCTATCCTTGGTATAAAGCCTCAAGGAACTACAGAAGTCCACCTCTCCCACTGATGTTCCATACATCCATTAGGATAAATAACTAAGCGCTTACGGTCCCTGTGTATTGTGTCTCTGCCTTTCCATCACTCTCCATTCTGAAAATTCTTGCAGGACAAATGCACAATATAAGACCAGGACATATTTACTAATTCCACACATTTTCCCCATCCTCCTTGGACTGAGGGGGGAAAAAAGAAAAAAAAAACCCCACAGAAAACCAGAGAGTAGTATTAATTTATCTCTTTTTCTTTCTTAATGGGACTGAAACAAAACTGACAGAGGAAACTGCATCAAGCCTAAGGAGTCACAAATACAAAATATCACACAAAGCATGGGATGAAGCTGTAATATACTGAAAGTTTACATCTTCCAACAAAAGCAGTTCTTTTCACTAAAGCTACTGTTCTAATGAAAATTAGAGAGAAAAACAGGAAAGGCCTGAAATGGGATGCTGTGATAGGAACCCTCCATCACTGGAAAAGCTTTCTTGAAGGCAGTCAAACCGCATCGTAGACCTGCCTCTGGTACAAAGCACAATCTTGGCCTTAAGGTGACAGAGCTTTGGAAGAGTTCCCTGTTGGCCTACGAACACAAGCCAGGCTAAACTGTGACATTATGTCACATCGCAGCTTCAAGAAACTTTTTTTTTCCTAAATACTTTAATTTGAAAAGTTATAATTTTCTAACTTAAAAAATTTTCAACACTGGTTTTCTTGAATGAAACAAACAAACATAAAAGCTTCCTAAAATTTACATAGTTCCAGTTGGTATGTATTTGGAAAGCTGCTGAACATCTATCACAGTGCCCTAGGCTTTAGAAAGATGTGTTACTGCAGCAGGAGTAGATACTTAAATGTGGTATCACCAACATTTTTCCACCATGAGGACATAAAAATCTAAGTCTTTGCTTAGAAATCACGTCACTGGGAGTACAAGGTTTATTTGGAGAAGACAAGGACAAGAGAATCATGTACTCTGGGATTTCTTTGACAATGCAAATTAGTTTGTAGAGACCATTAATTGCACCTGCACACATATATTTCTAGGACTTTGCACCACTGAATTGACAGGACATATTGGAAACCAGAACAATTTTTAGTTACCACAGCAACACCTATGAAGGGCAGAGCTTATCATGATATTCACCAGTTTACTAAAGTAAGACACATTAAAGATGGATAAGGATTATGCCCTAAAATATCTCTGGTCAGCTTTCTACTGCTGTCTACTGTCTTCACTTTTTTAAAAAAATACTTGACACATTTGGGAATCTTAATATTTTCTCACTACAGAATCTGCAGGTGATATGCTGGCATAATGATGGAATAATGAAATCTGCAAGTCAATATTTGTGATAGACTACCTTCAGTGGCTAAAATTAAATTCCTAAATGTACAATTCCAGTGCCTTTCTGGGATATTTTCCTGTCTCTGAAGGTTTATAGTCAAGAGAGAGTACAGCTTACTCTCCAACATTGTGCTGGTTTTGGCTGGGATAGAGTTAATGGTCATAGTAGCAAGCATGGTCCTGTGTTTTGGATTTGTCCTGGACACAGTGTGGATAACACAGGGATGTTTAATTACTGCTGGGCAGGGCTTGCCCAGAGCCAAGGCCTCTTCTGCTGCTCACACCATCCCACCAGTGAGTAAGCTGGGGGGCGCACAACAAGTTGGGAGGGGACACAGCTGGGACAGCTGACCCCAACTGATCAAAGGGGTATTCTCTACCATGTGACATCATGCTAAGAAATAAAATTAAGGTGGACACTGGCCACGGGGCCACTGTTAGGGGATTGGTTGGGCACTGGTCAGTTGGTGGTGACCAACTGTTTTTCATTTGCATCACTTGTCTTCCTTGGGTTTTATTTCTCTCTCATTTTGTTACTTTTAATATTATTATTTTGATTTATTAAACTGTCCTTAACTCATGAGATTTCTCACTTTTACTCTTTCAATTCTCTTCCCCCCTCCTGCCTAGGGGGGATAAGTGAGTGAGTGAGCACCTTATGAGGTGCTTAGTTGATGGCTGAAGTTAAACGATGACAAACATTGTGCATCAGTAAAACTACACTACAGTAAGCTGAAAGCAGTACATTACCATTGTTTTAGGAAGATGGATACTAGCTATTAACCCTAACCTTGTGGTCTTTTTCTCCCCAGGAACCAAACTGGCAAGTTACATTTTACATAATCTTTTTAGTTACAAAAATGTTCTTCCTTGCTACTTGTACCTAAATGAATTAAGAGATATTTAAAATGTCTACTAGCATCTTGAGTAGTAATTTAATATAGAGATGTTTGTTTAACAGCATGGTTTAATGGGAACATTTAGTTTTGACTCTTAGGCTAGAGAAGGAAATAGTTAAGGATCTCTTTCTTTAAATAAAATATCACTATTCTACCATAATAAGAAGCGTGGGTTTTTTGGTTTTTTTTTTCCATTTGGTATGCATACTAATTCAGATCTATAGGTTATTTAATTTCATGTTCACCAAAAAAAACCCAAACCCAAAAAACGTAATTTAGCTAGCTCAAGTTCGTTTTCAAATATAATTCTAGTAATACCAAATGTGTACAATTTCAATACTATTTTCTAATATGCTATAGTGCTGTTCATTATAAGACAAGATATGCATCACTACAAAAAAGTGTTATTGATGAAGCAAAGGAAAACCCTCTGTGGTGGGTTGACTGTGGCTGGAGGCCAGATGCCCACTAAAGCTGCTCTATCAACTCCCTCCTCAGCTGGACAGGGGAGAGAAGATATAATGAAAGGCTTGTGGGTTAAGATAAAGGCAGGAATAGATCATTCAGTAATTACCATCAAAGGCAAAACAAACTCAATGTAGGAAAATTAATCTAATTTATTACCAAACAAAACAGAGTAATGAGAAATAAAAGTCTTACAACACTTTTGTCCCTCCTTTCTGAGCTTAACCTTACTTCCAGTTTTCTCTACCTCTGCCCTTCCAGTGGTACAGGAAGACAGGAAATGGGAGTTGCAGTCAGTTCATCATGTTGCCTCTGCTGCTCCACCCTCCTCAGGTGGAGGACTCCTAATATTCTCTCCCTTTTCCAGCACTCTATCTCTTCCACCTTTCCATGGGAGACAGTCCTTCACCAACTTCTCCCATGTTTGTTTTCTCCACAGGCTGCAGGTCACAAACTACTCCAGTGTGGGTCCCTTCCATGGAGTGCAGACCTTCAGGAACAGACTGCTCCAGCCTGGTCCCCCCCAGGGTCACAAATCCTGCCAGGAAACCTACTCCACTGTGGGTTTCTCCCTCCACAGGGCCACACGTCCTGCTAGGAGTCTGCTCCAGCTTGGGCTTCCCACAGAGTGACAGCCTCCTTTGGCCATCCACCTGCTCTAGTGTGGGGTCCACCACAGGCTGCAGGTGGGTATCGGCTCCACCATCATCCTCCACGGGCTGCAAGGGGACAGTCTGCCTCACAGGCTGCAGGGGAATTTCTGCACTGCGGACTGCAGGGGAATCTCTAGCACCTGGAGCACCTCCTCCCCCTCCTTCTTCACTGAACTTTGTGTCTGCAGCACTGTTTCTCTCACATATTCTTATTCCTCTTTCATGGCTGCTGTTCTGCATCAGGATTTCCCTCCCTTCTTAACTATGTTATCCCAGAAGCCCTACCACTGTTGCTGATGGGCTCAGCCTTGGCCAGCAGCACATTGGTCTTGGATTGGCTGGCAGTGGCTCTGTCAGACATAAGGGAAGCTTCCAGTAGCTTCTCAACTATAGCCAACCCCTGTAGCCCCCCCCCACCAAAACCTTGCCACACAAATCCAATACACGCTCAAGTAACCGCATTCTGCCCATCTCTAGTACACAGATTACTAATAACACTCTGTAACAGTTGAGAAAAAGATAAGAGAAGGTGTGTTAATTTTGTCCTAAAAAAACCAGGTATTTAACCAGTTTTCAGTGTTTAAGATGACCACTAAATAAAAGAAAATGAAAGATGCACCAGCTGTATATACATACTATGTATGTAGGTGATGTGCTTTACTAAGCTATCTGAGAATGTCAGTGGCCTTCCAGTTGTAGGAGCAGATATTAAAATTGCTTCCCATCAGTTTTCAGATATTTCTCGTAGTCATTTGCATTTTAATGATTAAATAGTTCTGTTGGAATCTTATTTTTGAAATTTAAATAGTTACACGGATATCAGTGTAAAACTGGTCCTGTAGAAGAGTTGCTGATGAGAGTGATTCAGTTAAAACAGAAAACTGCAATTTTTTCCACAGTATGTCTAATATCCAAATGAAAGGAATAAACAATAAATCACGTATCCTAGTATTCATGATTGCCTTCCAAGAGTTAGAAAAAGGTCACATTTAAGTACTCTGGAAATTGTTTTGTAGACAATAAATGTTAGTAAAATTAAATGGTTACTTTTAATATACAGATAAAACAGAAAAAATCCAAACTAGATAAGTATATTTAACATGAATTAGCAGTACTGTAGTACTTTATTGGTTTACTTTTCTGTGCCTGATAACACTGCCATAGTGTATTTTACTTTACAAATTCACCCTTCGAGAGTACACAAAAGCTATAGCTAGTGCTGAAGCAGTTCTTTTTGGTATTGTTCCCTGATGTAACCTGCCTGGTCAGTTAGCTATACAGTTCAAGGTATTAGTCATGGCATAAAAAGCCCCAAATCATAGAATCATGGAATGGTCTGGATTGGAAGTGACCCCAGTTCTAATACCCCTGTCACAGGCAGGGCCACCAACCTCCAAGCATGATCTAGAGCACCTATCACCACCTACAACTATTTGAAAGGAGGTTGTACAGAGGTGGTGATGGTCACTTCAGCCAGGTGACAGGAGATAGGACAAGGGGAAATGGCACAAAGCTGGGCCAGGGCAGGTTCAGGTTAGATGTTAGGAAAAAAAATTTCACTAAAAGAGTTGTCAGGGCCTGGAACAGGCTGCCCAGGGAGGATGTTAAGTCACCATCCCTGGATGTGTATTAAAAAGGGTAGATCAGGTACTTAGGGATATAGTTTAGCACAGGACAGGAATGGTTGGACTCAATGATCTTAAAGGTCTTTTCCAACCTTGTAATTCTGTGATTCTGTGATATACCAAGTTGCACAGGGCCCCATCCAACCTGGCCTTGAACACTTCCAGGGACAGGGCATCCACCACCTCTCTGAGCAGCCTGTTCCAGCACCTCACCAACTCGCTGTAAAGAACTTCCCCCTAACATCTAATTCAAACCTTCCCTCCTTTAGCTTTAATCCATTCCCCCTTGTCCTGCCATTTTCTACCCTTTGATAAAATTGATTCCCCTCCTGTTTGTATGCTCCCTTCAGGTACTAGAAGGCTACAATGAGGCCCCCCTGCAGCCTTCTCTTCTCTAGGCTGAACAAGCCCAGCTCCCTCAGCCTCTCCTTGTAGGGCAGGTGCTCCAGCCCTCTAATCATCTTTGTGGCCCTCCTCTGAACCCTCTCCAACAGTTCCATATCTTTCTTGTATTGGGGGCCGCAGATCTGGACACGGTACTCCAGATGGGGCCTCATGAGGACAGAATAGAGAGAGAGAATCACCTTCTTGTCCCTGCTGGCCACCCGTGATGGAGCCCAGGATCTCACTGGCCTTCTGAGCTGCAAGAGCACACTGCTGTCTCATGTTAAGTTTCCCTAAATGGATCAGGATCCACTTGTCTGAAAAACTGCCTTTACACCTGTGTCTCAGAACAGACTGACTGGCCTGTTTCTCCAGTCCAAGGAGGACTGATGGCACCCCAGGAACTTAGATCAGTACACCAGGAGCTTAGATCTAGGTATGTGTTTACTATTCAAATGCAGACATTAACAGCAATATGAAACAACGGCACTTTCCTGTTCTCTAACAGGCTGCCTACCTGTGAGCACTGGAACTGGGATATGCTGCATGTGCCATTTTAAAGTCAGCCTCTCCTCTCTGCCCTCCCCCAATATCTCTCATCAAGTTGGCTAAATATATTTCATATCAGGCAAAAGTGCTCAGACTGTTGTCATGCATTAACAGACCAAAGATATAATACACTCATGCAGAAAATTGCCCCTTTTTCCTTATTCATTACCACATTTTTCTGAGTCAATATGGCAAGGCAGAGAAGTGAGGATATCTTCTGTGTCAATGCCCAGATGAGAAATTACCCATATAAAACCAGTGTTAAAAGCAGGGGGAAAAAAAAAACCCCCGCCCCCAAAAAAAACCCTAAAAAGCCCCCCAAAAAAACAGAAGAAAACCAAAATAAGTTAATGCAGTTAACTATATGGTGTCAGAGTTAAAGAAGATAAATCCTTCTAACAACAGTTAAAAAGACAAATCAGGAAAACAAGAAAAATGATGGTTTGTTTTGTTGGTAAATAATTTCTATTCCCTGCCAATGGTGGTGTGTCACAATCAGCAATACCTGAATAGAAATAGAAATCTTACATTTCTACAAAGCTGCCTCCTGCACTACCCCATGAACCTCAGCCACTACTGAACTACAAATATGTTGATATACATTAGTTTTAGTAAATAGCCATATACATCTGCATTTCTTTTAAAATGGTGCGCCGCTGCGGACAGAAAGGCCTTCTAAGGCTAATTAATAGGAGTAATTCAAAACGCTTATGAAATGGATTAGCTACTGCGTTGCTCAGACTATACTGAACGGTGACTACAGATTTCATGACCCACATCATGAAAAGCTCTTAGGAATTGTTTTCCTTTTGCCAAGATATATGCGTTATGGACAGACTACCAACTATATTAAAAAAAAAAAAAAGAAATTAGCAAATACAACGCATTTACCTGTCATGTTGCAGTAAACTTTCAAAGGTCCCAGTGCCCCACTGCCATCTGGATCTATCCAGTAGTAATTTGAAGTTTTGCCCAAGTGTTTGTATGCTTCACAGGAGAGTTCATAAATTGCTGGAATGAAATAAAACATAGCAATAAGGATTTTCAAATCCTGTAGCAAAAAATACATGACAATAAATTGACTTTATTTATATGCGAAGGACTATACTTTTTACATTTCACTGACATTCCCAGAAAAAAAATATCTTTAAACATCTTTCTAGAGGGTACAGAAATGATTAAAACCTTGAGACACAACAATTTTGGCATGTGAGAGAAAGCCAGAATAGGAAGAGAATACCAAGAATTTGCAGGGTGAGGAGTGAGGGGAGGAGGAGGGTTGGAACAACTAAGCATTTAACGAGTACCTTTAAACTGTTTTTGAAAATACTTTGATTCAAAACTTTGTTTATGTACTGGTTTGAGTTTACACCATAAATGGAGACACTTCTAATGATCAAACACTATTTTCCTTTCAGTCTTGTTTTAAGAGATACAACAAAAAAACTTCAGGAGCTTTCTCTCTATAAATTTTAGAATTTTTCAGGTTTTATTACAACTCAGAATAACATCAAGTTTCAAAATTGTAAAATTTCTTACTACATGTGATACCTGTCCATACAGAGCTCTACAGCCACTCTATGATATATCTACGCAACTAAATGTTCTAGCAAGGTTTAAAATATCACAATATTTAGTTGATGATGTTTAACTCATTTAGGAGGCTGAGTGTTTTACTCAGTTTTTCCTTGACCTCTCTATTCTACTTTCTAGTTCAAGTCATAAAACTGCTTGTCAAATTGTGTTACGATGAAAAGCTCAGATCTAATAGTAAGCATTGTAGACAGAAGATTTATTAACACTTCCAATATTTTATTTGAAATTACTACTATGTAGTTGGGTATATTATATTATATATATCTAAACTAAAATATTTTATGCATGTAAAACTGGCATTTTATATATATTGTTGTGTGTATATATATATATATACACAAAAACAATTGATAAATTCTATAAATATTTTTCAAGGCAGTTTTTAGAAAAGGACTGCATTATGCTTCTTTGTTTTCCAAGGACCAGATGGTACATCTTATTTGTTTGGAATCAATCTATCAGCTGCTAAAAGAAATGGATTGTTTGTTTAACCAGACTTCATATCCAGTCTAAAAATTCATCTAATTTTTTGGCAATTCTTGCAAGCGATCTCCTTGTTAAGACTGGCTTTATTTCAAATGTCCATAAGGACAAGCTGTTTCGCTGGGAACTGATGATGAGTGACTGATCTCACACACACACACACACACACACATACTCTAACCAACTATCAAGATGCAGGAAGGAAAGCAGAGCTAAAAAAAAGCATCCAATTTTGATGTGGTATGAATGCAAAGTAACACAGACTGTTACTGCTGTGTAAGAGAATCTCCTTGTCAATTCTACTACAGACACAAATTGCTAGAATATTTTGTGTGTTCATTACAGTGTCTGAAGTCAATTTAGTACAAGTAGATACTTTAATTAAATTGTGAAATATTCCAAGCCATTTCCCCTTTCTCTGCAAACTAAGGTCAACAGATTCTTTCATTATCAAGGAGACTGCCTGTTTTCAGACACTTCATGCAAACTTAGATTTCATAACCAATTTTCTTCAGAAGTATTTTTTTAATTCTCAATGTGCTAACCAAATGTAATCACAAAATACCAGCTCTGTTAATTTATCATTGTTGTGATACCAAGTTGCAAATTTTAATAGATGTCTTCAGGTCAGCCCAAGAAGGTGCCAAGTACTGTTTAAGATCTCCCAGAAGTTTGGTGCTTTCATTTTCTAAACCCTTTCAGAAAACCAAGGGAATTTTGTCTTTGTATTATCCAAATCATTATGTAGGGCCATACAACATTTTCCTTTACGTTTGATCAAGAAACCAGGCCAAGTTTTGTACAGAGATATTACTAGAATTCAGAAAAAATATTTAAGAGTGTTACATTGAAGATGAAAAAATGTTACCTAGCCAAGGGTTGGTCTGTGTTCTAACATAAAATAGAAGGCAGTTTAAAAAAAATATTTTAAAATCTAATTTTAGCTTTTGATGTGAAACATCAAGCTGCTTTAAGCTTCTTAGTCTAGACAGAAAATCCAGTCATTTAATCAGATGACCAAAGCAACTACAAACACATTTTGAAGTTCACCCATTGAGTAAAATAACACTCACAATAATGGACTTCAGCATAGCTTCAGGGGAAAAGTTTCTTTTAGAAAAGATTGACGATGAAAACAGACTAAGGGAGAATAGCTTGAGACTGAAACAAAACTAACAAAACACCTTGTAGCCACACAGACCTTAACATTGTTTTCATTGCTGCATTTCTTCATGGGTTCTTTTCCACTCCCAGAACTCCTTACCTCTATTTTAAACATTTGAAGAAAAGCAAATGTTTCAAAAAAAAAAAAAAAGAAAAATCATTAACAGGATATTTTTTTTTCCAGCTCCAGACTGTTAGCCAAAAGTTGGAAGGAGTCAACTTGTCTTAGATTTCAATGGCCCTTTACTGATTTGAAAGAAGCAGATGTTCTCACTCCTGTTGTAACTTCTGACTGGCATAAAGATCAAGAGAGTTATCCCATACAGCTGGCACAGCTGCTGGCTATCTCTCGAAAGCAGAAGAGCTGAATAATAAAAAGGATTTAGCAACTCTGTCACCCTACATGATGTTCCCATAGAATTTCAGTAACATCTTGGTAAACTACAGTTTCTGCATCGCTATGTAAAAAAGGAAGCATTAATTTTTATAAGTACAAGGCTCATTATAAATAGAAGACATAGTGTGACAGCCTGTACGATGTGACACAAATGTATTACAGTATGTTTTGTTTCTGTCTGTGAACATGGCTGCTGCAGGGGATAAACTCCTTTAAACTGCTGCTAATACAGGAGTAAATCTCAGCTTTGCAGGGGCATAGGAAATGTGTAGATTCACAGGAACTGATGGAATTAAATGATAGCAAAAGTGACAAGAGTATGCAGTGCATCAGATCCATGATGTCCAGCTATGCCTCTCCATCACTCAACTTCCCAGAAAAATACTGAAAGCTAAATAGACTGTCAGGTGCTTGGGTTTATGTCACTCAAGTTGGTTTCAACTCTTGAGCTCCTTAAAAAAGGCTGAAAGCACAAACAGGAAATGGGAAAGAAAACATGAAATTTACTCAATAAATAGTTTCACATTGAAATGGCATGCCTGCATCTTATTTTAAAAGAAATAATTTAGTTTTATTTGTTGCTTTATGAAAATATATACTCAGAAGATCAACTGCAAAACTTAAAATGTTAAAAATAATTTTTTACATATAAAAACACATACACTGTAAGCTTCTGGTCTGTCAATGGAATTTTCTCTCTGTGCAATGATCTTGTTTACACCATTTTTCATTCCAATGCCATCTGGTCAAGAAACAGTGCTGCTGTTTTGTTTTGTGGGTTTTTTTAAAATTAGGTTAAGTGAACTAGAAATCTAACTATGACTCAAAGCATATGAGAACATAACCCCTTCTGAATTCAGATTTAGAACACATGAAGCTGCTGGTTTGCTCTTCTACTTCATGTATATTAAAAAGTTTTTTTAAAGTTCCATAAAAAGCTACCATGATGCAACAGTTTCAGTGTTCTAGATACTTGGTAGGACTAGTGCTGCAATGGTCTGAACCAAATCTTATGTCTGCCAGGTTTTTATAATGTTTGGATATAAAAATTCTGTAGTTTAGCACTCATCTTCAGTCTTCAAATTCAAATTCAGTCTTCAGTTACAGTTAAATGTAGAATAAGTACACAACTTTGTTGAAGTCAGACAAACATAGGAGCAAACAAGTATTTATGTTTACATTTCACATTTGGGAAGTGAAGTAACCCTTTCAGATATGACAATGAGATGGAAGATAATACTGCTGTAAAACCACACTGCATCAATGCACATTCTCAAAAATATTCTAATGTGCAATTTAGTTACATCTAATTTATGGTAAAACAGCTATATAAAAAATAAATGTTATATGTAACAATTATATTTCTGGTATGTAAAGCCCTCCATATCTTCCCATGTGCTTGCACAAACACACTACTTTCTGGATAACCCTTCCGTGTGTAATTCTATTATACTTATCCTTCCTACAGAAAAAGAGCTGAAAATTTAACTAAACTGTCTTTACTTATTAGTAGGTCTGTAACTTAATATGATCTTGATTACCATTAAATGTTTTCCAAAGTAGCTTTTGCCAGATTTTCAAATGTTAAGGGTGCCCTTGTTCATTTGTTTTGGCAAAGCAAAGATGGTTGGAAACTTCTGCTGAATGTCCCTGGGTTAGCCCCTTCCTTTCCTTTAAGCCATCAATTTACACAGTCGTAAAATCATTTAAGTTGAAAGAGACCAGTAAGATCATTGAGTTCAACTGTTAACCTAGCACTGCCAAGTGAACCACTAAACCACATCCATAAAGGTGCCTACACACCTTTTAAATACCTCCAGGGATGGTGACTCAACCCCCTTGCTGTGCAGCCCTTTCCATGAAGAACCTTTTCCTAATATCCAATCTAATCTTCCCCTGGAACAGCTTGAGGCTGTTTCCTCTCATCCTATTGCTGGTCACTGGGGACAAGAGCTTAACACCCACCTGACTACAACCTCCTTTCAGGTAGCCATAGACAGTGATGAAGTCTCCCCTCAGTCTCATTTTCTCCAGGCTAAATTACCCCAGTTCCCTCAGCCGCTCCTCCTAAGTCTCGTGCTCTAGACCCTTTACCAGCTTTGTAGCCCTCCTCTGGACACACTCCAGCACCTCAGTGTCTTCCCTGCAGTGAGGGGCCCAAAACTGAACAGAGGACTCAATGTGCAACCTCACCAGTTGTTGAGTGCAGGGGTACAATCATTTCCCAGCTGAAGCTCCCTACACCTTCATCTGCAAGAACTGAAAACTAAAATAAATTACAAATCAAAACACCACCCACCACCAGCATCCAAAAAACCTCACCAGTAAAATAGGGACAGAACAAGGAAATCAAAGCTGAAGAAGAATTCACCAGCGTTCTGATAGATGCACATATATCTAAAATGTTTCAAGCTATTTCAACACACTTCACCTTTTGATACGTGTAGGTACACTCAACTAAAGAGAGCTCCAGAACATTAAAAATACTGACCATAATCTGATCCTATACAGAGAAGATTCTAAGGTAACCAAGACTTTTGTTTTAGGGTTTTTTTTCCTTTCTATTTTTAACTACTCTGTAATTACCTTAATGTAAAAAAGACAATCAAACACCTGTTTAGTTTTAGACAACCAAAGACCTCTTTCAAAAAAATGCTTCTTGATTTAAAAATATCTTCAATATATTTGCTAAAATAACATCCTTCCCTAAACAAAAAAAAAAAGAAGTTGTCAGTGAGGAACAAAAATAAAATCCTAATTAGACAAATCTTGCAACACCAATAATTCTTCAAACTACGTTTTTGATGGACTTAAAGAGACAGCAATGTCTGCATGACCAGAACTTGGATTGTCAGACAAAAGTTGCTCACCGCAAGCCACACAGCTGAAATTCAGGTACTTGGAGCTGAGATGCCCCTGTAGGATGGATGATGAGAAAAAGCATAGGAATTAGTGCTTTAAATAAAAGATAAGGCTCTAATAAAATAAAGCTGTAAGACCTTCAAGGCTCCTAGATGTCACAATCAAAGAAGCATCCAACCATGGCTGCTCCCAGCATCCTCACCTTGACACACCAGAGCGGTATGAAGGTGCCAGCATGCTCAGCTAGCTGTAATGCTGAGCTTCTGTGCAGTCAGAAACCATCTGAACATGTCAGTAACTGCACTGAGGTTCACATCCAGGAAGAAAACGGAGTTTCTTGATATGCTGCAGCCTTAAATGTGATGTGTACATAAAAAGAATCATTAGGAAATTGAAACTCAGTACGGGAAAAAATGTTTCATTTTTATTTTTTTGGAGTGTTTCTTTTGGTATATGGATCTACTGTGATGCTAAAGAAATTCCAGAAATTTCTTTCTGAATAAATACAATTCTAGATTCAGTTACACTACATTCAGTTACAAGCAAATGATGTGCATTTAGGAAAACACAAGTAGTAACTGTCTAAATATGACATGCCAATGCAGTATTGCTGAATTAATAATGATGGTGAAAGTGAAAAAACCTTTCTGGCTTTTTGTATAGCTGAAAGTTGGAGTAGATGAAAGACTCAAGCCCCATGTATAAAACTTACAATTTGCATACTTATATTGCATCTGCAAGAATATTATTTTTACCTGTTTTAAAATAATTGTTGCTATACATGAAGAGCTGTTCAGTAAAAATACAATTTTTATATATAAATGCAAGTGAGAAATTGGAAATTTCACTGTAAGTAAGAATTTCAGAATATTGGAAGGTACTGTAAACAAGTTCACCAAATCATGGCTGTGTATGATGTGGTGCATGCTCAAGCCAATCATTTTTCCAGTTGTAGTAAAACCAAGATCAAGTACTACTTTTCAGCCATGACTAGGTTACTTCCACAGCCAGAAGTTGAATTGAATTACTGTAGTCCCAGAAGTACAAGAAAGCAGAAGCCCTGGCATCATCACACATCTGCAGAGTGGAACTGAGACATTGGGTTTTTTCTAGATACAGTTATTGTAGGGGACCTTGTTTTGCTCTCACAGTCAGCCAGAAATTCTAAAAGCTCAAAACTTCATCTTTTCACTGTGGTCACGTGAGATTAATAAGAGTCTATTACACACCACACAATTATTTTACTCATGGCAGTTCAAATACAAGTTAACTTAAGCCTAAGGGTTTAGTTCTGTTACTCTTAACATCACATTAAGTAAGTACTACATCACTCTACAAGACATTCTGGGAAATGGTTGTTCAATTGCTTAAATTATATTTGGAGCAGTAAGGGCTGGGAAAAAAAGCAGAATCTTTTTCCTGATGGTAGTTAGTATAACAGTAGAAATACATGGCTGGGATGAATATCAAAGATGATCTAATTCACCTCCCCAATAACTTCAATTACATCCATGTATCATTCCTGACATACTCCTGTTAGCTGTCTCCCATGATGTCAATTCCTCAACAGGCCAAGGCAGCCTAGAGCTCCACCAGCCCTTATGCACCAGCATTTCTCCCACTCTGCACTGTGGAACTGCTCTGCTGTACTTTAAACTCATCATTTCTCATTCTACTCACCATGAATTTGGAGAATAGTTTATTGTATTCATCCTTGCAGCCATTTTATGTGTATTTGTAGCTTAAAAATGCCAAGTTTGTTCATCTTGGCCACAAGTTGTGTTTTCCAGGTGCTAAATTCTTCTTGATCTGTGTTGGACTCTCTAATTTGTTAGTGAAGTTCAGCATACAAAAGTGGACAATGCCCAGCACAGCAGGATTAATTTGCACATCCCACAGGTTATGCTTCTGTTAATTCAGCCCAAAATAGTGTTTTCTTTATTCACAGAAGCATATTAAATGATCTACTTGGTAAATAAGCCAGCATTGAAGGCCACTTCTGCAGAACTGAATAAATAAAAAAACCAAACAAACAAAAAAGAAAACCAGTTTCCTCAACCTCTACTTCTAAAGGTCGTTAACCTCAACTAAGAATATATCTTCCAATACTCAGTTGTTCTGCACCTAAAAATCCTTGAACCAGCTTCCAAAATAAAGACCATTCTTTAATTTTCATAGAATCATAGAATGGTTTGGGTTGGAACGGACCTCAAAGATCATCTAGTACCAACCCACAGGCAAGGCATCCACAACTTCTCAGGGCAACCTGTTCCAGTGCATCACCATCCTCACAGTGAATTTCTTCCTAATACATAATCCAAATCTGCCTTCCTTCATTTAAAGCCATTAATCCTTGTCCTGTCATTAAGTGTCCTTGTACAAAGTCCCTCTCCATCTTTCCTGCAGTTGCCCTTTAGGTACAGGAAGGCTAAAATAAGGTCTCTCCAGAGCCTTTTCTTCTCCAGGCTGAACAAGACTAATTCTGAAGACAGCCTTTCTTCACAGGAGACATGCTCCAGTGCTCTCAACATCTTCGTGGCCTTCCTCTGGACTCCCTCCAACAGGTCCAGGTCTTTCTTGTATTGAGGACCCCAGAGCTGGATGTATTGCTCCAGGTGGGGTCTCACCAGAGCAGAGTAGAAGGGCAGAATCACCTCCCTTGACATGCTGGTCACCCTTCCTTTGATGCAGCCCAGGATAGATTTAGCTTTCTGGGCTGCATGTGTACATTGTTGGTGCACATCCAGCTTTTCATCACCAACACCCCTACGCCCTTCTTCTCAGGGCTGCCCTCAATCCACCCCACCCTGTCTGTAGCTGTGCTTGGAATTGTCCCAACCCATGTACAAGACCTTGCACTTGGCCTTGCTGAACTTCAAGGGCCTTTCAAGGCCCTCAGGACAGCATACTTTTCCTTCAGTGTGTCAGTCCATGAAGCTTGGTGGTGCTGCCAAACTACTAAGGGTGCACTAAATCCCACTGTCCATATCATCAACAAAGTTGTTAAACAGATGTTGTGCATATACATATTATATACATAATTACATATAGTCTAAATAAAAATATTAAATACACACATACACTATTGTGTAAAAAATTAACTGGTAAGGGAAACTAAGATGGGATTTTAGTGCTTTATGTTTGGATTAGCATGCATTTCTGTCCACTGCTGCATTGGCTGTGATGACACCAAAGCTTTCCATCAGCAGAGCTCCTTTGTGACTGAGCACAAACCTTCTTCCTGCTCCCATTGATCTAAGCCTTCTTAATGCTCTGAAGTTATGGATTGCCACCTTCCTAGCTGCTACATCTGCCTCACACTCTACTTCTGCCTCCTACTGTGAGCTAATGAACTTATAAAGGATTCTCATTATTAGTGCAATATTCAAATATGCCCCATAGAAACAGAAAGGAAATTAAAAAGGAGAGAAAAATAAAAATAATAAGATATGTGGAAATTTGCCAAATTTGTGTCAAGTTGACTCTAGGCTCATTTATGTCAGTGGTAAACATGACAATTACCACTGTAGTAACAAAGGGAAGAAAGTAGAGGGGTTGCCATCAGAGTAAGAGAGAGAGAGTGATTTTATTTGCCAGTGGGATCATAAAGAAAATTACTGCCATAGGGGTGAAAACTGTAATTTGAGTTACCCAACAGTTGTACAATTCAAGAATTTGCTATGAACACAGAAAAGGAATAACCCATTTATAGCAAAAAGAAAGGTGCTCCTGTTTCTCAACTTCAGTCTTTCTTTGCTTTGGGCTGGGGAGGGGAGGCAGAGGGAAATTAATTTAAATCCAAAAGGCTGATCAAAGATGGATTTTTAAACAAATTTAGCGGTGATTTTAAATTAGAAGCCATAGATTAGGCAATTAGCATCCTTGTAACAGTGTCAGCCTACAGACATCACAAGAAAGAGGTATAATTAGACACCAATTTTTAACAAGGTGCTTTTGAGAATTAAATCATTCAAGAATACATAAACACTTTCAAAAACCCAACCACCTGCATTCTAGCATTTTGTAGAAAGATTTCCATTTTTCTTGTAGATAAAATAAACACAGTTCAGAATAGAAACATTTGAAAGGGAGAACTGCAAGTCATGTAAAACATCTCCATGTAAGACACACTGCCATTTTAAATCTGGATGTTTTGGCACACTTGTGTAGCTGAAGTGCATTACTGGACAATGCATCTTAAGGGGAAGAGTGTCAAAGAAACTCTTACATATTTACCATACTTGTGCTGGTCTTACAGTGGTGCCAGCTACAGAAAGCTTCAGAGCTGCCTAGAGACTGTTTGAGTCTTCTCCAGCTAGGAGACAACAAGAACACTGCCAGTATCATCTTGCCTCCTTCTTCCCTCCTATCCCTCCTGCCCCAAGCAAAAGGCCTCAAGGTTGATATAAACCCCAAGTTTATAAAATATCCACACCCCTAAAGAAAAAGTATGATTTCTACTTCTACTCACTCTGCATTGCCAGGGAAATAGAAAAAGAGGAGAGAGAGGGTAAACCCTGGATTTACACTTTCTCAGCTGCGTAATAAAACTGCTTCTTGTATTACAACAAGAGGAGTTCTGCGGGGAAGGACCTGTGGGTCCTGGTTGATGATAGGTTGGCCATGCGCCAGCAGTGTGCCCTGGTGGCTGAGAGAGCCAATGGGATCCTGGGGTGCATCAGGAGGAGTGTGGCCAGCACGTCTAAGGAGGTGATCCTCCCCCTCTACTCTGCCCTGGTCAGGCCCCACCTGGAGTATTGTGTCCAGTTCTGGGCTCCTCGGTGTAAAAAGGACAGGGATCTCCTGGAGAGAGTCCAGAGAAGAGCTACAAAGATGATTAAGGGCCTGGAACATCTCCCCTATCAGGAAAGGCTGAGTGAGCTGTGACTGTTCAGCCTGGAGAAAAGACGACTGAGGGGGGGACCTTTTTAATGTCTATAAATATCTTAAGTATGGGATGCAGGGGGAATCAGCCAGCCCCTTTTCAGTGGTCTGTGGAGACAGGGTAAGGGGCAATGGCTGCAAATTGGAGCACAGGAAGTTCCGCACCAACATGCAGAGGAACTTTTTCACAGTGAGGGTGAGAGAGCCCTGGGACAGGCTGCCCAGGGGGGTTGTGGAGTCTCCATCTCTGGAGATATTCAAGACCTGTCTGTACGTCTATCTGTGTAGTATGAGCTAGGGAGCCTGCTTTGGCAGGGGGGTTGGATCCGATGATCTCTTAAAGTCCCTTCCAACCCCTGTGATTCTGTGATTCTCTGACTGACTGCACTCTAAAGTGTGCTGAGAACCACACCCAATACTTTTTCCCCACCAAATTCATGCTGGTTCTTTCCTACCTTGGATATCACAGCACTTGATCTGACCTAAGACCTGAACTTCCTCATCAATGTTAAATAATGCTTAGCTGCACAAAGAGAAATTTTCATTTTACAGCTCTAAAATTAGAGATTATAGTGTCAGGTTTTGTTTATTTATGAATATTACTAATGCCAAAATGCATTACTCCCATCTTCATTTAAAGGATTGTAATGTAAGTTTTATTTTTACAGGTTTTGATAGTTGTAATAGTCACTATTTCCTCCCCTTTTTCCCCATCCCAGATCCCTAAACATTTCTGTATCAAATAACCAGCAAACCGGTGAAGGATAACATGGCACCTTGTTTAGTTTATACTTGGTTAGCTGTACTTACTCAGTACAAGATTTACTTGAGTAATAACTCAAGTTCTTAAAAAAAATAAATTTCATCCAGTAAAATTTCTTAAAACATTACATTACAAGGTTATGTCTTAAAAAAACCCCACCCAACACAAAAACCCAAGCCCAAAAACTATGTCAACAGTAGCTCACCTAAAAAAGAACTGCTATATACACAGATTTACAGGCTTCTAATGAAACTGGGTTTTCCAGAAGAGCTGAGCGCTGATTTCCATTAACCGAAAAGAACTAAAACATTACAAAAACAAATGCTTATATCAGTGTTTATATTATCCCAATCATAATGTCCTCTATCAATATGACACCAATTTAGAACCCATGCATCATCTTTGTCATTTCCATTAATCTCTAAGCAACTTACAATGCCAACAGAATCCTACTTTTTTACCTGCCATAAAAATAAAAGTAGAAACATCTGTTCCATATCCTTTTTTAAATGTTCTCTCTCCAGTACTTTCAGTTGGGAATAACTGTGTCCTGGCAACTTACTGGAAATCTTTTTCACATATTGGATGAGCTGTTAAATTAGTATCATGCTAGATGGGTACCTTGGAGGTTGCCCTGGCTGGCACACTTTCTTTGGTTGTTATGTATTTCAATAGTAGCACTGTAGTTTATTCATTTAGACTGTTCACTGAGGGGATGAGGATATGGGGAAAGTGTCGGGTTCTGTGAAAAAAGTCCATTTGCACATCCACAGAGGAGTTCAGAGATGTAATGGCAGAGGAGAAGCTCAATTAATACCCAACCAGGCTGCTCCCGGGTCCACCACAGGAATCATCAGCCCATCAAAGGCCCATCTGCACAAGCCCATAGAGGGACCCAAATCAAGGACTGCCAAGCAACAACCAAGCTGTGTGAGGCTGTCCCAGCACAGCCTCAGCCCCAGTATTTGGGCATGGAGCCCATCATCATGAATCACTGGGAAAAACTCTCCCCAACACCTTTCAGATTAAGGGGGTTGCAGTCTAGGACCAGGACATGTTATGGGATGCATGGGAAATGTAGGTCATGATTGTACAGGACTTATCGGATATTTAGAGGCAGAACCAAAGACAGAAAAAAGGAGAGGGTTAGGTGAGTTGGAGAAGGAAAAATCACAAGAGAAAAAAAAAAAGGAAAAAAAATATCATGATAAGTGTAAATTTTGGTCAGTTCACTATGCTTGCCTTGTATCCTGCACCTGATGACTGCAATCTGTCCTGCCTTATTAAATTCTATCTCTTTCCTGGGCCAGTGGCTCTCCATCCTGTGTGCACATGTGCAAGGGTGCCAGCAGGTAGGTTGGAGGGCCCCTGTGCCTGTGATGTGAGCCCCTGGAGCAAGTGCAGCGGTGTGATGGGTAATGGAGATGAAGCTGGATGAGCCAATATACAGGTGAAGCAGCCTAGGAGCAAGCAGGCATGAGTGGGTCTCCAAGGGTCAGCTCTGGATGTGAGAGCACCTGGGTGTCTCTAGGCATGTGAGTATGGGTGGTAGGCAGCAGCTCTAGGGACCTGGAAAGTCCTGTCTGTACATGCAACAGCCTGTACTAGTTACTGGAGTGGAACTGCTGCCTCAGGACTGTATGTCCAGGTGACAGAAACCAGGGAGACTGGGATCGAAGGCGAACTACTGGTCAGACTGTCTGAGCCCGGTTGCAGGAAGGATCCATGCTGTACATATGTACATTTACCCCTTGGAGAGGGGCTCTATCCTGCTCAGCTGGAGTGGGAGGCAGGGTGAAGCCATTAATGCTGTCCATGTTTGTGTCACTGCACTGAGTGTATGGAAACTGCACAGCTAGCCATGTATATCTGTGGTATATATGTATGCTTCATGTGCACACGTCTGATGGGAATACAACTTTAGCCTTGCTAGTGGCAGGATCTGGGGTCAACAGGCTGTGGCAGCACTACCTCTTTTGGGTTGATCAATCTGGCATGATATGTTTTCTTTCAACAAAGTATTTTACTGCGTATGCATTTCAAACAGCATACTACAGCAGAATACAGGGCTTCTCCTGCAGCCATTTCCCCTTTTATTTATGGTTGCAATTAACTTTGTACAGAGCTCTGAATCCGTGGGTTGTACTCATCTACACTGATATTAAACACATCTCCCTTCTCTGTGATCAGTCACATAGTCCTTGACAAGTAGTTCAGGTGATCAAGACCTGGCTAAAGCTCCCGCATTCTCTCCACAGAGCTTTCTAACCTGCAGAATGCATTTATTAATGATCATCCAGACTACTGGAAGAAAACAAAGACTGGGTAAAGCAGTAGAAAAAAAAAGTGTGATAATTAGATAAGGCATAATAAAAGAAAGAAACAAACTGTTGAGACTGACTAGCAATCACAAAGAAATTGAGAAATACGGAAATAGAGAAAATGGAAGCAGGTTTAAAAAAGGAGAGGCATAGTTAAGAATTTCAGAAAGGTCTAACAAGCCCTTGTAGCCTAGTTAGCCTGAGCATCAATCTGAGAAATGCAGTGATATTTGTAGTGCTCAGAAGTACCAGTGGCAGATATAAAATAAAAAGTGACAAACGGCATCTTTTGTTTTTCTCGGTTTTAGGTATCTACTTGTTCCTTCTGAACATAAAAGCATACTGAAAACATATCAGATAAAACAGAACAAGAAAATTTGATTTTTCTAAACAAGTGATCAGGGAATATGGATGTGATAAATGACTCAATGTAAAAGCTTAAAACTTTGCAAGGTGAGATTCAAAGAAAGACTAAATGTTCCAGCAAAATTAATAGTGCTAAAAGTACAACTAGGTATATGTAAGTAATACAGCTAAGGCTTCTACCAAGACAACAAAGAACTACAAATTACATGAATACATTTAAGTGCTTATACCAATACCAGCACAAACAGCCTCTATAAAACAGTAGCACCTTTAAACTAGTTAGGAAGGGGGAAGGGGGCATTAGGAAGGGAGAAGGGGGCATTGGGAAGGCTGCTGGGGTCAGGCAAGTGCTTCGGGAGACACGACGTGAGTTGATGGTGGAAGAAGGTAAATGCTGGCGGTACAGTGATGGACTTGGGGATGTTGTTCTATGTGACAGCAGGAAAAATTCTGTGGATTGCCCTGAGGACTCCTCAGTGGAGCCGCAATTGCCCTTCCCCTGTCGGAAATCTCGCTGTGATCTGTGAAGATACCTGCATCTGCTGCTCCATTAAAATGCCTTTATACAAATGCACGTAGCATGGGAAACAAACAGGAAGAATTAGAGATCTTCGTGCAGGTGCACGGCCACGATCTCATTGCAATCACGGAGATGTGGTGGGACAGCTTGGATGACTGGCACGCTGTCATGGATGGCTATGTGCTTTTCAGGAAAGAGGCTAGGGAGGCAAGGTGGAGGAGTTGCTCTTTAAGTCAGAAAGCAGCTGGAATGTATTGAGCTCCACCTGGGGAAAGATGAACCATCAGTCAAGTGCTTGTGGGTAAGAATCAAGGGTCACGCTAGTATGAGTGACACTGTTGTGGGTGTGTACTGTAGACCCCTTGATCAAGAGGAGCAGGCTGATAGTGCTTTCTATAAGCAACTAGAAGTAGCCTAGAGATCCCAGGCGCTTGTCCTTATGGGGGACTTCAATTATCCAGATATTTGCTGGGCAAGCAATACGGCCAGTCATATGCATTCCAGACAATTTCTGCAATGTGTAGAAGACAATTTCCTGCTACAGATGGTGCAGGAACCTATAAGGGGAGGGCGGGTGCTGGACCTTGTTCTTACTAACAAGGATGGGCTTGTTCGGGAGGTGAAGGTTGGGGGCAGCTTAGGACAAAGTGACCATGAAATGATAAAGTTCAAAATCCTGGGTGGAAGAAGCAAGCCAAAAAGCAGGATAGCTATGCTGAATTTTGGAAGAGCTAACTTTGATCTCCTCCGCAACCTATTAGGAGCTATCCCGTGGGCTACACTGTTAGAAGGAAAGGGGGTCTGTGAGAGCTGGGTAACATTTAAACAGCACTTCTTCCAAGCACAGGACCGGTGCATCCCTTTGAGTAAGAAACCAGGAAAGAGAGGCAGAAGACCTGCGTGGATGAGCAGGGAGCTCATGAGTAAACTCAAAGGGAAGCAAAAGGTTTATGAACTGTGGAAACAGCATCTGAGCACCTGGAAAGAATACAGGGATGTTGTCAGGGCCTGTAGGGATGCGACTAGGAAGGCTAAAGCCAACCTGGAAAAGAAACTGGCAAGGGACATAAAAGGCAATAAAAAGTTTTTTCAGGTATGTGAATAGTAAGAGGATGACCAGGGATAATGTAGGTCCCTTGCTGAATGAGGCGGGTGTCCTGGTAATGGGGGATGATGAGAAGGTGGAGATACTAAATTCCTTCTTTGCCTCGGTCTTCAGTCCAAAGGCCCCTCGGGACCCACAGATCCTGGATGAAAATAGGAGTGTTTGGGGAATGAAGAGCTTCCCTCGAGTTGAGGTCCAGGAGCGGCTCAAAGGGATTAATGCACACAAATCCATGGGCCCGGATGGGATGAATCCACGTGTGCTGAGGGAGCTGGTGGAAGTGATTGCGGAGCCGCTCTCTATCATCTTCGACAGGTCTTGGCGAGCAGGAGAAGTGCCTGAGGA
The DNA here is from genome assembly GCA_022605575.1 of Laterallus jamaicensis coturniculus. Classification (NCBI taxonomy): domain Eukaryota; kingdom Metazoa; phylum Chordata; class Aves; order Gruiformes; family Rallidae; genus Laterallus; species Laterallus jamaicensis. The sequence continues at coordinate 5,835,857 of JAKCOX010000031.1, read as the reverse complement.
TTGGAGGATAGCCAATATCACTGCAGTCTTTAAAAAAGGCAAGAAGGAGGATCCTAGCAACTATAGGCCAGTCAGCCTCACTTCTGTCCCTGGAAAAGTTATGGAACAGCTTGTTCTGGATGCCATCACCAAGCAGCTGGAAGAGAAGAAGGTCCTGAGGAGTAGTCAGCATGGATTCACCAGGGGAAGATCGTGCTCGACCAATCTCATAGCCTTCTATGATCTCAACACTGGCTGGGTGGATGGAGAGCAGTGGATGTCATCTACCTTGACTTCAGCAAGGCTTTCGATACTGTCTCCCATGACATCCTGATAGAAAAGCTGAGAGAGATGGGATAGATGAGTGGACAGTGAGGTGGGTCGAGAACTGGCTGTTGGACTGAGCTCAGAGAGTCATGATCGGTGGAGCAGAATCTGAATGGAGGCCTGTGACATTGGAAAAGGCTGCCCAGGGAGGTGGTGGAGTCTCCTTCTCTGGAGATATTCAAGACCCATCTGGACACCTATCTGTGCAGTATGAGCTAGGGAGCCTGCTTTGGAAGGGGGCTGGACCCGATGACCTCTCGAGGTCCTTTCCAACACCTACAATTCTGTGATTCTGTGATCTTACATGTTTTTGTAAAGATAGCTAAAAGGTAACATACCTAGAGGATTCTGCAGACTTTGGTAAAATGTTTAAGGAGTTCAAGTAATTTGTCATTTCTTCTACTAAAAGACTTGTCAAGCCAAGTTGCCTATTAGCCATCTAACCCAGAGTGAAATTTTAATGCAACAGTTACGAAGTTATGACGGATTCCAAACACTTCTGCTAAAAGATTTTGGTCCTTCAACTTGCCCTGCTTTGTCTTCCATTTAACTTACAGCACATTGGGAAGGAGAGTAAAAAAAACCCCACCAAATAGCTCTTGCCCCTACATGCAAAGAGTAAGTAGGGACAGTTGTTTCAAAGGATGGGATGTAGAGCTGCCAAAAACTTCCACTGTCAAGAAGCTTGAGTATACTGAAAAAAATCATGTGATGTTTGAGAAAGGTAGTGTACATAAGAAAGAACAGAGATATATTAAGAAAAATCCCATCTGAAATATATATTGCCCACAAAGAAGTGTCATAAGATTAGCAATAATTATTCTCCATGCTTATCTGCTACTGGAGCTATACAGCTTCTACTGAAAAGATAAACCTTCTCATACTTGCTCTATTAAGGCAAATTACAGCATACAAAGCGTAAGAAATATCTTAGGGTTTCACTCCATTTAGTCAAAAATGCCTACTGGACCCATTTAAACCACACAAAACATTTAGCACACAAAGCAGTAAGTAGCTGAGTTGCCATGTTTTGTCACCCTTCAAATGAATTTCTGTATTTTGTCTTTCCTTATCCTTGTTTTCCATTTTCTTCCAGAAGTGCAGCAATTCCCATGGCTTCAATTTGTGACAAAAAAATACTACCGGACTTTCAGAGTTGCAGCCAGGCTCAAGAGATGATCAGCCTTTAATCTCATCAGCAGAGGAACAATGCAATAGTCTCTTCCATTGTTCTCAGGCACAAAACACGAGCACATCCCCAAAAAACCCATACTTTTGCCCCTACACAAAGACTTAAGAAGACTCAACAAGGTTCTACCCCAAGAAGCCCACTGCAGATGAGGGTGGAGTGGGGCTCCACTACTTCTCCTCCACCTCAGAATTAAGTTTGCATTCTTCTATATCATTTTGCATTTTCAAGACTACCTTTCAGAAGAGTGGCTCCTCCTACAGCAAACTTGGAATTCAATTCTCAGACACTTTGGACCACCGGTCTTATACCTGGGATATGAGACGGAGCTGATTGCAAAACCTCTAATTTCTCTAGCAGATTATCTAGGGCAGGAAAGTTTCTTATTGTGGCCCTCTTTTCCAGTCAGAAGCACAAGGAAAAGAACAAAGGTCTTTGGGAGTCAGCTTTTCTCATTTTACTACCTGCAGTATGAGTATCTTACACAATCATACAATTAGATCCCAAGACCCAACACCATCATGAGGCAGTAATTAGAGACGGATAGCAATTTTTGAAGTATCACTTTCAAAATCCCATTTCCAGGGACCAGTTTTGTAATTTTCTTGAATAGTTTTCTTTTTCAAAATAAGTCTTCAAATTAAAACATTAGCTTCACCAATATTTAGCATGTTTCTAGTGTGGTAGATGATAAATTAGGGTTTGATTTTACATTGATCAACTGTTCCTATTAAACTTTCAGAATGAAAACACTGCCTTTTTTTTTTTTTTTGCAAGCCTTCTCCTCACTTTTTCAAATAGCTCTTCTGCTTGTAATCTTTGTCATAAGTTTTGAAGCACTTAAAAAAAGCATAATTATTCCCATTGTATAAATGAGGGGAAAAAACCCACAACAAACCAAGCACGCCAACGAAAAAAAAAACCCATAAAACAACACACAATTGAGAAAGAGAAATAACTTGCCCTGAAATTACATTACTAGTAAATGCTAATACAAAATCCAAGTATCCTAATTTTCAATCCACAGTCCTATCACATTGATTTTATTTCCACATGTGAGAAAGTCCACTGTTAATGTAAAATTTATCAAATCTTTCTATACTAGGTAATGTATGCAGACATGCTATAAACCGTAGCTAAGATGTACCCACAGATAACCAGACATTAACCTTATAATGCCAAGCATAATGGAAAAACAGTATGTTCCCCTATTTTGAATTTTAAAAAAAAGTGGAGAGATAAAAATGTCTTCTGAAGTTCTCATTACTTTAACAGTGGTGCATCTCTACAGCTGTTCTTTGCACTAACTTCGTTCTTTCACATGTCCTTGAAATCTAGAATTAGAGTGACTTCAAAATGTATTTTCTCTTTCTAATGGTTATCAATGGATTTTTAATATCAGCACCTTAATGCTTTTTTTTTTTTTCCCACTTAAAGTGTTTTAATGGCTAAGTACATAATATGCTAGATTGTCTTAATGGAAAAGCTTAGGAAAAAGCTAATTAATTTTCAAGACTTAACATTCAGAGTCCTTTTCAGGCTATGATTAAGTCCGAGTTTGATTTTACAGCATACATGAGTTGTTTTACAGTTATCTATTCTTAATTACATGTTCTCTTTTAACTGTCCCCCAGAAACAGTATATTATTCTGAATAACAACCGAGCACAGGTTACAGTGGAAAAAAAACCAACCAACCACTTAATTCATGTAATACTTAGGCTTTCCCAAATTCAGGCTGCAATTCAGGCATGTTGCTCAGTTAGTTTTAAGTGTGTTAACTAAGTAATTGAATTAAGGGGCTGAAAATGTTTTGAATTAGACCCTGACTTCATACTGTTACCGCACTGGAGTCCAAATATATTTCCCCCATCTAGCAGAACTTTAGCTTAAAAACTCATGACACGATTCTAATTTAAAACTACATACAGCTACATACAAACAGCTAAAACCTGAAGCCCAGTTTCAGCCCTTATACACTCTCTCTCTCACCTTATCTGATAGTTATATCCAGCTGATGTTTTAATTTCAACATAATTACTGGTAGTTGCCTACTCATATTCTGCTTTGCATCCTAATACTCATTTTCTCCACTTAACCTTCATAAAATAGTACTGATACTATTGCTCATTTTGGAACCACAGCTTTTTCTGTTCTAACACAGATTCCATCCCTTTACCTACAACAAAAATGAAGTTACTTCAAATTTATTACACATTCTGCATTTCATAAACATCTGGTGCAAAGCAGTTCTCAACTTAGCATATAATAAATTAGTAGCAGCAAAGTAACTAGAGCTTACGGTGCTGAAACTAAGGACAAGCTGATTTAAAAAAACCAAAAAACAACCCTGAAACACCCTTAAACAAACAAACAAAACCCCTCAAAAAACAAAACCAACAACAACAAAAAAAACCCCCACCAAAAAAAATACCACAAAACCCCCCCAACAAAACCTTTTGTTTTCCCAGGTTTGCCAGAAGAGCTCAAAAAAATGCATCAGTTTGGTGCTTATGTTTCACATGAAAAATTACATGAAGAACTCAGAATAAACCAAATAACTTTGCCCTCATTTTAAGAGAACATTTTAATAAAAAAGAGGTAATTTAATAATAGTCTGCAACCTTAGAAAAGAAATACATTATGTTAAATCCTTTGAAAACAAGTAATAAATAATAGAAGATGAATTCACAAATACTATTATAAATTATGATGACATTTCCTTTGAAAAGCATTATTGGAAAAGAGATTAGCCTCTTTAAGGTGCTGGAATACTGATTATACGATGCTTTTAATAAATTTTTGTTTACAAAAGTAGTTTCTTTACAAACAGGCTTTAAGAATCTGTTTTCAACAGCAAAGAGACAAACATCCCAGAAATGAGGTTTCGTAGAGCATGTATCAAATTTGATTAGTTTAGCTACAGAGTGTAGGAAAGGAGGCGAGAATAAATTGATACCAACATCATTGGCTAAGAAGAAACAGTTGTTGACAGTGCTTTCTAGAGGATGCTAAGAGCAAAAGAGGAAAAAGTCCCCTTCTAGAATTTTCAGAAATTCTGCCTCACTTTTTTCCCCTCTATTACTCCAAGGTCAGCATTGTTCAGACACGTCCACACTGCTGAACTTGAACACAGTTTTACACACCTACTGGAATCTAATTTACTTAAGTCACGAATACAGAGTCTTCAAGCAGTAGTCTTCAAGGAGCAATTCAAAAGCCTTCACCAGGGTCACCCAAATATCAGCTCACAAAAGGATGAACAGGAAGGATGAGGAACTGTTCTCCTTTTCTTACAATATCTAGTACAAAACTTATCCTCCAATCACATTGCTGAAAGAGCTTATCACCCTTTTCTCACTGCCCCCATTGCTAGGTTCATAGATACTTTTCCCAACTCCAACCTCCTCAAACCCAGCAGCTCTGTCAAAGACATTAGTACTATTTATCCAAATTCCCTTTCCTCACAGTAACTTCACCATTCACTTCCCAACAGAGCACAACATCCCCATTAGCAAATCCCAGAGCAGCTGTCCTCCATCAGCCAAATGAGGCAAATCACCCCAAATCTTCTCCTTCATGTTTTCAACTCAGCAGCTTGGGTTTCTGGTATTTACTATTAGTCTCTGGACTGTTTCTCATCTCCCTGTCCATATAATTCAAACCATGCGAGTTCCATGAGCAAAGCTGAAGGGTATGCAAAGCCACCCTGTATGCCTTTAAGTGCCAGCTCTCTGCTAGAACCTCCAGCGTGTTCACATGTTGCCCAGTTTACTTCTGGAAATTCTCAGTTTGTTACAGGGAATTTAGTGCAACATCTGTCAGTGTGGTGTAAATCATTCAGTCACATATGCGTTCTTAAACCTGTGCTCAACCTCACTAAAATCAGAAGCTTGCACATGCCTGTACATCCATAAAGGATGTTGCTTTCTGGAGAAGGCCCAATTCTGGAGTCCAAGATCTGTTCATGCAAGATGCAGTGACTAAAACATCACGTTTCACTGACAAGCATTCAGAAATGTCAAGGTGATAGTTTGTCACAGCCCTGCACACAAATCCCTACAGGACAGCTGAAGGGGAGACAGTTTTGTGCCAAGTCTTCTCAAAATATAAGACATTTCTGACCAGGCTGTATCTTCTACTTGAAGTGTATTAAAACAAAGCATTTTCCCTTTCATTTGAAAAGAATATTATTTCACAAGAATGTCTTACGTGATACAGTTTCTGAGCATAAAAGTATTTGTGGTTCCACCATTGCTTCACAATGCAGAAAATCATGTAAGAAATATGCTTATACACCTAGGCTCAGACAGGCTATGTAGAAAGGATTTGGTAAACCCTGACCTACAAGGACAATGCAATATTTAAATGCTAAGAAAATAATTTGGTTTGGACTTAAGGGTTGACTAGGATAGGAATGCAGTATTAAACCCACTCAGATCTGATGTGCCCATCAATTTAGCTCAAATTTACTACCTATTAAAAAAACCCAAACATACCTTGTGTCTTCGCCCCACCCCTGTCTTTTGACAAATGAGAACTAAATTTCATAATGCAAGTGGCCTTTCATTATTAGTACTGGGCACAAAATCCTGTCATTCCCCCTTTAGTTATATTAAATCATCACAATTATTTAATCACATTAAAAGTCCCCATAATGTATCTGATAGCCTGGTATGACAGAAATGATACATCTTTCCTAAATTCATTACCTACATATTTTATACATTAAAATCAAAACTTGAATTTACAATCAGAAATTTCTTTAAAAAGGTAATACCATTTCACTGGGAGAAAGACAATTTTAATTTTTAAAAGTGATTTTTAAAATCTTCTCAGGAACTCTCTGAGCATGTGAAGACTGTAAGTAATCAATAGCAAGAACAGTAATAGGTCTGAACAGAGATGCCCAAGTCAGAGACATAAATGTATCTAGTTAGAAATTGTTTTCTAAGGTTTCATATCTGTGACCCTCAATGTCAGTCTCTGACTGAGGCTTTTTCTTACAGAGTTTGCTTAAGATGCAAATTTATAAGGTTTATTCGTTATCTTACCAAGGCCCAAGCAACAAGAACAGAGAACTAAAGAAAAAAGAGGGAAGCAACAGGTTTTAATTTACTGATTCAAAATAGATTTTAATTGGTGTCTTTAATAAAGATCTGCTTTTCCTTACAAAGCTAACAAGGCTCAGCGCTGACAGAACTAAACGTTATTACCCTGGCTGTAATATAATTGCCACAGAAGTCAATGAGGGTTTTCAGTAAATAACATGAGTGGAGCTGAATGCTAGTTTTTGTGGTGGATGGCAGAGTCTTTAACTTTTATCCAAGTTACTGGTTCTCTCACCTGAGAGAGGACAAAAGCCATTCCTCATCATGGACTGTTTCGTAAGCTATGCAACAAGTGTTGGTTTTAAGTAAACTGCTGAGATGACAATGGCAGTGGAAAAGTCAGAAACTGGACAGACATGAAGGCTCACTGGAGTCACAACGGAGACGTTGCTGACGTTGCCAGTGGCAGTATAATCCTCCTAGGACTTAGCAACAAAATCTTGTGTTCTGTGACCACACCTGGAGATCCATTCTGTGGTCTCATATAGAAGCTAGACCATGAGATCTAATTTGCTCTGAAAAAGTTGTGATGCAGGAGATTCAGGGTGGAGAATGCTTAAGACTGCAGTGTGTTTTCTGCAAAAGAAATGAGTAAGTCACAGGAAAAACCCTGGACAGTATTTGTTACTTATTTATCATTGAAAGTGGCAAGTGATGTAGATGTGCAAAAAAACTCAGTGTGGGTATGTCCTGGACTGACAGTGGGAGACCTACAATTCGATCTTCAAACTCCTCTAAAAGAGCACATTTGTCTGGCACAGCATAACTGACTGCAGCAGGGGAAGCAATGCTTGAAAGCTAGGTCTCTGTGCATTTTTAAGCAGTATCTGTAATACACTGCTCCTTCCCCTTCTTTGGAGTTTTTTCCAAAATGCAAATTTAAAAGTAAAAAAACCAAACCAACCAACCAACCAACCAAGCAAAAAAACCCAAAACCAAAAAACCCATACCAAAGAAGAAAAAAAGACAAATCTTTGGGTATCTGCACATGTATTATGTCTTTTTAGGAAGCAGCAGGAGCTGTGAAAAACAGTGACTGGCCACTTAGGAGGAATATAGGGAACTAGTCAGAGAATATAGGGATGCAACAAAGAAGGCTAAGGCCCACCTGGAATGAGAAATGGCAAGTAATGTCAAAGACAAAAAGGGTTTTTTCAAGTACATCAGCAGCAAGAGGAAAACTAGGGAAAATAGTCCAACTTTCTGACCAGAAGTTATAGCATGGCATTAAGAGCGTTATGCTAATGCCTGTTAAAACTTTTTTTCTAGAATTCATGGAAATATTGGAAAATCAATTAATACAAACTAATTGATGAAGGTCTTGATGAAGATTATAGCCTATGCAGATAAAATTTGTTTTTCTGATTATTGATTTTAGCAATAATCAGGAACCCAAATTATCATGGCTTCTGTGCAGCACCAATGTTTCTTACTCAAAATTTGTTTCTAGACAGTATTAAAGTTATTATTAAAGCAATACTTCATTTAGGGAGAAAATCATTATTCCTGGAAAAAATATCAATGCCCATTAGACTTCCAGAGACACTTAATGTATTTATCATTTCAAGAGAAGTCTTGTGCTTTACTCCTCATTACCTTCAAATAATGTTCCAAAATATAGGGTAATGTTTGTTCACAAGCTGTGGGGAGACAAAGCCAGAGAATTTAGAGGTAAAGGTCTGTTATATTAAAACTAAGAATCATAATTTTGAAAAATCTTACACCACATTGACAAACTAAAAATGTAAAAATTTTGTGTATTCTTTCTCAACAGAGATGCATTCTCTGTATATTCTGTTGCAATCAATACCTCTCTTAATGATAGAAGTACATAAGATTGTATTACTGCTTTTACAGAACTATCAGGCAACAGACCGTGAGCTCGATGTTAATGCCTTGTAAGGAATAACAGAAGATTTATAAGCACACCATTTCCTGTCCAATATTCTTGAAGGAATGGAGGCTGTACACCTGTAAAAGCAACGTGAAATTAAAGAGCAGTACTTGTCTCTCATACAATTGATAATGGATATAATTACAATTATGCAAATTGGACTTTTTTTGCTATTGAAAATCATTAGGAGGAGACACGAATGATCAGACTAGGTTCTCCTGGCTTTTTCCTAAATCTAACAATGTTTGTGCAGCAGCTGGTAACTTGATATATCACGGTCATGGTAAACTCTGGTTGTAAATCCTTTACTGTGTTTCTCTTACATGCAGATTCTAGAGAAAGCGTGCATTGAGGTATATATTAAAAAACTGAGACAAAGAAGCTTGAATGATCATTATTTATCCTGATACATAATTTGTGATGTTGTACAACTTTGTTTTAACAAAGCTGTAAACAGCAGGAAGCACCTTACATCCTAAAACTAGATGTATCATTTGTAAAATGTGTAGCAGAGTGGTTTTAACTGAAGATCATCCATCCAGTGGATAAGAAAGTGGTTGACAGAATGTAGCCAAAGGGTGGTGGTCAATGGGTCTATGTCCAGGTGCAGGCCGGTGACAAGTGGTGTCCCCCAGGGGTCTGTCTTGGGACTGATGCTCTTTAATATCTTTATCAATGACATTGATGATGGGATTGAGTGCACCCTCAGCAAGTTTGCGGATGACACCAAGCTGAGTGGTGTGGCTGACACAACAGAAGGAAAGGAAGCCATCCAGACGGATCTTGACAGGCTGGAAAGGTGGGTCGGGGTGAACCTAAAGAGGTTCAACACTTCAAAGTGTCAGGTGTTGCACTTGGGCCGGAAGAATCCCAGACATATTTACAGACTGGGAGAAGAGCTTCTTCAGAGTAGCCCTGCTGAGAAGGACTTGGGGATTCTGGTAGATGAGAAACTTAACATGAGCCAGCAGTGTGCTCTTGCAGCTCACAAGGCCAATGGGATCCTGGGCTCCATCAGAAGAGGGGTGGCCAGTAAGGACAGGGAGGTGACTATCCCTCCCTACTCTGCCCTCATGAGGCCCCACCTGGAGTACTGTGTCCAGATCTGGGGCACACAATACAAGAAAGATGAGGAACTGTTGGAGAGGGTTCAGAGGAGGGCCACAAAGATGATTAGAGGGCTGGAGCACCTCCCCTATGAAGAGAGGCTGAGGGAGCTGGGCTTGTTCAGCCTGGAGAAGAGAAGGCTGCGGGGGGACCTCATTGCAGCCTTCCAGTACCTGAAGGGAGCATACAAACAGGAGGGGAATCAACTTTTTAAAAGGGCAGATAATGGCAGGACAAGGGGGAATGGATTAAAGCTAAAGGAGGGAAGGTTTAGATTGAATATTAGAGGGAAGTTTTTTACAGCGAGAGTGGTGAGGGGCTAGAAGGGGCTGCCCAGAGAAGTAGTGGATGCCCCGTCCCTGGAGGTGTTCAAGACCAGTTTGGATGGGGCCCTGGGCGAGCTTGTGGAGATCCAGGCCTGGAGGTTGGTGGCCCTGCCTGTGGCATGGGGGTTGGAACTCTAAGATCCTTGGGGTCCTTTCCAACCCAGACCATTCTATGATTCGATAATTCTATGATAATGATGGACATGAAAAGTAATAAGGAAATTGAGCTCCTGTTCTCAAAGGCTCCAAGCACCATTTACCAATAGGCTCTGGAAAAGTATTGCTCTAAGAGCTCCATGCAGCAGGCCAGCTTTTGCTAGGCTGTAAAGGTTATTTAATCGGGAAATAAAATATAGCTGATATAATAAAGCTAGCAAAGATGATAGTTACTGTTAACTGCAGCCTTAGTAATTAATTCTTAAATAATTTTCTATCTGTTTCATGACAGTAAATCATTAAGTAAACACATGCATTCATCTTTTAGTCTTGTCAAATTATAAAATTGATGCTCTAGCCTGGTATTTGCCAGATTACAGCATTCCCTTGGGCACCGAGTATCTGTTCACCAAAAGAAATATGGCAGATTTCTAGGATATCTACCGTGCAATGAGAGATACAACTTTCCAGCTGCCGTTAGTTCGATAAAATTAGCGAGCAATAGTTAATTCACTGTTGAGCACCAGGAACCCAATTGTAGCTGGATGAAACAAATTACTGAGAAGCAGAGACCTTTTTTTCTGTTAATGGCAGCTTATGCATCTGACAAATAAGGTAGTATACAGCTGATATACACACTGGAGAGATAATAAGAATTCAAAGTTATTTCAGATTTGTTTGAAATTTTTCCTTCTGCTGATGCTTACTTTCAATTTATAGTTTTTACTATGTCTCAGCCCTAGAAAATTTCTCCACGTTTCTAGACTGTTGCTTTTCAATATCATTCTGTAAATATATTGTGACCAGATCTGAGTGAAATGAAGCCATTTTGATTCACAAGAATTTCATGAAAATATTTTTCTCTTTTATCACTTGAGTTTGTCTTTGAATTTCAACTTCAAAGGAACCTAAAACCGTGATCTGAAATTGAGTCAAGGCTGCAAAGCCTTGCCTTGTTTCAGGTCAAAAGCTCAAGAAAGTGCTGAATTCCCTGACCAAAGCAAAATCAATTCACTGAAAAAAAGCCTTCCGTAATACATAGGCTATGGAGTTACAATTCCCACTAACACAGTCTTGACTGGAACTTCTTTGAGAAATGCCTTGTTGTACCCACTGCACTAACATGCACTGAGAAAAGAAATAGATCTTTTACTGTGGAGTATAATACCATCTGTTTTGTAAAATAATTTTGTAAAATAGTAAAATAGTATGGAACACATGCTATCTACACTTAAAAACTTGCCTGTGCCATAGAATCATGACACTTAGTAAAGTTTACAGCCTTTTCATACAATCTGCAATAGTATTTAAAACTGCTCTCAGCTAGTTTTGCACCACACAGTAGTTACCACTCCAGCTTCCTTTTTCCCCCAGCATCTCTTTTCTACTCTTGTTGCCACAACTTCAACACATCTGAGTACACTTGCACACTGCTCAAGTAAGAAAGGGCAGACAAGTTCAACACCTTCATAGGAGAGCTGAGGTCCCAGAACTCTGGACAGTGTAATTACAAACTTTGGCAAATTTCAACAAATGCCCTCATTATTTGCAGGTATAGCTAAAACTGTGAACACAGCTGGAATTCTTATAGCTTCTGCCTGCTCAATAAAGGCAGAGTTAAGGTAGTCTCAGTCTATAGCTTTATGCTATATTTTTTGGTTTTCACTCATTTTTGTGACACTGAATTCTATACTCTAGAAAGGAATAAGACTTCACATATTCTGACAGGTTATCTATCAAGTGAATAACTTTTCACTCACCCTACTTTTTTAAGAAACGAAGACATCTAAAATATAGCAACACACATGGTAAAACTAAATGTATTTTCTTCTAACACAAACATAAAAGAAAACAAAAACTTAGCCACCTAAGTTAGAAACTTTGCCTGAATCAAAAAAGTAACAGTCCTTGACCAACATGTCTCCAAATGACCTGGACAGACATAACCCCACATGCTTTATCCATTCCTTAGCTAAAGACGGGACAATATACTCCAAATCCCGCTTTTGATATCAGTTTAGCAGTGCCTTTTCCTTGCCTTATTGCACTGTTTTATACATACAGGGAAGGTGAAAATCCTATTATGAAAAATGTTCACAGCTCCTTGGATTATTTCTTTCCTCTGTAGTAAATGTGATTTCAGAAAAGTGATGTAACCTGTTTGTCCTTGCTACTTCTCTTTGGTTCTCAAGAAAAAAGCTAAACTACATTAGATTATATTGTAAAACTTTGTGCGCACATCCAAAACAGCTGGAGAGAGAGCCCAAATAATACCCTGCTGGGCAATCCATTGTCCAGGTGTCAACAGCTGTGGATTTTGGGACCCATGGACAGATTAGATGCAAGCACATCATGGCTATGCACATTCACTCTTGCTAGAAAAAGGGTTGCCAATGAAATTTTTCCTTGTCTTTAATAAACATTCATTTGCCATTTAAATCTTTGGTCTTTCCAGGTTCAGTAGCCAGACCATAGATTCCTTTGCAATTCAGTGCATATATATGTAGCAATTGTTATTATATAATAACATATAATTATATACTATATAATCATAAAATTAATATAATATTTTAAAACACAGTAGGTTTTTGTTGAAATTCAATTAACAGTGAATTGTCAAAAAAAATCTCCTTGTTTTGGGGTTTTTTTGGTTAAAAATGAAAGAATTCTGCAATTATCTTTGCAAATTTTTACACAGCGGTACTTAAAGTAAATAGTAACGTCATATAAATTTGTATGTATATAAATCCTGACTTCAGTTTTCACTTTTCACCTGTTAAGAATAATTTTTACCCTCTCTTCAATATTAACAGGTTGTCTGGTGCAGAAAAAAGGGAGGAAAGTAAAAACTAGGTAAGTTTTCTGCATCTTATAGATATTTAGAATACGCTTCACATATTAAAATCCCACTTGTAGCATACAATAGAAAGAACAGACGACATGTACTGCTGACTCTGCATACTATAAACACAAACTATAAAAAGATCAACTGTACCTTTTTCTCTTGTTTCTGTGCTTTAATAGTCTAGGGCATGTGGAGCTCACAGGAAATATCCTTATTCGAGAAGCTCATGAAAACAAGGTAAATAACTCAATTTTAGAATAGCCAATAATCAGTATATAAACATGCTTCGAGAGTAACAACCTGAATGAGCATGTCTCTAGCAGCAGTCAGGAGATCTCCCCAACAGCTTTGGGCACGTTCACTGCATCCATCTGAAACTCTAGTGTATAACTTCTGAGAATGTGTTTGGTCAGTACACCCAATTAAGACACCTGTACTGCTTTGGTGTAGCACAGCGCTATATCTACATAAGTATGTATTTATTATGTGCAGTATGATTAAGTCAATGCATCCTTTTGAAAAAGGTTTCAGGGTCTTTAACAACCAGAGAGGAAGACTTTGACGTTTTATCTCAACCAAGACATCAGTGTCTTTCCTACTCCACTGCAATTCAGAAACTGCAGGATGGCTTACAATTATGACAAGTGGCGCCACTGTATCCAGTTCCATCACAAGTGCACTTGAAGCTGTCCCACGTCTGGGTGCATTTGCCACCGTGTTCACAGTGATTGGGCACGCACCTGTCAGGATGAGATGCAAAGACAAGAAAAAAAACCTAAATGAGCATCAAGATTTACACACAGCCAAATTATGAGCTGCCTAAGCAGTGTATCATGTCCTTGCCAGGTAATTAATCTTTGTTATTTTTAGGTAGATTAATGGAATTTATATCTGAACACACAACTGCACAAAAGATGATTCATGGAGGCTCTGCTGCAGCCCTTTTACAAACCACAAAAAGGCACAATAAAGGTGGAATACATTCACACATCATAAATTAGGGTTCTAAGCTATGTATGAATAGTTCTTAGCTGTCAAAACAAAAAGAACATCACAAGTCACACCTCCTCCTGCTGCGCAGGTGGTGTCATGCCTCAAGGACTCCAGTCCCACAAGTGACTGAATGTTAAAGAAAGAATGCCAGTGAGTTGCTATTTATCTTCCTGCTGCCAGCAATGGGATAAAGTGAAGGCAGACTGCCTGCTGGCTGGGATGGAAATTACTAATGCTGCGTTATTAAAACAAACAATAGGCTTCAATGTAAAAGCTGTAATTTTTTTTCTTCACAAGTTCACCTTACTCCCACTTACCTGCTTTTCTTTTCCAGCTGCACTGTTGCTGAAGAGTGAAGGAATCCAAAAGAAAGAGCGAAACACCAAGAACCAAAGTTACAGCAGAATATTTATTTATTGTTCAAAATATTGCCTAAATTCGATTTCAAAGATTTCAGTTTGGCCACTTTCTTTTCTATTAGAGTTAGTTAATAATAAGAACTACCGTGTACTTTCACCTTTGAACCTATTGCTTTGCTTTTGTTTGGGCTTTAAAATACCAATTCCAATGAACTTTTTTTTTTTTTTTCTTATTAAATTTGTTCCAGTCAGTACTGATTCTGCATTTTTGATCAGAAACTAGGGGATTTTTCACTCTGAGTTGGTCAAATATAATTTATGAACTACACATTTTTATTATGTTATTAAAAACAAAAATTAGGAGAACCCCTATTAGACAAAAATATTTTGACAAATGCTTATTTCTAAGATAAACCTGAATTTCATCATATTCCTGTGATAGATAATGGTACTCTACTAAATAGCATCCAAGGACAGCTTTCCTTGCCTATGTAAAAACTTGCTGAAACTAATGGTATCTGGGTGAATTTCATTTTGTAGGTGTGGCACACTAAGCGTACCAACAGAGCTGATTATTGCTCTTCAGCTAATAAGTGATGATTTTCTATTGTGCTCTCAACATCACAGAAGAAAAGAGCATATCATTGCACATTTCTAAACACCCAAACAATGAGCAATTTATATAAAGCCATAGCTGGTGGGTACTAGAGCAGGGAAAGGTGATAGTGGTGGCATTTAAAAAATAAGCTCACAAAAGTCTACAGAAGTTCCTAAATCTGAATGAGGTTTCGTTTTTTTCCAGCCTTTCAAAATAACTGGTTTTGATGTATTTTCTTCTTCATTTACATTTGAACACACATTACTTCAGAAGAATTTTTCCAATGACCAAACTAAACATTTTCTATGGGAATTTCACCAGCTGTTTTAATGAAGTCTCACATGTAATGCCAGCAACTATTTTCACATTTTAGTGTCGTATAACTTGCTTTTATTGTACCATAACTAGTAAAGATACTGCATTATTGACTATATAACTGAGCAGGTATTTATCTGTATTGTTTAATGGAGCATAGTAAGTCATAAACCCAGAGATATTCAGCAAACTCCTTGATGCTAATTTTATACTTCTAGTGCAATGGTTGGACTAACTTAGCCTGTATCTGCAAAATTTATATTTACTCATGTGCTTTTCCCTGCTCTTATTGCAATGTAGTTAGAAATAAGGAGGAAATTATGTCTTAATAGTAGTGCTAACTAGAGTTTTAATCAGACTATAGGATCATTTCCTTAAGTCTTTCCTTTGCCCTCAATTTTCTTTTATTATGTCATAGCTTTGTAAGATTTATTTTCAATTAAACACCTTAGGAAACTTCTGTAACTTGATATGCCACTCATATGTCCACGTTTTGGACAAACCTTAGACACTGTAATAGAGTTTATGGGAAATTTTATGTAGCCAGAACAAAAAGACTACAAAACCCCCACCCCTTTTAAATTCAGTGGAGGTATTGCGAGAAATACAACTTCTAACTGTAAACTCCATTATCTTTCAAATGCTTTTCTTGCCATGGAGTGATGATAAGATAAAAATACTGGTTAAGATAGAAGGTACCTTGCCTATATATTTCAGCATACATCTTGTTAGGAAATTTGTATTTTTAAATTATTTAAGTATATGCAATCATGTAGTTTAACCAGTTCATGCTTATCATTTAGTATACATACAAACAGTATACTCTAAAACCCAACACATACTCTATTTGCAGTTTGTTTATATTAGAAGACTATGCTGCCACGCAATTCCACTCTTTAGCCTCCTTTTCAGGAATAAGGCTCCATTACATAAAAAATAAACAACTTCAAAAGTGCACTTCCCTCCTGAACCAGGCTCTGAAGTTAGAAGCTGCCACAAAAGAAAACTGGAAGTAAGTTCCTAGTCACTGAGTTGCATCCTTTCCCATTGTGGATATCTATATTTTAAGTACTGCTGCTGATTTAATTTTGAGAACTTTCTTGTTCTGTGGGTCCTTCTGAAAAGCATGTCTAGAACTTCTTCCCTTCAAGTGTAATACACTTTCATTTCCACCACAAAGTTTATCCATCAAGAGTTTAGAGATACTGTTTTGTCTGGAATTTTATTTGGTAACATTGACTTATGTCTCAACTTCTGTTCTTTGGGATTTCCATACACATAAATTCTCACAGCTGCTAATTTAATGGACACGAGTTGTCTGTTGGAAAATACATTTTCTATAAGTTGTTCTTCCTCATAGCTCTTTTCCCACTTGCATTTGTGACCTAATGAGTACTCTGCAGGTCTTACCAATGTTCTGTTATTTCAGAGTTGATCAACATTTCTGCATTTCTCTACTGAAATTATTTTGCTTGATATATGGCATTTTTCTGACTACTTCAGAATAGTGGCTCAAAGTCATCCTAAAGTTGCTCAATATCTTAAATACCTTCATTACATCCTTCTCTTCAATCACTTCCAACCAATGAACTCCATCTTTACTCCATAATATTTTTATTATTGTTGTCAATGTCAACAGCACTATTCTACTATAACTTCCATATCATCCAAATTTTCTGCTTATCTTTCTAGACTGAATCTCTATCATCAGCAAATTTTGTAAAGATCAAGATATTCCTAATTTTGAGCCAAGGCTGAAGCATTAAACAGAATCAGCTCTGGCACTGATCTCTGAGCAACTCTAATCTCTCAATCAGCTGTTAAAACATCGGTATAAATTGTGAGGCAATTTCATTTGTCAGTTCACAACTCACTTTGCATTTCCTCTCTCAAACTCCATCTTCCCTGGAAGATTTCCATCATTAAAACATATCAGATATTTTATTGACATCTGACAAACTAGATCTACTGCATTTTTTGCAATTGCTCTCTAATTAGTTTTTGTGTGTTTTCTTGGTGCCTGTTTACTATGCTATGATCCTAAATAATTGCTATTCTGTCATTTCTTTATGCCCTGATTTATTAGCAAAATTTAAGCTAAGGAATATTAGCAATATTCCTCCGTAATAATTAGTATAGAATATCAACAATATCTATTGTTGCTTTGCATTCAGCTGTGGTAGGTGTCAACTCAAAGATTTTTAACTCCTTTTATTTTAAGTATTCTAACTGTGTATCATCTACCCTATCTATCACTTACCCCTATGATTCTGTGATCTAGAATCTCTTTTTTCCCACTACACAGACCAAAGAAATAGAACAAACTTCCATTCCTAAATAAAACCCATGCCATTCGATTGCTTTTCTGGCAATTTTTGACAATGCCCTACTTTTTAAAAGTATGTATGGTATTTCTCCAAACCACTACTTGGAAAATTGACCTTTTTTTACACTTTACCCATAGTAAATTCTGCTTAAATTAGTTTTTTAAAAATATATTTTAATGAACTGTCTGTGTTATAAAACTGCAGATTGTTGCTCTAATCTTCCAGCAAGATGATGGAAAACTGTATGTTACACTTTTTTCCTCACTATCTGTCCAGATATACTTTGTACTACGCATAGAAGTATTCTATCCATGTACTGAAAGTTTAACATTGCTTGAGCTTTAAAATTACTTCAGAGATGCTATATACAAATACCTAGCAAACCACTAAGCTTCTTCCCACCCTATTCTGGGAACAGGATGCTCACACAGTCTGTAGCAATCCCTGTTTTTTTCCCAAATGCACCTTTGGTGCAACCAAGAACAGCACCGCGGTTCAGACCTTATTTTATTGTCAGTAAGGCTACTTCCACCTGCCATCTTTACTAATGGTCTTTTCCTCCTCATGAGTTAATTACACAGATGTCAGACCACAGGGAATGGCCTGTGAGTCCCAAGACAACATGCAACCGGAGCAGAATGAAGCATCTGGCTTAACCCTCCCTTCCTCTGTCAGAAACATATAGGGAACTGCCTCTGCCGAAATGAATTGGGATTGATACGAGGTGTTTCTTCTGCATGAAGATAGGACCTGGGAGAGGCTGCTCTTTTGAGGATTGTAGATAATAAAAATATTTTGAGAAGCTAAGTTGAAATACAAGATATTTTATACAACTACAGAATGTGAGAAATCTGACACTGAGGTAGGAATGACCAGGGTGTGGGGGTAAGAGTCTGGCCAGTCAGCAATTCCACAAAAAGGGATCTGGGGAATTCAACATACAGTATAGAAAGTCAACCCACAATACTATTACCAGTATGAAAAACAAGAAGAAATGTGGGTAATGTGTATATAAGCAGAGGAGTGATATGAAAGACCTATGAAGGAATTCTCATGTCATATTCAGCAGAAGTGAGCAATGACTGACTGTCAACTGTACAAAAAGATGTTGCAAACAGGAAGATTACAAACTGTTACAAATGTCCACAGGGAATGGGCAAAGAAGCAACAAGGCTCATTAGTGGTTAAAGGTATTTTAAGAAAAACTCAATATAACATACATCAGGGATGACTTAAGTATGTTTGGTACTGCCTGAAGGCAGGAGAATGGCCTCAGAAACCTTTCCAGACTCCTTTCTAATCCAGGTATTTTCATACCCTGTAAAAACCAGAAAGTACTTATTTCAGTCTCTTAATTTCTCATTAGGTGATTGTAGCTTTTTTAGTGTCGTGACTATGCTACTTAACCTCTGTAAATCAACAGCTTTTGGTCCCTACCTCAGTCTTTTCAAAGGACTATACGCCCTAGGGCGCGGGTATTTAATACATTAACTAGCTTCTTCAGGAAAATTGTGCCCAAGGTGTATAGTAATTGATTCCAACTCTTAGGCTTTGAAGAGGAAGATAAAAAGTTATTTTGTGCAAGAATGTTCACACTGCCTGTTAAATAAAATCCCTTGGGAGTGAAGAACCATCACAAGTCTCACTGTTTTCTGCTGTGTAATACAGACCTTTTCCCTACTTCCACACCATTTCCTTTTCCCCCTTCCCTTTCCAAGTCTTGGTTTATATAAATTAGAAACAACCAAGCCAAGAAAATCATGAAAGAAACCATTCACCTTTGCAATTATTTCTCCACCTGAGAGGTGAAAAGGAAGGAACTACACACAAGGTATTTGACACATATTGCCCACTACCACACTGAAAAGAACTCATGTGCATCAGTGATAATGACAGCATGAGAATTTCTGTAAAGCAGAACAAAATGTAAAAGCATTAAAGGCTTTTTGCAATGGAAAATAAAATGGGTTGAATTATCCTTAATGAATTTTAATCTTTTCCTTCTCATCATCAAACCCCTATCTAATCCTGCTCCTGCTTACACCTCTCCTTTAATTTCTCTCTGAAATTGTTTCTGTTCTGCTTTTTTTGCCAATTTCTCTGCCTCAGAACTAACCATCATCACTTTGTTGTGAATGGTCTTAACAGTATTTTTCTGTTAGATGCCTTTTTTATTGCCTCCAAACATCTCTTTAAGAACCATACCCTTTATCACCACTTCTTGTGAAGATCCTTCAAAACGCATACTGCTATTCTTGTTCAGTATGATATTCTGTCACTATCTAGATCCATTAACACCCACTCAAAGACTATTAAAGTGTCTTTTAAAGTATTTTTTTGTCTGTACAGGGTAACCTGAGTTCTCAAGAAGTCCATGACAGATCAGGTATATAAAACAACATACAAGGAAAATAATTTGTAAAAGAAATAAATAATGCTTTCTGCTGGCAGCCTGAATCACTAAATAGATCTTACTTACTTACAAGAGCTATTGTAAACCAGTAAGAAAATCACAAAAATATTCTAAATATGCATCTGTTTGCACTGACATTGCTCTTTAAGGAGCAATATAACACATTCCACTTGTCATGGTAAAAGTAGTAGTGAACAATAAGATTATTCAATTAAGGACACATTGCTATTGCAGAATCCTACTGTATCGGCATCAGACTAAAATTACCCATTCCATAGCAAATCCCTGCTTTTCAGTGCTGCAAATAAGAGTAGAAACATGTATGGCCTTTAAGATTTTTTCTTATTTCTTATAATATAACAAGTGTTTAAAGTGACTGAGATTTTCAGCAACAGGATTTGGATCTCATAAGCAAGGAAACATATAGGTTAGATAAAAGTGTTTGTAAAAATACTCAGATTCACAATGATTACTCAACTAGTTTCATGTGCTGCTGACTTCTAAGCTAATCTATAGATGCCTATGATTAACAGTGGCAGAACAAAACACAAAACTAAACACTGAACCAAGAAAGACCCAGCCTGTATCCTTTACTGTAACACAAGTCCTTCATGTTTCCTTGGTGGATATTATCAAACCTGTTCTGTCGTGAGATCAAAACAAAATGTTTGGCACTTTTAAAGATTGTTATTTACAAAGAGCAAATCAATATTCAAATATTCAGTGACATCTTGTTAAGCAAAGTTCCTTTAGGGCATATTCCTAGAAAAGGCTGCCAGTTTTTCAGTGTTATCTTCAGCACAGTAAGGTGCTATTCTAAGCTGTTCACATTAGAAGGATTAATGAAGGACTAATGCATAAAGAAAAATCCTGCACTTAATGCATTTGGATTATGTGATCCTCCTGTATTTAAGCGTATTTTATTTTGTGTACCACAGTGTAGATTGATCTTCTTCTCCTCTTAATTTTCAAAGCACTTCACAAATTATCTCCTAAAAATGAAATTACGCTGGTTCCACTTAAGCAATTGCAGGAGATGGACAACTCATTTTTCTGATTTTCTTGCAGAAAACCTCCTGTACTTGTTCTGCATAACCTATGGATCTATGCTGCCTGTCCAATACTTCTATCCAACCCAAACTGTTGCCACTATTGCTGAATTAAAGCTGAGGAAGGTGAATCTAGTGCAGCTGCTAACAAGAAGGATTATCCCAGCCCTAGTATCCCTTCTATCAGTTCCTAGAAATTCTTTCATGTTAACAGGGCACCAGATCTGTGGGAAGCTGTAGCAGGAGGAAAGATCGTATTGGGGAGCACTTGTTTTGCTGTTCTCCATCTCCTCTGGGGTGGGGCAGAGGGGGAATAGGAAGATAAACTGGGTGGAAATGGCACATTGGCTACAGCCTGACCCTGAACTGCTATCTGGACTATGCTGTGATAATCTCACAGAGGCAGAGGACAAAGGCACAAATTCATAAATAGATTAATTTAAAAAAAAAATCAGGCTGGATTAAAAAGACAATTTCTGTTACACAATGTCTTAATCCACAAATTTGGGGCCAGGTCTTCAGCTTGTGTAAATAAGAACATTTGCATCTATCTTAAATACTATCTTAAGTCTGTTAACTGGATCAAAACAAAAGGAAGAATAAACTGTTCTGAAAAGCCATCTGCTAAATATAATCTCTCTCCAATGTTGTTTTATTTAACTTTATTCATTACTTTGTGAAGAGCTTTGCCTAATTAGTAACCAGGTTAAGGATTTCTAGTGCAGATGCTACTCTGTATAGCATTTTTTTTGGACTGGTATTTGAGTGTGTTATTTAGACAAACAGGTTGAAGAACTGGCACTTGGTCACTTTGCCAACATGGCACAATTCAGATCTCTTGGGAATGTGAGAAGAAGCATTAAGAACTGAGAATCCCCGGAAGAACCACATAGGTTTTTCCTTACTATGTTTATGAAGAAATTTTTAAACCTTTCAAGTATTGTCCTGTTCAAAATCTGACTTCATTCATTTTGTATTCATTTAATCACCTTTCTTTTGCTATTTCAAATTGGTAAAGAAAAACATACTGTCTGGGCTTGAGAACAAACAAATATAATTGATTCTTCGGTGTCTTCTTAATTATTTATTACTTCTGCATTTTACAGCTTGACTCAGCTAAAGATTTTATGATATCAACTTCACTTTATAATCCACACTAGACATTTGGAGGCAATTTCTGTTCTTTAGAAGATTATAATTATCAGTGCACACAGACCAGTCAGCAGCCTATGTAATACAGAGCAGTGACTACTATATCCCCCCATAATAAACACAAGTAATAATGAACTGAATCACCAAGCAAATACAGAATTTTATTGAGCTTTGTTTTAAATGGGTTTACTTCTAAATTTATCTTTTGTGGAATAAATAAACTGCTAATTAGAAAACTTTATGTTTCTTTCTGTAATGTAAAGAATTACTCAGTAATAAAGATGACTGCACAATCAATATCTGATTTTTATATTAAAAACCCCTTGCTGTGCCAATCAAAACTGGACATGGGTTATCACAGCCCTTGGCTACAACACTACTCCACACCTTGGTGCACACCGTAACAGATCTTATAATTTGCATTACTTTTTTCAGTAATTAGTGTATTAATCAGGAACAACAGCTATCTCATGTTGATCTTCAAGTAAGTGATAAAAGTCCTGATGCATCATATGCAAAAAGGGCAGCCTATTGAATACATTTTGATTTGCAATTTTATAGCATATGAATCACCTTGATGGTCATAGAGATGTATGATATCATCAACTACAATTGATGTAAGTATGATCTTGGCTCAGTATCCGATTTTAATAGTCTGGCTATGACAATCAATTGGAACTGCATTTCATAACTGGTAGGTTTTGTGTTGAAGATATTGAAAGTCTGGGCTTTAACTATTATTATGGCATAGTGGTTTAAGGGAAACAAGGTAAAACATGATTTAGCACTACTAGTGTGATTGTAAATTGCAGTTTGCCTAAATTATTTTAAAATACTTCAAAATGGTGGTACTCCTAAAGAAACAACAGCAAATGGTTTTTTACTTGCTGTCATGAATGACTTGTGATTCACCTAAACTACCTTCTTTTTGTATTTTACTCTTTACCATCATTAACTCTCAGGAATCTGGCCAGTTTCATCACTGACATGATCTGGAAGCTTGCCTAGAAGATCAATTATCTTTACAAGCACTGATTATTAGGTAAAGCTAGGATAAGTCCTGATGTCTTGACAGAAACTGTGGATCTTTCATTAATGCATAGATTCTATATTGTTAAATACAATGGATGGTTCCAGTAACCATATGACTGAAAAGTCTACTGTGTAAGCATTGCAGAAGACACTTTCTGCCAAAACACTGAAGGTTTTTCCCCTTCAAAACAAAAACATAGTCTTGGCAGTAAAGCAAAACTCAAAGTCTATTCAACAAAGCAAACATGAAATGGAAATGAATGTTTCTCACCCATTTATTAATGACAACTGGTACAAATGCCAGTTTCATAATTAAATCCCTGGCAGAACATATAAGTCAAGGACACTTATTTCTCCTGCCTCTGAGAGAAAAACTAAAATCTCCCTTATTTCTTGGTAAAGCAAAAATAAACATACCAAGACTTTTAGTTATCCTACGTATGGCAAAGGAACAGCTGAGGTCAGCATGCTTTTCTTGCTGTACATCTTTGCAAATTTGTTTGCTAAATATTGACATGGACATACAGACCAGGCTCTTTGAGCCATGAATTGAAGTTTTACTTGGATCAACCAAAAATTAATAGACACAGATAGTATTCACACATGGCTTACATTTCATGTGGAACATTCTCCCTGAGCTGACCCATACAACCAATAACTTTAATAGTGTTCATCATTCATTAGCGATAATGTAACGTGCATGTTCATTTGTAACTCTTCCCTTTTCTCTATTCATATTTTTCATTTTTCTAGTTTGAGAAATTTTTCGAATCAGCAAAAAGATTTTAATTTATATTTGCACAGGATGTTATCATAGAGGATCTTCCTTCTTCCTATCACAATCATCAGGAATAGCAATGATAATAAACTGTAATGCAGAACTTAGTTATTTTACATTGTTTACCCTGCACTATTCTCCTCCTGCTCATCACGGAGCATATTTATATCACTTGTTAAAATCTAGACAACCTGCTTTCTCTCCTCTACTGTGACAATTCTGCCATCTATCACAAACAGCAATATGCTCAGTTAAATTATCATCTTTAAAATATGAAGCATATAGGTTCAACTGACTTATCACCCTGTCCTTTGTGTGTGTCCTTAGTGCACATCAGTATTCTATTCTTTTATAGAAGTCCTAAAACATTTTTATAAATTGTAATATAATGAGAGTTGTACTCTAAAGACATCAAAAGCAAGGATGTGCCAATGAATTAGCAGCTCTGCAGCAGTGCAGACACAGCTCTGGTAAATACACTCATACAGTGCTCTATTTGTAACCTATTATTCAATTAATTTCCAATTTGCTGTAAACAGATATGTACAGTTGGTAATAAACATCTCATTTATTACCTAGATCCTGTGCAATGAACTGTTTTGAAGCCAGAAGGCTTACTCTTGATGTATTAAATAAATAGGTGTGAGTACACATACGTATGTGCATGAATGCTCACACACATACATTCAGTATTCATAAACATACACACATGTATTTTCCAAGAATGGTGACAATTTCAAACTTACAAAAATCGGCAACTCTTTCAAGAAAACAATTCATACTAAAAGCAAAACTGGTTTTAAGGAAAACGTAACAATGCAGATACAACTGTTTTAACAGCATAACTTGACTGTAAAAATTGTAATGACACAATCCTGGCATGGTTAATTTTAATTACAAATAGCTTATTGCTAGGAATCTGTTATTCCACTTTAATAGTCCTGTGATTGCCCTATAGAAAAATTGATAGACTATAATTTAGTGTAGTTTAGAAGCTCTTGATTATATTTTTCTGCTTTAGAAGCACTGCAATTTGGGTACCATAGTTCAGGCTCTGTCAGTATTTCAGTTTATTATAAGCTTTGATTTCTCAAGAGTTTACATTTCAGTCACAAAAATTTACTCCAGAAAATCAGCACACAAAGCATAAGCCAGAAAGGAAATAAATACTAGCATACTGCCAGCACTGGTTCTGAAAAAGCTCATGCAATTGGTTCACCACTTAGTATTCAAGGAGAGTAAAGACAGGCTAGTAGATAGTTGCAGTTTTTATTTTAAATAGAAGTGGAAAAGAAGGAAAAATCCCTACACAATATTTTTCTTTTGCTTTCCAGACAGTTTGTCATGAAATTTTTGACACTTCCTTGAAACAGAATGTTCAGATGAAAGGGCCAGATTTGATTAATATCTCAACTTGAACAAATGTTGGAAAACATGTTGAAATTCTTGAAACGTGTAATTTGACATGTTCAAAATCAAGAGCATCTTTTTTTTAGTTTAAAACATTTTTTCATTTTGAAATGTAAATTAAAATATACTATATGGAGGAAGGTGGTGTGTTTTAACCTGACAGACAGCTAAAACAATCGCACAGCCATTCACTTACCCCCAAACCTCATTGGGATGGGGGACACAATTGAAAAGAAACAGTAAAACTCATGGATTACGATAAAGATGATTAGGACAGGAAAGGAAGAGAATAATAGGAATAATACTTCTAGTAGCACTACTAGCAGTAGTAATAATAATGATATACAAAACATATTATGCACAGTACAATTGTTCACCACTCAGAACTGAACTTCAGCTAGCTCCTGAGCTGTGCCTCCTCTTGGCCAACTCCCCCAGTTATATACTGAGCATGACGTCATATGGTATAGCATAGCCCCTTTGGTTAATTTGGGTCAGCTGTCCTGGATTTGTCCCCACCTAGCTTCTTTGGCACCCTCACCTTCATGTTGGCAGACCAGTATGAGAAGCTGAAAAGTCCTTGACTGTTTTTTTAGCACAACTAAAACATTAGTGTGCACTAATTCTTCTCATCTTAAATCCAAAACACAGCACTATACCAGTTGCTTGTAAGAAAATTAACTCTAACCCCACCAAAACCAGGACAGAAGGTAACTGAAAAACAGTAGATCTGACATGAGAGCAATCTAAACTGGTTGTGCATTGAGTGCATCAATGACAAAAGTCTGAGAGAAAAAAATGCGGGGAAAATACAATGATTAATCGCAAACATGAGCACTGTTGGAGAACCAAACATGAGGAAAACAGAAATTGGAGGGCTGTTCAAAGCAAGACAATAAGGAAACAACACAGACACTGAGAAGGACAGGAAAGAGATGAGATGCCACCTCAAGTGTCATTACTCACATTGTGCATGTATCTTTGTGTAAGATTAAAATAGATGGTCAACGCACTAACTTAAAATCTTTTCTCAAAAGTCATTCAGGGACTGTACCTAAAGAGTACATCTAGTAAGCCTATTTTACTGAAGAGGACCTATAAAAGGGTAGCTCTGCACTGTAGTAGAGAATGCTCACTTTGTAAAGAGGGAAGGAGGGCAAAGAGAATTTTTGGGCCTGGCAGATTCGACTAAACTTTGGGACAGATTGTACTTTTGCAAAAATGTTTAAAAGCTGCGGAGAATGTTTAAGTCAGAATGTGGAAGAAGACATTTTGGCAAGGGCTGTGAAATGCTTAAAACAATTGCTGCACAAATATCAAGTATATTAATACTCCAAAGAGCACTGACACGGGTCATTTAAGAGACCAATCAACTGCTGTGGGAACCATGAAACAATAAAACCAACTCATTTCCATGTCAGAATACTTGCACTTGTGTGCAACTAACAGTACCAGCACTGAAAAAGATGTCTTTGTCTCTGTTTTAATATTTATTTTTCAGTATGTTATGACTGCTTCCTGGATATCTGCTAAGGCCATCTGTTTATCTTATATGCAAAGAGACATCGTACCATATTCACAGAAGAAGGACTTGTAGTCACTGCTGCAAAAATTACAGACTTTTCCATTGTTCAATTATTTACGAAGTGATATCTATATGACAAATATAGTGTGGGTCTTGCAGAAAACTTCCTTTTCAGCCAACAGTTTTGATAATGAAAGATTACAGAATTAGCCATGAAAACAAAAACACATATTTGATTTATTCCATTCACTTACCAAAACAAGTTTCTGCTTTATGTTCAATATTAATGAGATAAAACATACCAAATTACAAAGTATTAATCACTGCATGCACAGGTATTATAAAAATGCTGTCTTAATTTCTTTAGATTCTTTGGCAAGGCAAGTGAATGATTATGTAAAATTAAATCACCTACCATCCCTATTTACATTTCAATGCAATATGGACACAAATATTAAGATTAATGTAATTTAAGATTAAGGTGGCTAATGCTATGCATTACTAAAAGAATAATCCATGATTAATGATAAATAAATGAGATTACACATTTGCCTTTCAGTAGAAGAGTCTTCCTCAGTCTTTTGTTGACCATAAAAGACACATTAAACAAATTAAACTACCCATTTTAGCTTATTATCCTTAAGCATTTATACTTTCATTTCATTACTGATTTGACTTCTTTTCCACCTCAAATTTTGCTCTGCCTAGTTAGTATTTGCCTCTTAACTTTATAGTGAAACCATGTCGGCAATCCTTGCTGCTTCATATCACTATTATACAAGATATGAAATGCTGAAATGACTACTTCCTGCATTAAGTCTGTGGTGGTTTGGGCCTGGCTGGAGGCCAGACGCCCACCGAAGTCAGTCTATCACTCCCCTTTTTAGTTGGAAAGGGGAGAAAATATATATTGAGAGGCTTAGGAGTCAAGATAAGGACAGGGAGAGATCATCCTGTAATCAACATCATGGGCAAAACAGACTCAACACAGAGTGAAGGAAGGAAAACTCTCTAATTTATTACACTACACTACACACACAGTGACACCAGAGTCGGATAATGAGAAGCACGATCAGGTCTTAAAGCACCTTCTCCCCCACCCCTCCCTTCTTCACAGACTTCACTTTAGTCATGATTTCGCTCCCTTCTTCCCCCGCATTGTGGCACAGGGAGGGACAGGGACTGGGAAAAGGGGGGCTTTGGTCAGTTCCTCACAAGTTGGTTTCCTTCTTGGACGGGGAGGACATTCATTCCACACACCATTCCCCTGCTGCACCATGGGGTCCGACCCACAGGAGACAGTCCTTCACGAACTTCTCCAACGTGATCCTTTTCCCACAGGGCTTCAGCTCTTCACCAGCTGCCCCGGGGTGGGTCACTGCTATGGGGTGCAGTCATAAATCATACAATGTCTCTCAGTCTCTCAAGCCCAGACTGCCCCAGCCTGGTCCTCCACAGGGTCACCAGCCTCCCGCAGCAAACCTGCTCCAGCGCAAATCTCTCCGTTGCTCATCTCTGTGTCTCTGTCTCTCTTCATGGGCTGCAAGTGCTGGCAGGGGCTTGCTCCAATGAGGGTCACAGCATCTCCTGTATGTCTCCACCTGCTCCAGTGTGGGGCCTCTCCACAGGCTGCAGGTGGGGTCGTGGCTTTTTCCATGGGCTGCGGGGGCCACACAATCCACCATGGCTTTCCCCACAGGCTGTAGGGGCATCTTTCTCTCCAGCACCTGAGGCGCCTCCTTTTCCCCGCCCTCACCAGCCTTGATGTCTGCACAGCTCCTTACATCTTCTCACTCCCTTCTTTGGTGGCAAAATGCAGCTGCTTGTGGGGTTTTTTCCTCCTGAATATGATTCCCAGAGGTGCTGTGACTATCACTGATGGGCTCGGCCTTGGTCAGCAACGATTCTGGCCTTGCATTGGCTGATGTTTACCCTCTGGGGCCTGTAGACAGCTTCTGGCTGCTTCTCACAGCAGCCATCTCTGCAGCCCCCCACTCTCTACCAGCACCCGACTACGCAAAACTGCGACAAAAGGCTTTCTGACTGAAATGTTGCTGGTATCAAGAACTTTGTAGCTCTTCCCTCTTTCCTGAATGATTGCTTACATTTACATGCAGCAGGTAATGTAGGAATGATTAATACAGAGAACATCCAGATGTTCAGATATGCCTATGCTGAGCTGTAGCTGCAAAATAGGTATGGTAACACGGTAGTTTGGAATAACCTCAGGTGAGGCACCACAGGCATGCATACATGATTCTTTCTTCCCCCCTTACTTTACCTACAATGTTTTGATTGTATTTTCTTTCTCATGAAAATGGAGTTGGACTTGATGATCCTTACAGGTCCCTTTCATCTCAGGATATTCTGTGATTCTTTCATAGAATCACATCATCCTGGCCTGACCTTCTCATTTGTGAATATTCTGCCCTGTTTCCATTCCCCAGATTCTGAGGAAGCATGGCTTTCTCCCGCTCTCCTAGTTGGAGTCCAGGTGAACATTAATAATAGCAGCCGTGTATCTAGCCAACTTGGTCTACTACTTCAGGTCTGTTATTGCCATCAGATATATATTGCTTCTTTCTACCTCTTATAGTTATAAATAGAATCATTGAATCATAAAATCATCAAGGTTGGAAAAGACCTTCAAGATCATCAAGTCCAATTGTCAGCCCTAAACCATCTCCTGAAGCCCCAAAACTACCCATTTTTTAAACAGCCTCAGGACTAGTGACTTCATCACCTCCCTGGGAAGTGCGTTCCAATGCTTCACTGCTCTTTCACTGCTCTTTTTCCTATTATCCAATTTGAACCTTCCCTGGCACAACTTGAGTGCATTTCCTCTAGTCCTACCACTAGATACTAGGGAGAAGAGGTTAACACCCACTGTGAATATTCCTGATCAGAAAAAGAATCCTGAATAAGATCATAAGAATATTGGTGGAACCCAATATTTTATTAATGTCATTAAATATTTGTATATACAGTGTGTCCTCAGATATGCATAATTTAATCATGTCCTTGCAGTGAAGGAACAAGTGTACAGGTGGATTAAGTCTTACAGTGCCAATGCTTAGGATGTAGCCTTAGTACTAATACTCTGCTGTAGCCATAAAAAGTATTTCTGGATCAAAGACAAAGCAGACACTATGAATCAGCATTTACAAACCTGACCTGGTGAAATTAAAACCAGGACTTTTGGGTTTTATGTGGATTTGTCCAATAGAAGTAAGTCAGTAAAACTTTAAAAGCCTCTTGAAGAATCCAGGTATTCTATAAAGCTTTGCTAAAACAGGTTTTCTGAGACAGGTTCCATGATAGGTGCCTGTGGTTCCTTTTTTTGATGAACAAGGACCTACATACATGCCTGCAAAACAGAGCTGAAAAGGCAAATAAGGAAAGACTTTCTTTCTACGGAGATAACTCAGAAAAGAGTCAAGAGCAAAATGAAATGTTTCAAGTTTGGAAAAAAAAATACCTTCTTGTTCTCTTCCTGGATCACTGTACCAATTGCAGTGTTTAATGGGAAGATATTTTTATTTGCTCTCTAGTGCTCAGATATGGAGCACGAAAATCAAGGTCATACCAAGTAATTCCATACCATGGCATAGTGCAGACATTCTTTACATTTTTCAACAAAAAAAGAGAAATAGATTATATTTAAATATGGCATCAGATGAGTCAAGATCTTCAGAACAGTCTGCACTTAATTCTTAGACTTTCACAAGCCCCAATTTTTGTGGATTACTCTCCACCTTAGAAATCAGGAATTTGACTAAGCTATGTCAGACCCACTTAAGAAGAATTCATCATAGTTTAAATGAGCCCATCTACAACAGATGAAAAGCTTAAAACTTCAATTCAGAAATGCAGTAAACTAAGATTTAATAACTAATGATTAGTATTTCACTAATACTTCAAAACAAAGACTAAAGAGCAATGAAAACTGAAAGAACTGTAAAAGTGGTAATCCGTGTGACTCTCTGTCCCAGTATGCCAAAAAATACTTAAAACGTGAATCATATTTTCAAAATACAATTAGTGGTACTCACATTGAACTTATATGAGTATCTTGTAAGAATTTGGTCATATTTCCTCTTTACCCCTAAAAAATGGACTCACTCTTAAAAGTCTTAGCCATTTAACTGTAAACAGTGACTGCCATCTTAGTACTGTAAATAGACAAAGTATTTATTCAAACTATAAGTGAACAAGTAGTACCTCTTATGTATACAGAATTCTGTAGTGAAAGACTTAAGTGTGGCTTCTTTCTATCACAGTGTGGTGACTTCTCTCTCAGACACAGGTGTAGAGCTCCAGGTGGAAACTCTCAGAGGAATCAGCACAAAGAACTCAACAAACTAAGGACAGTGTACAATTAAGCAGAATTCATTTGTATTATATAAACAAAAGCATATTTTGAAGTTAAAGTGGTAGAATAACTGGGGAATAATTGTTGGAGGTGACTTAGAAATTAGACTTATATTCACTTTTCAAGAAAAGGTACAGCACTGAAGAAACTTCCAAGGGGAGTGCAGCTGATGGGTGAGGAATCCATTCAACAGAAACACCCTAGGCAACCTGAGTGGTTGGCAACATCAGATGAGCTTGATGTGCTAACCCTGAGAGAAATTACAGGGAGGATGGAGCAAAGTGGAGAAACTGTGGCCAGGCTCTATGAGAACCAGGTGGTACTAATATACTGTTAATTGCAACCCTGAGCTGGCAGTTCTTTATTTTCTGTTGAGGTTGTGCCCTCTGGGTGGACTTTCCTCATTATAATATTATTATATTACCAAAACACACCTCCATTCCAAAAGCTACCCACCTACACCCAACCATCCCTCACTGAGCCTGTGCTCTGAATTTCTGCTAGTGTATAAACACGAAAGGAGGAAATTTTATGTCAATCATCAAAATGGTATGTATGACTAGAATTACTCAACCTCGACCGGATAGGTAAAAATAGTATATAAATAGCCTAAGAATGGAGGGATGTTAAGGTCCACACCATCACAAACAAGTCAGAAATATACCATCACAAACCATCACTGACTTTGGCAACCAGTGAATGGACTGAGACTCTCTTACACCCATAGGGACACCTTGGGTGAGATTTGAACACTTAGTTATCCTACAAAACTTGGAAATCTCTACGAGTTATTTATGCTGCTATATTACTCAAGTAGTTCTATGTTGTTCTATGCATAGTTTTAGGTGATTTGTAACTTTTCATATTTGAAAAGTCATGGCTGT
This sequence comes from Laterallus jamaicensis coturniculus, assembly GCA_022605575.1. Lineage (NCBI taxonomy): Eukaryota > Metazoa > Chordata > Aves > Gruiformes > Rallidae > Laterallus > Laterallus jamaicensis. The sequence goes on along the minus strand of JAKCOX010000031.1, from coordinate 5,803,717 downwards.
CAGGAGAGGCCCCTGGGGACTGGAAAAAAGGTCATGTCACTCCCATTTATAAGAAAGGGAGCAAGGAAGACCCAGGGAATTACAGGCCGGTGAGCCTCACCTGGGAAGTGAGGAGCAGATCCTCCTGGATGACATGCTGGAGCACATGAGGGAAGAGCACGTGATCCGGGTCAGCCAGCACGGCTTCACCAAGGGAAGGTCGTGCCTCACCAATCTGGTGACTTTCTATGATGGAGTGACAGCATCAGTAGATAAAGGGAAGGCGACCGATGTCATCTACCTGGACTTGTGCAAGGCCTTTGACACAGTCCCCCACCACATCCTTATCTCTAAACTGGAGAGATGTGGATTTGATGGGTGGATAAGAAACTGCAGCTCGCGAGGCCAATGGTATCCTGGGCTCCATCAGCAGAGGGGTGGCCAGCAGGGACAGGGAGGTGATTGTCCCTCTCTACTCTGCCCTCATGAGGCCCCACCTGGAGTACTGTGTCCAGATCTGGGGCCCCCAATACAAGAAGGATGTAGAACTGTTGGAGAGGTTTCAGAGGAGGGCCACAAGGATGATTAGAGGGCTGGAGCACCTGGCCTACAAGGAGAGGCTGAGGGAGCTGGGCTTGTTCAGCCTGGAGAAGAGAAGGCTGCGGGGGGACCTCATTGCAGCTTTCCAGTACCTGAAGGGAGCATACAAACAGGAGGGGAATCAACTTTTTAAAAGGGCAGATAATGGCAGGACAAGGGGGAATGGTTTAAAGCTAAAGGAGGGAAGGTTTAGATTGGATATTAGGGGGAAGTTTTTTACAGCGAGAGTGGTGAGGTGCTGGAACAGGCTGCCCAGAGGTGGTGGGTGCCCCATCCCTGGAAGTGTTTAAGGCCAGATTGGATGGGGCCCTGGGCAACCTTGTGTAGCTCCAGGCCTGAGGTTGGTGGCCCTGCCTGTGGCAGGGGGGTTGGAGCTTTATGATCCTTGGGGTCCCTTCCAACCCTTGCCATTCTATGATTCCATGATTCTATTTTATGTTGCTGTATTATCTGTACCTGCTTTTGTAGACAGCATACTATCAATCTGTATTCTGTTGCCTCAGTAAATTGCATCAGTCACTAATCTAGCCATGAGAGCTTTTACTGAATGCAACCAAACTCCTTAAGTTTGGATGTGCTAGTTCAGTGAATGCAACGAGACTGAAGGTGCCTTGTACTATGTATGCGTCCATAACAGTGATAGTTCATTATATTGAATGTGGCTGGGCTTACAGGGTTGAATTGGTAATCACTCAGAATCCAAGTCCAGCCACCCTCAGCCCCTCTGATATCAGAGGACAAGCTGGAACATAAGGGGGCTTACTTTCTGCCAAATACCTTTACCCTTTACTGCAAACAAACAAACAAAACCCACAATCTGGTATTGTTTCCCTTAAAACAAATGAGTTTTGAAGCAGTATTTAGTGGCAACAAAGCCAGGATGAAATTCCTACCAAACCTAGAAAACTTGGAAAGCATATTTCTTTTTCTTGATGATGATGATGTATAATATTTCATACTTGTTTTATTAAGAATTAAAAAAAATTACATGGTATTATCAAGAAATGGAGAAAAATTAGGTTTTCTAGGTGTGTATGTCTTCTAATGAGAAGTGTTCCTTTATATACTTTCAATGTCGAGTTACACTATGTCTAAGGCTACTTAACACTTTCAAAGTGATGCCTTGGAAATTTGACTCCCCTATAGTTTACCAGACAAATGCTGAAAAGTATGGAGGTTTTTTAACTAGTATGGGAGAGGAAATGTTCTATTATTTAAGCTTTGACAAAATTCCATCTGTACAGAGTTACTGTGCAGATAGCAAGTTTAAGTGCTGCATGTATATATGATAAAGTAGATGCAATTAAAAATAATACTATTGTGTGAAAACATTATTTGTCCTTCAGTGTAGAGCTAAAAACTCTAAGCGTTAATGTATAGGAAGAATAAATGCAGGGTTTAACCCACAGAATGCCTTTTGGGTTTTTATCAGGGCTTGTAAGGGCAGTGTACAAGTCATCCATACTCTGGATTTACTGGATTTATATCATCCTAAAAATATGGGTCCAGATATTTTCCAAAAGACTTTTTACCCTAAATTTATCTCTCCCTTCAGAGAAGTAGAGTGACCTCACTGGCACTGGTAACAAAAACAGTTTAAGAACTTCATAGCTCTATTCCTTTGCCCCTGCAATGCCTTTTATTCTACTTTTTTACATGGTTACTTAAAACAGTTTCTTTCAAAGCTTTAAAGCTTGATGCTTTACAAACTATAAGAATCAGCATCACCAGAACTGCAGAAGTGGAAATGAGCTGTGTCAATCAGCATTTCCACCAAAGATTTTAGAGAATGATAATCTAGCAGAGTCCATGTTGGTCTGATTATCTTATGAGACACTTCCTTTCATTATACTAGGAGACTCTTAGCAGCTTTGGGTCCTCACAGCACTGTCAAACACATAAAAGCCAAACCTTCTCAACATGTTACAGATCAGAAGAGATAAATCAGCTACCAAAATCTGCTTGAAGTTTTGTAAGCTATTCAAAAAGATCTTTATAGTGAGTCACCAGTCTTGCAAAGATAGGTCACATTTAAATTATCAGCTAATGCATTATTTATATTGGAGAGATCGTAACTCAGAAATCATAGCTACAAACAGGAGAAAGGTCTATGTGAGAGCAGTGAAATTATACTGCAATTTGCTCAGCTACAAAGATAAATTATTTCTAAGCAATATATATCATACCTAACAGTGCTAGACAAATAAACTGTCCCTGAATTATAGTGGAACAGGACAAAATGCTACCAATTTCAATGAAAAACTGAGTGTGGTTTACAAGATAATGACAGTCCTCACAGACAGAAGAATACATGGTTCCCAGTGGGCTACAAACTACAATTTAAGCCAGAAGCTCCAGTGACAAAACTGATTGCTAGAATTCTGAAGAAAGAGCAATAAAATCATGAAATAAAACCATTAGGTATTGTCAGGCTTAAACTGGAAAATGTATGATGTAGGAAGTTTATCATGCAAAAGAAGGAAAAAGAATACAAGTGAACGCATGATCTAGAAGACAGATAAAGAGAATTTAACTCTAAAATAACTTTCTTATCTCCCCTCTGCTCCAAGCCTTTTCTTCTCCAGCCTGAGCAGTACCAACTCTCACAGCCTCTCCTCATTAGAGAGGTCTTTGATCAACTTAGTGGCCCTTTGCTGGACTCACTCCAGTATGGAGATGTCTTTTTGTACTGGGGAGCCCAGAAATGCACACAGTGCTCCAGGTGTGGCCTCACCAGTACTGAACAAAGGGGAAGGATTCCCTCCTTCAACCTGCTGCCAATACTCCTCCTAATGCAGCTGTTGGCCTTTTTTGCCACAAGGCTGCATTGATGATTCATGGTCAGCTCGGTGCCCACTAGGAGCCCCAGGGCCTATTCTGCAAAGCTGCTTTCCAGCTTGTCAGCCTTCATCTCATACTGGTGCATGGGGTTAATTCATCCGAGGTTCAGGACTTCTGATTTTTCTTCACTGAACTTCAGGAGGTTCCTGTAAGCCCATTTCCCCAGCCTTCTGAAATCTCTCTGCATGTCAGCACAACCCTCTGATATGTCAGATACTCCTCCCAGTTTTATATCACTGCAAACTTGCTGAGGGTGCACTATGTCCCAGCATCAAGGTCATTAATGAAAATCTTAAACACTATTAGCCCCAGTATTGAGGTATCAATCAAGTGATCACTGGTCACTTGTCTGCAACTAGACTTAGTGCCATTGATGATAACTATCAGCACCCAGCTCTTAAACTAGTTTTCAACCAACCTCGCTATCTATTTACCTTACTTTTCCAGCTCATCTATGAATATGTTATGGACAATATTATGTTTGACAATATCAAAGGCTTTAGTAAAGACAAGGTAAACAGCACCCACTGTTCTCCCCTTGTCCAACAAGCCAGTCATCTCAATGTAGAAGGCTATCAGGTTGATTTAGCATGATTTCCTCTTCATAACTCCATGCTGACTACCCACAATGACTTTCTTGTTCATGTATTTAGAAATGGTTCCTAACAGGATATTCTTCATCACCTGTCCAGGGACTGAGGTGAGGCTCACCAGCCTCTAGTTTTCCTGATCTTTCTTCTTGCCTTTCTTGAAGATAGAAGGGACATTTGTTCAGTCTTCTGGAACTTCTCAGAGTTGCCAGAAGCTTTCAAAGTTGAACTAGAGTGGCCTTGCAATTATATCAGCCATCTCACTCAGCATTTGTGGGTGCAACCTGTCAGGCCCCAAAGACTAAGGTATGTCCAGTTTGTTCAAAGTGCTTCCTAACCTGGGCCTCCTCCATGAAGGGCAAGTCCTCCTTGTTTCAGATCATCCCTCTGGTCTGAGGGGCCTGGATACTCAAAGACCAGTTTTACTGGGAAAGATTGAATTAAAAGCTTTTGGTATGTGGGCCTGCTCTGTGTTATTTGTCAATAGTTTTCCTACCCTATTCAGCAGCGAATCTACATTTTCTCAAGTCTTCCTTTTGCTGTTTTAGGTACTTGTAGAATCCTTTCTTGTGCTTGTTTATTTCCACCAGTAAATTCACATATGATTTTTAAAACATGCTAGGACATGTAATTGTTTTCCTCATAGGTTGGAAAACAGGTTCTTTCTTTTCTTTTAAATCTTGGGAGGCACTCAGGTGAGAGTGTTGCAAGTTGACAGAATCTGTGAACATTTTGCAATGTACGGGCCTCATGTGAGCCAGGATTCCTACTAGATTGGAAGTAATGTATCATATGGTCATAAAAGGTTAGTATATGAGAAACCTGGGGTTACCTAACAGTGAAACATGAGACCATATAGTTTACACCAAGGCTGTGAACAGGATTTAACTGAAGGAAAAAAATGTACTACGTGCTGTCACGTATTGACCGTATGTAACGTCCAGGATGCATGATAATTTTGCCTGCAAAGGAAACTCCAGATAAAGAGACTCAGATCAAAAGAAGTGCTGCAGAGAAGTGAAAGGGACATGGGGAAATAAGAATAGCAGATAAGAGTTACTGAAGTTAGGACACATAATTAAGCTATCCTCATGAAAAATGCCACAAGATAATTAGCAGCCAGCAGAGATAAGTACTTCAGTTTTATTACCTCACAAGAAACATTCAAGATATGTGAACATATGCTTTAAAATGTCAGTGTCTCATTCTGACCTCTTCTTAGACGTCAAAATTTTTTACTCTTATATTGTAATACATTTTAATTTCTGCCACGTTCTGGAAACTTTCTACAGCCCAGTGTTCACAACAAAATGTTGGAAGTGTAGATAGGGTCAAAGAATCTTGCATTAACTCCCAAATATACTGTTCTAATAAAACTTAAGACTGCAACCTAACTCATAGACATGTTTTATTTCTATCTATGAATAAGAAGAGGCTCATGAGCCATAGGATGCCCACTGCTCATGCTGGTGCTGCCACTGCAGTAGCATGGTCCGCTGGGACTCTCCAGGAAGGTGTCCTGGTTGGAAGTGTTCAAACTAAACTTTTGAAATGGCTTTATTCCCCACTGTTGCTGAAGGTGTGTGGATCGTGCACTGTAAACAGGCCCTCCTCTGTCACAACAGTTAACTAACAAACCAGTAGTACCTCCCTCACACTTCCCTTGTCTGAGCCATACATCCCACTACAATATAACCCTTTGAGATGGTCAGCTACCATTCATTTCACTCAGCATGTCATAACATATGGACAGGGTAAAGGAGGAGCTTGGAGACAACAGAAGAGTGGTCACCAACAAAGTACCCTGCTCATCTCACAGGCTGTCACCATAGGGTAGAGCCACCTATATGCTCTGAGTCTCCTTATGGCCCATGGCAAGCATAAAGTGGCAATCAGAGACTCTCATGATGGCTATGCCTTGGTAAATCTGTGCTTTGGGTTTGCATGACACAGTTTTGAAGTGGGGGTGGAGGAGCTGCAGGGGTGGCTTCTGAGAGAAGCTGCTAGAAGCCTCCCCAGTGTCTGGCAGAGACAATACCAAGATGGACTCAATGTTGGCCAAGGACAAGCTAGTCATCATGAGTGGTAGCACCTCTATGATAACATATTTAAGAAGGAAGAAGGAAAAAAAAAAGTGATAGCTTTTTCCCACCAGAGACAAGAATGAGAAGACATGAGAAACTCTGCAGACACCAAGGCCAGTGAAGAAAGAAGGGGAGGAGATGCTTCACGCACCAGAGCAGAGATTCCACTGCAGCCCACAGAGAAGACCATGGTGAAATAGGCTGTCCCCCTGCTCCCCATGGCAGATGATCAGTAGAGATTCCACCTGTGGTCCATGGAGGATCCCACACTGGAGCAGGTGGAGACACCTGAGGGCAGCTGTGACCTGGAGGGAAACCCAAGCTGGAACAAGCTTCTGGCAGGACCTGAAGGCTGTGGAGAGAGGAATCCATGCTGGAGCAGATTTGCTGGCAAGACCTGTGACACCATAGGACACTGTGCTTCAGTCAGTTCCTGAAGGTTTGCACCCCATAGAAGGGACCTATGCTGGAGCAGTTTGTGAAGAACTGCAACCTGTGGGAAGAACTCATGTTGGAGAAGTTGGTGGAGGACTGTCTCCTGTGAGAAGGAACCCATGATGGCACAGGGGAATTGTGTGAAGAGTCCTCCCCCTAAAAAGAAAGGAGCAGCAGACAATGCATGCTGAACTGACTGCAGTCCTCACTCCCTGTACCTCTGTGCTGTTCAGGGGGAGGAGGTGGAGAAATCGGGAATAAAGTTGAGCCCAGGAAGAAGGGAGGCATGAGGGGAGGTCTTTTAATATTTGCTTTTATTTCTTATTATCCTACTATGTTTTGATTGGGTAATAAATTTTGTGTTGAGTCTGTTTTGCCCATGATGCTAACTGTTGAGTGATCTTTCCCTGTTCTCATCTTGACCCATGAGTGTTTCATAATGTATTTTTTCCCTCGTCCTGCTGAGAAGAGGGAGTGATAAAGTGGCTTTGATGGGCAGCTGGTCTCCAGCCAGGATCAACCCACCACAACCTGGGATCACACCATTTTCCAGACATAGGCTGTTCAAGCCTTAGTTGCCAACATCAGGATGCAAAAGGCTTCTTTTGAGGTCTCATGCCACAATGTGATGTGGACAACAGAGAAAAAGTATGCAGATTTCCAGGATCTAAAATGCCCATTTGGTCCAGCTATAGGTTGTCAGTGCCTTCCAGGTGCTGACTATGCAAACATTTCTAGACTCCTCTCAAAGGGTGAGCTTTCTCTCCTTTTCATTTCTCAGTATATAGTGTCCGCATGGATTTTGACTTTTATTTCAACAGAAGAGATCTAAAGAGGAATGTCTGTGGTTAAAAGGGGCAACCTTGTTGCATAAGCCTAAAAGGTTGAATTAGGCTTCAACAAATTAGTAAATCCAGAATAACCTGATAATACTCGATAATGGCTTTGGTACATGTTAAGCTCTATGCCACTTGCACATGGTACTTACTCCCTGCCTTACCTGTCCCCCCATCCCCAGTTTTTTTAGTCAGAACAATTTACATCATGGTATACTACAAATAGAATTAGTCTTTGATAGGTATGTATAAATCTAATTCTCCAATATATGTCTCGTTATAAGGTATAGGGTTTTTTGGTTGTGGTTTGGTTTGGGGTTTTTTTGTCTCTAGCAATACGAATAGGTTTACACACAAAAAATCAGGTTTTTTCTTTCCATCCTTCCATGAAGAAAGAGCAAGCTTACCTGGCTACTATCTCCTGAAAAATACTAAGACTAGTACATTTGAACACACCACATAGAATATATAGCAAACAGATATAGATGAGTATCTTAAGACCACATCAGTGTTTAATTATGAACACAATCCCCTTTCAACATTGCTAGATTTAGAATAAGACAGTGCAATGGAAGGCTTGAGAGTCAGTTGTGTAACTCAAAATAGGCAAAAGCATATTAGTTTTCTCTATTAAATCCCAATCATATGTAACTACAGTCCCTTTCTGTGTTTGCATTAACCTCTAGCCTTTCAAAAGAAGTAAGAAGCTGAATATGTACCATGCCTATAATTACCTTAAGCAAGTGAAATCATGATAAATGCTGTACTTAGTGCAGAAAATTAAACTAGCTCCTTATTCATTTTTTTTCACTGTAAAAGAACCCATAATGTAGTGGGCCTGTTTCAGTGACATTTCAGAAGTGTATTATGTACAAGATCCTGTAGAGAGAAGTAACCACAAATAACTTCTTTCCTGGAGGCTGATTAGTTCAGACAGACTGAGGAAGCAATAGGAAACCTGAACTGGCAGGCCTAGTGCCATCTGCAGCTCTGGAGGAGGAGGAGGCAAACAACTGATCATCAGATAGACCCAGGTGTGGTGAAAAGCCACCTACCTGCAAGTGATTCTCTGTGGGGTGAAGTTGGGTAGGCAAGCTATCAGAATACACATATACACAATCAATCATTCACTCAGCTTCAACTTCATGAAGCTGATTAGCCGTAGGACAATACAGCCTAGCTCTTGTGGATGCCTAGTTTCTCTCATCATGAAGCATTCTCTTTTCCTTTGATGGAAGGATGCTGATTAGATCCCAACTGATTCTGATGGTATTATGGGAACCAATACCAGGACAACAGATGGCATCACCTCCAGTTAAATTTCATGCTCTTTCATTTCAATCTTGAGGCTGCTGCTGGGAAGTTGTTTCCTACTATATATCAGCTGGACCTTGGCCTTTAGCTGAAAATCAGCAGGAAAACTTTGAGGCCAATATCAATGTTGATAAATATATTCCATTTAAGAGGACAGCAGTATTCATTCTACTCAAAAGGTTTTCTCAGTGATCTCTCATGTCATCTTTCTGCTTAATGAGCAAATGAATAATAGAGAGTGTTATGCAATTACTTTTACATATGCTTTTATAAATATAATCACTGACTTTGTCAGAATTAGGCAGATGTACAGAAACTGGATCAAACTGACTTAGGAATGAAGAAACAAAATGTGGATTTCACATGAGAAAACTGTGGGAGTATTTAAAAGGAAACACTGGGATCTTGGTTGTACCTCCTGTAATGAGCACTGGAAAAATATCATTGAAGTTCACATTCTCAGTGCAATGTCTGAACCACTGTTCTCCAGAAGTGGCAGATGACATGAGTCCTAGCTATAACTGGTTTCTCCTATTTATGGCTGAATGACCCACTTCTATAATACTAAACTCTGCAAAGTGATTTGTTATTTCCCTGTAATGTAACTAATTCCAACATACTGTCAGGAAATCTTGGAAAATTATCTGTAGAATTTGAATAGTTTAGGATGTGAGAACTTAATTTGTAAATGGATGAAGTTTTTCAAGTGATAAAATGCTTCTGAAAAAAAAAAGCTCTATGATTATACAGATTGCCTAATCTCTTGTTGTAATGTCATCAAGGAACACCTCCTGTAAGTAAAAGTTCAGTGTTCAAAACCAGCCAAAAAAAGGCAAGCTTAGACTAAGAACTATACAATGAAGTAAGAACCAATGATTTTGAAAGTAACGTTCTGCCACTACAGATATTCATGGAGCCTCATGTTTGAATACAGCATGTATTTCTTCCCATCTCATCTCAAAGAATAAAAGGCTGAAAGGGTCTTAGAGGAGGACAGCTAAGGGGTAGCACAATGCAAGCCTATAAAATGAATGGTGTGGTAAACCAGCACTAGAAATGAGAGGAATGAGTAGGCATTGTTCTCACAGTACAGAACCTAAAAAGAATCCACTGTAGTCAGCAGGCAGCACAGTCAAAACAAAAAGAAGTCCTTCCTCACACTCCTCCACTAAAGAAATCATTACCTTAGGGTTTTGGGGGTATGAGGAGAGGGAGAGAGGTAGGGGAGGAAAAAACAGAACAGAGTTCAAAACAGAGTAGAAAAAATACAGGGAAGATAAACATGGGTACAGACTCTCAATCAAGAATTTCTTAAAACTATTGATGGCTGGAAAGTAGCCCAGGAAAATCTTGCACAGAACCTCTTTCTTGAATGCTTTCCCTGTGCATCTGTTGGATGCCACCGTTGGCCATGAAACACCACAGCTGATGCAGTTCTCACCACATTTTGATGGTACTCTTTTTTGAAAGTTTCAGGCAGCAGCAAGAGTGAGCTGCTCTGTGAGGGAACTGTTGTTGGGAGCTTAGAGTGAAAGCAAGGCAAGCAGGGCATGAACCTCACTGATAGGTCCCATGGTACCAAGCAAGGGGGGGGGCATGCCCAGACGGCTTAACTGGAGGTCAAGCCAGGTGATGAAGTCAGTGAGCAAGTCTTGAATCAGTGAGGCACATGGCTGTGCAGTGGCTGAGCTGCAGCGTAACTCAAAGACAAGAGGGAAAGCCTTAAAGCAGAGAGCTGGGAAAGCTGTTGCTCTTCATCGCTTTCCCTTACAAAGCTCTTCCCCCCACAGCTCTCATATTCAAGGCCAAAAGCTGGTCCTGAGCCCAGGATAGCAAACCAAGTTCAGGGAGAAGCAAGAGGCTGTGCTCAAGATCCTGACAGCTTTTGTTCCCACGCTCCACCAATGCACTGAGTGCTATGTTAGCTTTCTGCTGCATTTCAAACACACAATACATATGCATTTTTTAAGCACCAAACTCAATTTACCTAAGAAATAAACTTAGCCTTCTTGTATTCAGGGGATGCATTTCTGCTCCACTGTCATCACAACACTGGTTTCAGTAGTATTTTTCATATTCATTTAGAAAAATAATGCTATGATAGTGGCTGATGTGTGTCCTTTTATCACTTGTAGTCTATCATTATGACCTTCGACGCAACTGGTGGGCACAGCCTTTGAAACGTGTTCCTTTCAGAAAATTACCAGAACTCAGTGTAACAAAGTTCAGGTCACAGTAGATGACATTTTTCATTGGTTAAACATTTAATTAACCATTAGTTCATTTTAAGAACAGCAAACAGGTTGGTTGGTTTTGGGGTGGTTCTTTTTTCTGTCCAAGGGATATATTTTGTTTTAATTACATCCTAAACTGGTAGAAGCAGGTCTGTTACAGAGATGATGGGTGCCTCTGCAAATCTTTTAATGGGCAATTACATTCATTTTGGCCTTCAGATCCAAAACATACAAGACTGTTCTTACATTCAAATTTTGTTATTAAGCCCGCTTGTCTATTAGTAACTGCCCTCTTCAAAGAAAGCTACAGAACTGGAGTTTTTAGAGATGTGTGGTTCATTAAGTACTTATATTTCTTAGAAATTTTCTTGAGCTTTTATGGTTCAGCAAATTCACTCTTAGCTGCCAAAATGCTTTCAGATTCTCCTGCTCTTAATAGAACTGCCATCAGAGTTTTAACATGTGAAAATAGCTTTCTTCTTTATATGTTCTGCACCACAATAATTCATTTGGCAGTTAGCTCATTTTTTAAAAAGGGAACTGAGGGCTTCCCATTGAAAACAGCATAAACTGTGTATTATTTATTCCCTGTCTTGACCTTTCTTCACACTGATTTGCTGTTTATCATGAAAAGAGAACACCTACCAAGACCCTATACATTGTCATTGCCCCAGGAAAATGAAAAAAGAATGAGCAGGAACCTCATACAACTCCCTAAAGATGTCACTACAGTCATGGAGAAGAGAGTTAAGTCGCTGGATACATAGATCTACAAGGAAGGAAAAAATTCCCCTCTTTTTTTATGTTGGAGATAACTGGCAGGTCAGAGGGGTTGAGAATAAAGTTCTAACTCTTAATATTTGATAGAGATGAAACTAACGGTCTTGGAGAAAACAGTTTCAATGGAATATACAACACCTCTCAGCCTGTAGCTTTTATTATTGACTCTTCCACAGCTTGCATTTCCCCTGTCTTCAATGAAGAGTATAAGGCAAGGGGAATTTAGAACAAGAGTCACTCAATTATCTTCTGAAATATATTTTTCTACACTAACTGTGGTGGAAGGCCACAGAAACTAGCTGGCAGACATGGTTAGCTAAAATAGATGACCATAATTGGTGTGAAAACACATCTCATTCTGCATAAAGTGAGACAAGACTGGAAAGTGATCAAGATGGAATTATGGAAAGGGAATTGCAGGCAACTTTGGGAGAAAAAAAGTTATATTCAATGATTGAGAAAGGAAAACAACCTCTATTACTATAAGGAACATATCTGACAAATGCTGAAAAATGTCAATTTTTTATAAGAAATTAATATTTTCTCATATCACAGAAACACAGAATCACAGAATCGTAGGGGTTGGAAGGACCTCAAGAGATCATCAGGTCCAACCTCCCTGCCAAAGCAGGCTCCCTAGCTCATATTACACAGATAGGCATCCAGACGGGTCTTGAATATCTCCAGAGAAGGAGACTCCACCACCTCCCTGGGCAGCCCGTCACAGGGCTCTGTCACCCTCACTGTGAAAAAGTTCTTCCGTGTGTTAGTGCGGAACTTCCTGTGGTCTAACTTGCCCCTTGTCCTGTCTCCACAGATCACAGAAAAGGGGCTGGCCATTTCCCCCTGCATCCCATGCTTAAGATAATTGTAAACACCAATTAGGTCTCCCCTTAATCTTCTTTTCTCTAGACTGAACAGTCCCCAGCTTATTCAGCCTCTCCTCATAGGGGAGATGCTCCAGGCCCTTAATCATCTTCGTAGACCTTCTTTGGACTCTCTCAAGGAGATCCCTGTCCTTTTTATAGCAGGGAGCCCAGAACTGGACACAATACTCCAGGTAGGGCCTGACCAGGGCAGAGTAGAGGGGGAGGATCACCTCCTTCAACCTGCTGGCCACACTCCTCCTGATGCACCTCAGGATCCCATTGGCTCTCTTAGCCCCCAGGGCACACTGCTGACTCATAGCCAACCTGTCATCCACTAGGACCCCCAGGTCCTTCTCCACAGAGCTCTTCTCCAGCAGGACATCCCCCAGCCTGTACTGAAATGATATGAATATAATCCAAAACAGTCTCAGAAATTTTACACATTGAAAGTCATTATATGCTAGTGAGTGTCAGTGTGCTCAGGATTACCATGGTTAAAAAACGGACTTACGTATTTAAAAGTCTCAACATTTTAAAGTTTTTAAATGCTAAAATCTTAGAATCATAGACTGCCTTAGCATAGAAGGGGCATTTAAAAGTCATCTAATCCAACACCACCGCATAAAGCAAGGGCATCTTTAACTAGATCAGGTTGCTCAGAGTCTGATCTTGAATGTTTTCAGGGATAGGGCCTCCACTACCACTCTGGGAAACCTGTTCCAGTGATCTACCATCTTCATAGTGAAGAACTTCCTAATATCTCATCTAAACCTGTCCTGCTCTAGTTTAAATCCATTTTCCCTTGTCCTATCACTACACTACAGTGACTGTGGTAGTGCCCTTGTGACAACATAATAAAAGAAAAAAAACCCAACCAAACACAAGTGGATGCTTTTTGCTACCAGAGAAAGGAGTGAGAAGACATAAGAAACTTTGCAGACACCAAGGTCAGTGAAGAAGGAGGGGAGGAGGAGCTCCAGGTGCCAGAGAGAAAGATTCCCCTGCACCCCATGGAGAAGACCATAATGGAGCAAGTTGTCCCCCTGCAGCCCATGGGTGATGATGGGGAGCAGAAATCCCATCTACAGCCTATGGAGTCCCAACATTGGAGAGCGTGGAGACACCTGAAGGATGTTGTGACCCCGTGGGAATCCCACATTGGAGCAAGATCTCGGCAGGACCTGCAGCCCAAGGAGAGAGGAGTCCATGCAGGAGAGCAGATACGCTGGCAGGACTTGCGACACTGTGGGGGACTGTACTGGAGCAGTCTGTTCCTGAATATCAGCACCCCATGAAAGGGATCCATGCTGGGGCAGTTGGTGGAAGCGCCATGGGAAAAGACTCCTGTTGGAGAAATTCGTGGAGGACTGCCTCCTTTGGGTGGGATCCCATTTTGGAGCAAGGGAGAAGTCTGAGGAATCCTCCCCCTAAGGATGGACCAGCAGAGACAACTCATGAGGAACTGACTGAAATCCCCATCTGTGCCACCTGTGCCCCTGTGCCACCTGGGGCAGGAAAGGAGAGAAATAATGAATAAAGCTGAGCTTACAAAGAAGGGAAGAATGGGGGGAAGGTCTATTAAGATTTGGTTTTATTTCTCATTATCCTACTCTTTTTTCATTGGATATTTTCTTGGGCTGGGGGGAAGGGAAATGACAAGGGATGTGGTGGTAATAAATTAGATGCTTTTTATTATTTATTATTACTAAGCTTATTATTGCTATTTTTTTTAATTATTCTGTTTTGCCCATGATGCTAATTGCAGAATGATCTCTCCCTGTCCTTATCACTGACTCCTAAGCCTCTCAGTAAGTATTTTTCCCCCTGTCCAGCTAAAACAGGGAGTGATAGAGTGACTTTGGTGGGCATCTGGCCTCCAGCCAGGGTTAAACCACCACGGTGTCATTAACAAAGATATTAAACAACACTGGTCCTATGACAGATCCTTGAGGGACACCACTTGTCACTCCTCTCCAGCTGGATATCAAGCCACTGATTACTACCCTCTGGATGCAACCTTCCGGCCTATTTCTTATATACCAGACAGTCCACCCATCAAATCCATATTTCTTAAATTTAGAGAGAAGGATGTTGTAGGGTACCATGTCAAAGGCCTTGCAAAATTTAAATAGATGACATCCATTGTCCTTCCTTTGTCCAATGATGCAGTCACTCCATTATAGAAAGCCACTAGATTGGTCAGGCAGGACTTGCCATTAGATAAGCCATGCTGGCTGTCTTGAATCACCTCCTTGTCCTCCATGTGCCTTAGCACAGCTTCTATAAGGATCTGTTCCATGACCTTCCCTGTCACAGAGGCTGACAAGTTGGTAGTCCCTAAGGTCTTCTTTTCTACTCTTTGTATAAACAGGTGTAATTTTTCCTTTCTTCCGGTCACTGGGGACTTCACCTGATTGCTGTGACTTTGCAAATATCATGGAGAATGGCTTGGAAACTACATCAGCCAGTTCCCTGAGAACTCTGGGATGCACCTCATCAGGTTCCATGGGCTTGTTCAGAGTCAGGTTCCTAAAATGAACTTTGAGTTCACTAACAGCAGTAGGGGCATAGTCATCCCAGGTCTCCATTACAGAATCATAGAATGTGTTAAGTTGGTAGGGACCTTTAAAGGTCATCTACTACAAACCCCCTGCAGTAAGCAGGAACATCTTTAATAGATCAGGTCGCTCAGAGCCCCATCAAGCCTGACCTTGAATATCTCTAAGGATGGGGCCTCTGCTACCTCTCTGGGGAACCTGTTCCAATGATCTCCCAACCTTATATTGAAGAACCTTTTCCTAATATCCAACCTAAATTTACCTCTTTCTAGTTAAAATTCATTTCCCCTTGTCCTATCACTACATGTCCTTACAAACAGTCCTTCCCCAGCTTTCCCGTAGGTCCCCTTCAGGTACTTGAAGACCGCTATAAGGTCTCCTCGGAGGCTTCTCTTCTCCAGGCTGAACAAGGCCAACTCTATCTGCCTGTCCACATCGGAGAGGTCCTCCAGCCCTTTGATCATTTTTGTGCACTCCAACAGGTCCATGTCCTTCTTGTGTTGAGGGCTCCAAAGCTGGACACAGTTTTCCAGGTGCGGTCTCACCAGAGCAGAGCAGAGCAGAGCAGAGCAGAGCAGAGCAGAGGGGCAGAATCACCTCTCTTGATCTGCTGGCCACACTTCTTTTGATGCAACCCAGCGTGCTCTTGACCTTCTGGACTGTAGATGCACATTGATGGCTCATGATGGCATTTCATCCATGAGTACTGCAAAGTTTTTTTCACAGGTCTGCTCTTTATCTCATCATCCTGCAGCCTGTATTCATAATGAGGATTGTTCCAACCTATATGCAGCACCATGCACTTGTCCTTGTTGACGTTCATGAGGTCTCTAGCTGGTCCAGCTCCCTGTGTGTGGCACCCTGTCCCTCTGGCTGACTGACTGCACTACCCAGCTTGATGTCATCAGCAAACTTGCTGAGGGTGCACTCAATCACATCTTATTAATTATCAATAAAGATATCCTTGTCCCTACAGAACCTGGCAACATCCCTGTACCTTCCCCAAGATACCTGTCCCCCTTACACTGCCTGTGTAGTTCCATCCTGCTCATGACTATTCTTTAGGGACATCTCTTCACACTCTATCCATTTCTTAACATAGAGGGCAACACCTCCACCCTTCCTTCTCCTGTCCCTTCTGAACAGCCATCGATAGCCACACTCGTCATGGGATTCATCACAGCAAGTTTCGTTAATGGCCACTATGTTGTAGCTTTTTAGTAGCATGGTAGGTTCCAGTTCCTCCTGTTCGTTGTCCAAGCTGTGTGCATTGGTGTAAAGGCACTTCAGCTGGGCTAGTGGCTGTGCCACCTTCTTAGATGGACACCTCTTTATTCTTTCAAGGCGTTCCATGGAAGTTTCTCTGTTGTCTCCTATTACATCAGGAGCCTCTGGCTTGTCTCTGTAAGACTTTGCCTGTGCTGCAGTGCCTTTACACCAATGTACACAGCATCTTGGCATTCCTTGCCAAGTTTAGATACAGCTATGTGATTTGATAAAAGGCCTTGTATATAGACAATAAATATCAACTTGAGGGCAGATCACAGAAGTATAACTATTCTGTTAATGACATTCAGGAATAAAATATGGGAATTTGTGAATTTCAGATGATCAGGTGGATATTACCATTTAAATAATTTGAGTGAAATAGATTTCTAATCTGTGAACATGAAATTGTACCGTGCATATTTGACATACACAATTTTTAAGTAACAACACAAGGAACTCATGGAAGATTATAGACTTTTATTTCAGTAGATATGAAGATGAAATCTGGATATTTTATCAGCAACATTAGAAGTGTCATCCGCTGGTTATCAGCATTAATTCGAACATAAAGGCATGACGCATTTGGTGCCTAACAGCACCAAGACCATTATGAAGACAGATGTTGGGCAGAGGGCACATTTAATTAGATTAGCTAGCTACATTACTGTGTGAGTTACTATTTCTGTTTGCTCTGACTAACAAATGGTTTCAGAATGTTGTTAACCACCCATTCTTTTGCACATTGCTTTTAGCAAATGCTGCATTCATTTGTAATCCCCCAGTACACATATATTCTTTAGCTTCTTAGGCACACGAATCTAGTCTCTAAATAGGAATGGTGGTAGCAATTACAAAACAATGTGGAAAGATAATTTCCTGTGAGAAAATTGTGAGCAAACAGTGCTTTGTCCATGATAAATTTTTTGCACAAAGGCTACTTTTAACAATTATCTTCAGGAAAAAACAGTGGTGAATTCTAGCTAGACTCTTCCACTTACTTTCCTGCTGCTTTCCATCTAGTTACTTATCTACCTTCCTGCCTATCAATCTTCATTTAGACATTTGTTAGATCTTTGTCCACAATGTGTTAGACCAAAGATCCATTAATAATCCTGATTTCTGCAGTGTACAGTTGCATATATTATGCAAAAATGGATACTACATTCAGGGCATGTCGGACAGTCATCCTTGCCTTGACATCTCCCGCCTGTTTCTGGCAGCTGACATTTTATCATAGAAGGAAATCTTCAGCCACTATAGGTACTATTCCATTAGCATAAAAAGTCAGAGTGGACACATTAAAAACTGAGACAAAGTTGTAGAATTTTTGAAGCTGTTACCTTGACACTTGAAATCTATTCTAAATAACATCATTTTGGGTAGTTATTGGGGTAGCAGCTTTTATGACTTTTTTTCAACGAGTAAGCACACCCAAAGTAAAATAGCCCAGGCAGAAAAACACTGCTTTGTACCACAGAACTGTGCTCACCTATAGCACTCCTTTGGGCTTCCAGCAAGTCTTTTCATCCCCATGTCAGCAAAGCAGATAAGGTTAATGGATGATGTATTTTCCTAAGCATGTTTCTCAGCTTTGCTATATTGCCCTTTAAAATATGAAGCAGACTCTCTGAAGCCATATAAATAATAGTTTACCAGAGACCTTCAAAAAGGTGGTTGATGCCCTTGCCTTTGGCTGTATTTTCCTGACTCTGTCAGATAGGAACAAGAAGAATTGCTCTGTAAAACGGATGATTAAAACAAAAAACAAAAAAAACCCTATCTACCACTACTACCACCAAGCTTCTTCCATGAATACAAATGAAACTGATGGAAACTAAAACCATTGGGCAAGGATGATAAACCATTCAAGTACTGCACTACAAAAAACGAACAAAATAACGCAGTTGTCACTGCACATACTTTTGTAGGGAAGATGTGCATTGTTCTGTCAGATGAAGGTAGGATTACTTCTTGAATTTTCCTCTTGGCATTTGTAGACTGCTAAGTATTACCAGAAATGAATTATTGTTATTCAACCTTGTTTTGAACCTTGGGCAGGGTAGTGTAGCTTTTATTTCTATCAGGAAATGCTGATAACCCTCATTCTATTTCTTGCTTTTAGTGTTACAGATGCCAGCTTTATCAGTGCCTTTCTCTGAGGGAAGCTTTTAAATGTTTTTTCAGTATTATGATTCAGTAACTTATTTCTGCCAACAAGCTTTTTAGGTACGTGTATCAATAGATTTTTTCCAGATTCCCAAGTAAGTAGAAATCAGTTGGAGAGTATGTCTCAGTGATGAAAACATTGCAGAGATCCAGCTCTACATGTTTACTCATTTTCACCACGTGCCAGCCCTCATACTTGCCTAGTTCTTCTCTCACAGTCTCCTATCAAACCCATTTAAATCCACAGCACAGAATCCTCAGAACTACAGGATGGTATCCATGGCACACAGTCTCAGACCCTTCTAGTCAGATGAGAAAAATTTTCTCCTCATTTATGTTTGCTTTATACTACTGACCAGAATGGTATTATCCTAGCACAGTATGGCAAAACAGGATCCAGCCCTGGTGCAAGTACCCTGATGGCACTAGCCGGGGTCTGCACCTCTGAGGTCTCTGTGAGGAGAACCTGGGGCTGCCCTGGGCCACATGTTGGTTCCAACTGGTTCCAGCAGACCCACCATAGGGAATAACTGAGTCCCTCAGCCATGGGTGGGCATCTCAGGGAATGTGATGCTAAAGGAGGGCAGGATGCTGCCTGGTGATGAGGGAAAAAAAGGAGCTGGAGTATTTTAATTGGCAAAAATTGAAATTTACCCCAAGTTGCATCTGTTTGGCCTGTGACAGTAACTGGTAAGTGATCTCACCATCTTTATCTGGCTCCTTGAGCTTTTCCATCTTATTTTCTCTCCTTGTCCTTTTGAGGAGGGGGATTGAGTTATCTGCCGGGTGGGCATCTGGCAGTTAGCCAAGGTCAACCCACCATGTTAATACCAACAGATTTTGCTTCTTACACCAAGAAGAAGTTTCAGCCCAACAGGTAGTAAACATAGGATAGTAAAGCTTTGTTTGTCCTTTAATGAAACAAATATGAAGCTTCTGAAAAGGTTTCAAACACATCAATTTCATTCACGAGGGAGAATCATTATCAACAAAATAAAAATATCACTGGTGTCCAGAGACTGGTTATTTCACCCTTGTAAAACCTTAACTTGCTCATGTAGACTGTACATTTAAAGAGAGATGTAATTTTTGTTGCATTATACTTGTAGAATCTTATTTTTAAAAAATGAAAATACTTGAGGACTTGACTGAGACATACAGAAGATGTACTGTTATCCTCAACTTCAACTGGGGTTACAGAAGTTTAGTGGCTTGAAAAAGGCAGCCCTCACCATCATACTATTTAAAATATTGGAGACATCTTGACCACTTCTCAAATGTATTACTATTATGGTGTAAGATTAATCCATTTTGCTTATGCCTAGCAAAGTAGAAAAATTGCCTAAAAACAGAAAGAACTCATAATCATAACACAGTTGAGTAGCAAGGGATTGAATCAGGTCAAAAACATTACTTAAAAGCTAAAAGTCAGTTGCAGTAGAAGCAATGTTCCATTCCCTTTAGAATACAACTAAGGTTTACCTCAGAATATTTTAGATCATAAATGAATCCTACCATAATTCTATTGCCAAAGCAATGAGTGAATACCTTCATGTAACCATATCAAAAGACAGCTCAACTCAGAGCTGATACACACACAATCCCCAAACTCCTTGGGCAGCAAAAGTGATAGTAGAAAAAGAATAACTCCCTGCTAATACTATCTGTAACAATTAAGGTAAGAAAGTATATGTTATCTTTATAGCTTAAACTGAGAAATTTTGCTGTTACTGGAACAAGCAGCTTGCTAGGCTTCCAGCCTTAGATCTAAATAAAGTAATAATTCATGTCACTGATAACACCAGAACTGCTGCACAGTATCACATATCACTTCATTCAAAAAATACAAATATAGTAACCTACATACTTAATAGTTTTCAGTGTTCTGAGGTTATGTCAAGCACAGATGATCATCCAGTGATTTAACTCATATGGACAAATCCCATTGTTCATTTCTTTTCCCTTCTGTTTCAGCAGAGTTCTGCAGATATTACAGTTGTCATTATATACCCACAGGCAGTTTCAAAATGCCTACAGGCATCTTGCTTAGCTGCAGCTTGAGGTTTTGGACAAAAGTAGTGTCATACAGAGCTGCAAAACTTACCTGTCATTTTGTGGTATTTCAACCTGTAAAACATATGCTGGAGGTCTAAAGCTGCCACTGGTAAAACAGCCGTAATGTTCCTACGAATTCTACACAAGAACTCTATCAGAAAAACACTGCTTAAGGCAGTCCTATACAAGACAGAAGTTTGAAAGATAAATGGTTCCCTGAGCTGAAACCGATGTTTTTTTTCCTAAGTACAAGTGATTATAGCATAATTTCATGAGCTGCTAGCAAAGATTTTACAGTCCCAACTGGTAATATAAATAGACACTGTAACTTAATAAAATGCTTTCCAAAATGGGAAGTATGAACACATCTTGAAAAAAGTATGAAAAGCATGTTTTGGCAGT
The DNA here is from genome assembly GCA_022605575.1 of Laterallus jamaicensis coturniculus. NCBI lineage: Eukaryota > Metazoa > Chordata > Aves > Gruiformes > Rallidae > Laterallus > Laterallus jamaicensis. The sequence goes on along the minus strand of JAKCOX010000031.1, from coordinate 5,782,705 downwards.
ATTTTCTAGAGTACATGGCAAGGGAGAGTCTGTACCTTGCGTAACAGGTCACCCCTGAGAAATACAGAGAAATGGTGCTGGGAAATCTCAGAATACTTGCAAAATTGGTGGAAGACAAAACAGGCTACATTTTGATGTGTTCATACTTCCCATTTTTCCTACATTAAGATGAAAATACTGGCATCAATTAAAACCAAAACAAACTATCTTTAACAAAGTTAGGAAGATATATTGAGGTAAATAAAACCTTAATGATATTGAACCCCTGACACTAGATCAGAACATTAAAACGGAAAAATGTGAATTATTGAATTTCCATTATTCTTCAGTATTTACACAGCAGCAGAATCATTCATGCTGTAAGAATACCAAAATATTTTCTACTGATTAAAAGTTGTGCAGTAGCAATTATAGTAATCCTTCAGATTTTTTTGGACTGGGTAAATTTTATCTGAGAATATGGAAGGAATTAATTGTGAAGATTATCAAACTTTTAGAAAAATACTAAGACAGCAGTGGCGATCTGGAGGCCTAAAAAGAATCCAGTATTATGTCAATACCTGAAAATTATGCAAAATTATGAGATGTGAGAAACTAGAGGCAGCATAGCTTGATATAAATCCTGTTAAAAGAACAAGAATCAGGACAGGAGTTACAACTAGAGAACAAAAATTATAATACTCCAATCAATAGGCCAAGGAAGGCCAAAATCCAGGAAGTGTGATACAAGTTTTGTGGAATCACAAATCTAGTTAACGGATGCAATGACATCATCATAGTAGTGGGCAAAGGGCTCAGCTTAGTTACACAAGTTACACAAGACATTCTTTAAAAACAATGTAAAAAAGAGAAAAAAAGAGATCATTAGTCAAATGGGCCTGTGAGAGACCTGATAGAGCTGTTATCTATGCAATATCCTGGCAATATCCCTAATCCATAGTACCACTATGTTAGTAAAGAAAACTTTCTGTTAGGGGGTTGTAACTAAAATAGATCTTTAATAAAACAAATATGTAAACTACCAAGTGATTAAAGAGCTCATGGAAGGGAATTTTGTTTTCTCAATCAGTTTGATGTCAGCCGATGCAACAGGCACTGTTTAAAATCAAAGTGGACAAAGTTCCTCAAATGGTCAGCTACCCAGGCAAAACTGCTGATAAACTCGCATGGCTGCATGACACTTTATACCAGTTAGGAAAGGATGCCATGAAAATTTACCCAGATTTCTTGGTAAAATGAGCACATCTGAACAATTTATGTTCTAACATGTGCTCTAACACAAGATTTTTGAATAAAAGCTTTACTTAAAGGGACAGAGGTGTGGAATCCTGCAATGGAGAAGTCTAGATTTCTTCAGAAAATAAATTAACTTTTAAAGTGAAGTTCCATTTAAGGAAGGGAATGTGACACCCACAGCTATTGCATGAAAGGACTGTAAAAAGGAGACAATGTGTTTAATCATACAGGATTAACCAGACCTTTACTTAAAGCCCTGTTCCTAGTTCTGTCTGTGACAGTTAAAATCATTATGAGTAAGAATGAGCACCTTTCAAATGGAAGTAAGAATTTGTCAGTTCAGTAATTCAAACTAGTACAGAAAATTTCCATGAATAACAAAGTTCAATTTGTTATCCAAGCCTTCCCGCTACCCATTCGCCTTCCTGAAAATTATGTTTACCTTCCCCCTGTCCATCTAGGTTGTCCTGCTGACATTTCAGTTTTCCTAAAGAACAGGGGTTGGATGTGGGAAGAGAGAGCTATGATAAGGTCCTTGCTGGGAGGATTCTGCTGTTTATAGTGGCAGGGATCCATCATCAATGTTGGGGCCCTTTGGGACTACTTTAATAGATTTTCAGCCATAGTCCTTTTCCTCCTTTTCCAAGCTAAAGGCTACTCCTACCTGTAGCTCACCCACAGAGCTACTGTTTGTTACATAGGGACTTCAGGATCTGTGAGCCCTTCACTGTCTGTGGGATTCAACATCCAGGTCACGTACCAGTCAGGTGGCCACTGGCAACTATTAACTGAGCTTCAACCAGCAGCTCATGCCAAAGGAAATCCAGGTAAGTCCTGAGACCCTGTACAGTCAGAACAACAGAAAGCCTGCACTAATAATGCAAAAAATGTTATGTCTGGACTACAGTTTTCTTCTTAAAAACATGGAAAAATGAAAAGAGGCTAGAAATACAAATGTTAGAGCAATCACATCTATTTGCCAGAGTCTATAGAACTTCCACTTATTTTATTCACAGTAGCTTCTGGCATGCATAATGAAGAAATTTTTGAGGTGGTAGTATTTTTGCTTTAAGTACAAAAGTGGCAATGAGATCTGAAAGCTCCAAGGTGAAGCTAGATAAATTTAGGCTTGAAATAAGACACATACTAGTAACTGTGAAAAAAATTAACCACTAGGGTTAATTAAATGAATAGATAGAAGGTTTTCTATGTCTTAATTATATGAAGATTATCTTTTAAAAATAGAAAAGGAAAATAGAGGAAGGTATTATTGATGGAAGTATTCAAGTTTCTGAACAGCAATCTTTTCTGTTTGGTTCCCACAGAGTGACTTGATTTGCCTGTAATTCTACGGAGATGTGTCTTGGAAAATTTAGCAAAAAGAAAGTCCTCAATTAATAGTATCCCTGCTTGGGTTCTCAAAGCTCTGGATTTAAAATCTTTAAAGGAAAGACAAGAGGGTCTATAGCATGAGCATGCATACTCTAATGCATTTCTGAATATCAAGGCACTTGCTCTGGTAATTATCCATTCACAATTCTCCCAATCAGCTGCAAGATAAATAATAATTGTCCTGCATGCAAAAGTATCATGCAGTGATGGCAGCCAGGTAGCTTATTTTTCACCTTACTAAAAGTTATGTTTTATTCAAAGATCACATGAAGATATCTGTGTACATTCCTATGACAGATTCTTATGCTTTTTTCCATTGAATAGTATTAATTGGTATATTCTAGTAGACAGCAGTTGATGTGACTTTATGAATTATACCACTATAGTTCAAAGGAATTAGACAAAAAGGCTTGAATAATCAGAATGTGAGAATAGTGACTGAGGATAAGTGGACCATGCAATCAGTGTTTTTCAAAATATTTTTGTCTCTGCCTTCTGAACACAAAGCTAGAAGTAAGCTATGAAAATGAACATAAAGCATCTCAAGCTGACATTTATATTTGAGGTCCTGTTTTATAATGTGACACAGCAGCTGGGATCTTAAAAATAGATGTATAGCCTCAATGTAATGCTTTATGTATTTCTATTGACGTCCTTTTATCCAGTATTTGTTGAATGTCATTGCAAGAAGCATGACAAATATCTATAATGTAAAAGTTCTGTCATCTCACTATTCTGTTATTTATATTCTGCTATCATTCTGGAGGCAAAACCATAACCTTTTTATAAGTATTTCATAGTGTTTCTGGCCTTTCACCATCTGCTCTCTGTTCAAAGGCCTTTCCTTCTAAAACCTTACTGGGCCAAGATTACAATTTACTAACCATAGAATAAATGTATTTAGAGTTCATTCCTACCGGAGCTGAAAATTGATAATACGCTATGATCACTTTTCACATAATCAAACTAGCAGTTAGAAGCACATTCATCACTACAGAGAAAAAAAATTGTAGCCCCTGCCAACAATAAACTACTCTCAAGGGCAACAGTAGAAAAGTTAATCTAAAGGGTCTCTAAAAAAAAGGATAGATTTCATATAATCAGATATCAGCACCAGCGCTCTTAAGGGCTTTCTTCCTTGATACAGACCTCAAAATTTTTCCATGTGTTCTGTCCAATAAAAACTGTAACAGGAACAACATGGACTTGAGGAGTAAGCTAGTTCAGACATGCACCAAATTACAATATATTTTATATAGAGGAATTGTTTCCTTACTTTATGGCTTAACAGTGGAGCAGAAAGCCAGAACCAAGATTTGGCTTTGGGTTTTGGGTTTTCTTGGTTCTGTTTTGCTTGCATTTTTTCCCCCTCAAACATAGTTATAAATCATATAGGATTCACTGATGCAGAAAGCCCTTTTACTTTCCAAGTTACATCCCTCTACCTTCTGCCCCAAGGATTTAGCTTATGCTTAAACCATTTAAATAGCTATGTGGCTTGCATGTCTGCCCAGTTTAAAAATCTAGCTTTTTCTGTTCAATTTACTGTTCAACCTGACCTGAGATTTCTACAGCTACAATTCACAGTTGCTTTCTATAGCAAAACTCCTAACACAAGTAACAATACTGCCTAGACAAGATATAGCACTACACAAGCCTGTGAAACTGTTTGGCAAGTATTGCTTACTGGTTTTAAATCTGCTTTTTTATGCCTGCTTTACTTTTTTTAAAACACTATACACTCCTCAACTCCTTCACTACTAACTCTTTTTTTCTTTATTTTCCTTTCATATTTTAGGATAATAGATTACTTCAACAGGGACACAGACTTGAAAAAAAGTATTTCACATTACTGTGATTAGTAACTGTATTTTCCTTTACTGCTTGTACTTGGGTAGAATAAAATAAATGAGCCCATAGGTATACATCTGTTAGGTTTAAATAATACATGAAGGTGACTACTTGTATTAAAAAAGGAGAAAGTGTATTTTTCAAGGACAGAATTCTGCGTGTTCAAACTTATTCTAACATCAAACGGTAGCATTATACACTTGTATCCAATCAGAAACTTCTTCCAAAACATAATTATACTGTTCAAAGGCAACTACTGTGTACTTTTATGAGACGATACAATGCAACTATACTATGCAGAGCACATTTCATACAAACTGCATTATGAAATATACCACTGAGATAAATAATAGTTACACAGTCAAATAACAAACAATAGCAAAGAGAGAAAAACATTAAGTCATGAGAAATAAGAGAATATATTCCATATAATCTGAAAAGAGGACAGAGTCAGTAAGACAGCTATAAAGGCATTCCTAGGAGGTAAGAATAATAAAGATTTTCAGAAAAGCTTAAGTAAGACTGCATCAGATACATGAGTTTGCTACTATGTTAGCAAATGGAGTTAGTGTCAAAGAGAAAAGGTCATAATTTATTTTCTGCGATTTTCTGAGTAATTGTAATATTGCCAGTGAAGCATTAATCGCTTGAAACATGCTGACAACCACCAATGAAATACTAAGTATGAAAAATTAGGATGGCAAGTCCAAATAAATGCTGTCAATACTAAACACAGAAAATAAATGTGTCAGAGGGGCTTATGTGACGAAACACTGGAGTAGTTAGCCTTTGATATTATGACTGATCTTGAGGTAAAGTGAGAAGCCATCTGAAGAAAGTGAGTATGCTTGAAGACTTGTCACTGTTCTCAGAGGCTCTGAATCAAACAAAAGATCAGAAATTATGCCTGACGGTCCCTTTAACAATGCTTAAGACAAATTTAATACAAAGGGCAGAATATAATCTAGCAGAAACTATACCTTTAGAGAGCGTGAGAGAAGGAAACATCAGTAAATTCTACAATGAACTCTGTTGGATCTTAGTCAGAGCAAGAAGTAATTTTGATTACTGAATTAATGATTTTGAGGAGGTCAGCTTGCATGCTAGTCTGTCACTTGTGTTTAGTGGGCAATTGTAACGCAACAGTCAGGTAGAACTAAGGTCTATAATAGAGCCAGAACTGCAGGAATTCTGGTGTTGGAAAAGCAGATCAACTGCTCCAGATACAAAAAAGAGCAGGTATTTCCTTTCACCATTAAAGTGGAAATATTTTAGGAGTTGGATTTCTTCTTTCCCCCAGAATTCTCTGTAGCTTGCAATTCTTCCTTTAGTAGAAAAGTGAAGAGACAGGTGAAAGTGAGAGCTACCCTAACTGAAACTGAAAATTTCCAGCTTTGATTTGCAGAAGAGGAAGTGAATAGATCAGATCTATCAAAGACTACCCTGTGTATGTATACAAATCTACTAGGACCATCAGCTATAGAATGTCTAGACAACTTTTCAAACTCATAAACTTTAGGAATTTGATCTGAAAAGTATTCAGAATTTAACAGAAATCCAGGAGAATGCATCAGCAACATTCCAACACAGAAAGTAAACATTTCAAGTGAAAAATTAAGGCCTTAAAAACTGTGATGCTGAGTGAAATGAGAATCTGCAGTGCTACCTAGCACTGAGAGCTGGACAGCACTGAACATCTTTCCTTAAAATTATGTTAGATGTTACTTGACTTATATGAGTTAATCTCATTACTTATGACTAATATCTCATTTGCCTGTTCATTATCTGAAAATGAACAAAGAAAATTTTGCATAATATTTCAACATAGGAGGTAAATCTTCCCTTTAGATGGGAGCTATTTAATCATTTGAACTTTGATAACTTAAAATACTTCCTATAATGCACTAGGTTCTGCCCAAAACCCTCAAAATCACAGTTGAGTCAATTTCTGAATAGCATTTCAGTGTTGCCTTAGAAATGACTGCTGTGTAAATCTGTAAGAGAATATGGACTTATAAGCGAATTAAATCCTCCTAGCAAATTGTTTCAATTGACCTTTGAATCATGATCTACAACATATCTAAACATTATATGAAATCCATAGTGTTATACAGATTAATCAGAACAATCACAATGTTGTGACATGAGAAATTATACAGACCGATGAAAACTGTTGTATCCTTTCCCCCAGATTTAATCCATTCTGATTGACAGAGCAACTATTAAGTGCCAAAATAAAAAGTTGAAGTCAAATAAATTAACTGCTGCCCTCTAACAAGTCTGTCTTAACAATGAAACATACTGACAGAAAAAGTTATCAGCTGAATGCATGGCAACAGATAAATGCAACAAACATACAAGCAGCAATTATCTTTTCAATAAGTAAGATTCAGATGCTTTCTTCTAGGCACAAAAAATTATAGGTCTAAAGTCTGTAACACCTTAGAAGAAATGTCTGCTTTTGCTATACCATGTCAGTTCAGTGTAAATTCTTGATTCTAAGGGCCTTGGCAAGCATTTGTAAAGGCTTTCAAATCCTAGGCACAATTAGAAATGCATGCTTTTCATGTGTCGGCACTTGCTTATAACATGGGTTTGAAATCTCGTTTCTCCCCCACCTCAGTGGAAAGATGTTCAATTAAATTGACAATACAACATCAACTTTCCTATTCACCAGCATTGTTTCAAAACCAGAAATGTGTAAATTGACTCTTCTGCTGAAACACACACCAAAATTGCCGCCAATTTAAAATCCATAGACATCATATGTACGCTTTTCCTAGGAATAAGTAATCTCTATGATTTTCTCTCTCCCTTGTCCTAAATCTAACAAACCATCCACCTAAGTTTCTCTGGCTTCCCTTCTGCTTTGACTAGTTTGCACCGTTTAAAGTTTTTTGAATAGTTATGCCAAATATTCAATTTGTCGTGTAGGGTGTAGCTACCCTACACAGTTTGTAAGCTCCAACAGTCTGTGGGCAGAAGCTGGCCTATAACAAGAGACACCCACACAGGCAAGTAACAGAGCCTGAACACACAGACACTTCTGCCTGAATACACAGAGTTGGAACATGTTGCTCCCACCACTACCAACCGAGAGAGAAAGGAGGTGCTGAGCAGCCTTGCATGCTATGCTGTTTGCTCTGCTGCCAGTCTAAACTAATCACCAAACTGGTTCCTACCACAAGTGTGGCTTAAACCAACCCTCACTTAAACAACAAGCACAAAGGAGTAATTTCAGAGGTACTATACCATCACACTGCCTTTTGCTTCCCTGAGACTCTTTTAATAAATCTATTGCCTATAGCTCTCATTACATACATTATTTAATATAGATTACAAGTCTGAATTACCATCTCATAACATGCCATTTTGCTGTTCAAGATGTTGTCCTAACTGACTGAATTTGTGAGATCTATTTCAAAAGCAGTAACCATAATTCTACTAAGCATGGTTGCAACGTTTTTTCATTATTGTGATGTTTTATAAGTAGCTTCTTCATCAAAATGGTAAGTTTTATGTAATAAATTGCAAGAAATAAATGCTAGTGAAAGTTTTGTTGCCAACATTGAAGACATAAAACCTCTGTTTTTCCCTCTGGGAAAAAAATGGCTATGGCTTTTCTTTGGTCAGAATTATACTTCACAGCCTAAAAAGTTGAAGGCTAAATAATTTATTCTACAGTTATAACTGAGCAATTATTGGACTAAACATTTCTCTGAATGAACAGGTCTTGTAAAAATACTTCTTTTGCAATCACTCAGGTAAGAAAAGGAAATTTACTTTTCACCAAGAAAAAAGTACATATTTACTGCACAGGTTAAATATTTTCCTTCTGGTGAAATCCAATCCTATTCATCTCTCTCCTGATCTAGATCTTTATTCAATATTAATTTCCTTTCTGTACCCTCCTCTTTTGAAACAGCTAATCTAATCTATTGGTGACATTCACAGGGAATGAATGAAGACCTGTTTACTGAAACCTACAGGATTGTATTAGTTAGTTCATTTAAACAATCCTTCCAGGAATGCATCAAGGATTAAGCAAGTAGCATCTGACATAAATTCCTCCAAGGAGCTTTCTTATTTCCAATTCCTTGCAAGAAATCTGGTTAGGTTTTAACTCAATTTCTCATCGGGAATTGCCACCTGTCTCTAATTTGATGCACGACAGGAATCTGCAGACTCACAAATACTAAAGTGCATAATTAAAATCACAAAATTTTTGTGCAATAGCTTTAAATCTATTCAATCTAATGTAGAAAGTTGACTTTACTGGAAAACAAGTTTCCTCTGGAATTGGAGAGATTCCAAATCCTTGTTCAAAATCAAAGTTTGTGTCATCTTGGTCAACCACTAGATGACCCCAAAACTGATCATGTGTCTACAGTGAAAGTTACACAGAAAAACACCATCTGGCTGCTTCAACACCTAAAGTTTACAAAAGCATCAATGGCAAAACTGACCCTCTCTTTACTTAGCCTGCTGTCAAACCCTTCTGGGGATAAAATACATAGGCACTGTTGGAAGTAGAGACTGTATAGTAAGATTTCTCATTACTACAGGTGATGTTCACATTTGAAATATTTCTAGGCGATACATTTCTGCCCACAATCTTCTCAATACTTGCTCAGTATTTTGGCTGTGGTCAATCCTGCTCCTTGATGCCTATACCTACCTACTTATGCTACAAAGAATGCATCCCATTCCCACAGGCAGAGCCACAAAGGTTAGTGACCTCACACGTAAATCCTCTAAAGAATCTACACCTTACTCCCTCACTGCATTTTCCTTAAAGGAAAATGTCACCATAAACACAACAGTAATGCCAGGATCCTCAGAAATGTTAATATTGCTGGCTACAGAAAAGCATAAAAGGTAAATCTGTTCCATTCAATGTGCTAGTAGCAAAAATGAATTTGATTACATATGTTTTGTTAGGTGGTTCTTCAAAAGATCTGTGAAAACAGTATCCGGGAGAAATCTGAGACTGTAACATGGAATAATACCTTCCTCAATGGATGGACTCCTTCAAATTGTTTCCAAAGACTCACTACCAGCAAAAATTCAAAAACAACATAACCACTTTTTTTGAGAAAAGGAAGTAGGAGAGATATGGAGACATTATTAAGCCTAAAGCATACATCTATGCACTACTATATTATTATTACTATTATCATAATAATACTTTCCAGTGATTTCATAATTACGTTATTTCCCCAATATTTAAAGAGCAACTTATTACAAGACTACTTATATTCTGTTAGACTTGTAGCTCACTTTACATTCTAACCAATATGAACATACTGCATTCCAAAATGCTAGTTTTAAGTTATGATTCCTGAAAAAGAGGAAGAACATAAATCCAGCAGGAAGTCTACAGCGAGACATTTTCTTTTGTAAGAAAACACAAATAGCTAACAGTCCTTATTTGCAGCAGTTTTTTATGAAAGACAAACTACTTATTCTGGAGATTTTATTGCTTGCCTGTATGAAAAAAAGATGAACATAACACTTTACTAAGGCAGGTATTTTGTCAAAATTACTACTACAGAAAGCTATTGCCAGATTATGAAATAGTTGTTCTATGGTTTTACCACCACCTGTAACAAATCCACTGGAAATTCCAATAATCGAACAGGATTGGCTATCCTCCAGGTTTGGATGCAGCTCACAGCTTAATATCTGATTACAAACTCAGAGCTGCAGTTAATCAAAACTCAGCTGAGTAACCTGGAAGTTAGGGTTTAAAAAATATTATGGGACCACATCAAAATTTAAGTCTTGCAATCGTATACATTTCATGTCCAAGAGAGAACTTGTGGATATCTCCTCAGTGCTCAAATCTTCCCCATAGGAGGATAAAACTAAGCAAAACACAACCTGCACGTTCTGACAATTATCCTGAGTAAAGTAACGCATTTAAAAGAAAACAATTTCCACATAAAGCTTTTGGTTAAGAATTCCATAATTATAGATTACTGCATTTGATTAAGCAATTCCTGTATCAGTGATAGCAATGAAGCAGAGGTTCTGCAAAAACAGCTTGTAACATTAAGATTTTAAAAGTCTGACTGTTTTCTCCAAAATGGTTATCCTACTAATTCTACCAGATTAGTAAATGTAGGTTGGTGCCTCTGTGACAGTACCCCTCTCCTCTCAGGTACTGAACATAAAAATCTGTAACATGGAGTTACCAATAGGTGCCTGGGCAATCCACTGACTCACAGCCACGCTGCCTAAAGCAGGTCATCAGATTTCACTTTTTTCTGAATCCATTTCAGAACTGATGCAATGGTAAGGAGCAGACTGATGCCCTCCTCAGCAGAGCTTAAGAAACAAACATCCCTTACAGTCTGGCAAAGGAAAGGCACAATCCCACAGAAAGGAGCATTAGGAATTTAGGTCAAGCAGTCTGTTTCCTGAATAGACCTGAAATAAATTGGCAACAACATAAAAAAGAAAAAATACCTCACAGAACCACGGTGTCCTGTGAGGATGACATGCAGCCATGGCAAACAGACTTCTGCCCTTGCAAAACTTGCTCTGTCCCTGTGCGGCTTGGCCAGTGCTGCAGGAAAAGTGCTCTTGTGCCTGCCCTGTGTGGGTGCAGCAAGCCGGGAGCCCTTCTAAGCAGGGTCTGTTTTGCCCAAGCAAGAACCCCTGGGGAAAGTGAGCCCTGTCAAGGGGCTTGTGCTCTGTGCTACCGAGGAAAAGAGGACAGTCCTGGGGGGGCCTCCCTTGGGGCCCACCCTGGGAGTCCATAAAGCTTCCTCCCCCGGCGTGCGGGGCACGAGTGCACCTTCGTGGGGCATGAGCAGCAGGCCCCGAGTCAAAACGGCCCAAAGGAGCCCTGGCAAGGGACCAGCGCGCTCAGTGCCACAGAGGCAGGCAAAAAACCCCGGGGCACAACTATTAGCCCATCGTGGGGGAAAAAAGCCCTCCTCCCCCCAGCTGCAGGGCACGAGAGGCCACCTTCGTGGGGCACGAGCAGCAGGCAGTGACGCAGCCCAGATGGTCGGGAGGGGCCCTGACAAGGGGTCCTGCTCAGTGCTGCAGAGGAAGGCAAAAAACCCCCGGGGACCAGTGCCAATCCGCCCCGGGGGAAAATTCCTTCCTGACCCCAGCAGTAGCTGGCGATCGGCTACTCCCTGAGCATCTGAGCAAGGCCGGCTCCCTCCTCCCACCGCTGGTCACGCCTCCCAGGAGATGCCCTAGCCCCGTTCTCCCTCAGCCCGGAGCCAGCTTGGGCTCCAAAGTTTCAAAACTGCTGCACCCCATTTGCTTACAGCTGCTGCCCCTGGCTCCTTGGGGAATGACGGTGGTGAGCTCTGCAGGCTTCTCAAGAAGGCATCCCCTTGCTCTTGCCATGGCCTTCCAGCTGGAAAGCATTTCTGTCCCTCAAATGATCTTCAAAGGTGGCTCTGCTGGCATTGCAGTAGAAAACCTCCAGCAGCCTTGTCCTGCCTTTGGAGTGTGATCCTCCCTCAGCCCCCTTTTCATCAGCTCCTCTAAGAGCTCTTCCTCCTGCGTCTGCCTAGGGCTGTCCCCAGGACAGCTCTGGCAGGAGCCTGTCAGGACACCCCCTTTTATACTTCCCAGGGCATTGTGACCTCAGCGGTGCCTGGTGATGGGGTGTGATGCGCAGCCCCCCCCATCCACAGCCCTGCCCCACTGCAGCCCCGCCCAGCACCCCTTAGAGAAAGGCCTTTGGGGTGCTGGGCCCCAGGCAGTCCCTGTGCCCAGGAGGCCCAGGGGCTTTCCCTGCCCTTTGCCACTGGGCTCCCAAGGACAAAGCCAGTGGCCTTAGTCTTCTCTCACAAACCAAGCCATGATACAAACCAATCCTGTGGCACAGAGACCATCCCTAATACCCATCAGGTAGTTCAGAACTCTGCTTTACATACTCCTCCTCAGAAATATACCTAAATGTTTATTACACTAGATTTTGTTTTAGGAAGAACAAGTATTCATCAAGAACAAATAATCCACTAGCTCCAGAAAATTACTTCAGTAGCATACATTTTCATAACAGAAAGACAGACTGATACTCAAAATGACTAATTTTTTTCCCCCTCCTCTGTCTGCAGTTTATCTTAGGTTCTTTAATTTTAGGATTAAATACAAGACAAAGAACAATTGAGGATTTGGGGATTTCAAAATGTTTAGGCATCTAGCCACAAGATTATGTATAACCCACAGAGTTACTTGAAAGAGTCTCGTGAAAACATTATTGACTATTGCAACTTGTATTATATAAGTTAAAGTGAATAAAGAAAAAGAAAATGGCAAATGTATAAGCATAAAATAGTGTTCGAAGCATCTGCTTTCCAAACTTCCCTAAAGCACTACTGAACGCACTACTAAGTTATTTAACAGTCTGGGTCATTAGTCATACTGTTCCACACAGGGAACCTCACATGCTTTCCGCCTTCTGTTCATGCAATCCTACTCCATCCCTTGGTGCTGGTTTGTTGGGTTTTTTTTGTGGAAGCTTCTACCATCTAATCAGTATCATTTTCTCTTTTTGAAGTTTTTAAGCTACGTCATCCAAGCTCTAAAGTGATTATAGTCTTTGCTGAAAACTACAGAAAAGAAACCAACTATCTTCTTTCTCGCCCCTTCCATGAATGAACACTTACATCCACTTCACATGTTGGTTCTCTGCACATACTTTGGTTTCAAATTCCATAAATTACACCTCTTAGCATTTAAGCAAGTAATACTTTAATATATTCCACTCATCTTTCTTCAGATGAAGTGCGATGGTGATGAATCCTACACCTCTAAACCCCCTTTTTTTCCTCCTCAAGGTATATCCTAGCTTTATGAACACATTTAATACATTACATAAAATGACCACCTTGTGTTCTGTTACTTAGAACAGAAACTGTGCCTGTCATTTTATCTGTCCATTTCAGACTTTACTTGATTAACTTGATATCTGAATCATAATGAATGTCAAATACTATTTCCATGTGCAGTTCACATTAAATTGTTTTAGAATGGCATGGAATAGTCATTTTTGTATTTTAAGAACTACCATAATATTGAAAGGAACTTTATTTTCCTTTGTTGTAGAACTCAAGGACATAGCACAAACTGACACATGATTTTGTCCCCCTTGCAAGATCAGAAATCAGTAAGGTAATCTTAGATAAAGAGGAATCAAGTGAAAAATACTTTAGCGATTAAAGGGTTTTTTATAAATTCTATGCTGTTATTGTTACCAAAACACATGAAATCCCAAAGTAAGGTTAATTTGAAGCAATACAACCAGCTCATAATAATTCAGCCTCAAGGCCACAGTCATTCTGACCAAGGCCGAGCCCATCAGTGATGGTCACAGGGCCTCTGGGAATCACATTTAGGAGAAAAAAAAAAACCTGCTAGCAGCTGCTTTTGCCACCAGAGACGAGAGTGAGAAACTCTGCAGACACCAAAGCCAAGGAACTGAAGGAGGAGGCGCCCCAGGTGCCAGAAAGCTGCCCCTGCAGCCTATGGAGAAATCCATAGTAGAGCGGGTGTCCCCTGGCAGCCCATGGAAAAGGCTGAGACCCCACCTGCAGCCTGTGGAGAGGCCCCACGCTGGAGCAGGTGGAGACATACAGGAGATGCTGTGACTCGTGTTGGAGCAAGCCCCTGCCAGCACTTGCAGCCCATGGAGAGATGCCGAGATGAGCGAAAGAAATATCCATGCTAGAGCAGGTTTGCTGGGGTGGGAGGGGCTTGTGACCCTGTGGAGGACCAGGCTGGAGCAGTCTGGGTTTGAGAGACTGAGGGCCATTCTGTGATTCATGATTGCCTGCCATAGCAGTGACCCATGCTGGGGCAGCTGATGAAGAGATGAAGCCCTGTGGGAAAGGACTCATGTTGGAGAAGTTCATGTGGGGATGTCTCCTGTGGGTGGGACCCCACAATGTAGCAGGGGAAAGGTGTGAGGAATGTCCCCTCCCCTTCCCCCAGCCAAGAAGGAAACCAACTTGTGAGGTACTGATTGAAACCCCCATCCCCCCATTCCCTGCCTCTCTCTGTGCCACAATGGGGAGGGAAGAAGGGAGCGAAATCATGACTAAAGGGAAGTATGTGAAGAATGGAGGGGTGGGAGGAGGTGCTTTAAGATCTGGTTGTACTTCTCATTATCTGACTCAGACTCTGGTGTCACTGCATATGCAGCACAGTATAATAAATTAGTTTTCTTTCCTTTATTCTATGTTGAGTCTGTTTTGCCCGTGACGCTGATTGTGGAATGATCTCTCCCTGTCCTTATCTCAACTCCTAAGCCTCTCATTTTCTCCTCTAATTTTCACCCTTGTCCAACTGAAAAGGGGAGCGATGGAGCCACTTTGGTGGGTGTCTGGCCTCCAGCCAGGGTCAAACCACTACAGCATCTATTATAATATCAGTATATTATCTCTAAAACAACACGTATGTTAATTCTCACTGGGATCTTTATTAACTTCTGCAAGTGTTTTGCATTGGCATCACAAGGTTTTGATGGGGGGGATGGTATGGGGTGGGGACCTGCAGGGGTGGTTTCTGAGAGAAGCTGCAAAGTCTGACAGCCAATACCAGCCAGCTCCAAGATGAACCCAATGCTGGCCAAGGCCAAGCAGGTCACTGACAATGGCAACACCTCTATGATAACATATTTAAAAAGGAAAAAAAAATAAAAGGAATGGCAGATTTTATGCTGTCAAAGAAAGGAGTGGGAAGATGTAAGAAATGTTGCAGACAGCAAGGTCTGTGAAGAAGGAGAGGTGGGTGCTCCAGGAGCTGGGGGAGAGATTCTGTGAACTGGTGAAGCAGGTTGTACCACCTGCAGCCCATGGAAACACCCCATGCTGGAGCGGATAGAGACACCTGAAGAAGGCTGCGACCTGGTGGAAAGCCCAAAGTGGAGCAAGCTCCTGGCACAACCTGCAGCACATGGAAAGAAGGCCCCATGCTGGAACAGATTTTCTGGCAGGCCTTTGACCCCAGGGGTCACAAGCAATTTCTTCCTGAAGTTCTGCATTACATGGAAGGGAACCACACTGGAGCAGTTTGTGAAAAGCTGCAGCCCGTGGGAAGGCCTCATATTGGAGTCCTCCCCCTGAGGAGGAAGAGACAATGTGTGATGAACTGACCACAACCCCCATTCTCCATCACCCTTTGCTGCTCGGGAGGAGGTAAAGAATTCGGGAACAAAGTTGAGCTTGGGAATAAGGGAGGGGTGGAGGGAAATCTTTTAAGATTTGGTTTTATTTCTCATTGTTCTACTCTCTTTTGTTTGGTAATAAATTAGATTAACTTTATTCCATGTTGAGTCTGTGTTGCTCATGATGGTAGTTGCTGAGTGATCGCCCCTTGTCCTTATCTCATCCCATGAGCCTTTCATTATATTTTTTTTTCCCTGCCCAGCTGATGCAGGGAGTGATAAAGTGTTTTTGGTGGGCACCTGGACCCCAGCCAGGATCAACCCACCACAGAAAGTTATCCAAATTTTTCTATCTGCATGCAAACAAAAATGTTTGTGAACATTTGGAAAATCCAATTATAAAATTTGTTTCTGTTTCTCGTGCCTATTTTTTTGCAGTTTTAACAATGTCCCCCCCCCGCCTTTTTTTAATGTGTGAGAACGGAGATTTTTTTTCATAGTAAAAAAAATATTCTTGCAGAAAACTAAAATATACTTTGAAGAGAAAAGTAATTAAACCATCCCTATTTTCTGGCCAGCTCTGTAGAGATGGTAATTTCCAGCTGTCTCGATCTGTTAAGTAATATGGCTGTTGTGACACACTTAGGGGACAAATGCCACAGCACCATCACTGTGACCTGAGCTATAATCTGTGTCTGTAAAGTCACCTTTCTGTACTGAGTTGTATTATGAAGTAAATGCATTTGAAAGGCAGCTTTCACCTCCATTTCTACATATGGTTCATATGGTTCACAAGAGAAGTGGGGAGAGGGAGAGCAGAGGAAGAAGATGCATGTAGGAAGTGGCTTCAACCCCCATGGCCATGAACATCCTCAGGTTGAAGTCATGATACAGATTCAGTTCTTCCACATTGCTATTTTGTTTGTTTTTTTCTTGGGACTACCTCAACTGTAAAGCAGGTAGTGGACATTGGCATATCATCTACTTCTTATGCAGAGAACTACAGGATGGTTATTCCTCGCTGCCTCCCTCACCCCTGAACTCGAAGAGGGAGGAGGAGTACAGAGAGGAAGGCCAGAAACATAAAGAGCCTGAAGTGACAAATTTTAAGACTGTTTGCAATGATGATTTTTAATTCCAAAGAAATTCTGTCATGCTGCCAGTGTTACATTGTGGCCATTTTCATGCACCAACATGCTTGCTGTGTTTTGTTATTTAAATGAATTATTTCAAATTTTAACTGGGAATCACACAGTCTAGAGAATGCGGCAGTATGGGAATAAAGCTGAATGCTGGCACTCTGTCATACAGAGTGCATCACTACAGCAGGTGAGCAGTAATAACCCAGAAATATTTTGCTGCCTATATCTGATTACTTACATTAATACTCAACGTGGTACCATGTTTTTTTCCCTATTTGTGTCATTTCACCTCTTATGGTACACAGAGATTCTCGTTAAAATTGGCATATGCTCTGCATAATCTACAATGACACTATATTTTGAAATCATTTTAGTATCATTGTGATTTCATTATTAAAATCCGTAATTCTAGCCACAACAAAGTTGGACGAGCTTTAGAATTCTCTGGGACTGCTGAGATACGTTAGTTGTGAGTAATAATTCCTGTACAATGTCCTGTGCTAAAATCCTAAAGTACAACTGTACCATCTGGACAAGTTATTTTGTTAATGATAAGTAAAGGAGGTCTATAGGGACCTGTGCTGTCACATGTAGTACAGGATGTGGATCACTGTGACAACAATGCAACTTCCAGTGCTAATACAATTAAACTTAATTAAGTTACAGAAAGAGGGATGATTATTTTTTCTCTGTAGCATTTTAACTGCCTGTAATTACTATATTACATCTGCATGAAATTATATGCACTTTGGCCGCTGGTAAAAACAAAGTGTTCCTTAGCTTTGGTGTTCCCTTTTAGTAAGATCTCTGTAGTCTTTGCAATAGTGAAATGCTCATGTGAGCCGGGGAAGACTGAAAAAAAGACACTGATTCAACACTGTATCTCCCAAGTACAAGTCTAGTACTCTAATGTGACTATTTTTCTAATGTCTTAAATGAACCCTGGAACTAAAATACAGAAACCCTTTTTGTACAGGACTGGTCTTTAGCTTGGCGGAACCTGGGGCTTTGAAGCAGTTACCTCCTGGTGGGTGCAAATGGGAATTCACCACCCTTGGGACATTCTGTCATATCCTTATAGAGAAAAGTGTACCTTCCTTACTATCTACTCTGGCTAACGATGAAAAATTCCACTGTTTACAACTTCACATACTTTTTCCCCCAACCACATGGCTGACATTTGCAGTAAGAATAATTCAATGTGACAGCTTATCTTTTTGCCCGGTGGGGGTCTTCTCCCGAGTGTAGCTGTGAAAGCAATTTCCATGTTGATGATGACCGAAGCCTTTATGATTCAGAGCCAAACAAGTTAAAAGAAGCGGGATGATACCAGTATCATAGTCACAAGTATCTTCCTATTTCAAAGGAAATTAAGCTAATATACAGCACACATGGTACTTGGATCCTTTAAAAGAAATCCACATAAATAATGTTACTATATGTATACTAATGTTACTACAGCAGAAATGCTTGTAAAGTCTTATTTGTAGATGTTAATAAGACAGTCAAGATCTAAAGCTTAGCATTATTACTTCTTAGTCAAAGGGTTTGTTTTAAAGTGCAAACTACAAAGAAATAACCTTGATCGTGGGAGAACGGCAAACTCGATTACATCTCAAACCTTAAATAAAGCAAAAATCAACCCTAAGAAAATTCTTTGGATACTGTTCTAATTTCCTATGAATATACAATTTTTACTCTGCTTGCAACACAATCTTCCAGTGCTTAGAAAGCATAAATATAAGACATATTGTTTTATTTTATATAATGAGGATGATATCATTGTTCAAGCTGGCAGAAGAGAAAAAGAGAGTGAGAATTATGACAATACATAAACATATCTGTCCTGGTTTTGGCTAGGAGAGAGTTAATTTCTTTTCCAGTATCAGATGGAATTTGGGAGTTAGGATGAGAGCAGTGCTGATAACACATGGATGTTTCTAGTTGTTGCCAAGCAATCAAGGATTTTTCAGTTGTTCCTATTTCTCCCCCGTGCCTCCATTCCCCCCCCCCCCCCCCCAACTTTGCTAATGAGAAGGGAGGGGACACTGCCAGGACACATGACCAGAACTGGCCAAAGGGGGTTTTCCATGCCAATTACGTCATGTGCAGTATAAAAGGGGGGCTGGTGGGGGGAGGAGCAGGAGGAGGCAGCTCTAGGACCAATGGTTTTAAGGACTACCCTGCGCTCTACGCCCTGGGTTTGTGCAGTTCAGTGGGAAACTGCATTGTGTATCACCAGTTTCATATATTTTGCTATAAAGATCTGCTATTATTGTTATATCTATCTATCTGCTATCCCAGTAAACTATCCCAACCCGCGAGGTTTTGGTTCCTTGGTTGATTTTTTCTTCCCCTTCTCCTCCTTCCCTCTCCCTCCCTCAACTTCCCCCCCTGCCCCTCTTTTAAAGAACAAGCAGCTGTGTGGTGCTCGGTTCTCATCTTGGGCAAAACCACGATAACGTCTGAACGAATTATATTTCTATTAAAATATATTGTAAATTTAAAGCATAAGAATGATTTAAAATAATAAAAGGCATGCAATATGTCTCCTGTATGATAGATGGCATAATATATGTTTGAATATATATTATTATATGTTACAGAATCACATAATCACAGAATCATATGGGTTGGAAGGGAACTCAAGAGATCATTGGGTCCAACCCCCCTGCCAAAGCAGGCTCCCTAGCTCATACTGCACAGATAGGTATCCAGACGAGTCTTGAATATCTCCAGAGAAGGAGACTCCACCACCTCCCTGGGCAGCCTATTCCAGTGCTCTGTCAACCTCACTGTGTAAAAATTCTTCCGCATGTTGGTGCAGAACTTCCTATGCTCTAACTTGCAGCCATTGCCCCTTGTCCTGTCCCCACAGACCAAAGAAAAGGGGCAGGCCATTTCCCCCTGCATCCCATACTTAAGATATCTATAAACATTAAGAAGGTCCCCCCTTAGTCTTCTTTTCTCCAGGATGAACAGTCCCAGCTCTCTCAGCCTTTCCTCATAGGATAGATGCTCCAGGCCCTTAATCATCTTCATAGCCGTCCTCTGGACCCTTTCCAGGACATCCCTGTCCTTTTTATAGCAGGGAGCCCAGAACTGGACACAATACTCCAGGTGGGGCCTGACCAGGGCAGAGTAGAGGGGGAAGATCACCTCCTTCGACCTGCTGGCCACACTCCTCCTGATACACCCCAGGATCCCATTGGCTCTCTTAGCCACCAGGGCACACTGCTGGCTCATGGCCCACCTGTCATCTACCAGGACCCCCAGGTCCTTCTCCGCAGAAATTACAAAAGTAAGTAACTTATAAATAGTAAGTTCTACATGAAGTTCACTTTAAAACTAAGCAGTTTGACATAGGAAGCTTTAAGTCCTAATTTTCAAAAATGCATTGTAAAGCTCTGATTCTAATTAACTTACAGGTAATTACATTGTAATACATTGTAAAAGCCTAATTCTGATTAACTGCACTATGATGATGGAATTATTTCTTATCAACATTGGCGTAAGTAGGATCAATACAAACTGTCACATAAGCTTAGATTTATCCACGGGGATAAAAGCAGAGACTTAATTAGATATATCTTCACATCCTTTCTTGCAAGTCAGTTTACATTTCCAAAGACAAATATTCAAAATAACCTAAGGATTTCAAGCTACCAAATACTAGGTGTTTCTAATTTCAGTTGTATGTATGAAAACAGAACAAACTCCTCCCCTATGATAGCAGGTCTTCCTCCTTTCACTATGACTAACCCTCAAGAGGTCTGTAAAAAGCAACAATCCCAAGTGGCCAGATATGCCACAACAACTCACTGGTATGCTACAAAGCACGCTCCTTAACGTTCACATTACTAAAATGGTTTACTGGGTCTGCTAGGATGTAGTTAACCATCTTCACAGCAGTGGGTATGGTGCTGTGCTCCCCAGCTGTGGCTAAAAGAGTGGTAGTAACACACCAGTGTGCTGGCTGCTGCTGAATGGGGCTGGCACAGCGTCAAGGCTGCCCTTCCACGCCTTCCTCCATAATGGTGAGGAGGCCAGGGATGATCAGAAGGATAGGAGGGGACAGCTGACCTAAACCGACCATAGGAATTTTCCATACAATGCCAAGCTCAGCAATAAGAAGTCAGGGAATGGAGAAGGAAGAGGAGATGTTTAGTGTGATGGAGCTTCCCTTCAGCCATTACATGTGCTGAAGCCCTGCTTCCCAGAAAGCGTCTGGACATCTGCCTGCTGATGTGGAGTGAATTAAATCCTTATTTTTTCTTTGCTTGTATATGCAGCTTTTGCTTCTCTTATTAAACTGCCATTCTTACAAAATTGTCATCTTAATCCACAAATCCTTTCACCGTCCTATATTTCCTCTCTCTCCTGGGAGAAAAGAGAGAGCAAAAGGTAGGAAGGGTAGTTTGGCTGCTGAAAACTGTCAACTCACCATAACTTGTTTAGTGTAAAGTGATTATCTGTACTTCAGGAAGAGAAGACATTTTGCGTGACCAAAGCAGTATGCCATGTTTCATTTACTCACAGTACCAATTATCTCTTTGAAATTCTCTTAACTTTCAGTAGGAAATTAAAAGCACGTATATTTCCTTTCTACAGCTATGCAGGTCTTTACTGATGACATTCAGAGTCACTTGGCCTGTGGAATCTCCATCCATGGAGATACTCAAAACGTGACTGGATATGGCCCTGAGCAACCTGTCACACTGCACTGCATTGAATCATGTTTGGACCACATGAACTCCAATGTTTGCTTGTTACCTCAATTATTCTAGGGTTCTGTGATACCGTAATCTTTGCTTCTTTGAAGCAGAATTCTGAAAGGCCATTTTCAGTTTTCCAGCAGACTCGCAGAGGGTTTAATAAACCAAGCTGCCTGTATTAAGAAGTTGGGCTACTTGTTCTTTCCCTTTCTTTCCTAGTTTTCTTCTTTTATGCCAACAAAGAAGAAATTGTTAATCAGGAGCAACAGAAATTTGAAAAGGTGGGGCTCAAAGCAAAAGCCTGCCATACTTCTGATCTACCCTTCTCAGTTTGGAAAAAACTCAAAAGACTAAGCATTATTTTAATAATGCCTGCACAGTTGTGCAAGTATGTGGATTTATTTCAGTTCTTGTAGAAATTCAGCAAAGCCAGAAGGCACTGAAGCCAGGAAGCACAACTTCTAGTTGCAAAATGAACTACAAAGAAATCAACAAATTGTGTGACTTTTGGGGAGAGTTCCCTCTATTCAAGGCAGACATATTATTGACCTGTGGGCTGAACTGAACTTGAAAGAGCTTTTCACCTCCTCTGCCTGAGACTAGTGAGATTGGAAATATGCTTTCCACTGCAACCTGCAAAATCTACAACTTACAGCCATCATCTCCATTATCTTAGCATGGTTCCCACTGCTAGAAAGGTACAGATACTTTGACGTGATCACTGGCAGTGTCAGAACCATCTTTTCTGTATCATTGTGTATTTTCAGAATATGCAGGACATCTATGGAGTATCAGGGATGTGTCTCCACAACTTACCTGTCAATAATGGCACACATGTCAATGGTAACGTTGGCAAAGCTTCCCAGCTGCCCGTGCTCCACTGCGTGCAAATCCACCAGCTGATCATCCACATGAATAAACTGCATGCATCCTTGAAACGAATGTTGAAATAGTGAGTGATCCGAGTCGTTCATCTGTACAGGAAACCCTGCAGAGCAGCAGAATAAAGAACATTATTAGCTTCATGTACTATTACCCAAGCCAGTATTTTTCCACAGGAAAAGACTTGTTTTCTAGATGGGGGAAGAAAAAGGCAAGTTAGGAAGGAAATATTATACAGTTATTAGATTACATTGCAGTGTTACTGATTTAAGTCATTGGCAACTACCTGCAAGAATTCTGATGACTCCCTAAGTTTTGTCTACAGGATGGAAGTTTTCTCCTGCCCTTCTCCTTCTCCAGCCCCCTTTTGCAGTTTCTCTTTACTTCTCTCTTCATACAAAGATTAAAAGAAGAGCAGAAGGATTCATCTTGCTGAATTTTAGGAATCATATTCCCATTCCTCAGATTTTTCTGAGAAAAAAAGGATTCCATGTATCCCAAGAAGTTCCAGTTCAGCTTTCTCTAGAACTGAGATTCCTGGGCAATGAATGTTTGAGCTGGAAACTTTCTACAAACTTGAAACTAGGCCTAAAATCTAATATCTTGGCCCATTTCTGAAAGATCTGATGACAATCTGTAGTATTTTCATTTTCACTCTGAATACATTCATTTGCCTGTCTTTCTGAAGGTGGTTTATAAGAGGTGAGAATGAACTAGTGTCTTGACTCAGACTAAAAGGTGGGGAAGCAGAGGATGTTTGTATGAAATTGTTTAACTGAATACCCTTCAGAAGTGAATGTGTCAATTTACTTGAGGAAAAATGCCCTTGATAAGACAGAACCTGATTCTCTACATATAAATCTTTGACAATGAACTCCCTGAAAAAGCTTCAAGAAAATAATTTAGACAGAATCTGTTTAAGATGAAAGCAGGAAGGGAGAGGAGTCAACAACAGTTTATTGGTACAAAAAGTAGAAAGTTTGAAAAATGTAAAAGGCTTCTGCATGTCTAATAAATTAATCTTTTGGTAGAGAAAAGCACATTTTACTAACACCAGAGCTTAGGACAAGAGGATATTTTACTTCTAGCACTCCTTGAGCACACAGGAGTCCTCTAGGTAAAACTGGCTAGCTTTAATGAAGTCTCCAGTGGGCTTTGCAGAATCTTCTCCATACATGTAATTCACATTATGATGAAAAAGTTTAATCATATCTCACAAGACTTGGCAGCATTTTCTACCAGTGGTGTGACTCCTGATTTGTTTTGTCTCCTCTGGAAATCTGGTCCTCAGCCAGACCCTCTTCTCAAAAAATATTTTATAGCCATCTGTCTGCTTATTAATTAAAGACAGTTCTGGAAAAGCATTGAGATTTCCCAATCTCTCTGTAAACTATAATTCCTTAATCCTCAGTTCAGTGCAATGACACTGATTTAGTACCTACCAGTTCTTGATGGTATTTAATTATTTAAAATGCAGCTTCTAGGACATCTCTACCTGAAGTACAAAGAATACCAATACAGTACTACAGTTCTCCTTTACCAGAAAATTCTTCCTGGAGCATACCTGAGATGTAGGTGTAATGATTCTAGAGTTATGCGACCTAGCCATAGATATAAGTCATGAATGGCATAATAGTTTATCTGAACATGCAATTATACTGGTATTGTTTATAAGTTGGTCATCAAGGAAAGAAACAGGTAGATAACACAACAATCTAAGAAAAAGCCCAAAAGGTACACAGATGCTAACAGCTGAGCCATAGCTAACACAGCTAACTAGCTGTGAACCATCTTGAAGCCACAATGCAACATATACAAGTATTATTTTACAAGATGGCTTACATAACAGCCCAGAAAAGAAGCAGAGGAAATACAGCTATGAAGGCAGCAACAGAACCAGAAACAGGAGCAAGGCAGACTATCTTTAACAGCACACTAGAAAATTACTAATGGTAACAAGGGAAGAATAAGACTACAGTTTAACTGTCTCTTTTTACCAGCTTTGTTAATTCAGTGCTCCTTTCAGATTGCTCTGGACCTTTAGTGTGAACAACAGTGTACTTGTGTAGAAGAACTGCTTTGAGACACTTTGCCCAATGGCTGGCCGTAGTATTCAAAAGATTCAAATATATTTGGGGCTTCCAGTTAGTGTTGGAAAATAGCAAGATTGTAACTTGGACTTTGAGCTTGCAAGGTGATGGTACGAGTTCAGCTCTCTGAAATGAACTGTAATATGAACTATAACAGGCCCTGTAATAGACGCTGAGGTATATCTCACCTTTAACTATGGCATCTTTTTCCTTTCCTTTTATTTTCAATGCCCAAGAACAGGTACTATTTTTTTTTCTTTCTTTCTTTTTCCTTTCCTAAAGTAATTGCAAACATAGTATCTTTCACATTTTCAAAGTCATCATCTGCAAAACATGTAGACCATGTCATTCCCAAAGAAAGAGAATGTCTGGCAGATTGTGCCCAAGGGGGTAAAATCCTTCTGCTAGGGGGAAACACGCACATAGCCCCCCTCTGTTCTCAGATCACATACCACCTGGACTACACTTTTTAAGAAATCTAACTAATTAAGCAGAACACAAGTGTGATTTTCATTCACAGGGAGTTATTTCAGTCTTTATAAATACCACAAGATTTAAACAAATTCCAGTATTTGTTTACATAGCTAAACTTCATACCCTAGTTCAGGTAACACTGCAATAGAAAGGGTTACAGAACCACAGAATCACAGAATTTTAGAGGTTGGATTCGTAACAATCTAAAAAGACTTCTATATTCTGAAAAGAAACTACTATTAGTATTGTCAGATAAAACTCTTCAATGAAAAGACCTATTGCAAACCAGGTACAAGAACAGTATATTTGACAGTAGCTGCTGCAGGTTTACCTTCTCTAAGAGCCATAGTAGACATCATTACAAATACAAATACCCCACAAACACTAACATTTCAAAAGATGAACCATGTCTTGGTGCTGGAAGAGAACAGAACAAATGTAATTATCACATGGGACTGGTTTTCCTGATTTTGTCTTCAGACTGGGGGAAGATGAGATTGACGTCTCTTCCAGCTCTGTGACTACATGAAATATAATGGCTTCTCCCCCTTTAAGGCTGTTTCTGAAGTTCTGTAGATTGGATAGATGTTTGCCTAGATATTTTAGAATGGCAGTAAAATATTATTGTCCACTGGGAAAAAGGGATTAAATGCTACTGTATGTAGGGTATGATAGCATCTTCAAACAAAGAGCATAAGGGGAAAAAAATAAGGAAAATAGCCTTAAAAATACACATAAATGATAAAATTGATACTCGTTCAACAGAAATAAATCAGGTATTATCTACTCAATGCACAGATAATTTTCCATCTTTTATTTGAATCACTGTTCTACTTCCCTTGCATGGTGTGTGGCTCAGTTGTGCATAATGTTGGTTTTACTATGTCACTATTTGTGTAGGCTCATAAAAAATAAAATAA
The DNA here is from genome assembly GCA_022605575.1 of Laterallus jamaicensis coturniculus. Lineage (NCBI taxonomy): Eukaryota > Metazoa > Chordata > Aves > Gruiformes > Rallidae > Laterallus > Laterallus jamaicensis. The sequence goes on along the minus strand of JAKCOX010000031.1, from coordinate 5,756,863 downwards.
ACTGAATTCAGTATTTGGATATGTTTGTATTTCAAGAGCCTCAGAAATTTATTGATATAGGAAATGCATGTTTTTAACAAAATAATAAAGAAAACGGATCCTCTTGTTACTTTTATATTTAAAAATGGGATGAACAGAAAGATTTATTTTCTTGCAAATAAATGTTTTCCCAAGTCCATATTTTGACAAGAACTGATGTAAATGGGAAAATGGTAGGTAATTCATGTTATAAAAACAATTTATTTTCTGCTAAAATGGAAGCAGCAGCTTTGCTTGCACCTGGGGAGGAACAACTGCATGTATCAGTACAGGCTGGGGGTTGACCTGCTGGAGAAGAGCTCTGTGGAGAAGGACCTGGGGATCCTGGTAGATGACAGGTGGGCCATGAGCCAGCAGTGTGCCCTAGTGACTAAGAGAGCCAATGGGATCCTGGGGTGCATCCGGAGGAGTGTGGCTAGCAGGTCTAAGGAGGTGATCCTCCCCCTCTACTCTGCCCTGGTCAGGCCCCACCTGGAGTATTGTGTCCAGTTCTGGGCTCCCTGGTATAAAAAGGACAGGGATCTCCTTGAGAGAGTCCAAAGAAGGGCTACGAAGATGATTGAGGGCCTGGAGCATCTTCCCTATGAGGAAAGGCTGAGAAAGCTGTGGCTGTTCAGCCTGGAGAAAAGAAGGCTGAGGGGGGACCTAATCAATGTTTATAAATATCTTAAGTTTGGAGTGAAGGGAGAATTGGCCAGCCCCTTTTCTTTGGTCAGTGGAGACAGGACAAGGGACAATGGCTGCAAATTGGAGCACAGGAAGTTCCGCACCAACATGCGGAAGAACTTTTTCACAGTGAGGGTGACAGAGCCCTGGAATAGGCTGCCCAGGGAGGTGGTGGAGTCTCCTTCTCTGGAGATACTCAAGACTCGTCAAGCCTGTTGCCCTCACTGTGAAAAATTTCTTTCACATATTGGTTGATATAAATAACATAATGAAATGAGATACAACTGAAAAAAAAACCCAACAAGTGATCACTTATTCTAAAGCACTTAAGGTTTTATGCTCTGGTTGTTCTTAGCACAAAGACAATTTTGTTTCCTGGCAGAGGAACAGTTAAACTTCTTGTAAAATATTTTTTTGTATCATCTAACAAACTAAAAGGAATGATAATGTCCTCTGTTGTTTTTAAATGAAATTTACTATGCTTGTAAGTGAGATTCCATTTAAAAAAATGTAGTGCATGCATGGGTGAAACCCTAAAATATGAAATCAGCAAGAACTCTGTTTTAAAATAAACTCAAAAGCTCTCCCCATTTTCTTGTTTAGATAACATTGTACTTCAAGTAACTGGAAACAAAAACTATAGTAGCAAGTTTCAAGCATGACTTATCTGACATGGAGAGAAGCAAGTAAGAATGACCACTATTAACAGTCTTGACTAATGTAAATCCATCTAACACTTTACTGTAATTTCTATCTACAGAAAGCTACATAATTATCAAATTGCAGCAAATCTGTGCATTTATACTACCCATTTAATACACGCTATTCATAGGATGTCTATTTCATAGCAAAGAGAGTAAATGTACAGTAGATTTTCAAGTTACTGCTTCTTCTACAGAAAATCCCTCATGAAGATTAAAAATGTCTAGAGACTGCTGGAGATAATTACACTTAAGGAGATATAAGCAGCAGAAAATATTCAATCACTATTTACAGCCATTAAGAGATTCATACTGTGGAGTTTATACAGTTGGCATTAATTGTGCAATCTTATTTGCTGCTCCTGCATCAACTTACTTTGTATTTTTATGTATTGTAAAGTTCTGGCTATGATATCACTAAGGTGAATTTACTTCAACTGAAAATATTAGTATAGAAGTCATTGAACCAATTCTGTTAGATGGAAATTATTTACTCCAACCAAGTTCCAGCTAAGAGATTTGTATTTTAATTTTTGTTTTTTCAAAGTAACAAAGGTACAAAAATGAAAGCATTCAGTGTTGAGTGGCAAACCACCCAGGGAAAATCACTGTAAACTACAGTTTGTGTGACCATAATACATCCCTTTGTGTTTTAGGTAAACATTTCTAGTTTCATGACATTCACTTCATGTTCTCCAGGACTGCCAGATTTCTCACTGACCTCCTAACTACCTTTTATCAATTACAAGCACAGAGAGAAACACCTGCCTTGGGGATTTACCAAGAAAGCAAAATTATCTCTTGGTTTTGAAGACTTCTTGGAGCTTTGCTGCTAATATATGCTTCCATATATTTAAAACTTTAAGAGTGATCTGATTTGAAGTGTATTCAGATAGTCAGAGCATCTATTCTGACACTTACAGGTTTTGAACACCTTAAATTCATTTTCCAGACTTTCAAAACTATCTTAACCATATTAATCACCAGTAATATATATATCAGCATTTAGATTGTTTCTATAAATCAAAATTAAGGATGCCTATTAAATATGCCAAGTAGATGTAAAGATCAACTTTGTTGCTCTTTAACAGGCAAATTAGAAAAAAAATTAATTGGACGTTTAAAGAGTTATCTTACATAATTTTCATATTTTTTAAATCTTAGATTTTCCTTGATTAATCATATTTTTGTTCTTAAATTCACATAAAATTGTATTATCAGAATAATTAAATTGAGTACATTAAGTTCTGTAGGGCCTAATGGAATGCCTATAAATGGTCACTAAATTCATAGTAAAGTCTGTCTTTCTGGTTGTTAGAATCTTATGCAAGAAAGACACAGTAATTACTTTTAAAATCTCAGCAGTACAAAGTACAGAATTATGGTGGTGCTACCCTCTCTCTCCCTTGAGCTGCTTGGTGCTTGTGTGAGCACTCCCCCTTTTCCTGGGCTGCACAGCAGCTTGGGATGAGTTGGGTACAGATTGTGAAAGATAACAGACTAGAGTGTTAGAACCACCCCTTTAATGTGCCTGGCTCTTACTTTCCCTGTTGACTGAGAATGGTAAAAATAATCATTCTCCTCCTGATAACCCGGTACATCAGTATCTGAGTCAAGACCCAAAAGGGGGAGATGTCAGAAAAGCTCCAAGTCTACACAGCTGGTGGAAAGTACCAGAATATTTTGCCATCCGAGCTGGGCCAACGTGGTAAAGTACCTGGCAAAAGTCAGTTGCCTTGGACCCTATAAATAGCGATTCTAAGCAAGACCCTTTGAGCTGTCCTGGATAACAGTGTGTTGTGACCACCCTCTCCCCTGAGGAGGGATGTCTCTCAGGCAAATCCCTCAAGATTTGTCTGCTGACAAAAGCCCAAGGTAAAGTCAGCCTTTTGAGTCTCAACTGTCGCTTGGTGAGGAATGCTGATGCATTTTGAGTTTTTACTCTAAACTTGAAGAGGAAAGAGCTTCTTTAATCCACCTTTCCACATACACAAACTACAGATCCTTGCCTGTATGAGTGTGGGTGACATATTTCTGATTGTCTATTTATCTTATGGTTTATGTATATATATTGCTACCTATATAGTTTAAAATACATTATAGTAAGTTAGTGTGAACCTTGTAATCTTAGTATCTATATTTAAGTTACTATTTAATCAATATACATATATAGTCAATCATTAAGTGCTGCTAAGATTTAACCTTTGATTTATGTTATACTATTAATTCTGAATTGACTAAATCGTAACCACATCAAACACTTTTTCATCCTGGACAAGAACTGATTTTTTTTCATATTTTTTTACATTTTTCAGTTTATAATAACTAAAGACATGAGAGACAAAAAATGTTGCATGGTATTTTTCTTACTAGTTGCATTTTTACTGTGAATTTTATGAAGACAAGATTAAAAAAAGGCAAAAATCACATGGTTATTCTGATATTTTAGAAGTAAACACAGCAATATGATTAGTAGACCCTCCACTTTTCAATAGATTTGCTATACTTGTACTAGAAGATATTTCCAAACTTTTCAAATTATAAACCCATTTGAGCAAACTGGAAGTTTAACTCAAGCATTAGGCATCTTTAACTCAGTGGTAATAGAACCTATCTGCTTTTTCACATGGTTATGATTTAAACAATACTTAGCTTTCTTATTTTTAACTAGAAAGACAAATATAGAAATAGATTGCCAGTAGATTATCTGTCAAAATTTAGTAAGAAATAACGAAGAATCTCTACAATGTAACCATACACATTCTTTCCTTTCTGAATCTGAACTAATTTATTAGCGGACTATTTTTATCTGCTCAATTGAATGACTTTTATCTGCTCAATATTCAACTGAAAAGTTAGCAATCGTTAACATTTTTGTAAGTGGAAAGCACTCATTTAGCAGTGCATATTCAACTGATATTAGTATTAGAAAGAAATCCATTTAATAAATCAGCAGTAACTGTAGTCAACAATAGCAACAAAATAAATTTTCTGTTACCTCCTTAATTATTTAAAGTTATTATGTATGTAAACATTTATAGTAAATGAAACTAAATAGAAAAAAACCTGAAGTCTATTTGTCTCTTACTCCTAAGACTGTTAGGAAAGTTAGGAAAGATCACTATTCTGCGATCTTTTTTTAAACTTGATGGTTGCTCTCTCTCAAAAAAAAAAATTAACCTTGTTGAATTAAAAAGGAAAATAATTTCAGCTATTGGGTTATAGTACTTTTCTACTTTTTCACTACAAGTCTGCTCACTCAAAACAAGGTATATGTACAGCAAAAAACTTGTAGAAAGTAATATAAAGCAATTACTTGAACTTCAATCTCCTGTCTATTTTTATGAATAAAAATTATAAAAGTGTTTTTAAAGAACATGAATGCAGCCTTACACTGAAACCATAAAACCATCTCTTAAGAATCATAACCCTCAACATTCTTCCTCTCAGTATTAATATCAAGTCCAGTGGATCCAATAGAACAGACCAAGGCTGTCTATTCCAAAGCACAGTAGGCATAGCAGCAAAGACCTTGTGTACTAACTCAACATAAACTCAATGCAAGTTTTTTTTAATAACGTTACAGGAATGAACAGTTAAAAATTGCATTAGGCTCATTAATGTTCTCCTGAAAGTGCTTTAAGATGCATTGACTCCCATTAGAAAAAAATATGCTATTTGTGAAAAGAACCACGGTTATTTCCTTGAAAGAAGGATTATTTTCTTAGAAGTATACATTTGAAAGTACACAGTGAAAATAATGCTAGTGATATGCCACATCCAAGATGGATTTCCTCCTACTGTAATGCTGAAAAGTCCTACAAAAATGACTGAAGCAATTTAGTGTGTTGAGGAAAGCTACAAAAAGAAAAATACAGCTGTCCAAATAAGAAAGAAACCTTAGCATTTAAATTCTTCTTTTGTGGTTTGATGTAATATTTATACTCTTAAGGGTTCAAAATAATTGTAGAAATTATGATGGATTAATTTAAAAAGATTTTTCAAGAGGAGCTCAACTGCAGTATTTAACAGATATCAAATGCTTTTTCCAAAATGCTGTTTCCTTTTTGGATTTGAACTCAGTCAGGTGTTCCCTTTCTCCTATAGCTATGATAGTTTCATTTAAACATTCCGAATTTTTGAAATAGATCTCTTAAAATTTAAAAAAAAAAATCCCAGGAGTTTTCTTTGACTGTATGGGCATTAAATTCCACACATACACACACACTCCCTAGTGTTGATTGGAAAAGATACGGAAAGTGATAATGTAAATTACCCTAATGTCCACTTCATTCATATTATGTTCTTTGTAGGCTGCTAGAGCGAGAGTTAAGGATATTTTTGAAAAGTGCCAACTGTTAAAATCATTTTTCTATTCAGTGTTGTTTTTACGTGTAATGCATTGGTAGTTAAAAGGTGTATGGAGTGTATCTGAGGGAAGAGGCTGAGAAAGGATGGGACAAAATAAGACCAGGAAATTACATCTAACATGTCTGCCTGCTCTTCTTTCTGTTGCTCTTTGTCTCTCAATCACAAAGCCAAAGCAATATTGACTTTGAGCCAATGAGGAAACAAGGCACTAATTTTGCCAAAGACATGCTTTGCAGACATTGTTATTCTGCTAGCAAAACAGGGGTGCCTTTCTCCAGTCCTCTTCCTTTCCTTTCTGCTGTGGTGAGCCAAGCGACACAAACAAAAGCTCTGTGGCAACTTTACCAAAACCTTATGCAGGACTCTACTTCCATTTTCTGGGGTGAACAGACTTCCTGACTACAAGGAAGATAATGGATTCCCTTGACAGATCTTTGATAAAATTGAAGCAGGGGATGCAAAAAAAACCTGTGGATGATTTTTCTTCTCTATGAAGTACAGGCATTTCCAGGAAGCTCTACAAAAAGATACTGCACTGGTGCAGCTCCACCTTGAGTACTGTGTGCAATTTTGGGCACCACAATATAACAGGGACATGAAACTCTTGGAGAATTAAGAATCACAAACTTGTTCACTGACTGAACACACCCATCTGGTTCATAGTTTTGTATTTCAGTTGAATAATATTTAAAGATTTGCTTGGTTTTGAAAAGAGGCTAAGATAAACACAATGATTTTCTTTGATTAGGTCTTGGAGCTTCTGAATTTTTTTAAACTGAAAGAGCAGCTTTCTGATTTGTATCTAAAGTGATGAAACCAGCAAATATGTGTAATCAAACAAGCACAAAGGAAAAGAAAATACAACACTTAAGACATGTCTTGGTAAGCTAACAGAAGCTTAAGAGAATCTAAACTACTCCAGTGACTTAATATAGGGTTTCATGTGACTAAAATCATAGATGTCACTGGGAAAAAGAGGAATATTTGAATATTTGCAGTTTAAACCCACAAGTCCTTATTCAAGAAAGCACATAAGCACACACATATTAATTCCATGTATGCAGTTCAATATAAAAGGCATACTTTCTCAAATTGTTTATTTCCTATCTTGCAGGTAGCATTGTCTAGAAAATATGACTTTAAAAGAGCACAGGAGACCACTTACTACATCCTATGTGACTATTAATCAGCAAAATCTGTCTAGTGAGGTGAAGTCCTCACTGCACATGTGATTAAAAGTTAGTCTATAACCTAATGACTCAAAGAATACTTATATTACCTAGACACGTTGCAAATTACTGTATATGCAATTTTAGTCTCTGTCAGATCACATACCCTGAGTTCTAACTCTTTTGTGCCTCTCTTTTTCCTTTTCCTTAAGATATTTTGTAAGAGAATTTGAAATGCAAGTGAAAAATACCAAATGTACCATTTCCAGTGTTCCTCAGAAAGAAACAAGAGGTTTTCTTTTATTGTAGTCAGAGATGAGTATGAAACAGATTTATTAGTCCAAAAACCATATAATGCTGCTACATACAGAAATACATATTTGCATTTCATTCTTCATTTTCAGACAGACTCCCATCATCAGAAGTCAGTGTGCTTCAGTGCAGTACCCATCTGCCAGGTTCTATTTCTGCATGTCTACATAGGGTATATTTAGTTTCTGTTTTGGTGATCTATAAAAGTCAACATTCACAAAGCTGTGATTTCTGGATAAGAATACATAGGGCATATTTTGTAAGCAGGAATATTTTATAAAACTGGAATAGGCTGCCCAGGGAGGTGGTGGAGTCTCCTTCTCTGGAGATATTCAAGACTCATCTGGAAGCCTATCTGTGCAGTATGAGCTAGGGAGCCTGCTTTGGCAGGGGGGTTGGACCCAATGATCTCTTGAGGTCCCTTCCAACCCCTACAATTCTGTGATTCTGTGATTCTGTGATTTTGCTACATCACTATACTCTTAACTCATATTCCCAAAATTTAAGAAGTCACATCATTCAATTCTGTCACTCAATTTGAAGACAAAAGATAAGCAAATGTTCTGATACACATTCATAAGCCAAGGAACACCTCTGTCATAGTTTTGCATGGCTGGGTTCTGGTGGAGAAGGGGGGTCCAGGGGTGGCTTCTGCAAGAAACAACTAGAAGATCTCTGCAGGCACCAGAGAGCAAACACCAGACGGCTCAAGGCCAGAGTCCTTCTGACCAAGGCTGAGCCCATCAGCAATGGTCACAGTGCCTCTGGGAATCACATTTAGGAGAAAAAAAGCCCTACTAACAGCTGCTTTTGCCACCAGAGAAGGGAGTGAGATGATGTTAGAAACCATGCAGACACCAAAGCCAGGGAAGGGAAGAAACCCTAGGTGCCAGAGAGAAAGATGTCCCTGCAGCCTATGGAGAAATCCATAGTAGAGCAGCTGTCCCCTCGCAGCCCATGGAAAAGGCTGAGACCCCACTTGCAGCCTGTGGAGAGGCCCCACGCTGGAGCAGGTGGAGACATACAGGAGATGCTGTGACTCGTGCTGGAGCAAGCCCCTGCCAGCACTTGCAGCCTGTGTAGAGAGACAAAGAGAGGAAAAAGAGAGAGAGAGATCCACACCAGAGCAGGTTTGCTGGGGGAGGGGGAAAATCTTGTGACTCAGTGGAGAACCAGGCTGGAGTGGTCTGGGGTCAAGAGACTGAGAGACATTATGTGATTTATAACTGTGCCCCATAGAAGTGACCCATGCTGGAGCAGCTGGTGAGGAGCTGAAGCCCCATGGGAAAGAATTCATGATGGAGAAGTTCATGGAGGACTGTGTCCCATGTGTGGGACCCCACGGTGCAGCAGTGGAAGGGTATGAGGAATGCCCAACCCCCCCCAACCACAAAGGAAAACAACTCGTGAGGAACTGACCAAACCCTCCATTCCCCCATCCTTTGCCTCTCCTCATGCCACAATGTGGGCAAAGAGAGCAAAATAATGAATAAAGTTAAGTCTCCTATGAAGGGATCTGGTTGCACTTCTTCGTATCCAACTCTGTTTTCACTCTGTGCATCGTGTAGTATAATAGAGAGTTTTATTTCCTTTAGTCTGTGTTGAGTCTGTTTTGCCCGTGACACTAATTGCAGAATGATCTTTCTCCATCCTCATCTCAACTCTTAAGCCTCTCAATGTATATTTTCTCCCCTGTCCAGCTGAAAAGGGGAGTGATAGACTTCGGTGGGCATGTAGCCTCCAGCCAGGGTCAAACTATCACAACTTGACTGAAGAGTAAAAGGTAGATTCTCCACAGACAGCAGAAAACACATTGTAAGAATTGTATAGCTGCTGCTGCTGCTCAAGAAAAACTCTGGAAAATAATTATTTGAAAATCAGAAACTTACATAAATCAACTACTCTGATTTATAAGTGAAATTTTGACCATGTATCCTGACAAACCTAGGTAACTAGCAAAAGACCAAAAATGTTAACTATCTCATTTACAGATCTACATTACTGACCTGTCATACAACAGTGAAATCATCATTGTCTTCACAGATAACAAACACTTCCTTTTAGAGACAAATGAGGAGACACAGATGTTCCCTATGTACTTACCAACTCTACTGCCTTCATAAATACTTGCAAGACAGAAAAGCTATGAGCAACATTTACCTTAAAACTATTCTGTCAACTTCTTGACTATAGCTTCCTGTGCCAATACTGTCTCCAAAATCAATATCCATATCCCACTTTTTAACAAGGTCAAATTTTTAAGTTCAGTACAACCAATGTGCACCTATTATACATTTACACATATGTATTTTATCTCCTCCCTCTTACACGCTCTATTTTCAGTAATGCAAGTAGATTTCAAAGAGAGTATTTTCTAATCATGCAAGGAGGGAAACTTAGGAATGACAGCAAATCAGATAATATGGGAAAAAGAATTTATAGTGTTTTAAAATGGAGTAAGATAAATTAATGGAAGAAATCATATGACAGCTTAGCATGATTTTTGATTCATAAATCAAGGTTGTGATATGAGATCTTTGGTGTGTAATGTGTGGTACTCCTCATCACAGAATGGTGGGAGTTGGAACAGTCCATCCCTCCTCCTAATCATCTAGTCCAACCCTCCTGCTAAAGTAGCATCACCTACAGCTTGTTGCACAGGAACACATTCAGACAGATTTTGAGTATCTCCAGAGAAGGAGGCTCTACAACCTGTCTGGGAAATGTATTCTAGTGCTCGGTCACTCTCAGAGGAAGTTTTTCCCCATACTGAGGTAGAATTTCCTGTGTTGCAGTTTGTGCTCACTGCCCTTTGTGCTGTCACTGGGCATCAATGAGAAGAATGCAGACACATCTTCTTCACACCTGCCCTTTAGATATTTATAAGCATCTCTTCATACCTTAACACTTTTAGCACAACTAGCAAAGCATGAGGAAGTTATTAAAGATGGGTTTTAACATTGGCAACTTATAAAATTTAGGCAAATTTGCTTAATGTTACCTAGGTTATACAGAATTTAACAGATAATTCCCTTCTCTGCCATTCTATTACTAGTTCTTTGATAGAACAAACACTGAAAGAATATGCAGAAAGTGTTATTTTAAATAAAATTCCATAATTAAGCTTGATTACTTCTATTTTCAAATAGCTACAGATGTTTTTCTAATCAGCACTGGGAATTTTACACTGGCACTGACTCTGCTGTCTTTTCCTACAGGAAATTGTGCACTTCTGTCTATTAACTTGAGTGAGGAAAAAACATCAACAGGATAACACGTGCAAGCAATCTGTTAGCCACATGTCTAGACTGTCCTTTTTTGGGGGTATATTCCCTCAGGAGTCTGCACTGCTAGTACTGTAAAATTATATTGGAAATGCCATAACCATGCAGGTTTCTGACTTGACACCGGTATTGAATTTTAACACTCTATACTTAAAATGCCATTTAAAATATTGTCAAATGATTAGGTCCAGGGGAGGGAAAACTGTCACAAAATGAACAATTAATTAGAATTATTACTCTCATAAAAATTATAGTATAACTTTCAGAAGTAATATGCCCTGCTTTATCTGGGTTGTATTCAAGTATACCTGACATGTTGAGCAGTATTTTACGTTACTTCAGTTTATTTCATAGGACGGTGTTAGCAGACAACACTGTGGCATGTCTGCTGACTGGACCCTGAAAAAACCTGCTGCTCTCCATGGAAACCACTGTATGAATAGTGGATCTCTGTCTGTTTCCTTGGGCTGTTAAGTCAATATTTCTGGTATCTGGAATATCTGTTGGCATGTGTGGATATTGTTAAGGTAAACAAATATGACTTTTCAGTTCTTTTGCCCTCACTTTATTTCCATAATCTGATTAGAAAAGCAAAGTTGCATTTCCTGGCATTTTCCACACACCCACTGTCAAATTTTACTATCAAATTGTGCTCATATCTGCAATTACAGGTATTTACACATGCCCACTGTGTAGGAGATGCATCCCTAGCTCATTCAGTGTCTAATTACTTGCCCACTGTTGCTCTAATTTATGGAACTCTGTCTTCTTCCAATCAATTTGCACAGTTCTTACCTGCTTTAGACATTCTGCTGAAACTTTACCTTTCAAGCTCTGTTTTTAATAATTCATAGAGATTAATCATGCTTACATATTTGCATAAAAAACAGTGTATCGAGGAAAATGACTGATCTGTAAAGAAAAATAAAAGCATACCAACATTGCACCTTCAGCTACCATTAATTGGCCTAGTCCATTAACTTTAGTAGAGGAGTGTAACTTTACACCATCTGAGAAAAAAAAATTTTGTCTTGACTTCTGCTGGTATTTTACACTGAACTGTGAAGAACTTTATATGGTAATGACTAATCCCTTATGTACTTTGGTAATGTGAATAGTAAGTAAGAATTAAAGTTAATAAGGATTTTAGAATAAGATTGCTTCTCAGATTTAAAATACAAGGCTTTATTACAGACAATTTGGTAGGTATTTACCCCATGCAAAGAGATACATGTCATTTTTGTTTTCAGTTGAGCTACTCTATCCTGAGACTCATGTTAAAACTGGAAACAGGAAGATTAAAAGTAGGAAGCTTTGATCTCAATGCATTTGATAGTGTCTTATTAAACTCTGCCACTGTAGAAGTGGCTCTAGTTGTCCAGAAACACAGCTGTTTGGTTGACACTATGCTACAAGTAAAATTCCCCTGCATATAAACGAATAGTCCTGATAGGAGATTAGGCCTCAAGCGCATGAGCAATTAATCTCCAAAGTATCATGCTCTCTTAAAAAGCTATGTGTAACGTGTTACCATATCCAGGTGAACTGCAAAGCCTCTGCACATAGGAAAAAAGAAAAAGCAGTCAAACTTTTTTCCCACTGCTGTGCATTTCCTGTACTCAGATATACCTGTTTTTCTCCCATTACCACTATCATGTATTCATTCACTATTCTTTTGAAGTCTCTACTCCTCTTTATGTATATTTCAACTCACTCCCTCTTCAGAAATTCCCCTCTACCAGTTTTTCACTCTATTTCCTGCCAAAATTTTGCCTTCTGCCTATCAATATTATTCTTCACTTCGTTTTCATGGCTCTCTTGTCCATGGACCACTGATATCTTTCCCTTCTGTTTATTACTTCCCATTTTCTCTAATATCACAATTTTTTTCAATTTTCATATTCCTGAACAAATATAAAAAAGCCATATGATCTCTAAAAATAGCCAGTAGATTCCCAGGAAAATACATAGGAGCACAACAAGCATATGGTTATACACATATACTCTCCCAAATTCCTTTAGCATGCAATAAAGTGACATCTTGAGCCAGCTTGCACACCTTATTTGTCAATGAACTTTTCTTCTGTGAGGTGACATAACTGCTCTTTGTAAGCCAGTTTTTCTGTTCTCATCTGCAGCAGTGTTTTGCATTTGAATATACTTTGAATATTCATTCAAAACATGCTATTAATGCTTGGATTGTGAGAAACACAGAATAGTAATTTCCTATGTATATTTTCCATGCCATTCATGACTGCAAGCTCAGATCACATCCTTCCTCATCCAAAAGTGAGATGAGAAGCCTTTTCTGTTCTTAATCTCTTCTGATACAGAAGTTTTGATTAGCTTTTCCACCCTTCCCATAAGCCTTTTCTACTACTATATCTTTGTGAGATGAGCCAACCATATCAAAATGCAAACAACATTCAAAAGATGAGGGAGCATCATTGATTTTATATATTGTTATCTCCCATTTTTATTCCTTGTCAGCTCAGTTTCTTGAAGAACCTGTGATAAGGAACTTAGTCTAAAGCTGCTTTTTTTTTTTTTTTTTTAATTCAGATATATCAGCTGGACAGCTGTTTATCCATATGCTTACTGACTTCCATGAACAGCTGTGAATCCCACTACAAGAACCATATATATTCTTTCTTTTCAGGCATAAATTATTTATATACTTTATCAGATTTTTCCTGATTTGCCTCCACTTCAGAAAACAGATTTATTCTGTTATCCTTTACACGTCTTGTCACATTTTCTATACCTCTGGAACATGGCCTGAAAAAAGAGATAAGTAATCAGTTAAAAGTTGTTTATTTTTTGATATTTGACTTCCTTTAGAACTCTCTGGTGAATGCTGTCTGCTCTTGGAAATGTTTCTTCATTTAGGTACTCAAAGTGTTCCTTCACTCCATTAACTCGTTATCTTTGGATTTCTCAATTCCTCCTTGTTTCAACGTAGCCCTTCTGGTTGATGCATGTCCATGCTTCCAGTTTTTTTAATGCTACCTGAAAGCTTCTAGTATGAAGTCTGAATTCTGCTAGTCTAGCTGCTAAGACTCCTCATTCCAAGGAATGTGCAGGCTACAGATGCATCGGAATATATGAAAGTTTTTTATGTTTCCAATATTATTTTATTCTCTTTGATTATAAAAGAAGATACTCTCTCATTCCTTTACTATAAAAACACCCCAGAAGACAACTATGTATCCAGTTTTCAATTTACAGTTCAAAAGAAATTCTGTAAAATAATGTTGGTTTGAGTTTTGTGTTTCAAATATTGTTAGACTTCTTTTAATTGGACAACCATTCAAGAGACAAAACAGATGATGGAAAGAACTGCAATATCATAGTTCAGAAGTATTTTTCACTTAAAATCTTGGTCAGGCGTGAGAGGGAAAAAAAAAAAGAACACCACAGGTAAATAATGCCTAACATGAAAATGATTACGTGATTTACTAGTGACTTACATTAGGGCTTTTTTAAGAAGACAAATATTTTTCTGTTACACAAGCCATTTTAACCTTTTACCCCTAAGCATCTATGGCTGCTTCTAATCTCTCCTAAGAGTCCATTTGATAAAAGTTTCTTGTGTGTCTTCTATTCATCTGTAACTTGAAATCAAAAATCAACAGCTCATTTTAGGGTTCAATTCTATTTCTGCTCTGGAGATGACAGACTCAGATCTTTTAAACAGACAGGGAAGCCGATTAATTTCCTTTAGTGCTGTAGGTGCTCATGATACAGTCACTCTAGAAGCACAAATAAACAAATTGCCACCACTGAAATCCTCATAGAAAATTTCAATTCAATTTAAATTTTAAAAAAACACAAATCAAACAAAAAATTTCTATTGTCTCCATGTTTTTTGGGGGGAGAAAAGTGCTCATTACAGAACTACCACTGAAAGTGTTAAGAAAACACTTTTTCCTGCAAATAATGTCCAAATTACTGCTCTAAGTCTATTTTTCATTTCTTATTTTGAACCATGAGAGCTCACATCTGTAGAAGTTTCTCTCTTAAGTCAAGAGGACTCAAACCAAGAAAAGCCAAGGGTCTAAAAACTCACAGTTATATACCAAACAGTGGGAAAAAGAAAGGGATATCAGTGCAAGACTCCTCTCAGGGTCAGTTGCTCGTGGCGCTTCCAGACAGTTACTGTATTGTATGAAAGGCTGTCATTTTACCCACGGGGAAGAGATACATGTTTGATGGAGAATGAGGAGGCAAACAACATATCTGGAATTTTTTCTATGTGCCCTTCAGGAGAAAGAGAGAAAGAAGAAAGAATGCAAGGTTTCTATTAACTATGAAAATGGAAAAAACAACAATAGGCTGCAGTGAGCACCAAGTTGACTGTTCAGTCCCAGTATAAGAACACATGATCTGTGCCACATGATAGATGTGCATTACTGCTGAACATCACAACTACCATTTTGCAATGACACCAGGAGAGAGACAGAAACAGTGGCTGAAGATTCAGTTAGCAAAACTGACATGGTTGTGCATATCATTCTAGAAACTTTAACAACTGGACTTTTTAAGTAGTGAGGTCACTTTGAATGGAAATTAAATGTCAAATGACACTTCAGTCATGAGTACATTACTACTGTTTTCCTCTATTTGATATAGTTGCCATTAATGCCTATGGTCATTAAATAAAGGGTCTTTAATGAAAGATCTTCCTGGAAATACCTCCAAGTTTGCTTCCCTAATAATATAGGAACATTTAGAAAATCTATAGCAATTTTTTTAACAGCCAGGTGACAATGGATGCATAGATCAATGATCATAACAGTACTGGAAAACTTTTTTATTTAAGTACAGGATCATTGCCTTTCAAATGTGCATCTTTTCTACAAGGAATGCGTGTTGTATTTCATATAGTACGTGTTCAAGTTTGCTTCCAGTAAGCAAAGCAAAGATGCCTTGATGTTCATACTACTTCAGGAGGAACAAGATTAGTTGTGGTTAGTATTTTCACAGACTCATTCATCAGCAGGTACTTGAAGGCAGTGGCTTCATACCAGCATGGGCATTTCAAATATTGACTGGATTACACATTGTTCAACTATTTTAACAGGTTATAAGAAGTTTTATAAAATGAGACTGGGTAAATGACAAAGGTCCACTATTGTCAGTGACTAATTCATAACTGCAAGAAGCATACAGGTTTAATAGTTACCTTAAATGTTCTTGCAGGCATCTGCCAGGTCAGTCTGAGGCCAGAAAGAGTTTTCAGACCAGTTGACATAGCTTAGTAGCACCATGCCACTCAAAACTCCTAAGCGTAAGACTCACTGTGCTTTCTGTGACCTTGAAATGTATGCAAAATCTCTTAAATACATTTAGACAGAGTTACAAAGGAGGACAAATTGCAGGAATCATTACTACTGGCAAGTCTGCCCTTGATGGCATATGGAAGCAGTGGCAGGGAAAGAAAACTAAAGGATACCCAAAGGCTAACAAGAGGCTGGACGCCTTGCTTCAACTGGTTGCTTATGTAACTACTGAGCTATCACCTTATCTTTTACAAACATACACTTCCCTGCCATTATTATTGAATACAATAAAAGACCAGGACCTAGGAAGATTTTTCTGAATACTGTTTAACTGAATGTCTAATGTGCTCTTCACAAGTGCTATGCCTTTGAAAATTGAAAATCTGCAGGGGAATGTTCCTTGCTTTAAAAACAGAGGAGGGAATTGTTCTTGCAAGAATTCTCTTGTATGAGAATTATTTCATTTTCAAGTAAATTAAATGCAAAATCTAGAGATGTTACTCTGCATATGCAGTCTTCAGTAAAGTCATTAAATTATGTCACCAACAAAGATTTGCATAGAATCCAAAGTCTGAGGTCCTTTATTAGGCAAAGGTTTTACTGACTCCCAAGGTTTTCAGAAACAGGTTGCTAGCAGTTTAATACTACTAATGCCTTTCTGGAAAGACAATAAGGATTGATTTTGGGACACTCTAAGGAGGGTACAAACACCTGGGCTGCTCAGGGGTATTTGCATTTCACGAGTATGCATTCGGCAGCATAAGTGCAGGAAAAGACCACAAAATAAAATCAGCAGTTAGAAATGCAGTAGCAGCATTTCCTGGTTTTGAAACGAACATTTACACTGGGCTTTAGACCCATCATAGTATATAAATAAACTAATAATCCCACAACTGATTTACCTTTGAATTTTTCTCCACAGTAAGGAGGAAGGGCCACAGGACCTCCAAAGGCCCCTTCCAACCAAATTATTGTATGATTTTAGAATGCCTGCGAAGACGCTTATTCAGCTGATCTATACTAGCACAGTCCTATGATGAAATGGATCAATCAGAAAAGACAAACAGCAGTAAAACCTGGAGCCTAGCATTTGTCAGTGGAAGAAATGCTGAATATTAGAACCTATTTCAAACTATTAAGACATTGTAAATACAAACATTACTATGCTATTATTTCTGTCTCCTTTGAGAAACACTACCTACTGAAATGGTTCTAATTATAAAAGCCTACATGTACTATATTATCTTTTTTATTATTTTTCACTAAAGAATGCTCAACTTTCACTTTTGCTCTTCCCTGAAAGCTGCAGATGTCAGTTGCTCATTTCTGCCACTCTTAATTACCTCAAACAGGGCCTCATGCTCATCCAGTCTCCCATTTTACTTGTTAACAGGTTACAGCTAAGTGCAACTTCCATGAGTGAGGTCTCAGAATATGTTCCTTTTTCATACAATTCTTAGGTCCAAACTCCAATTACTTTAGTGACAGCAATGACAGAGGATAGCAAGATTTAACCCCCTTCCCTCTTTGTCCGATCATATTAATCTATTAATATATTCATAGAATATTAATATATATTCTATTTATATATTTTTGATTTCTATTTATTGAGTTCTGGATACCTGATCACATCAATATATACTAAGAATGAATTTCTTGCTAGTGCTATGATCTTATTTATAAGATTTGAAGCAAGCTCCAGTTTTCTGTATTTGAAGTGAAAGTTCTTTGGTTGAGAAACACACCATAGCATTCATTGGTACCGTTTGTGTCACTGTATTACAGAAAGTTTGACAACAATATCCTGTTACCAAAGTAGGATTGTAACTTACTGCTCACTCTTTCAGGGTATAACTACTGAGAGAGAGATCAAAATCCAACTTTCGGTCTAGTCTTTCTCCCTCCTTTGTTTTTCCATGTATGCTAAAAAGGAACTGAAGTCACCAAACCTTGTGTTTTGAACTGAAAGAACATAGGATTCCTTCTGCCTCTTTGGAAGAGTTGTATCTACAGGCCAAGGAGTCTAACTGAAAGCACTGCTCTCCCAATTAGTCAGGTAAACAATGCATACAGGCATTTGCTGTTGTTCTCAGCTGTTACAAATGGGGAGCAATTTGTAATACTGGACCAAAGTTTCTGATCACCTCCTTTGCAAATTGTTACAATCTGATCATACTAAAGTGTGTATAGAATTAGGTACCATTACCCAGCAGAACAAAGTGGTGAAAGCTTCAAAACCCCACTATTCTGTAATCCACTGTCATTATTTTATCAGGAAATATTTTCCTACTCTAAATACTTTAACCAGCTAAATGATACCAGCCATTAGCAAGCAGTTCAAAACTGTTAAGGGACTTTTTTAAAAATTTGTCTTGATACTGCAATTTATAGTCACTTCCTAGACTAACAACCAAGAAACAACATGCTCTGTTACCAAGGA
Source organism: Laterallus jamaicensis coturniculus (assembly GCA_022605575.1). Taxonomy (NCBI): domain Eukaryota; kingdom Metazoa; phylum Chordata; class Aves; order Gruiformes; family Rallidae; genus Laterallus; species Laterallus jamaicensis. Next base: position 5,738,599 of record JAKCOX010000031.1, on the reverse strand, counting down.
TTCCAACTAATGCTTGTTAATGTTTGCAGCAAAACTCAAAACCACAAGACCTTCTCTGTGTTTTGGATTTCATTATGAACTCAGTCCATGCTCAGTGAAAGATCTGCTAGAAGTCTAAAACCTTTAAACTAAGCCCAAGATCAATATTGTGCTGGGAGAAGTATATTTACTGGGTTTACTTAAAAATCATATAAACCCTCTGGTATTGGTTAGAAGCAGACAGAAGATCCTGTCCAGAATCCTAAGAAATCATGCATGAAGCCCTTTCCTGGGTCAGATTTTAGCCAGATGTAAAATAGTTTAATGACTCCAGATAAACTTTGGGATTTTCAAACACTTACTGAAACTTTCAAGGATCTACTATCAATAATTTTAATGGTAATGACCATTTCAAAAACATATTCAATGGCCTTGCAGTTGACAGACAGATGAAAAATGAATATTTAGGCTGATATGCCTAAATCTCCCACACTGCTTCTGGAAAATGAGCATGACTGGGTACCCATATAAAGTACCTGTAGACCAATGCGTGTGAGATGCAGACTAAACAAGAGGAATCTGAAGTGGATATGTAGTTGCAGAGCTACAATCTAACTGGGATCACAGAGATTTGGTATGATAGCTCATACACCGGAAATGCTACACTGGGTAGGGGCTTTAAGAAGGGGACATCGGGACAGCAAGGAGGTGTACCTGTCCTGTGAGACAGCAACAGGAATACATGAAGATCTGCATTGGGATGGATAATGGGCTAGGTGAGATCTTAAAGGTTAAGGCTAAAGGTCGCACAAACATGAGTGATTTTGTTGTGGGTGTCTGCCACAGGCCACCTGAAGCCTTCTGCTAGGGACATATTCTGCTGGACATGATACTTAGAAACACGGAAGGGGTGGTCAGGGCTGTGAATGAAGGCTGAGGACAACCTTTCCTACATAATGGCCTTGCAACCATAACATGGCAGAGTTCAGGATCCGATGAGGAAAGAACAAGGAAAAAAGGCAAGATGACAAATGTAGATTGGAGGAAAGCAGACCAGTATACTATAAAAATTCCATGGATTATAGTTCTGGAGAAGAAAGGAAACCAGGACAGCTTGTTTCAAGGATCACAACATCTAGCTCAGGAATATTCTATCCCTACATGTAGGAAGTCAATCGAAGATAGTAGGAGGCCTGTATATATCAACAAGGAGCTCCTGACAGAACTTGAACATGAAAGGGAGAATACAAGAGCAGTAAGCAGGGTCAGGTGACTCAGGAGGAATACAGACACATTTTAAGCTTGCAGGTACAGGGCTAGGAAAGCCAAAGCCGTATGGAGTTGAACCTGGCAGCATCATGAAGGACAAGAAGAAAGACTTCTACAAGTACTTCAGCAGCAAAGTAAGACTCTGGAAAAGGAGGCCTGCTGCTGAATGAAGCCTTTAGCAAATTCAGGTCCCTGTGGCTTGTGGAAAAGTCTGCAGCAAGGAAGACTTGCCATAGGTTGAGGAGAACCAGGTTACTGCACACACACAAAACCCTGAAACTTAACTGGATGCACCCACTTACAGATACTGAGCAAGCTAGCCAACGTCATTGTGAAGAAAATTATCTTTGAAAGATCATGGCAAGCAGGTGAGGTTCTTGAGGATCAGAGGAAACCAAATATCACTCCTACCTACAAGAAGGGCAAGAAGGAGGAACTGGGAAATGACAGTCCAGTCAACCTCACCTTAATCCCTGGGAAGGTGATGGAATAGATAACCTGTCAACTGTTTCCAAATATATGAAGAACAAGAAGGTGGAGAGGAGTAGGCAATATGAATTTACAAAGGCGGAATCACGCTTGGCGAACCAGATAGCCTTCCACAACAGAATGAATGACTCAGTGAATGAGGGTGAGCAGTGGATATTACCTTGATTTTAGTAAGGGTTTTGATGGTCTCCCAGTACATCATCATAGGTAGATGAAGTATGGGTTAGGCAGGAGAACAACAAGGTGAACTGAAAATTGTTTAGCTATTGGACTCAAAGTGTTGTGATCACCAGCATGAAGTCCAGCTTGAGGTCAGTCAAAATGCCACAAAGGTCAATACTGAAGTCACTATTGCTAAGCATCATTGCTAATTACCTGGTTGATGGGACAGAGTGCACTGTGTATTGTTAACAGATGATACAGAATAGGCATGAATGGCTGGCATACCAGATTGTTGTGCTGCTTGTGCAGGCCTTGACAGGCCTCCTAGAAGCTATGCTGAGGCACATGGAGGACAGGGAGGGGATTTGAGACAGCCAGCATGGCTTTGCCATTGACAAGTCCTGCCTGACCAATCTAGTGGCTTTCTACAATGGAGTAACTGCATCAGCGGACAAGTGCAGAGATACAGATGTCATCTATCTGGATTTCTGCAAGACCTTTGACATGGTCCCCCACAACATCTTTCTCTCTAAGTTGGAGAGATATGGATTTGAAGGGTGGACTGCTCAGTGGATAAGGAAATTGCTCAGTGGTCACATCTAAAGGGTGGTGGTCAATGGCTTGATGTCCAGATGGAAGGCAGTGACAAGTGGTGTTCCTCAAGGGTCTGTGCTGGGATCAATGCAGTTTAATAACTTTATTAATGATATTAACACTGGGATTAAGTGCAGCTTCAGCAAGATTGCTGATGACATCAAGCTGGGTAGTGCGGTCAGTAAGCCGGAAGGACAGGATGCCACACAGAGAGAGCTGGACCAGCTAGAGAGGTGGGCCCATGCAAACCTCATGAACGTCAATAAGGACAAGTGCATGGTGCTGCACATAGGTTGGACAATCCTCATTATGAATACAGGCTGCAGGATGATAAGATACAGAGCAGCCCTGTGGAAAAAGACTTTGTGATACTCATGGATGAAAAGCTGTATATGAGCCATCAATGTGCATCTACAATCCAGAAGGCCAAGAGCACCCTGGGTTGCATCAAAAGAAGTGTGGCCAGCAGATCAAGAGAGGTGATTCTGCCCCTCTGCTCTGCTCTGCTTTGGTGAGACTACCCTGAAAACTGTACAGCTTTGGAGCCCTCAACACAAGAAGGACATGGACCTGTTGGAGCACACAAAAATGATTAAAGGGCTGGAGCACCTCTCCTGTGAAAATAGGCTGATAGAGTTGCCCTTGTTCAGCTTGAAGATGAGAAGGCTCTGGAGACACCTAATAGCAGCCTTCCAATACCTGAATGGTGCCTACAAGAAAGCTGGGGAAGAACTGTTCATGAGGCCATGTAGCAATAGGACTAGGAGTAATTGTTTTAATCTAGAAAAAGGTAAATTTGGGTTGAATATTAGGAAAATTTCTTCAATATGAGGTTGGTAGATCACTGGAACAGGTTGCTCAGAAAGGTAGTAGAGGCCCCATCCTTAGAGATATTCAAGGTCATGCTTGATGGGGCTCTTAGTAAAGATGATTCTGTTTACTGCAGGGGTGGTGGACTAGATGACCTTTAAAGGTCCCTTCCAACTTAACACATTCTGTGATTCTAAGGTGGAAAAATGGGCTGACAGGTACATCATGAAGTTCAACAAAGGGAAACGCAGAGTCCCAAATCTGGAGAAGAATTACCCAGTGCAGCAATACACACTTCAGTTGACCATCTGGAAAGCAGCTTTGCAAAACAGGAAGTGAGAGTCCTGCCAGAATGAACCTGAACCAGCAATATGCCCTTGCAGAAAGGATCGACAGCAACCTCCAGGGCTGCCTTAGGAAGAGCACTGCCACCAAGTCAAGGGAGGTGATACAACAACTGGAGCACTGGGTCCAGTTCTCATTTGTGCAGTCCAAAAAACTACTATGGACAAACAAGTGGGTTCAGCAAAGGAACACTAAGATGATTAAGAGACTAAAGAAGATGATGGAGAGAGTCTGGGAGACATGGCATGGTTTAGCGTAAGGAAGAAAAGAATCAAGGAAGATCTCATCAATGTTTACAAATACCTTTAGGGAGACAGCAATCATGAGAGAGAGCCTTCTCAATTCCCACACAAATGGGCACAAATTGTAAGGCAGGAAATTCTATTTACATCTGTGAAAAACCTTTTTTACTACGACGGTCATCAAACACTGAGACAGTTGCCCAGATGGCATCTCCATCCTTGAACATATTCAAAACCTGGCTATCCATGATCTTAGCAACGTGGTCTACCTGTCTCTGATTTGACTGTGTGTGTGTGTGTAGGAGCGGGGGGAAAGGAGGGGTTAGACAGTCTCTAGAGGTCCCTTCCAGCCTCAGTGTTTTTAGGAGTAAAGTTACTTGTAACACACTGAAGGAAAAACTGAAGGGTCTCTTTTCTCTCCATAGATTTAGCAGGAAAAACATGAGGTGTTAATTAGGCAGTCCAAAACTTGTGCTACAGAATTTGGTAAGGAAATAATAAGAAAGATTTATGCACTAACTATCAGGAAAACTGAGAGGAAAATATAAGCTAAAACTGTTAAAACTGACAGAAGATTGGATGAATTAAGAGAGAAGTAGACACATTTGTAATTGGCAAAATACTGATTATGATTAAGCATACAATGATACTAGTATGTATCTTGCCTAAAGCCACTCAAGAAGTGGAAAAAGGATGTTTCATCCTTGGCTTTCTTGGCAGGAAAGGCTTGTTTTACCAGTTTCTTCCTAAATGTCTCATTTTAAGCCTATGAGGAAAAATTAGTAAATCATGACACAATATTCAGTGCTTCAGATAGTAGGAGACAATTTTGCTGTCATGTTCAACATTGTCAAAGACAAAGAAAAATTTATTAAACAAATAAAACCTGCTGACAGTTACAGAAGTATTTTAACACCCAGTAATTTGAAACTATTAGGCCAGTAAAATTCAGCAAACACAGGAACAAATAAGTGTTCTCCGATACTGATACCATTTCATCTCATATTGGTGTTTATCTGAAGTAAAAATAATCCAAAAGATAATTTTGCAAAGTTTTAAAGATAGTATGCTGATTCAATAGTCCAGTGTAGCAAGCTGATTGCTCTTAAGCCCTGCTGAAAAGAGGTATATACCAATAAAACCCTCTAGCATTTTTCTTAAATTTCCTTGCACACAAAAGCTAAATAATGTGAAATTATGTTAAAAAATGAATGACTAAAAAATCAAATCTGATTCAACTTGACCTATAAATTTTAATATCAAATCAATTATAGATGGTCTAGCAAGGAGTTACAAAAACAATAACTGGGTACAATTCTAGAACAAGTTCGGCCACAGAACTCTCCTTACTTTGAATATTTCATACGCTAAATTGTTTGCAGATGATAGGTTTATGTTGAAGGAAATATAAAAAAGACTTATTGTAGATTTCATAACTACTTTAAGGAAATCACCTAGGAAAAGAAGATTTCGTATTACCTCTAGATATAAATTTTGTTTTACACTGTATTAGAAAAATGCTAATGGGAATTACTGTTCTATTGTAATGTATGCACAGATTGAGGTCTTGGATTTATTATACTTCCTTTTTTATTTTCACACAGTGATTGAAGTCAAACTGTTTGTCAGTCTCCAATTCCTAACCAATCAGCTATACAATCCTTTTATGGATTTTATCAACAGAAATTAAAGATTATTCTGCTATTTTTTAGTGTGTTACACACAAGAGGATTTCCAATTGCCTTTCTGCACGTTATTAGAATGTTAAATAATGGCTTAGAAGACAGTCTAATTTATTTCTTTTTTCTGTTAGCTTGTTACTAGCACAAAGGCAAACAAGCAAAATAATTAAGATACACTAACCACTGAATATAAGCAAACACAGTAGTGAAAAAGTCTGTAACATTAAATCTAAGACCTTTAGAATGGTCTGAGTGAGCTTTTCTCACACACTGAGAGAGACTTTCATAGTGTTACAGCTTTTAAAATAAATTTAAGCGTGATTCATGTCTTGATATCAGGTCTCCTTCCTCATCAAATATGTTATCATATACTTCTTCACTATTGAGCTGGAACAGGTGATTTCTAGAGCTAACCACAGCTATTTAAGTTGTAACATTAAGCAATTTTTACAATTTTGTTTCCAGTGGAAACTTCACTCATCCCTCCCTTTTCCTTCTCATGCAAGATCACTTTTAAATCCTGTGATTAAATCATGTGATTTGGAAACAAAAAGGAAAATGCAGAAGTGGGAGCGATAAGAATACCACAGACATGAGGCCACAGAAGAAAGGAAGGACTGCTGTCATGGAGAACTACAGACCATAACCAACCTGGTTTCATAGTTGTTCTTCTTTTAGAAAAAATAAGATATTTTTGTTTCCTCTAATTTATCTCTAGAATCGAATTTAATAATCCTTCTTAAACCCAAAAATAAGTAAACATGGCAGTGAAACATCTTACTTGCAGCAAAATATTTTACCCTTAAAATAGAAAAGTAACTTCACAATACAGTTCATCACGAAAGGATACAATGTATAATCACACCTCTACTTCATAAACAGTGTAATTAGCATAATTAGGTCACAGCTGGTTTAGAACCAACAGCTTTTCCAGTCCACCTCTCCTTCTATTTTTAGAGTGCAGAGTGGGGCAAGTTTTTAATACTGTTCAGACTTCACGTAGACTTGTTGTTATTGGTAAGTACTCCCTAGTCCCAGCTTTCGCCGTATTCAGAATTTGTCTTCTCAGTGAATTGTGGAAAAGCAGAAGTGTTCTGATAGCACCTTTTCCAATTAAGGTCCCTGAATATGTTTATTAAACTGGCATCTCTGCAATAACATTTAAAGTTTTAGGAATGCCAACTCACATGCCAGTATGAAAAGCTGAGCATAGTTTGTCCTTGAATACCGAATGTTATAGCAGTCACTTATATGAATATGGAACAAGGCTAACAAACAACTGAAAGACCAGGCTGCTGTACATTTAAAACAAGCTATTAACTTCCCAGAAACTGTACAGCTGCATGGCAGCAAGCCAAGAAATGCAGGAGTGTTAATGTTCTCTGAAACAAACAAAAAAATTACAAGTGATCCTGATTTTTTTTATATAAAGTGCTTTTTACGTAGCAGACAGATACTGAAGTCTTGTTCTTTACCTAGAATTCCAGAATTACTTAAAAGGACAAAATAAAACAGAAGTTTCCAGGGAAAAGGAGAGAGAAATTAAAGGAAAGGAAGTTATTTACTTTGCTGAGAGAAAGTAAAAAAAGAACAGGACCTTCTTAGTTTTGGTTTTGTTAAAGGTTGCAGAGATTTTAAAAATGCCTCTGACAGGGCACTTGTTCAAAAACATAAAAAACTTTACAACACAAATGGCTAGATTCTTTCTAGCTAGTCACTTGCAAATAGCTTTCTGAACCAGGAAAAAAACCAAAACACTGCCAAAAAAACCCAGCTCACACTTAACTTACAAGTCCTGATGTCCAGAGACACGTGGTATCACAGCTGGGGTAATAGCACACAGCCAGCTAAACTTTGTTATGGGAAGTGGTTTAAACAGACAATTGCAAAATAGAGCCATGCACTGGTTCTTATTTTAAGAGATTTTATATGGATGGGATATGTCAGCATGTGCACAAGTCTTGCCAATCAGAAGACTAGCAATGAGACATGGATATTTGGGAACTCACATATTTCCATGTATGTATGTATGTATGTATGTATCCAGTTGCTCTTATCATCACTAAATGAGAATTATCTTTTATGCCCAAACTATTCCATAAGTGGGTTTTTGCTATATCACGTATTTATAATAATAATAATAACAACAACAGCAACAACAAAAGTAACAGTAGCCTGGGAACTCCAAAAATCATTAATGAATATAATTTGCTCAGGTCTTTATTCTACTTTCCTGTGCATAGTAGTCTGCACAGGGTGGTTTGACCCTGGCTGGAGGCCAGATGCCCACCAAAGTCTCTCCATCACTCCCCTTTTCAGCTGGACAGGGGAGAAAATATATACAGAGAGACTTAGGAGTCGAGATAATGACAAATATCACTCTGCAATTAGTGTCATGGGCAAAACAGACTCAACACAGAATAAAGGAAGTTTGTCTGAGTTCAGGTTAGGTAAATCGGGCAAACAGGCCTGACAGACATCCTTCACCAGAAATCCTCCAAGGACATTTTAAAGTACTTGTTTGGGCAAGAAATGCCATCAAAACTAGAGTGAGGAGGTTGAAAGAGATGGCCTTCATCTGGAGTCAGTGAAGCATATTTAGAGACACAAAACTAATCTACACTGCAATTACCACTATAAATAAGTTAGCTCTTGTAACAACAGCAGCTAAACTACACTACAGAAGTCAGGTGCCTTTAGCAGTAAGCCCCCTACATGCCTTTTTCTCTTGTATAAACAAAGCTTAGACCATGCTGAGCTCTGTGCTGACACAGGTAGGTTACTGGTAGTGCCCCAGTCTGACTACTTGAAGGGCAGCTCATCTGCTGCTATGATAAATCTAAAGCTGCAATCTCAGGTAGGATAAAAGCCAGGCAAATATGTGTATCAAACCAAACCCCATGCAGTTGATGGCTAATGGCTTGCCAGATAGTGAAAACAGGTTTCTTACTGTTATATTATGATTCCTCTGTAGTATTTTTGTCCTAAAATAAGGGATCTGGAGCTGATGGTGAGATGACAGGATCAAAAGAAAACAGCTTGTGTTACTTCATACAATATAGAGATATGCTTTGGAAATCACTGTGCAGAAAGCTGTGTGGGTACAAAAAGTGACTACATAAATGCCAAAAGTACACTTAACTCTCAAACTGTTACCTGTAATCCCCAAAGCCTGATGGAGAATGAAGGCCACAATAAGTATGCAGGCCAATAGACAACAAGAAGAGCATAAAAAACGACAAAAATTCTGGACTGCCCAAAACAATCCAGTCTTTACTGACTTATGCCTGAAGGCCATAGCATCCACAGATGAACTGAAAAGCTCAAGCAGCCATGGTGCAATGTCACACTGATGAATTCATGACCAACTAGGGCAGGAGAACTAAGATTCTACTGACACACTCGGTGATGAAAGAGAAGATCAAAACTCTGATACCTGGATAATGTTTACATATTACTATTTTTATGTGGTTTTGACTGAAAAAAAGCCCAGGGGAGCATCAGGACTACAACCCTTGTCTTGATAAAACATGACTTTTGCAACAGATGTTCTCTCAGGATGGTGTATTCTTTCTCCACCTTCTCTGTTTCCATGAGTATACAAAACTCAGTGTTTGACATGCTGCTTATTTAAAGAAAAAATATATTTTTAGCGCTATGAGCCATTTGGCCTCATCTATTTATTTGGAACTTTCTCACTCGGATAAGCGCCATGCACCAGATGGCATGATCGGGACCTTTCTATTCCATTCACATGTGTTAAATAAAGTCTATCACATTGAATCCATGCTATGAAATATTTGGCATCTTGGCATCTGTTGACAATAGTGGCAATGTTAGCTATACACACAAAATATAAAACACAGGGATATGTTTATTTTTCTTTTGTCAGACTTTCTTCTCAGTCATATAAAACTTTTTTAAATGGCATTTTTGATGTACCAGAAATAAGCCATAACAGAGTTCATACTAGACTTGTCCCTTAGAAGGAAGAAATAATTGTCCTCTGGAATCATACAAAAGAGCTCTGAAAGGACATTCAAAATCTTACTAAACTCAACTTACCTAATTTATTGATGGCAAACATGAGCTTCCTTTTAAAAAACTGTGAAAAGATGAGGTTTTGTTCTGCCAGTGTTTCAAACTGAATGAAAATCGACTGAACACATTTAGCACATAGTGTGGTTTAGATGGATACATTGCCCCGAGAAGGACACACGAGATTACTATTGACTGGGAACATACCACCATCTCATCACTTCCCATTAGTCCACAGGATAAAAGTATTTGGCTTTTGTCCACTTAAATTTTTACATAGGCTATACTGTTCTATTCTTCCTAAAAACCTCCCTTCAGTTGTGGCTAACAATGTAATGACACTTCTTCATAACACTCTCATGGTCTTCAGAAAGCTGCTGATCAGGGAAGTCCTGAGTCAGAGGTACTGTCTGGTTTTAATAGCTCTCAGTGGGAATAATTTTTTGGTCACATTTTATCATTCCCTGCATTGCATGGCATGGAGTGCCATGTAGTTGACTACATGGCATATGAATGATTGCCTCCTTTTCTGAGTTTTGAGGCAAAACACTGGTAATTAAATATGATGTGTCCTACTTCGTGTACTGAAACAAAATGCAACTAATTCATCTTCACCCTTAGACTTCCAATTTTAGTGAGATCATATCAGTCATGTTTTCCAGCCTTAGTCCTGTTCTGTTTCTGCTTGTACAGAAGGTGCTTCATGACTGATCATGTCACTTTCCGTTTTGAAGATATAGGTACTTTACAGCTTTATGCAATGCTGTTCTCTACATCGTTGTCTATGCCTTTCCTAAGGAATCATGTCAACTACTTTTTAAACCACTTCAGAGTTCTGATTTGACATTTTCTCCAGTGTACCCCCAAGAACTAACTCCTAAATGCCAAGTCAGCTTAGAGACCATGAATTTATTTCTGAAGTTCAGACTGCTTTTTTTGTGCATCATTCCTAGAATCATAGAATACAATAATAGAATTGTTTAGCTTGGAAAAATCCTTTAAGTGATCAAGTCCACCACTAAACCATGTCCTGAAGTGCCACTTCTACACATCTTTCAGATACCTCCAGGGATGGTGACTGCACACTTCCCCGGGCAGCCTGTTCCAGTGTTTGACAACCCTTCCAGTGAAGAAATTTTTCCTAACATCCCATCCAAACCTCCCCTGGGAAACCTGAAGCTACAACCTCTTTTCAGGTAGCTGTAGAGAGCAATAAGATCTGCCCTTGGCCACCTTTCCTCCATGCTAAACAAGCCCAGTTCCTTCAGCCACTCCTTATAAGACATATTCTGTAGACCCATCAATAGCTTTGCTACCCTTCTTTGGACATGCTCCAACACCTCAATGTCTTTCTTGTAGTGAGGGGCCCAAAACTGAACAGTGCCATTTACAAAGGGATGATAGCTTCCTAGTCCTGCTGGCCACCCTGTTTCCAATATAAGCCAAGATGCTGTTGGTGTTCTTGGCCACCTGGGTACACTGCTGGCACATATTCAAGCTGGCTGTTGTCCAACACTCACAGGTTCTTTTTTGCTGGGCAGCTTTCAAGCCATTCTTCCCCAAGCCTATAGCGCTCCATGGGTTGGACCCAGCACTGAGCCTTGTTGAAGCTCATAGAATTGGCCTTGGCCCATCAATACAGCCTGTCCAGATCCCTCTGTAGAGCCTTCCTACCCTTCCAAAGATCAACACTCCTGAAGAACTTGGTGTCATCTGCAAAGTTACTGAAGGTGTACTCGATCCCCTCATCCAGATCACTGATAACAATACTAAAGAGAACTGGCCCCAGTACTGAGCCCTGAGGAATATCACTTGTGACCAGACAGCAACTGGATTTAACTTCATTCACCACAGATCTTTGGGCCCAGCCATCCAGACAGTTTTTCACCCAGCCAAGGCAATGCCCATCCAAGACATGAGCAGCCAGTTTCTCCAGTTGGAGAAATGCTGTTGGAAACAGTGCCAAAGGTTTTTCTAAAGTCTGTGTAGATAACATCCACAGGCCTTCCCCCATACATTACATGGGTAACATTGCCATATGTCTTGAATTCATCTGGGATAGAGCTAATTTTGCTTCTAGTAGTTGGTAGAGTGCTGTGGTTTGGATTTAATATGAGAATAATGTTGATAACGCATAGATGGTTTTAGTTGTCGCTACGTAGTTGTGTCTACATTAAGTCAAGGACTTTTCATCTCCTCACACCCTGCCAGGTTCACATGAAGCTAGGAAAGCACAGCCAGGAGAGCTGACCCAGACTGGCCAAAGGGATATTCCCTAGCATAGAAAATCATGATCCCTACAGAACTGGGTAGTTTAGCCAGGAGATGGAATCCCTGCTTGGAAACAGAATATTACCAGGAGTACAACGAGTCTTACTCTCTATTTAGTATTTCATCAGTCTTTTAAGATCCTTCTGAAATTCTTATTAGCTTTTCAGTGACTTCACAACCCAGAATGAGACAATACTGAAAGGAAACTTTGTGGTGTCTTTATTCACTTAGCCTTTCAATATTATTTTTTTTTTTTTTAGCAAAAAAATAAAAATTCTCAGTACAGAAATCTGTTGAGACTCCACTAATGGTCTCCTCCCACCATGGCAATGACCATATATTCCTACTGTGTGACTCCTATCTGATACCTGCACAGGGCAGATGTGGGTTTTGCCTGTTTGTTTAGCCTGACGCTTGGGATGAAAAGTGCCAGCTGTGGATTTTTCATTTTCTGCTTTATTCAGAGATAAATTTATATTTTAGGCAGCATATGTTTTGCACATTTTGATCCCTAGGTGTATATGCTAGATGTATATTCCCAGGTATGAGCAATATCACTTAACACCTTGTGATGTTAGAGAAGATGATACTCATGTCAATAAAGGTGATAAATTAAAATGAAACTAAAACAGTGCAATTCACCAAACTTCAGGCAGAGGCCACAATGCATGAAAAGCTACAAAGGTAGGATGAAAAGCTAGTAAATGCATTAACAAAAAACTTTTCCTCTTCCAAATTTTACAAAATGGAAGTACAATTTCCACTTATTTTTTTTTCTTCCTTTCAGTTCCTAAAGATGGTATTGTTCCAAATCTTAACATCAAGTACAGTTCCTAAAGATGGTATTGTTCCAAATCTTAACATCAAGTACATCATCATATTAGTTCAGTTATCACACTCTTACTCACACTACATTTCAGATCTATCCAGGTTTTTAAGGAGCACAATGCTTATACAAAAAATTCAACAAGTAAGTTTACACTGGACTGTACAGTATCATTATTTAAGTTTCTGTTTGAATACGATCACATTCAAGACTTTCCTAAATAAAACTATTGTTTGTGGAGTTTCTGTTGAGTTTCATCTCATTCTCCTCACCAAAATGCTGGAAAAAACATATACTAACCATTCCTCTCCAGTGAAAACAATTTGTTACAAAGAGATTCAAAAGCCTTGAAATTAAACAGACTGAGTATGGTGCTTTTACTGAAAGGTTTTAATGAAACCAAGCTAGTTAAATATGGTTTGGGGTTTAGTGAAAATACTTCACATGGCTGAATACGCCAAAGACGCTTTGTAGTCTGATCCTCTAAAAGCATTATTACTAAAAGACAAAGTAATCAGGCAACCAAACCAGAGTTGTTAGTTTTCCATCTGCTCTGACTTCACTTGGTAATTTTACTTGCTCTTTAAAGCACTAGGTTTTGAAGTCACTAAGAAAAAAGTAATAACCATTAATAACCACTGCAAAATAGATAGCTCCAGGCACTGTATTTTTAGCAGTGGTGGTATACTTTGTCTTTTTAAAATTCATTATATTTATATCATGTCTGTGAGATACCTGATTAGAGGCAGGTGGGAATATTTCTTCTTTTCTCAAATATACTCCAAATTTTGGTTCCTCAATAACCAAAACTGAGCAAGACAGACTCTTTATCACTGTCCTGTTAAGTACTGAAGAAAAATGATGAAGTATTTTTACAGACAAAAGTGAAGAGTTGTCACAACTACTGAAAACATAATACATAGCTTGTAAGAAAGTAGAAAGTGCGCTCAGGGAGGACGACTCTGTAAATACATTTCCTTTATGAAAATGCAGGGTGGCAAAGCTAAATTTCATGAATGCACAAGGACCCATAGTTAATTTAATTTAACATTATAATCCTGAATAAAACTAACACAGATCAACTATTTTTCATGTCACTGAAGGCTACTTGAATTTACTCTTGAAACAGTTATTGCCTTCAGCAAAGATGAACATTCACTTGGAACCTTATCTTTAGTAATCTGAGGCAGGGTACAGACATGACTTTTCTTTAAATCTGTACATGCAGGAATGTCAAGATAAATCAGCAGAATTTGTATTCATTGCATAAAGGATACAAACACAGTTTCAATAAATACAAAAACATCGTCCACAAGCTTCCTTTCAGAAAACACTGAAAAACTGCTTATTTAGCTCTAAAATATACAAAACAGATATACCTCTTGAGGAGAAACTCTTAGAAACTTGCGAACAGGAACTGTAGGGCAGATGGACATGGCAGGACAGCATATGACGCCAAAATACAATTCTGTACACATTTGCATGGTCTACTTTCACAAGATAGCCACAGCCTAAGATCCATCTGATCCAGAAAAGCAAGGAGAAAGCAACAACAAAAAACTGCTTTCATTATGAGATCAGAGCAAAATAACCTTAATGCTTTCTACCTTCCTTTTTTCCTCTTACAGTTTTTGACAACGTCAATTTCCCTTCATGGTCAATTGCTTAATACAATTTAAAGCAGATCAAAAGTATCACTTAAATCACAGAATCACAGAGCTCTAGGGGTTGGAAGAGACCTCGAGAGATCATTGGGTCCAACCCCCCTGCCAAAGCAGGCTCCCTAGTTCATACTACACAGATAGGTGTCCAGACACACATGTTGGTGCAGAACTTCCTGTGCTCCAATTTGCAGCCATTGCCCCTTGTCCTGTCTCCACTGACCAAAGAAAAGGGGCAGGCCAATTCCCCCTGCACCCCATAATTAAGATATTTATAAACATTGATTACGTCCCCCCTAAGTCTTCTTTTCTCCAGGCTGAATAGCCCCAGCTCTCTCAGCCTTTCCTCATAGGATAGATGGTCCCGGCCCTTAATCATCTTCGTAGCCCTTCTCTGGACTCTCTCAAGGAGAACCCTGTCCTTTTTATACCAGGGAGCCCAGAACTGGACACAATACTCCAGGTGGGGCCTGACCAGGGCAGAGTAGAGGGGGAGGATCACCTCCTTAGACCTGCTGGCCACACTCCTCTTGATGCACCCCAGGATCCCATTGGCTCTCTTAGCCCCCAAGGCACACTGTTGACTCATAGCCAACCTATCACCAACCAGGACCCCCAGGTCCTTCTCCACAGAGCTCTTCTCCAGCAGGTCAACCCCCAGCCTGTACTGATACATGCGGTTGTTCCTCCCCAGGTGCAAGAGTTTACACTTGCTATTGTTGAATTTCCTCTGGTTTCTCCCTGCCCAGCTCTCCAGCCTGTCCAGGTCTCACTGGATGGCAGCGCAGTGTTCCTGCATGTCAGCCACCCCTCCCAGCTTTGTATCATCGGCGTACTTGCTGAGGGTGGATGCTATTCCCTCATCAAGGTCATCAATGAAGATATTAAACAGGACTGGACCCAACACCGAGCCCTGTGGAACACCACTAGTCACAGGTCTCCATTCAGATTCTGCTCCAAAATAAATATAATAAATAAATAAATTAAATTTTTCAAGGAAACTAGACTATTAGAAGACCAAAGCATTAGTCTTAGCATACTGTTTTCTTCCTGCATGAGTAAATCATCAAAAATATCCCTGGCTGGTGATGGTTTAGAGTTCCTACTGATCAGATCCATGTTCTGACTAATTCAGTCATCTACTACTGCTTTACACATGGTTACCTTCAAATGTATGCAGCAAATTATATTGAATCTAGGACTTCAGAGATGTTAAACCTAAACTCTTTGAGATGATCTCTGCACGTCTGCCCTCCTGCCATGCAGCCCAAGAGCAGGGCTCAGCAGGGCACTACATCCCTTTCTTTAAGGTCAGAGGTTTGAATTACACTTCTGCCACTTCATCTGTTCCAGATTTGAGATGACAAAGAAGAAAAGCTGATGGCGAATAGAATGACCCTGAAACTACAATGACTGAGAGCAAGTGCTGGGTAGAAGAGAAAGTAAGCAGTCCCAAGCACAGGCACACACATTAATGAAAGCAACTTTATCACCTAGCAAAAGGAAGAAGGTATAGAGGTTTCCATATGATCCTTCCCAGAGTTCGTAATGTTTATGAGACACAGGACAATGACAAAACATTGTTCTCTCTGTATCATGAAAATATTGTGCTACATTCCTCTAAGTATGTTTAAGACTACTTGTTACATTACATGAACCATCAGTTCCTTGAGGAGTCTCCTCATACTCCTAGTTTTAGTGCATGGAACTGGTGAACAGACAGTTGAGAATATCAACTGCCTATGTTAAAGCATGCAGCTGACACAAATGTAAATTGTGAGGCCAAACATGACGGCATTTCTGTGTAAACATAGTTGTGATACAAGAAATAATTAAGAAGTTTCTGGTAGCTGACACATCTAGCTAGCACAGGCTGTAAAAGCAGCCCTTGTTTCAGCTATGTAGGCACCTTTCAAAAAGAAATGTTGCTGGGCTCATAAATATATTTCTTTTTAGAATATGATCTAATTCTAAAGGCTTTTGATGTGATTGCTTGACATTTAGACTTTTCCCCACAAGAGACAAGCAGTTGAGAAGATTTTCTGTATGCCTTCGCTCTATTCAAAAGAAAGGCTAGCATTTATGAACTAAGGAAACCTTAGACCAAGATCCCAATTGAGGTCTAACCATTAACCTCATCACAAAACTTTTTAATAACTATGACTAAAACCAGTCCTTTGCATGACTGACCTTTGATAAGCCAGGAGAGATATGACAAGAACCTTTACTGACAATACACTCTCAATGATTTCAAATGAAGTAAATACACTGGAATAGAGTGATAAGGACCTGCAGAGCCTGGTTTACCTTACTGTTAGTTACCCACAGTGAGAACCATTTTTAAATATGATCAGAACTCAAGGCAATCGGATCCTATCCTAGAGTTTATACAGTATCATCTGCGTTTTCAGAGGACAATTCTAACATACTGATAAGGTCTAGTGTCAGAACAGAAAGACTCTCAAGAAATATGAACACAAAACAATTAAACATAATGTAAAGGAAGATTTTGATTAATGAAATCCAAATTAAGCAAGTAGCACACCTTGGAATAATTTGTTATATTAAACAGACATGTTTGAAGTTTCTTGATGCATCCTCTACCATATCTGGATTAAGTCAGGTGTCTAATACTTTGTATCTCGTCTTGTAGCCCTAGCTTCTGAGAAGGGTAGGAGACAGGAGAAAAGCAAACACTTTAGAGCCACTGTTGTGAAAAGATTATATAATCTGAGGCAACCCCACTGGCATAACCTTATCCCAAGAATCTGTATGATTAATTTAGTATTTCAGGGCCCTGCACCTCCAAATTCTGAGCAACGTAAATACTGCCAACAGTTGTGAATGCCTGGTATCTGGTGTTTTCCTGGTTTATATGTCAGTATGATGCATCTTCAAGACAGTTAACTGCAAATGGGGGGCAGGGTGAAGAACAAAAAAAGGAGCTAATGTCCTCAAGAGAAGACACAAGAAAGGGAAAAGAATTAAACTCACAATTATACTCACAAAGAAATTAAGAACAGTAAGTAAAATGCAAGCTTGAAAACTGTACCAGAAGATGAGCACTTTAACAGTTGCAGGACTCTCTTAATTTGTTGGATGTTACACTAGAGGTTTTCTCCCTTATTTTGTTAAAAAGTTCAGCTCTCATCCATCTTCTCTGCACTATTCAATACCGTGTGATTAAACTTTCTCATCATCACTATTATCACATTTTTATTTAATCACCTATTTTCTTCAGGGCCAGAAGAACTTCCTGTGATTAGGTTTACTCAGGGCTACAGACCAGTTTTGCCCCATGCTGATTCAGCAAGAAATCAATAGTTAAATTCATTTGTAATTCAGTGGATCACCTAATTAGCAGCCTTCCAAAAATGAAATTAGTTAATTACATATAACTTCTTCAGAAAGATTAAATGATACCAAATTCATTTTCCCATGGCTATTTTTTATTTCTACCACAAATCACTGTTCTTTGTTCCACATGTATTTCTCATCACCTAGCTATTGCTAATCTACTAGAGACATGAATGTCAGGCTATGTAAGCATGGATGTTCATTATGTGCCTAATTAATCAGCCCAAGCAGGCAGGTCTAAGAATTTCAATGGATCTATATTTTCACGTCTCAGGGCTATTACAGGAAGATGATGGATTTAGAGAGGCTCTGCAGTAATTTATAAGAACAGTGTGACTTGTCTGACTATTGAGAACTGTATGAACTGTGGAAGTGTATGGGTTAATGCAAAAGAAAGCTGCCTGGGGAAAAGACGGGAGAGAATAAAATGACAGAAGTCCCTTTTCACCAAATATTTGAGAGCTATTAAGGAACAATACTAGAATTATTAGCTTTGATTATTTTGCCTTCTGTCCAGTTAACCTTTAAAATAACTTTTGCAGACAATATGAAAAGCACATGAACACAGGCAAACAAACAAAACCACTGCTAGGATAAAATGGGATAGATCTTTGAAAACAGAGACAGTTCCTTTCACCCAAAGGGAAGGCCACATCTCTGAGGGATAGGAGCATAGGTAAACATCAGTATGACACTAGCACAGGCACATTTATGCACATTATTTGGTGGGTTTTTTTAAATCTTCCTTTTTCTTCAGAATCTTTCACTTTACTGAAAAAACAAATAGTGCAATTTTATGACCCACTAGTCTTACACTCCAAAGAGAAAGCTGCAGGAACCCAAATTCCATCAGATCTACTACAGCGTTCTGTAGCCAAGCTAGGAATTTGGGAATCTCCAAGTCTCCTCTGCAGTAAAAATTAAACAATGAAAGTGGATACCTAGAGGTGGATGCTCACAGCGCTGCACTGTTCAACTGTCACACTGACATTGATCTAATAAGATCCTAAATGTGGAATTTTCAGGAATACATTGACAGAAGATTTATAGAAGAACGAATATCTCCTTAAGTTCAATACTAATTTATTTTCTACTTTAGGCATCTATAAAACATGCATTCTAGGGAATATATACTTTTAAGACATGGAAGGGAAAATGAAGTTTTAACAGCAGAAACATTCTAGATTAAGGCCCAAGGACAGCACAGACCTTTTAGTTCCTCCTTTCTACAAACTGTTGTCAATCCAAAAATACCTACCTAATGTTTTTTTGTGCCTCACTTACATTTGACCTCTTGTTGGTACCTGCATCTCTTTTTGACAGATCACTGTGTACTCTTGGGGGAGGGGGGGCAGGGGGCAGGGAACAGACAGCCATATAGGACAGAGATACTAACTATATTTTAAACTAAAGAAAGCAAAGGAATTAGAAATAGGAAGTCTAAATTTACTGAGATTACCCCTAAACAAAAGATTGCTTTCTGCGCAGAAAGCATTCTTCCTATGTGTAAAATCTCTAGCTCTCTTCTTGTTCTAATTGTTCAGGATGCATCTGCCTTAAAAGACTTCCATGGCATGTGATGGTACAGCACAGAAATTATTTCTGAGGTATTCAGAACTGTCTAGAATTTATTAGGGAAATAGCCCTTGCTGTACGTGTAATTCAGCCATTAAATAGTGTAATTAGCCATTTTATGATTCATCAGTGTTGGTCCATTTGTTTTCAAGTACAATAAAAATAGACACAGGGAGAAACAACTCCATTAAGTTTCTAAGCAATACATATGTTTTCCATTACATTTTCCACAAGATTTATCACTATAGTGAAGTTGGTAAAAAACCTGCTAGTGCTGCAGTGGTCAGCTGTAGTTAAATCTTTCTGGGATTTTTCCTAAGTGGAGCTATAGCACATTTTTCTCATGAATAAAGACTCAACCTGAACTGAAAAGTATTTCTACCTAAAAGCAGAAAAAGGACACACAGTAAAATGAAATAAAACATGTACTAAAAGAAACAAAGAGGAGGTGTGGGACACATGACCAAGAGAGCTGAGGAAGTTTATTTAGGAAGTTTGGTGACAAAACTGTTTGCAGTGGCTTGTCACACTTCCTCCATTTTTCCCCTCCCTGTCGCACAGGCTGGTTCTCCTGCAGTCTTCTCTGATTGCCATGAACAACATGCAAACTTGTAATTCTGGGCCATCACAGGCATCAGTCCTTCCAACCATATACCAAAGTGCAATTTAAAAATTCAGTAATGTGGTGTATACATGGGGTATGCTAACTTAAAGTGTTCTGGCTTTCATCCAAGAAGAAAATAATTGTTCAGTAATGTAGTTTACATTTGAAACTTTGTATCGATATACACCACCTTCCCTGAAATTGCTGTCTTCTTGATTGTAAGTAGAAATATCCTGTCCCCTTTAAAAAGAATAAGATGCTGACAGTTCAATGTGGATCTACGTTTTAGTGCCAGCCATAATATGCTATCAGTATGTACCCACCCAATGCCTGAAAACTTTATGTTTTCATTTAGCTTTCTTAGAGATGAGAACACATGATAAAGCTATCAGAGCTACCATCCCTCAACCTTGCCTGGCAGGCTGGGTGATAGAGCCTGCTTTACATTCAGACAGAAGACAAATTAGAGTGCACTGTGCTCAGGCTTCACACTCTATTCTTGCAACAGAAGTCATTCATCTCATCACCTTGATTGAGAGATACTGTGCAGTGTGCTGGGAAAGGGGAAGGAAGATGAAGTAAAAAACCAAAGCAAGGAAGAAAAGTGCAAGGGAGAAGAGCAAGAAGAATTCAGGGCCTCATAAGCAACCCTAAGTAAAAAAGCATGATAATGTGCAGAGACAGAATAAAATGTAACATCACATTCTCAAAACTGCATTTCAGTTAATGAATGTGTTTCTAGAATCAGATTATATATTACCGAGCACACACTGTGCAGATTTAGAACAAGATGTGTCAATTGCTTGAAAAAAAAAGAGTCCTTCCACTAATAGACAAGTAAGTGCATGGCATCATAAACAGTTACCTAGAATACAGTCTGAAATTAATGAATAAAATATCTAAAAAAAAAAAAGGTCCAAAAGAAATGAAGATTTGTATTCTTAAAAACTGCAATACATGTTAAGCTAGTTTTAAGTCAAAATGCAATGTGGAACAAGAACTCCATAACAGAACTGCTTCAATGACAAACAAACAAGACAATAATGTCTTTATGCCCCTTAACTGCCTTTTGGTTCTAAACCTTGTGTAGAGAAAGGAAGTAGAGACAGCACTGTGGCCATGATGTCAGAAAGCAAAGTCCTCAAGGTACCTTGGAAATGATGAACATCTGACTACTTACAGCTTCAGATTACCTTGCTGACCACAAAAGGTAACTTACTTTTATTAAAAAAAGTATGCAAATACACAGTATGGAATAAAAGAATAAATATAATCTGGCTTTCTAAGCATTGTTTTACAAAATATATTTAATATAAAGTTAGAGGACAGGAAAGTGGCATGTATCCCACAATCACAGTTACTGTAAACACAAAATTTCCTCCTACAGATCAATGGACCTAGTAAAACAATAAATGAAAAAAATAGTAATCATTTCCACAGCATTTATTCTATTTATCTATGCAATGTTCTGATTATGGAGCCAAGCACTTTTCAGTAATGCTTTAACCAGTTTAATTAGTATCATTTCTATTACACTCCAAGAGCAAACATTTGACATTTCTGATTCTTCATTTAATTCAAAGCGATATTTCAAGATGACATGCTTCTTCTCTTCCCTTAAACATCTACCTCTGCCACCCATACTTTGGCAAAACTTCTATGAAATTTGGCAGCATTAGTACGTTACAAAGCCTAA
Source organism: Laterallus jamaicensis coturniculus (assembly GCA_022605575.1). NCBI lineage: Eukaryota > Metazoa > Chordata > Aves > Gruiformes > Rallidae > Laterallus > Laterallus jamaicensis. The sequence goes on along the minus strand of JAKCOX010000031.1, from coordinate 5,716,999 downwards.
CCATGAAACTATGGTGCGTCCCTTCATCAACTCTAAGGTTAAATCTGTTTCATTACTATCTGACATATCTGACACTAAGACAGCGTATCTGAAGTCTTGCATGACAGTTACTCTACCTATCAATTTGCAACTAAGTTTTAAGATAGGCAAATACGTAACTTCATGACATGAAAACCCTTGGAATACAAGTTTTGTTTTTCCTAAAGTATACCTGTCTTTATTAATTTTCTATTCAACTGTTATTCAGGAGACAGAAGAAATGCTCAGGAAACTATAAAACAGCTTTTATTCTTCTTGAGTTAAAAAATTAGCCTCCCCTCAGTTTAAAAAAATGTTGTCCTTGATTAGAGTAAAATAAAAAGTCACAATATTTTGTTTACCTAAAAGGATTTAATTCTGAAACAAAGTATCATTTTTATATTATTAGAAATTTTATTAACACAAATCTCTTTCTGTAATTTCTGTAAATAAACGGCTTGAAAAAAGTATATTAATAAACAGGAATATTCAGTCATATTACTCTTTAAAGAGTTTCCATTTCAGTGCATCTTCAAAACATATTTATGGATGTGCCGGCTTAATCTCTCATGCATAGGTTGATTAATCTTTAATAATACTAGTATCAATAATAATAAATGAAATTTTGATTTGCATTTTGTCATTCTCTTATAAATCTAAACTAACTAAAGAAGTATTGCAGTAAATTTCTCAGATTGTAATTTATTAAAGTGGAAGCCTAAGTAATTTATCAGAAGATACACATGCAACAAATGTTTTCCTTAGGAGAAAAAATAATCAGCAAACTACTCAGAAAGGAGATGATAAAATTATTGAAATTACTTATTATAGGTAATTCTTTCTGAATTTCATCACTGAGTAAAAAAAGTAATTTTCTTTCAATTTAAAAATTGAAAATATATTATCAATTAAGAGTTCATTCTTTCTTGGTTTTGTCCATTGGTCACATGGAATTGTCATTGGTTCATTTATGTAATTAACAAATGTATAACAAACTGGAAGTCACATGTTGATATTTTTCTACCACATGCGTGTTGCAACTCATGATGTCTAGAAAGCATATAAGCCTTCCAAAGCAACGACAAACAATTTTCAATGCCTCTGTACATCTAACAAATACGAACTTCACAGCTTATATTTCAAACAGCGTACCTGTTCATAAAATTCTTCCTTTTTTCTTACAACGTTGCCTTTTTTAACAATTCAAATAGCAAAATGACAAATGAATATAAAACACTTTCGGTAAATATGCAGCCACTGTGGCTTAAAACGCACTTTTTATATTTCTAGCAATATAGAAACTAGTACTTAAATATTCAAGGAAAATTCATACAAAAGTATTGCAAATACAGACAAATGTAATGATCTACAGCCTTTTTTTAATTAGACACTCCCGAATTAGTACTTTTAATCTCATTTTGTAGGTACCTGAGCTGATCAGCAGATATTAAGTGGCTTGCTAAGAGTCACACACAGACATGTTGGAATGTGTTGAACTCTCTCCAAATCACTACATTTGCCCCAGGGTTGACCTTTAGGAGGGTAAAAGGGAAAACCACTTTTATCCTGCAATCTTTAATTTAGGCTAGAAAAACAAGTTTTCAGAAAAGTCAAATACATGCTCATTATCAACCAGGATAAAAATGACAGTCACCAGAGACAATAAATACAGAATGATTCCACTATCATTCCACAGATTTTTTTTGAAATTAAATTTCCATGATTAAATATAATAATTTAAAGATGAAAAATAGTGCTTTACAATAACAAAACACATTACAGAATAGCAAGATGCATTAAATGAAGCACAAAAGCTTTGACTGAACCACAAAACCAAAACACCATTATGAAGTTCATGAAGATAAAAAAAAAAAAAAAAATTCACCTCAGCATCTTAAGTGGTGGGTCTGACAATACGATGCTGAAAAAGGGAATGGATACTCATATATTTAAACAAAAATATTGTTTTCTACATCTGTACTTGTGATCTTTTTAATCAATATGTATTTTTATTGTAACCCGCCACATATAATATTCTATTTAATTATATTTCTAAACAATCCATACACTTAGAACATTTCTTTTTAAATTACTCTTTTACTTTCATTAGAAGCAAAATATTTTTTAAACAGTGTTAGGCTTATGATACAGGCAAAATACTGCTATTTATTTCACTAAACAAGGACATCTTACATACAATTTGCAAGCTTCTGAGATATTGAAAGTTAATGAAACTGCAGATCAATAGGATTAGAAGGGTGAGTCACAGTTATTGTGATCCATAGAGCTGTGAACTCTAAGGCTGTTTCTGAAACTGCTAATAATCAGATTCTTCTTGTCCTTGCATTTTCTGAAAGTAGCAAAGGAGAAAGTATAGTTGTGTAAACGAGACTACGTTTGGAGCAATTTCATGAAAAATGATGGTTAAGGAAAAATGTCCTGTATGTCATACTCCAAAGTGAAAAACAATGCTGAAGAGAAACAAATTTCCTTAAGACCACCCTAAATGTTGGTAGCACCCTGTTGAAAAGATTATTTTTTTTTTTCAGGACAGTAAAATCTGGGCTAGAACTGAAAGCCAAGCAGAGTCCTTACAAATTTGTTCTAGGTTGGAGAAAGAAATGTGAAGGGTAAAATGTGAAGACTAGGAAAATTGCCTAGCTGCAATTGTGTACTAAGAATACACTGGAGTCCACAGTAACTACAAGTACGTTTCTATCAGCAGTGTTACAGAATACACAACACTTAGAAAAGATATTAAAATCATGGGAAATTTCTTCAACTCAATAAATGAAAATTTTACTGCAAAATTGCCATGGAGTTCTTTGGTTGCAGTACTTTTCTACTCTTCCAATCACATGTGATTTTTAAAAATCTGTCTTTATCAATTTTAAATTACAAGGTCATTTCAGATATAAGGTAATTAATTATACAAAGTCTCCACACAAACCAAGTCAATTTTTTTTTGTGACAGGTGTCAGCTATGGTGCCTGAATGTAACCCTGAAAGGCTTCAATGGAAAACTAAAAAAACCTTGCATAAAGCATAAGCTAGTTTTACTGTAAGTACCTGCCAATTACAGGTCAAAGCATGAAACAGAGACAGGAACAAAAAGAAGCTTCAAATGTCACATGCCTATATTACATTCAGGAATTCTTTCTATGGATAGATTGCACCAGTTACAGAGCTGACATCTTTGACCATCAAAAGTGTGAAGAACTAAAAGAAAGGGTTTAGGCTTCTTTAAAAAAATCTGCTGAACTCATTTTTCATGTGTGTGCATGTATGCACACATGGTTGAGTCATTTTGTAGACCCATCCCAGTGCTTTTTCAAAAGCAGAAACATGAATCACTATTTTTATGTAGCAGAATACAGCTATGAACCCCAATGAGAATTTCACCTACCAAGTAATAGGTGGATATGATGCAGTGATATTTCTATATTTCTAGGCACTAGAATGAGATATGTTTACAGAGCTGTTGCTAATATTTGTAGGATTCCTGAAACTGTAACTCACTCCATTTATAAAGATCTGTCCCATTTGACTTTTGTTGAGAACACAAATATAATAAAATCTGTTTAAAAATTATATAAGGAATATCTAACTGACAAAAAAGACCTAGCATTTTCAAAAAGATTTAGGATTAATTTATTATTCCAGCTGTATAATTCCTCAATGACCTTTCTTCAACATGCATCAGGATATAAACAGCATTTCATGGTTTTGTGCTATCTCAAGTCTTTTCTATGGTCACTAGCAGCATAAGTACTGTTTACTCACACCATCTTCTTAAAGACATTCAAATAGTAAAAGTTGGTAAACTTTCCCTCCCACTAACCTTTTCTTTTCTTTTTAGGTAAGCTATTAATAAAAAGCAATATTAAAAATGCAATCAAGTAACACGCAACAAGGAAAAGCTCCTATCATATCTGTTAAAATTCCATTCAGTTTGGCTGTAACTCCAGTTAAACCACAATAGGCCTAATTAACTACAAAAATAATTCTGAAGTTCCACAGAAAGCTTCCAACTTGGAGAATGAAGCATAAGCATTAATTTTCAAAAAATTAACATTAATCTGTTGGAATAAAAACATTATTAAGATAATGACAACGAAGTACAGAAAGTCTGGTCAGTAAGAATTATGAAAATGAAATGAAAGAAGCAGATTAAGTATTTTCAAGCATCAATAAGGCTTTTCTTCTTTTTCAGGCCCAATCTACTTGGAAAAATATTCATAAAAAAAGTCCTAAATGCCATCTAAAGAGTACTTTTGTTGTTATAAAGAGTTTCCTATAGAAACATGTAAACGTCATAAACAGTGCTATTCCACAACACTAATTGGCTTGTACTTATTGATAAATGTTTCTTTCAGTGAAGAATTATCAGTCATTGTGTATCACTAGTCAGAGTGTCTGATCTCACTTGGATTTGTTGGACAAGACCAAGTGATAAGCATGCGGGTCTCAGTCCAGAAGCAGAAATTCTGTAAAATCTCACTGAAGTTACACATACATTTGGTATCACAGGTGATAAACCAAAAAGAAGCTAAGAGTATCTTTTATTGCCATGGCAACAGATCTAGTTTCACTTTTCTGCAGTTGAAAATATAACCTTGACAGTAAAAAAGGATTGTGGCCACCCAGTAAGCCGAACAACATTTTCTTTGGCCGGGTTCAATAACTCAAAATGGTGTAGCAGTTTGCTAGTTAACTATCAATTCCCTGCTAAACAGATCATCAATATTGAATAGTCAATAATGCATTATCAGAACCTTTTCCACCCCAAATGAAAGTAGATTTACTTCTTTTTTTTTTTCATAGAATGGCAAAGGTTGGAAGGGACCCCAAGGATCATAAAGATCCAACCCCCCTGCCACAGGCAGGGCCACCAACCTCAGGCCTGGAGCTACACAAGGTTGCCCAGGGCCCCATCCAACCTGGCCTTGAACACTTCCAGGGATGGGGCATCCACCACCTCTCTGGGCAGCCTGTTCCAGGACCTCACCACTCTCGCTGTAAAAAACTTGCCCCTAATATCCAATCTAAACCTTCCCTCCTTTAGCTTTAATCCATTCCCCCTTGTCCTGCCATTATCTGCCATTTTAAAAAGTTGATTCCCCTCCTGTTTGTATGCTCCCTTCAGGTACTGGAAGGCTGCAATGAGGTCCCCCGCAGCCTTCTCTTCTCCAGGCTGAACAAGCCCAGCTCCTTCAGCCCCTCCTTGTAGGGCACGTGCTCCAGCCCTCTAATCATCTTTGTGGCCCTCCTCTGAACCCTCTCCAAATGTTCTACATCTTTCTTGTATTGTGTGCCCCAGATCTGGACACAGTACTCCAGGTGGGGCCTCACGAGGGCAGAGTAGAGAGGGACAATCACCTCCCTGTCCCTGCTGGCCACCCCTCTTCTGATGGAGCCCAGGATACCATTGGCCTTGCGAGCTGCAAGAGCACACTGCTGGCTCATGTTAAGTTTCTCATCCACTATGACACCCAGGTCCTTCTCAGCAGGGCTACTCTCAAGGAGCTCTTCTCCCAGTCTGTAAATATGTCTGGGATTCTTCCGGCCTAAGTGCAACACCTTACACTTGGCAGTGTTGAACCTCATTAGGTTCACCTGGGCCCATTTTTCCAGCCTGTCAAGATCCCTCTGGATGGCTTCCTTTCCTTCTAGGGTGTCAACCACACCACTCAGCTTGGTGTCATCCGCAAACTTGCTGAGGGTGCACTCAATCCCATCATCGATGTCACTGATAAAGATGTTAAAGAGAATCGGTCCCAGGACAGACCCCTGGGGAACACCGCTTGTCACCGGCCTCCACCTGGACATAGACCCATTGACCACCACCCTTTGGCTACATTCTGTCAACCAGTTTCTTATCCAGTGGATGGTCCACCCATCAAATCCACATCTCTCCAGTTTAGAGATAAGGATGTGGTGGGGGACTGTGTCAAAGGCCTTGCACAAGTCCAGGTAGATGACATCGGTTGCCTTCCCTTTATCTACTGATGCTGTCATTCCATCATAGAAAGTCACCAGATTGGTGAGGCACGACCTTCCCTTGGTGAAGCCGTGCTGGCTGTCCCAGATCATGTGCTCTTTCGTCATGTGCTCCAGCATGTCATCCAGGAGGATCTGTTCCCTGATCTTCCCAGGCACAGAGGTGAGGCTCACCGGCCTGTAATTCCCTGGGTCTTCCTTGCTCCCTTTCTTATAAATGGGAGTGACATGACCTTTTTTCCAGTCCCCAGGGACCTCTCCTGACAGCCATGACTTTTCAAATATGATGGAGAGCGGCTCAGCAACCACATCAGCCAGCTCCTTCGGGACCCCGGGATGCATGTCGTCCGGCCCCATAGACTTGTAGACATTCAGTGTCATGAGACGGTCTTGAATTTGCTCTGCTCTTACAGTGGGGGGGGATTTACTCCCCCAGTTCCCACCTAGAGGTCCAGGGATGCAAGGTTCTGGGATTCGAGAATTATGAGAATCCTGGCTGCCTGAGAAGACTGAGGCAAAGAACTCATTCAGTACCTCAGCCTTCTCCTCATCAGTTGCAGCCAGTTCTCCTTTCTCATTTACCAAGGGAGTTACGTTCTCTTTGGCCTGTCTCTTCTGGCCAATGTACCTGTAAAATCCCTTCTTGTTGTTTTTAACATCCCTTGCCAAGTTCAGTTCCATCTGCGCCTTGGCTTTCCTGACCCCATCTCTGCAAGTCCGAAAAGCATCCCTGTATTCTTTCCAGGCTACACACCCTTGCTTCCAGAGCTTGTGTTTGCCTTTCTTTTCTCTCAGTTTGACCAGCAGGTCCTTACTTAGCCATGCTGGCTTCCTGCCCCTCCTGCCCAGTTTCTTATTCAGACGGACAGAGAGCCCTTGAGCTCTCAGAAAGGCATCCTTAAAGAGTAGCCAGCTGTCCTCAACATTTCTGTCTCTAAGGACCACCTCCCAGGAGATCTTGGTCAACAGGTCCTAAAACAGCTAAAGTTTGCTCTCTTAAAGTTCAGTGTCCTGATCCCACTCTTCGCCAGGCCCACATCCCTTGAGATCACAAACTCAACAAGGGCATGGTCGCTGCAGCCCAGGCTGTCTCCAACCTTAACACCTTTAATGATCTCCCCCACATTGGTGAGCACCAGGTCCAGCAATGCATCTCCTCTGGTTGCTCTATCAACTATTTGAACCAGAAAGTTGTCATCTACAGACTCCAGGAGTCTCCTGGATCTCTTGCAGGTTGCTGTGTGGTTTTCCCAACAGATGTCTGGGTGGTTAAAGTCCCCCATCAGAATGAGTGCCTGTGACCGTGATACCTCCTGCAGCTGAAGGAAGAAAGCCTCATCAGTATTCTCTCTTTGATCAGGTGGCCTGTAGTAAACCCCTATCACCAGCTGCTCCTTATTAGCCCCATCCCTAGTTCTGACCCACAGGCTTTCGACCTGCTCCTGGCCACTTCTCAGAGAGAGCTCCTCACAGTCTGTCCACTTTTTAACATAGAGGGCAACTCCCCCACCCTTCCTTCCTAACCTATCCCTTCTGAAGAGTCAATACCCTTCTACAGGGGTATTCCAACTGTGGGAATCATCCCACCATGTCTCCATGATTGCAACTACATCAAAATTTTCCAGTGCCATCACGGTTTGCAGTTCCTCCTGCTTGTTACCCATGCTGTGTGCATTCGTGTAAAGACACTTCAGCTGGGCTTTCTGACTCAGTAGCTTTTTTGAGGAGCCCTCCCTCAAACCTCTGGGAGGAATCTGAAGTTTTCCCCCACTGCCTCCTAGAGGGACGTTAGAAGGTTCCAGAAAGGGGGTCAGCAATACTACCTCCTCTGAGGAGTCCCCAGAAATTCCTAAGGGACACTTTAGAGGTATTTCCCTACAGTCTTGTAGAATTTCAGCATCCCCAAGCCCTTCTCTATCCTGTTGAACTTCACCCTCTTCACCCTTCAAATCTTGTTTAAAGCTAGAGGCTACTTGCTCAACCCTAGCAAGCCTCACTATTTCCCCTCCCCCGTTCCTCCTTTGACACAGGCAAAGTAATTTAATGCCCTTAAACTGGGCAATAAGCCAGACAGTTGCCATTAGCGGCCCACACTGGAGATTTGTGCCACTCCAACTTGTTACTTCTCACTGCAAAATATTACACAGGTAAGTTTACTGCTTTCCCAATGAGACAAAACCAAGGCTTTATGCATTCTGTTTAGTCTCATAGTTCAGTTTTGCCAAGTTATGCAGATAAATCAGCTCTAAGCCACTGACTGTGAGATTCAATAAAGTTCTTTCTTTGGAAAGATATAAGCCCTTAAAACCTACTTCATGATTTACAAAAGCATCACTAATAAGTGTTCCTGTTAAAGCCCCAGACAGTACTTTCATTTGACGGGATTTGTTGTCTTCAGTGAAAGGTGATGACAACAACCTGGGAATGCAGGCATCCAAAGATTTAACTAAAAGTCTGCCCTAGACACGAAGGGATACCTGCAGATTGCTTATATAGCAGTAACAGCAGACAGTAATTATACATTTAATTGGAGTTCTAGTCATGTCTCATAAACAAGCCAACATTTATAAGCAGCTCCAAGAACCATTCTCAGCTTAGGCCATATGACTCAGGCAGGACTCTTACGTAAATAAACACAGTTCTGCTCTCCCTCCCACTTTCACAAAAACGGTATTTTAGCAAGTTCTGATTTTTTCTTTTCTCTTGTCATGCATTTGTGGACTCATTAAACCCAGATAGATTTTATGACACATCCAAGTCAGTTGTCTATCACCAGAACCAATGGCAGGTAGGCATTTTCTTGCATAGTGTTTCTTATGATACAGGTGCTCATTTACACATGTAAAAACATTGAAATACAATAGAAAATCTGGCTCACATTTAGAGTGGGTGGGAGAGAAAGGGGAGCCTGAGGTTGGTTCTATTATTTTAAAGAAGAAAATCACAGGTGCTTTAACACCTATGCAAAATACACTCTCCAAAACAAGAAAAGCCTCTGAAAACAATATAACCTATTGATGGTATGCTTTCAGGTTTCCTTTTTTTCGTTCCCCTGCAGGTGTGTTGAACTGTGGCTGTGGACAATAAGCACATACATATACCTAGCAGCAGAGCCAGCATACCCTTGGGAAAAAAGGTTAAGATGGTTAAGGTGGTAGAAGTGTTATTCCTGTATTAAGTAGCATTCTTCACTATTTATGAGTACAATTTTCACACACCAGGAAAACGTATGTGTTTATTTTTTCAGAACACAATTTAATACACCCACAAAAATGAACTTGTGATTCTCACCAGCATCAATAGTCTACCTTATTTTCAGAGTTCTAAAACCATACAGCCCTAATTATTACCCATTAACATTCCTCACAATATTTGCTGCTTGTTGAAATACCTCCCTTGCCCCTCCTATGGGCAGTTTTTTCCACTACTGGTGCCAAAAACCTTGTAGCTTTACCAAGTAAAGCATAATCAAGAGGGACATAAAGGACGCAGGTATCATTTTAACTTTTGAGAGGAGAAGACTTTTCCATCTCCAAAAATTTTTCTTTCAGAAGAAGCGTTACTAATTTTTACAAGCCTTTTTCCTGACCTTGGGAGTCAAGGGCTATACCATATAGGGATTTTCCTCTATTTTTAATTTTATTTTCTGTAATATTCACAGACCTGATACAATTTATTCTACTGAGACTTCAGGCAACAATATGACTACCATATTTAGTGAAAAGGGAAATATATTACATACATGCAGAATTATGGACAACAGAGTTCAGTTGGATCAGTTACTCCTTCCCATGCCCATGCAGATTTACTCTTTTACAGTACATATTCTTCCTCATTCTTTGCTCTTTCTTGATTTTAAATGTTAATATGCAAAAAGAAAATGTTTTGAAAAATTTGTTGTACTTTTATCTGCTGCACATGGGAATTTGCTTTAGTTTTTGCAAGAAAATAAAGTAAAAGAGATGCAATAACTTTCCCCCTTTTTTTCTTTTTTAGAAACTTCTAGATACATACTTTGTGGCTAAGATGTGCAGCTTAGCAAGGATTTAAACTGTATAACAAGGAGAGCACATCTCAAAACTTCATTCATTTTTCAGTGGGTAGGCATTTCTCAGCTCTAATAGGCCTTTGGTCAAAAGCTGAAGCTATTCCAGCAAGACTCATGCTCCCATATATTCATTCCTGAACTCACATTATCATACATTTGATCTTTTAATTGCTTGCAGAAAGTATCAGCTTTCTGCCTACACTTGTTTTTCTTCAGGAGATAAATCAATCAATCCCCAGCATTTCTGCTTGTATTGTTGCATACTGTACACAGTTAGTGGACTGGGATAACAATGTCAATACTATTTTACCTGTTTGCATTTGTTTAAGATCTGAATCAAATAAACAAAACTTTAAACATGATGAATAAAAGCATAAAACTCAAAAGCATTAATGGGCAACGTTGATCAACTCTGTTCAGTTCTGTCAGCTGCAAAACTACTTCCTTGCTTTCGTTAGCTTTATACAACCTGCACATCTGCGTTCTTTGCTCATCTGCTGACTTACAAACATTCTGGATTTAACATTCCAAAGTATGAGGGTTGTTAAAAAATACAACCCATTCCAATTCTTTTATTTCCATTTCTTAGGTTTATCATTCTTTTTCAGGACTGACCTGGCAAGATTCCTAAACGTAAACGCTGAAGATACAAAAAGTCACTTCATACTCTGAGTTATTGTAGATTTGCTTTGTGTTGTCCTTATGGATTTATCCTTGAGCTATGATCTTAAGAAAGATTTTAAAATCACACCAAAAGTACCCCTTCCGCAACAAATGCAAATTCAACAATTTCATGGCCATACATGCAAATGAAACAAAGTCACCAAAACTGAAGCCCTAACACATTTAATATCTGGTCAACATGCAAATACGACTCAACATAATTGTTACTTCATGAGATGTGAGAAGCTGAAGGTTTCAGAGAATAATGACAGGAGGGACTTCAGTTTCCTTTGTTAGGTAACAGATAGCCTGAGTTGCTATTGGTTGGGTTCTGTTCATTTGTCATGTAACATCTAATAACACAACATTTGAATTTCAGCTACAAAAAAATCCCAAGCCACCTTTCTATGATAGTATGAGTGCTTTTGAAATCCATGTGACAACTACCTAGGAAGCCCGACCATGACTCTAACAGCTGTAAATGACCAATTTGCACCATAACAACAGATAACTTGACAGAAGATGTAGACCCACCACCCAAAGGCTTTGGATATAGATGGCAGGTTTTAAGAAAGGAAGATTCACAGGCAAATGTGAAGCAGAGGAAAGTATTTTTATACTATAGTTTGGTTTTAGACCTCTCTCCTCCTTCCACCACCTCTAATTCCATGGGCTTTTAGACTAACACAACTTTCAGAAACAAATTAATTCTGCTCCAGGAACAAGCTTCTATACAGAGTGCATTTTGTACAGTCATACAAAAAGGAGGACATTTATATGCCACAAACTGGTATGCTATAGGAAACTTAACTGTGTAGTCCATTCATCTGTCTTGTCACAAAAGAACTGCACACAGTGGATTGACAGACACTCAGTGTATACCTTTGTTCTCAGTGAAGATTTATCACTCATACTAAAAACTCTCCCATCCTTAAGCCACTGAAAAGGAGAGGGGAAGTAGACACGATTAAAAAGAAATGCTGTAAAATAGAAACAAGTCCAAATTACATTGTCCTTGCTAAACTATTTCCTCTGGACAGTAGGCAACTATTAGGTGGTCAGGTGCAAGCTTAAGACAACTCACAAAACCTCCCTATCTCCAACAGTGCAAATGAGGTTAATGGACTCATTTTCACTCTGTGATTCACTTTCTCTGTTCTGCTTTTTTATTTTATGCAGATAATTGGAAACAACAAAGAAATATAATTCTCTAGAGCGTAGTAGGGAAAGGACGTTAACTTCTTTCCAAAAACTCAAATTCAAGACACAATAGGAAAATAAAACCAGTGGGGAGAGAAGAATAGTTATACAGAAGGGTAATAGGCAATTAGCATCCACCCTCCCACATACACCAGCACACATTCACACAATCTACAGAAATGGCTGATCTTTAGCACAGCTTCCCCTAACTCTTAGGCTTGAATAAAACATCATTGCTCTATGTTCCTTGAGAGGATCCTGGTACTGCTGGGAGACAGCCCAGGAGAGACACAAAGGAAGGAAAAAAAAAAACAAAACCCAAGCTGTAACAGTACTGAACATGATTTATCCTCTAAAGAATCCTCTTATGATTTACTTGAAATTTTTCAAAGCTAGAAAAGTTAGTTCTGTGGACAGAAGTCATGAAAGACACATTTCATTTATTCACATACTGTGGTACAGGTTGTAAAAATCTGGCTTTGACAGTCAGTGACAAGCTTTTGTATTCAAATGAATAAACAAACTGAGGAATAACCAGAATACATTTAGGAACTATTTTGAGGGAAACTGAGAGAGTGTCAATTAGTTCCTCTAAAAGGACAACTTTCTCAAAATTGTAGCTGGTGGCTGCTACTAGACAAGAAGACAATTAAGGAAGCTGACTAGCTGGGCCCAGGATACCAATCAGAGACCAAACGACCTATTCTTTCATTAACACCTTCAGTGTCCGACCAGCATTCAAACAGCCCTTACTGTACCCATATTCATGCAGAGAGTAAGGCAGCACTCCGGTTCATAGGCTTGTTCCTGTCTGTCCCAAAATTTATAATGCCAACAGCAAGACACAACCACCTTGTCTCTCTGTACTCCCCCTCTTAGGTATGTAGCTATCAATTTCTAATCAAAATACTGTGAGTATAACTAAGCACTTTTCCAGACATCACTGCAAACCTATCTGTGTAAAAGTCAGCTTATATATCTAATTTCTCTGTGATGTTTTATCATTACATTTGGCATAGCAATATTCTCCTTGCCCACTCAATCTTTAATCCATTCCCAATTTTGATAGATAGTCTATTATGAGACTATGGGATATTGCCATTACAAAGTTATGATAATAATACATCAAATCCATCTTCTTTTTTTTCTCCCTGAAAAAATGACAGTCACAAAAAAATCACATTCAAATATGCGGTATCTGACTGTGGTAAATGCTGTCATTGTTTTCACAGAAAAGGTCTACCTAGTGTCTACCTTAATACATTACGAATATATTGTGCTGCAGTACCAAAATACAACCTTTAAATTCTCTCTTCAGCAAAGACAACACTATTGCTTCTAGTATATATTTGCTAAATTGACACCAGGAGACCAGAATACAGAGGCACACTTGTTTTAAAACTCAGGGAAAGTCTGGAGAACAAAACATTAGCTCACATGTGGTTCTTCTTTCAAAGATAAAGAAGGAAAATTTAAATCAGAAGAACATATGTGTTCAGAGTCTTCCAGAAATGTTGAGTGTGGTCTCTAAGCACAAATTCAATGAACTGGGACTTCTCAGTATTTTATAAGACCAAGAAACAGAGTAGTGGGATAAGATGAATATAACTTTACTATCTTTAAAACTGATCATTTAACTTCTGCATCTGAGATTAGATGTTTGAATTTTAGGAACACAAAGGTTTAATATTCAAAACATCTGTGACTATTGTATGTATTCAGAACTCTAGCAAAGAAATCTACTGGATTCCTTTTCACATTTAAATTTTATCATCATTAAAGAATTGATAATTCTTTCTGCTAGCCCTCTAGCAGTTTGCAAACAAATATAGCCATATCCTCTGAACTCAACAGTCAGTTGCACCTTTCCTAACCAATAACGCATATTTGCAGAAAAAAAGGTATTTGAACCTTTTGTATCTGAAGTTACTCTTAATGAAACTAATGTAAGCAACAATTACCAAGTGGCAAAAATGTTTGAAATACCCATTTATTCTTACTTCTCTACCCTAATCTTCCAAATATTACTTATCTACAGCCACAACTTGAAATGTTTATAAAGAAAAATACAGAGCAACACATACATATAGAGGGAATAAAACAAAAATAACTTTGCCTTACGAGATGCAGATCATGAAGATAAAGATTAGGTTTCTAATATGCATCCAAAAGACTGGCTTTAAGTTACAAGTAATCTCTAATTAACAGATATAAATTGCACAATAATATATATATATATAGAGAGAGAGTGTGCACAATATTAATGCGGGAGGATGCTAAAATGGGTTCATCAGATTTAAGTTAGCAATAAAGATTCCTCAGCTTCACTCCTTGAGACAGTTAAAACACAAAGGTACAATGTTGCAAGTGGAGACTTCTTATTTTGAAATAAACTGGACCGGAAGGTCAGGACAGTGCTGTTATTTTGATACACCTTTAGAAGACCTCCCATGTTATAAAAGATAATAAGGAAAAACAAAACCTTCATAGTTTAGGCAACAGGACAATGTATTTGGGTGAACAGATGTGAGAGCAACACTTCAGAGAATAAAGTATTTCCTTTCATATCTCACTAGAACAATTATCTGCAAGCATACTTTTTATGGAAGGATGCTAGAATCTAAAGCAGAAGTCAACAATTGGAAGTTGTGCATATTTCAGAATCTAGCTGAAATGACAACAAATCCACCAGCATTTTGACTGAGAAAGTGTATGAAAGCTACCTAAAAAACTAAATAATCTGTCACTCACAACCAAATAATCAAAGGTAAAAGACATTTCAGAAGAAATCAGTCAATCTCTTTCCAGAAATATAATCATGTTCTGGGAATTTTATCTATCAGAGTTTAGCACTGGATGTATTATGTATAGCATTTCTTTTAATTTTTGATAGCAAGTTCATTTAAGGAGAATGCCTCCTCCTGTTCTGACAAATTAAAAGTGGTATGTTTTGATGTCAAAATAACTTCCAGGCTTTAGCATGAGACATCTGGCCATGCTAGAACCCTTATTTGAGACAGTATGATAAACAAATATTCAGCATTATTAGATAAAGTAAGGCTTATATCATCATTGCCACACTATTTCCTGGAATTGTGTGTCATCAGTATCTGCAGGATTATAATATATTTTTAAATAACTACATATTAGTTTTGTAACATCATTTAAGCACTAATTTACATATATTTTTTAGGGATTCAACTGATAGAAGATAATGAAATGAGAATAATCTTGAAAGAATTTCTTCCCCTGCCTACTCAGGGTACTTCATACGCCACTAACTTTTCCATCACTTGCATAATATTATGACTTTTTGCAGTATCACGTTTATAGTTTATTTTGATTAGCTATGCACCTCATAAGAGTGAAAAAAAAAAAATCTGTTTTCAACACTAATAAATTCTACTTTTTGAATTCCCATTCTCTGCCTGAAACGTTCATGTGCAACTTCTCACGTGTGGGACACTTCAGATGTACAGCTTGTAATTCTTTTTTGATCTTAGCATTTGAGCTTGCTAAGAACTCTGCTTGAACAAAGATTGCAAGTCATTGCTGAATTGGATGGGTTTTTTTAAATTGGACTAGCAGTACAAAAAATTATATTTACGCTTGAGTTAAAAAACTCTTAATGAAATTTTCCTTTAAGATAGTAGCACTGTTGTGGTTTAAACCTCAGCCGAGAGCTGGGTAGCACAAAAGTTACCTATCACCTTAAAAGAGAGGGGGGGGGGCGAACGGAGAAGCCGCGGGGGAAGGAAAAAAACCCAAAAACTCAATAGGCTTTTTATTACAGGATTTTAAATATTTTATATATCCAAGAGTTTTGATGGTGTATTTTCATAAATGCAAACAGGACAAGGGGAAAAATCATTAAAGCCACAATTTGCAAGAACTCTTTTTAGTATATAGTCTGCCAATAGATAGAAATACAGAATTATCTAAGGTTTCAATTTATGAAAGTTTCTTAATTACCCACAATGATTACAGCTCAAAAAAAAAAAAAAAAATCAGCAAAAGGTTAAGACTTGTCCTGAGCAATGATATTTTTTTCTCTTTAGGATTCTGAACTTAAAAGGATAACTTTATCTCTCCTCTCAGTGCCATTTAATTAAACTGCTAATGGAAGGTTGCCCTTTCAGAAAATGGTCTCTGAAACATTCAGAGAAAATCTGGAAAATCATTCCAAGTCAGACTGACTTTTGTACAGAACTTCTCAGAGTTTCTTTTTCAAGGATGAGGAGGTGTAAAAAGATTCTTAAAACTGAAATAAAGTTTAGTATTTTACTTTTTGATTAGCAGCACCTAGCTATTTTAGCCATATTAAGATTGATGTGAATGAATTACATCATGAGCTCTGTTTCAACTATTATGTAGATTAAAATACAACAGCACTTGCAGATACTTGTTTTTTTAAATTTTTTTTTTTTTTTACCTCCAAAGTAATACTTCTCTCCAGTCTTAACTTGTAGAGGGCTGTTTGTCCGAACGGCTGAAGCTTCATCGCCATCAATGGTGAGAACAGCAAAATTTTCCTTAGCTAGGAATCTGACTTCATGCCACTGCCCATCATTGAGACCAGAGCCTATGAAGAACAGAAAACATTGGAACATTTAGTTCAATATTTATTATATTTTAGTGTTTTGTGTGTCTTTCTACTAGGCTCATTATGTAAGATATAATGTAGGGTATTGCAGAAATGAAATAATTTTAGTGTAATAGCAATGCATTGTTATTAACTATTACCAAAAAAGCCAACATTATAAACTACCAAAGTGTCCATGCTTGTATCTAATTACAGATGTTGTCACTCACCTTTCCCATCAGAAGCCCATATTATATACATTGTACTATAAAGAGTATCTTTTAATTGTTTCTCTGATCAAGCTCAAAAGGAAAATATATTGATTAATCCATTTAACTGTAGTAACGATCCCCATTGCATTTATCAAAAGCTAGATATTTCTAAGAAAACAAAAAAAAAAAAAAAGGAGGGTGAAAAGCTCCCATGGAAGGTGACTTCACAGATAATCATGTCATTGCAACGTGGGGCTAGTCATAGAAGATGAAGACGTTATCACTGAGGCACTGCAAAACCAGCAAATGTCTGCCAAAACCCCCTATCTTAGGGGATCACCATCCTCTTGATACTGGCATAGGGAAGCAGACAGATCTGTTCATTCATTCAGATCTTTTAAAAAAAAGGATTTTTATACTTCTGACATTGTCTCCAGCAGCTGGCAGGAAGGCAGCATGCCTAGCATGTTAAGCTGTCATTGAGGAACAGCAAAAGAGTACTAGTTTGTTCTGGTCATTACTGTGCAGATAGGTTATGTTGGGTCTTCAAGTTAAGTAGAAAACACTCTAGTAAAAGTAAATTCTAAATTATAGCTCCTCTTACAAGTGACATTTATCTCCACGTAGATAAAAGTGCTAGGTCACCTTAGCAAAAATGTCATTTGCCAAAATAATTTGCAGTACAGCAAGTTTTTAAAATTAAATAGGACACACATCAGCAGAAATACAACATTAGACAAACTTTCCAAATATTCAAAAGAATATTATCTTCTATAAACAAGGAATAATATTCATGGCAAACAAATACACCTAGATATTTAATGATTTTCCCCCCCTCACCCAGTGCTTCCACATGTTTAAGATAAAAAATAAAGTTGAGTCTTATACCTTGGAATATACTTGGAATGTGTCAGTGTGAATAAAAATGGCAGAAACCCTTTAAAAAAATGTATCAATATAAAATGTTTCTACCAAAACTTGTTCAGTCTGCTGTAGGAATTGATGAAAGACCTAATATATTAAATATAAAGGTTTTCTGTTTGTGAGCTCCTTTTTATTTTTCAACACATCCGACAAAGCATCAGAAAAACATCTAATCACAACCCAGATAAAAATAATTTCTACAGACAATAAACTCAGAAAGAAAAAATACATGCCTTATTATACTTTTAAACCAAAATTATTACCACGTTCCTACAAGTGGCATGTATCACAACATACTTAAAA
Source organism: Laterallus jamaicensis coturniculus (assembly GCA_022605575.1). Lineage (NCBI taxonomy): Eukaryota > Metazoa > Chordata > Aves > Gruiformes > Rallidae > Laterallus > Laterallus jamaicensis. The sequence goes on along the minus strand of JAKCOX010000031.1, from coordinate 5,699,049 downwards.
CATCAATCTTCCATCTCTCTGACAGTTTTTATGGGGTTACTCAGTGACTAACAATGATGAGAGGCATCTGGATGAAGTTAAAACTCGGCTATTAAAACGCAAAGGACAAAACTGGTTGCATGGGCTGTTTTTCAGTGAGACAGAGGTTAAAGTGCTCTCTGCAAAGGGGGTATTTCAGAAACCAAGAAGCAACAGGCCATCAGCAATAAAGCATCAGCCTACCTTGAACAGCTGTATTGTATCAAAACGTGATAGAAAAGCTTTTTCACCTCCATAAACTGCACCCAGTGTCACACCTCACCTGAGCTCTCTGAATGTGTCCACCTCCCGCAAGCATCAAAACATCACTGCTTTTCTCTTCTTCCTGGACTAAATTTGCAGTGGCATCAATTTAGGTGGCAAATGTCTCCTAAATCTTTCACAGTAGTAACTTTCAAGGCCATTGCTGTTTGTGGTACTGTATTTTTTTATAAGATGGTTCAACAACTAAACCAAACCCTCTAGATTAGATATAAACATACACAGAAAAATTTACCTGTTGTGAATGCTCAGATACTGCCAGAGGGGTCTGCTGCAGTGCCTGTGAGGAGGGACCGGAACCACTCCGGGCCGGACACCGCCAGTTCCAACGGGTTCCAGGGGCCCCACCACAGGGCACATCTGAGCCCCTAGGCCACAGGTGGGCACCGCGGGGAAGGCGCCGCTGAAGAAGGGCAGGCCGCTGCCCAGTGGTGAGGGGAAGTGTGAGAAGAAATCATGGGAGCCTGAGCAAGAGAACTTTAACCGCTCTCTCTCAGCAGAGATTCCCCTGCAGAGTCCTAGCCGGTGCTGGGGAGGAGGTGCTGCCTGCAGAGAGCCCGCGCTGGGGCTGCAGGCCAATGGCGTGAGGAGGCAGGAACGGCAGAGGGGAGAGGGTGTCTCCCGCGCGTGCCTCCTGTACCCTCAGTGCTGCTTTGGAACAGGCGCCAGAGGGGCTGGGGGTCAGGAACTGAAATTGAGGGTGGGGGGAAGAAAAGGTGGTGTTTTCGTGGTTGGTTTTTACTACGTAAATTCATTTTAATTAAGTCTGTTTTGCTTGCAGCAATATTGTAATTGTTACGTGGCCTCCCTGTCTTGCGCCGCGAGCTGATTCTCAGCCGTTTTCTCCCCTTGTCCTGGTGAGGGGGACTGAGAACAGCTGGGCGCAGCAAAACACTGCAGCACCTGGTAGAGCTAAAGATTGATGGTGATGCCATGAAATTGGAATTTCACTGTATTTCTTACTGTAAGCGTTAGTTTTCCATCCTCACCTCTGGAAGATAGTCTTTCATACAGGAATGAATTGATGGTATTAATTACAAAAGTGTTTTAAACTGGGTATTGCAGGAGATGTAAAATAGTTGTATTACTTTGTATTTTTGATTGCATATCTTAGTCTGCTTTGTACATATTGAATTAGTTTTGGAAAGATACCTGTGTTTTTATGGTATGGCATGCTAAATAACACTAGAACAGGGACTGGAATCATCTACGCAGACAAAAGAGACAATCTCAGACATCAGGGTATGTAGTTAGTTATGTGCCTGGCTGAATAATCTCTATCAGAGAGTTCGGGTTCATCTTTTACGGAGCATGAGATGTAAAGAAAAATTTCAACCACCCCCAAGTCCCCCTCTCCCCCCCAGCAATTAGCTCAGCTTCTCCCTGAACAAATACAAATACTGAAGAAGGGGAAACAAACTAAAACAACCCCATTGTTTCAATCACAAACAATTTGTGGAGTCCCTCCGTGCTTTTCTTTTTTTTTTTGGGACACACACACACGTGCACACTATTTGTTGAACTCACCATGGATTTCTGTACATCTTAAAGTCTGAAAATATTTTTTCTTAAAACACAGTGATTTTACCTGCTGAATTAACAAGTGAAAATGGTGCAGAGTATGCTAACTCTCCCAGCATGCAGTGAAAGAAAAATACCCCAAGCTCACTAATAGCACACTAAAAACCTGAATATTGCAATGACTCAAGGCAAGCGAAAGGTGCAGCAGTGGAGCAGGTGGATCTGCTGAGCAGATGGAATAGAAATAAGAGCATGAGAAGAACTGCAGGTGGTCAACAAAACCAAATTCCATACACTCTCTGTGGGCACAGCATTTAGCAAAGTGCACTAAGGGTACATGTTGCTGCTTGTAACCTGCTTGAAAGAAGCATAATTGGATGACTGGTATTTTGCTGTATTAAAAATATTTGCCCTTACAATTCGGCATTGTTTTTCTCAGCTCCTGAAAGTCACCCCGTTTCTGCTTTATGAACTCTTCACTGTATTGACTCCAAAATGATTGAGTTAAGGCTGTCTTCTTAGCCTCGTGAATTAGCCATCCTTATGGAGTTACACAGAATGACAGTAACATTTCCAACTATTCTGGATGAAACTTTCCACAAAAATTCAAGTGCAATTTTACAGGGTTTTTTCAGAAAACTTTTTACTGCTACATTCTCCTGTGATTTTTCTCAATGATAATGAGAATCCCTCTCTAGAACTCCGCAAGCACTCACTATCGTCTTTACAGAATTTTGCTCCCCAGTGGTGTAACTAAAAGCACCTTTTTTACCTCTGCCTGTGTTTTTATCTGCTTTATTATTTACTCTATTTTTTAGAGGCATTAGTGCTGATACTTCTTTCTTAATGTGATAATGCTCAGTTCCAAGGACTTAAATTTGTTATTGAGACACATGGTATATTCTCCTATAGGAGATAAATTTGTACAGCTGCATGACCTATTTTTATTTGATTACTTTATTACATGCCTGATATATAGTGAGGAATTATTTCTACTTGTACTTAAAAAAGAGTCAAGCTTAAAGGGTATCTGTCTGTAAACCAAGATTGAATATTAGGACTAGAACGTGGCTCATTCTAGTAAAAGTATTTTCAGCTTTAAAGTTTAGAACAGACAATGTCCCAAATGCACAGTGATGATTTCTCACTGACGTTTAATCTCTCCCATCAGAGCTGATACATATATTTATTTGCATTCTTTTTTTCTTATTGTAACTTTCTGGTATACAAATTGAGGAAAAAGAAGAAACACATACTGCTGCCACCACTAATTCCCGGCTGAGTTGTGGAAAAGCTGGTTTCATATTCAAATTAATTATGTTAATGAAATGCATTCTTCCTATCTAGGATTTCTATTTAAATGACATTATTTTAGAAGTAGGACTCTTGAGGTAGGTGCTTTGATTGAACAAGAAGCAGCAGATGTTTTGCTTATTACAGACATGGAAGAAGGATTAGATTAACGAATACAAAAAAAATACAAGAGTTTAATACATAATGGAGAATTCAGGAGACAACATCTGTTTGAGTTATGCCTCAAAGAAAACAATAGTAGCAAAAATCTCAAATTCTTCTACAGTTAATTTTGTGTGTTCCAATCTTCCTATAAAAGGTACTGACCCATGCAGTGACTATGAATGAATGCCAGATTATACAGACTGCTGATGTATGCGGCCAAAATTATTCTGAAGTCAACAGCTACATCAGAACAGAACCTCATTGTAATTTTCAAGTATTACTGTAACTCAGAATTTGGTTAAAATGCTTAAAGCAGGGAAATAATAGTATCATTAGCACTCCATGAAGCACTCAAGCAATGTAAGGCTATGTGGCTGCATACTAACCTTTAGTTCCTACTGTTGTAGTTAATATACTATCATTTCTTGTAAATTCTTATTAGGAGATTAAACCCTCAGTACTCCAGATGGGGACACTCTGGAGCAGAACAGGGAGCAGGAACATGAGCAGCCTTCACAGAAGTGCTGGAAACAAGGATACTTTCCTGGGTATTCAGCGATGACTGTGTAGATTCCTTGTAATCCAGGAATCCACAAGTCCAGTCAGAGTTTCTCTGTCAGTGGCAAGACCCATCCTGTCAGAGGCTGAAGGCAGAGGTAGAGGTTTCACTTTAACCTGCCAGCACCATGTTTCATCTGAGGATGGTGGTGTACTTGCTGTTCCTGCCTAATTCCTCACTAAATCAGTACAATTTTGCACTAAAAACAGACTATAAGGAAACAAGACAACAATATGTTGTTTGAAACGTTCAGCAACAATATATGCAATTACTATTCAATCAGAAAAAAAATATCACTGTAATGTAATTAAAAGAGCTGTGCTTTTCTGCGGTAATAATATTTTTTAAACTGCAAAACCAAAATAATAGTCCTTCCTACGATAATAGTTTAGATTGAATAAGCTATCTAACTATATAATATAGTTTAGAATTTATGATTCAGAAAAGTCCTTTTCATGTTGCATTTCATAATGCAGTCCTTGAAGGGATCTTAATGCTGGGGAAACATTGTTCTCCAACAAAAACAAAACAGTTATGAAAAATGCCATCCTTGTGTTTAAGCTCAAGGTTCTTTATTAAGGTGAGAAGCATGCCAAATTTTTGCCTGTTGATGCTATTTTATTTATATATTACGCTTTGTTTGTGTGTTAATGCCAGAAGAAAAAGACAAACATTTAGCTTTCAATACATCTCTAGCCTTGTATACATAGGATGCATTTAAAAACAAACAAACCAAACAAACAAAATAGGTAAATTTCCTATTTGCATTGTAAATACTGTTGTGCAGTACACTGAAAATAGAGCAATTTCATACAACTGCAATGCTGCAGACTCTGTAACTTTCAAACCTGTTCTTATAAGAGGCTTGAGTACTGGTGATTTCAATTAAATGGACCATAAACCTGGCAAATAACGGTCAGACTCATAATGTTTTTTTTGTTCTGTCTTTCAGTGCAAAACTAATAAAAATCAGATGAAAGACTGCACTTGAATGACAGAAAAAACAGTGTTTTGCAAATTTTAAGCTTAGACACTTGTAGAATCTAATGCAACTGCTGAAACAGTTTTAGCTTTTCAAGCACAACCTTTTTCATCTCCTCTTGCTCTTCTCACGTTCTCAGGGGAAAAAAAAAGTGTTATTATGCCTTAGATACAGAAATACACACACCTGGATGTTGGAATATCTACATATGGCTCAGTTTGCAGAAAGGATGCTGCTATTAATGAACACATACACCTTTTTCCACTACTATCTTTCTCTGTTCTAGTCCATGTCATTAAATGTTGGCTTTAAGAATGCAATCTAGTGTTGTGGAATTGCACAGATTTTGTACCTGCTCAGTGGTAATCATCTCAATGAATGTCTCCAAGATTAATCTTTAGTAAGAAACACACTATGGCTGTCATCAGTAACTTACAGTAACTGTTCCTAACTTCCTCATATAACTTTTTCTAGATCAGCATCTAGCTTTATCTGTTTGTTGGGTTTTTTTTAACTGACAACAGTATAATTACTATAAAGCACCATGGGCCTTATACAGATCCATCATCATATACACTTGAACAGTGACCTACATCCTTAAGAGTACAGAGAACACAATCAACTTAACTTTCTTTTTTCAAAACCACAAACATGCTAATGTGAAATCTGATCTATTTCATAGGTTTCAAATCATTTCAGTAATCATTACTGAAACTAATAAGTTAACTACTCTTTATCCAGCATACACATTTCATACAGTAAACCTCCAGATTTTTGTCAGGAAAGGGTTTATATTTATCTTTTATTATTTTTTCTTGTAAATTATAAGTACTCAAACATCTTAGAAACAGTATTATAGTCATAAAACTTTAAGTTAACGTCATAGTTTTTACAGTTAACTGCCAGATACCATTTTTCACTGAAGAATTATTATTATTATTATTGTTATATGCTCAGCATCTTAATATTTTCAGTGAGCTAACTAGAATTTTCCTTTGCATTTTATGAAACTTTAAGGTATTTCTTCTATGTGACTATTATTCTGTCACATTTATCCACATTAGACATATTCCTTCAGAGTCTTCTTGGATGACCTTTCTGAATTTGGAGCCCTTCTGTATCAATACAATTATTTAGAATATTTACTCTGGTTTTTGCACATTCATTCTGGATAAACACGATGCACCACTTTTTACAAGGATTTAGCTGAGTCTGTGTCACAAAGGTATGAACTGTGTAAAAACCATACCCCACCAGAAAAAAATACCAGATGTGGACATAATCTAGTAAATAACAATGACCAATTAATTATTCTTTCTTCATTATTGTTTTTCATTAAACTCAAACTACATTAAATCGTCTATTCTTTAAGCTTGGAATACTCCACTGGCAGAACCAAATGGTGCTATATCTGAAGACTGATTTTCTTTGAATGACTGTGCATGCTGTGGTTGAGACTCTTAGTGACACCTTAAGGCTGGACTTAACTTTGGTTTCAACCAGTTCTGTTGACATAAACAAAAGCGGTGAGTTCCACACAGCAGAAGGCAGTTCATGCATGAAACAGACACCTGTAGAGGTGCAGGTAAAGGTTTACATGTAAACTACATTTAGGTTTTACTTTGTTGCTGAAGTGTGTGTGTAAAGCTAATCTTGCAATTGTCCCAGATAGTGGACCTTGCTTTGTATTAGTATCAGTCTCAAAACATGAGGACTGTATTTCCTTCAGCTCAAAACAAAGTCCAAGCTGACAAGCTCCAGTCCCAAGTGTGCAGATGACATTGCATGGACTTTCACATCTCAGCATGAATTGTTCTGCTCTGCAGATCCACTCGTATTGTGCTGCACTGCTTGCTACAGCAGATATAGTCAAGTATAAAATGCTGAAAGCAATCTTGGTTTGAAAACAGCTTCTTCTCTGCTAGTGAATAGGAAAAAGGAAAACTTAAAAGAAAAAGTGTAAACACCACCTTGCCATAGCACTCAGTGGGGTATTAGACCTGCTGCAAAGTAGAAGTTCAAGTGGCATCTCCCTGCTTTAAAACCAATATATTTACTCCATTTGTATGTATTTGCTGTCACAGATGTAATTTTTCATTTCTATTAAGTGTTTGTTTTTAAAAATCAGAAAAACAAACAAAAAACCCAACAAACAAACAAACAAGTTCTTAGTGAATCAGAGTAAAGTCTTAATATATAGTGATCACTTAAAATGATCCCCTGTATTAACTAAAATATTTTTATATACCTTTTTTTCTTTGTTAAGGGCAAAGTAGCAGGTATACATAAAAATGTAACAAAATATATTCTCTCTCAAAGGCAACCACACTAAAAATATTTGAACATTAAATTTCTAAGAAAACCGTAAAAACATAATTAAAATGCTAGCATTGCAGGACTGATCTGCATTTTACTGAATATTGCCTTTCACAGACTCCTCTTGGACAATGCAAGTTATAACTCAAGAAGAAATTCAGCAGAAAGCATGTACTCTGATTCTGTCCATGAACTCTGTGCTAGGTTTTAAAAGCTTATTTCATGCGGTCTTTTAGGAAGAAGTATATAATGAAAGCAACCTTTCAATATAAAAGTTGTTCTAAGAAGCAAAGAAACTTGAAAATGTCTCCAGCCCCTGTCTTTTCCTGACAGTTCAATATGGCAGCATTTCCTTTCATCTTCACCTTCCACGAGGGGTTGCTAAACAGGAATGTGCAGTTTAAATAACTAACCCTTGCACCTTTGAAAAGGTATCAAACTATTCTTCAAAAATACATTGCCTTATTTTGCTTCTCCTTACCACATTGTAAGATGAAGCCTACATTTCAGTAAAGTATCCCCAGACTCCTGGAAATTAAGGCATGACCAGCCTAAACCTCATGAGAGAGTGAAGGCAGTTCTTTTGAATACAGCCACACAGTGGTGGATTGTTCAGCATAGCAGTGAGATCAGAACTGAGTGCTGCTACAGTGCTGGATGCTATAAAGTACTACCTCTGAAATCCAGAGTGAATCCACCAGCTATAGCAGAGAAAAGCCAGGAGTAGTAGAGCCCTGTCAATACGACTGGGAGGACACTGTGAAAGCTGGCATGGGAGAAACTCAAAACGATGATATGTAACTTGCATGTGCATCATACATTTATCTGCTAGTTAGTAACAGAGGGATTAAGGAATCTGAAATTGTGATATTATCAACACAACTTTAAAACCATGTGCCTCAAAAATAAAGTTAATTTATTAAAGATCCATGCAAATATATCTTTATCCTTAAGCTCCAGGGAGTTCAGCAGGGTTTAATGCCACTGGAGAGGTAATTGAGACGGTAGTCAAAGTAAATCCTCTGCTGAAATCCTGAACCTATGGGCATCTGTACCAGCTGACAATTTAGGCCACCATATAGGAAAACCCTAAATTTTCAGGGAAAATATCTTTCACACCTACCAGTCTGATAATCAAAGTCATTTTAATGGAGAGGCAATAACTTTTACCAGTTACAACTGCTACTCAATTTAAGTATAGAAGAATTCGCTCCCAGCTCTATTTATATGTACTCATAAACACTGAATTTGTTCTGACAGTGAAGAAATTAAGCTGCATTAAATTAATACCTCCTAGGCTTGAAGTAAATTTGTTTAACCAAACTGTCCATTCTTTTGCTTTGCGACTTTGACCTTTTTTCACCATTTGCCTCTCCCTATGCATGAGTAGAAAAACTGTATTTTTATAACGCCGTATAAATTATATTCACAGTACAATCCCTTTAAAACCGTGTTTAATGGAAAAATGAATGATGGGAGTATAACATTTTAAAACAACAAAGGCATATCTGGGAAAATAATAAATACTTCATTCTCTATCTCATATATAAAATTTATTTTTCTTATCTACTAAAGGCCTATTTTGTCCCTTTGTGATCACTGAAACTCAGACCTAAGGTATGATCCTTTAATTCCTAATTTCTAATGTTCACCTCAACGTAATCCCTGTCAAAACCAAAAGCAGCATACTAGCATCACCTCCTATGCTACAAAAAAGTATACATATCATCTATTTTGAGGAAAGCTTTCTATACAGAAGCATAAAGCATAAATACCTATGGCATTGAAGAGAACTTTCTGCTTTGGTTTTAAATACACACTTACAAAGATGTTTTTTTGTTTTGGGTTGACCTTGGCTGGTCACCAGGTGTCCACCAAGCCACTCCAACACTCCCCTCCTCAAAAGGACAGGGAGGAGAGAAAAATAAGATGGAGGAAAAACCTTGTAAGTCAAGAATAAAGCAGTTCAGTATAGCAAAAGCAAAAGGCTGCATACAAAAACAAAGGAAAAAAAAACCCAAAATATTTATTCTCTACTTCCCATCAGCAGGTACATGTACCAGTTGCTCTGGAAGGCAAATGCTGTAAATAACACATGCCCCAGTCCATCCTCTTTTCTCTCAGCTTTTTTTTACTGAGGAAACATATGGTATGGAATATCCTTTGGTCAGTTTGGTTCAGCTGTCCTGGCTGTGTCTGCTACCAATTTCTTGCCCACCCACAGCCTACTGGGGGGAGGGGGAAATGTTGGAGAGACAGCCTTGATGCTGTGCCAGTGCTGCTGAGCAGCAGCCAAAACACTAGTGTGTTACCAACACCTTGCTACCTACCAATACACAGCACAGCACTATGAGGGCTGCTACAGGGAAAATTAACCCCATCTCAGCCAGGCTACAGCAGATATAGTCAAGTGTAAAATGCTGAAAGCAATCTTGGTTTGAAAACAGCTTCTTCAGAAATATAAATACTTTGAAAAAATTATCTAATATTTATCAATACTATTTATCATATTTTACAAGTTTAAGCATGTGATGGGACCCTCAGTTAGGACAATAAATATGGGTAGATATGCCTTTCCCTTAAAGTGGGCACACCAGAAGCACCTAGAGAAGCTAATCTATCAACACTGGTGTTGAATCTGTCCCATTTTGTTCTATGTGTAGCTAAATTAAAATAGGATCTTTATAAAAACAGAGATTGAGATTCACTAATGAGAAAGAAATGTATGTACTACTATTATAACATTAGGGAGTATCTTTAAGATCATGCCTTAATCATTTTTACTTTTCACATAGTATATAATTAATAGAATATATTTTTTAAAATTATTAGTTCTTCTAAAGAAAAATATACTTCTTGATAAATGGCATCTAATAAAAGAATAAATGGTTGCATTTATTATTAATGTAGGGTCTGATCAGAAATTGGGGCATTCTCTGCACAGCATAAATAATCAAAGACAGCAGTTTCACATATGCAGTTATGCTTACATTATGGAAGTTGCATGTAGGTAGGCAGGCAGGCAGATAGATAAATACATACATACATATCTATCTAGTTATATAAGGGAACAATGTGGCTTAGGTCTTCAGGGTCTCTAGAGGTAACTTACTCTTGGAGGCAATAAGAGAACCTTGACTTTATGAGACACTGGAATCACCATCTGAAGGCAGTAATTATGCCACAGCCACTGTTAAAGCAATTTTCTGCCTTGCAATGCAGCTCTGCTCTTGGATCCACACTGATCCAAAGTGTTAGTAGAGGGACCAGCAGTTAGTAGTCTTGGTAATTTTATATTTTTACAGAAGACACTCAAGCTGAAGATTCAAATTCAAGTGTGAAAGTTGTTCATACATAGGAAGTTTGTTTTCAGTTCTTTCCCTTTGGGTATTTTGTTAAGGTGAATAATGATAGATTCTAATAGTTTGGCAGTTTATTACAGTGAGGTGGAACACTAATGCACATTTCAGAAGATTTTTAAGTTCTTCACTGACAACACTGTTGTAATAGCCACTTGATTATTGCTTTTTACTTCACAGAGATCTTTGTATTTTATGTATTTTTTTTTCTTTGATCCAGCAGGCAAGAAAAGAAATATATTATACCAGGAAATAACAAAGGAAGATGACAGAAATTTTGTTAAATTTGGTAGAGTATGAAATTTACAGCTTACTCTAAATATTTCTCAGAAATCATCAACCAGTACTTAAGAATAAAGTGCCGCTTCAGGAATTATCAATAATTGAGATTTTTTTCCAACCTTTTTTTTTCCTGTCCATTCACCTTTCAGTAATTTCACCAGGTTTTTTTTAAAAAAAAGTGAGACCACAATGGATAAAGGAGAGGTTTAAACCTGGGAGATTTTTTTTTTCTGCAGCTTTTATTAAAAATTGTTAATTGTTAAACATTCTTTAGCATCAGAAAATTTCATCTCAGTCCTCACTGTAAAATCTCTTTTTGATACGAACTTGAACTATAGTGCTATAATAATTTTTCATTGCAGATTTTCTGTTGCATTTTATGCATTAGGTGGTCTGTCATATGCATAATTAGTAATTATAGGACCCACAGTCAATAAATCATGAAAACATATTATCTTTGCATCATACTTTACTTGGGTTAACAACATTCTGATGCATAGTAGAGGCTGTCACTAACATTTTATGAAGATAAATCATTGAACTATGCAACTCATAAGCTGAATTGTAATAAATCATCCAGTTCACTGTTGTAAAAGGCCTTGTGACATTGTCAGTTAAACACAGCTGAGCACAACTTTTTGATTGTAACAGGAAGACATGCTGCTACTGACAAGTATATCCCTACTGGTAGTCTCGAGATTGGTGAGGGACTTTTGGCACCAATTCATCTTAGAAAATCTGTTCTCATTCAATAATTTCATTTAGCTATTTGTGATCTGTTGACAAACCCCTCCTCTCTCTGAAAACAACAATAGCAAGGACAAAAAGCTATTTAAAGTTTGAGCCCTTACACAGAGCATATACACCTCACAGAAAAGTCACCACAGCTACTTGCTTTGCTGTCATTCTTGAAAAGCTAGCATGGCAAGAAATACCTTTGCTGTTGAAGTGGTGTAACTTTTAAAAAATAATGTACAATAGCATAACAAATAAGGAAAATAAACCCAAAACTTAAATTGTGATCTAAAATGAGGTTACTTTTAATAGAACTACCACATGAAAGTTGCTACAAAATTCAGTAAATAAAAAGCCAAGTAATTTGAGTATGAAATTTATTCTATGGAAGACTTATTGCAGGGGTTTTTTTACATTCACTAAAATACCCCCTTTGAAGAGACAATCTTACATAAATTTATCTTTTGAACTACTGATAACCCAAATATCATTTTGTTGCTTAAATTGATATTCACAGAGGATATTACACACTCAAAACCCTACCTATTTATTTTTACTTAAAGTTATCTGCCCATTTCACTTGTTCATCACTGACACATAGCAACTTCAGCAATAAAGTATGTTATAAAACAACAACAGCTTTGCAATTGTCCTAAAAATCCACAGTAAAGAAATAAATACTCAGTAAATAAGCATTTACCACAGTAAATCAGTTTTTTCATGCATGACTTGCCTTCATATCACAAAGACCATCTGGAAATAGATTTTTAAAGAAAACTTTGCTGAAAATTTGGTGGTGTAACTAATGTTGGTTTAGTTTGAGAAAAACACAATACAGCCACATGTGAGAATCCAAAGCATGTTAAATAGAAATGAAATTTCATTAGGTACTGTTTCTTGTCACTTACGGGCAAGAATGCTGGCAGAAGGAAAAAACTTCAAGTGACACTTTTTCCTAAAACAATTTGTCTATATGTTGCTTTTTAAGTCATTCAGTGCAAAATAATTTAGATAGCTCTTCATAAAAACTTTGCATGCTACTTGGCTCATGATTGGGTTAAACAACACAGAAAGTAAAGGCAGCTTGATAGACATTCTTGTCCTGTATTTGCCAACTTCTTTTTAAATTTAGATGACCTGTCAAACTGGTAATTAAATGTTGATTTATTACAGAAGGCTGGTAATTACTGTTACTCATTTGCCAAAGACATGATTTTCATAGCACTATAGAAAATCAGGAAGCACACAAAGTCCTTAATGCTTGCTTTCAATCTTTTAAGACGTGGCAACAGGAAAGTCCTTTCAGCTTCACATACTAATGTTAGGCTTAGAATTTGGAGCAAGCTCAGTCACTCTTCATGTAGTTTATGTCTTTGTAATGTTACATTTCTTCTTACTGTTACTATGCCGTAGGAATCTCCAGTTCATTCAATTAAAAACCACTTATAAGCCAGAAGGAGGAACTTTCTCTGCGTTTCCGTAGAAATGTCATGCTTTGGGGGAAGTTGCTCCTGCTGAATTAATGAGGTTGGCTATGATAAAGCTGTTCAGGTCTAACATTGAGAAAGCGCAATGAAGCTTGCATTTTGATAGAAAATCTGGAAGTTGACCTAGATAAAAAGTAAAAATTTAATCTGGATAACGGTTTGAATTCTGATGCTTTTCTTTTTCTGACTGCAGCCATATGGGATGAGCCTATTCACTGTTAGTCCTGCTGATAGCAAATTAAATATCCTGAGCTGTTAAACTTCTAAGTCAAAAGAATCTGCAATTCCATAACGTGAATAGGAGAGACAATCCAACAGGCAAATTGCAGGTCTGGATTCAACTTCAAACCTTTCCTCCTTTGTGAGTATTCAAATCTAAAATGAAAGAGTAGGCTTCTGAGTTGAAACCTGGGAGCCCAAGTAAACAGCATGAGTGATGGTTTGTTTATTAACGAAGAAATGGTGCTTGGCCTCTGTCATACCAATATTTAATAGACCAAGTATCACATAGCTGTGTTGGGAGAATTTTGGATTTTATTGCTGAAATCTGGAATAGTTTTGCACTTGTATATCTGGCATCTAAATGGGAATGTTTCAGCACATCACAGGTATTTGGAATTACATTTAAATATTTGCAAAATTTACATTTGATAAAAAACATGATGGTCGAGGCTGTTTCATTACAATGTGTTACAGTTTGTGTCCAAACATCTATTATGATTGTGAACACAATGCAAATACAGGATAGCTGTATATGCATCTACAAGGAAAGGTAGGGCAATATAAAATAGATAAAATATACAAGTGTTCTGTAGGCCTAGGGTTTGCAAGAAAGCATGTTAATGTCTTCGAAATTATAAAGCAAGAATAGAGAGAAGTCAGTCATCTGGAAATCTCTGGTCTGGATGGTTCTAAAATAACCAGAGTATGGATATTAATACTCAAATATTCCAAATAAGCACACCAAAAATAGTAAAACCCCTCTTTTTCTACTTTAAACACCGCACTATTATACATGAGTATATAAAAGGAATAAGAAGATGTAGCAGGTGAGGAAGCAATCTGCAGAATAATCTGTTTTTTACAATAGGCCTACTGGCATCTATAAAAAATTTCAACGGACCAACGCCCAAGACATACAGCTCAAATAATTAACTCTGAATCTGTTTTTCAGTGGAGGTTAAGTCATCTGGTAAGTCTACAGCTTGTTCTGATGTTAACTGTCATCAGAAACATGTTGAAACCAAATCTCCAGTAAGATAACATCCTTTGCTGTAAATGAAGTATGAGACACACCTACAGCAGTGCTCCTTAAGAACTTCCCAGATGGCTTATGCCTATGAGCTAGCTGTCACACCACTGGCATTTGTTTAATGGCTTGTCTGGTCATGAATCTGGAGAAATTCTGTAAAGGGGGTTAGCAGACAATGGGGCAAACTTGAGATATTTTGGGTTAAAATGGGAGCTATTCAAAGGATGCAACATTAAGAGACTAAGCATATGGCATATTAAAATGAGCAATCACAATTAACATATTGAAATGATTATTTGGAAGCATGATTTCTGGAAAATTTCTGCCAGTAAAGGCCTATATCTGTAGCAGTGCAGACAGCGGGGTAGCCATATATTCTTTATGATGGACCAGTTCTCAAATAACATGTCAATTATGAAAAGGGCATGACATGCCACTTTTGTTGTGTTTTCTCTGTTGCCTTTTCTGCTGACTAGACAGTGGGCCAAGAGGCTGCACCAGTTGTTCTTTGCCTAAACTCCTCTCCCCAGGCCTCCAGATGTGCCACTTGTCTGCTAGAGACAGTTATTGACAGCAGCAGTAAAAGCAGACTTTTCAGGCCTTGGAGATGAGAGGGGCATGCCCCAGAAGTGTGGGGAGTGGAAGAGAAAGAGGAAACTGGCCAGCATACCTAACATGCATAAACGCTTTGCAAAAGATTTGGGGACATAGCTTTTCCCATCCCCTCTCTTCCTCCCAGACATGAACATAATATGCTCTGTAGGTGTAGATCACGTGATATCTTGTTCAAATACAAACATCTGCATTTTCAGAAAGAGGAAAATATACCAAGCCTTTATTGCAGACCATTTTAAAATGAGAACTTGCTGCTTGTAAAACATGAGTTCAGAATTTAAACCAGGACCTAAGGACAGAAGCAGTAATTTGTTTATGATAAATGTTTTAATAAACAAGTACAGTTATAACTGTAGCTCTCCTCTGCCACTTTGCTACAAAATAACGATAATGCTTAACAAGAGTAACAATCAAGACCTGTCAACTCCCCCTGCTTCTTTTTGCTCGTGTAACAGGATTTAAAAACGGCCTTCATTAAAGCATACTGGTTTTTTTATTAACTGAACTGTACAGTACAAGCATATGCAGACACACATCCACTCGCAGATGAATCTCAGTTATAGCTCATGGTATAACACTCCTAGTCCATATCAGGTACCTTAAGTAGGATACAGAGAATCCACAATTTAGCGAGCTTAGTGTTGCGATTGCCCACGGCACCTTCTTTCTTTATATGTTTGTGCCCTCCTCTCTCTAACCTGTGTTTGTAGTGCGTGTTTGTAGTGCATGTTTGTAGGCAGGTGTGCGTTCAGTTTAATGAGAAACTGATTAAATGATCTTTCTGTGTGGAAGAAAAAAGACCGTCTTTGATCCCGTGTTCATTTATGAGCCAAGTCAAAGAGAATACTGCCTGCCAAAAAAAATCTGACTTACATTTATTTAGCTGCAGAGCATTTATAGAAACAAAGCAAAGTCACGTTGCTTCAACAGACATTATACGGCTCTGCATACACTAGCTTCTCTGCTCTCAATTTTCCCGTCTTTATCTATTTCATGTCTCTTTTGTTCACATCTGCTGTCAAGTTATTACAGAAATTATCATATTTAAACTACTGGCAGTTTGATTTTTTTTTCTCTTGTGATCAAGGAAGTATGATTCCTCAAGAATTTAAATTGCCACATTCTCTACATTTTCAAAGCTTCCTCCATCCTTTACCAAAAATTGGTTTGCAGCACAAAGCATAAAGACAAAATAGTTCCAATTCCAAGTAATTAACAATTGATGAGTATGGCCTGGTCGCTGAACAGATTTGGTAAACTCCTAACTCTCTATCTAAGTTGTGGCAGAGGCACAATTATGAAGGTCCCCCTCCTCATTTTGCCAGGCCTGGGCACATATCAGCCTTATAGAATGTTACAAACCCATCTAATCTGTCCTTTAAGTAGCAACTCCTGGTCAAATCCTAAAGAATTAATTCATTCAGTTAAACAGACAAAGCTAATAAAAGACAATGTAGAGAAAGAATGTATTTACAAGAGCTATCATTAAACTAACATTAATGGAAATGCAAAGGTCTTGTACCAAATCAGTTATCTGCTTTTTCCCTCACCTCACATTCACCCCTCCTACAGTTCTGTCTAGGTATTAGTTAAGACAAGTATTTTATCTTTTTTTTTCTCGTAAAATCATTAGAGAAATTTATTTGGGCTACAATATTTATGTAAAAACATTTTCCTACTTAAAAAAACAAGCAAATCCAAACCCCTAATCAATCAGAAACTTTGTAATTGGTTCATGTATAACCCAATGTGATGTATCACATAAAACTTGGACACTCACAGTCAACCAATAAACCTGCTTCCAAAACTAAGCCAGTATCTTTGACAATTCTGGTTCACAAACACAGATGTTTGAACATCAGGTGTTACATAAATGAAATTGCTCTTAATAAAACAAAAGTGGAATTGTTTATTTCAGCTATACACAAAACTCAGTAAAATAAAGTGATCTTTGTGAAAAATACTTTAAGTTACAAGGCACAATTTCAAGCAGAAATCTAAGAAGAAGGATGAGGGGTTCTTTAAAATTCCTCTCGAAAGGTTGTGTACAGAACACACTTTTACATATGAAGCATTGTTGACTCAATGCTTCATATGTATAGCAAATTCTTCATAGTAAGGAATTTACCTTTGCTTTTCAATATTACTGTAGGACCCACCTATACCAGAAAAAAATCAGTCCTTTTTTTTCTCCACTTTTTGTTGCAGTTACAGGGAACAAATCATAAATGGTGGCTCAATGAGTTTGTAAAACAAATGGACAAGACAAAAAAAAAGAGTGAAACATCATCCCTGTGCTACAGAGGGTCAAAGATCAAATAATTTGGTCACAGTTGCACAGAAAGGTATGAGCCAAAACAAAGTCAAGCTAATACATTTATTATGAGGCTATTTATTTTCCTAATTCTATTCTCTTTCATTCCTTAGTGCTCAAAAGCCTTATAGAAGTCTAGAGTTTAAATTTTAAATTATTTTTTATGAAAAAAGCAAATTTATTATTAGCAAGTTACTTTAAGCTATAAACTGTCACAAATACAAAGGCAATAACTGTATGGATTCTTCTGCCATTTTGCAGTTAAATACATATTTTCAGTATAGCCGGAACAAAAATTACTGGTTAGCAAGCAGAAGAAAGATGAGAGCTTAATGTGGCTGTCTCTTCTCATCCTTATCAGGAAACTTGTGTTCTATGATCATGAAATATATCACATGTATAGCAATCAAAGAGTGATTGACATTTTGTAACAATGGGAACTTTTAAATAATGATTTAGATTACAACAGTCTGTTGGTAACCCAGGTGGAAGTTTGTTTTTCCATGGGATTGGTAAAAAATACAAATAGAAAGAGCCCTATAAAGAAGTTTGGCCAGGTTGGATGGGGCCCTGGGCAACATTGTATAGATCCAGGTCTGGAGGTTGGTGGCCCTGCCTGTGGCTGGGGGGTTAGAGCTCTATGATCCTTGGGGTCTTTTCCAACCCATACCATTCTATGATTCTATGATTCTAAGTTAAGGACATTTTGCTCTGAACAGAGCTTCTCTAGTAATACCAGTGATACAACAAAACCTTTGTCTTCCAGTTCTACAGATAAATAAACTTGCCCAACACTGTATCTTGTGTCTTGAGCATCCATAAACTATTAATTGGGATCTAATGGTAACTGAGATTCTTTCGCAATTGTATTATTTCAGACATTTGGCAATTTTCAGGGTTTTACTGTGTCTTTACTATCACAGGCCCAGTCTGTCTGCAACCCGTATATGATTGTGCCTGCTTTTGCATCCTGAGTAAGTTATGCTATTTAGTCTAATATCTGCCTACCTCTTCTGATTAATACAATATAGAAGTAGTGGTGACTTCAATTTATAAAGGCTTTCTAGCTGAGGATATAAATGAATTTTGGATGACTTGCAACCAGGAACTCAGATAAAACTATCGGGGGTTTTGCTGCTTTCTTGAAGCAGTGGCCATACGAAGGATCCGATAGTTATGCAGGTGTGTGAATGTATGGAAAGCATAATGAAAAAAAACCCAACTTGATGCATCAGCAAAAAAGCAAAAGAGATTCAAATTGAAGTGCAAAAGTAAAGCAAATCCTTTCTTGCCTATCCTGTAGTTACTGATTTGGATACTTTTCAATTTGAGTATTAGGATTTGTATGAGAAAATATTCTGTACTGCTGTCAGCAGTTCTGTTTCCATTTGTGAGCTGCTCGCACAATTGCTGTTTCTTTTTCTTATTTTTTTTAACTTACTTATTCTCCAAAGCAAATAACTTTGAGTTAGCTGTTTTCATGTATCACAGAACAACAGAACGATTGAGGTTGGAAGGACATCTAGGCATCATCTGATCCAACCCCACCCCCTGCTCAAGCAAGACAATGTGCAGCCAGTTGCCAGGACTGTGTCAAGATGTCTTTTGAACATCACCTGTGCCAGTGCTGTCACCCTCAAAGTAAAAAAAAAACAACCCAAAAACCCCACAAACATTTTCTGCTGTTCAGAGGGAAACTCCTGTGTTTCAGTCTGTACCCATTGCCTCTGGTCCTGTCACTGGGCGCCACTGAAAAGAGCCTGGATCTGCCTTCTTTGCACCCTCCCTGCACGTTGATGAGATTCCCCTGAGCCTTCTGTTCTCTAGGCTGAAAAATCCCAGCTCTCTCAGCCTTTCCTCACTGGAGAAGTGCTCCAGTCCCTTCATCATCCTAGTGGCCTTTGACTGGACTCTCTCCATTAATTCCATATCTCTCCTGTACAGTGTATCCCAGAACTGGATGCAGTATTCCAGGTGTAGCCTCCACGTTGCTAGCCAAAGAGGAATATCAATAGCACAAAATAATTTAAAAGAAAAGAAACCAAGTAGTATCCAAACTGGGGCAGGGAGTGGGTGATGCTAGGACCAAAACTTTTATATTTTCACCTGCTTTGGATATCCCATCACCTGCTGATCTGAAGGAGGTTGAGAATATGACTGCTAATCATAGAAGCATAGACTCATAGAATAGCATGGGTTGGAAGGGACCCCAAGGATCATAGAGCTCCAACCCCCCTGCCACAGGCAGGGCCACCAACCTCAAGCCTGGATCTACACAAGGTTGCCCAGGGAACTCATCACTAGAGTTAAATAAAAAGCAGAAATTAATGTGAAATTATTTCATGCTGCAGTGTCACTATCCCTGCCAAACTGTTACTTAACAATTGAGCAATGTATGTGTTAAAAAAAAGTGAACTCTAATATTTTAATAGCAGTAAAATATTAACTAACGTCAAAAACATTTAATGACATGAAAAATAGTACTAAAACATTAGTGTGATTATCAGAAAAATAAGTATTTCTACATTAGCAAAGGTGAAATGTCAGACCAAAACATTGAAAACCAAACCAAAACAAAAAAAATACAGCTTTCCACCAGGAATCCTGATGTATTCTGACATTGAGTTTGAATCATCTGAAACCTGTATTATTTGGTCCCTTTTAAAAGCAGATAAATGTACCGGTGTTAGTTCTATACATTGCCAGAGCTTTGCCATTTGACGGGGGTATGGCCACTAGAACCAGTATGAAACTGCAGGCTGAAGTGTTTAACTAGGGAAGATCAAATGAAAATAATTGATATTATAAAGGAACTCAAACATAGTAAAAACATCTTTGAATGAAACCAGTATTCATGTGTATTCTTAATTGGCAAGTATAAATAAAAGTACCACTAGCAAAAAAATGGAGCTGACTCTGGACAGGTTGTCACTTCCAGCTTACAGGTTGTGGAGGTTACACTAAAACACAGAAAAATATCCTAGAACAGGAACTGAAGCATTGGCCTTTTGTATCTGAAAGGAGTGACAGAATTTCTAGGCTATGGGGAGCAATGTAATTCTTTGCCATGTAATGAAAATATAGTTCTTTCTTAGGAGACTCTGTAGCCCAAATTTTGAAGTTATTTTCCTTAATAATGGGGTCCATAAAGAGTGGTTCTTTACTCCAACACATTTCAAACCGGCACTTGACTTTGAGTCTACTGCATGTTGACTAAATATATTTTCATCAAATTTCATAGGTTTTCATAGAAATGTAGATTTTTGACTAGGCCTTTGTCTATTTTGTGTGAATTGCAGTCATGTCTCATTTCAACCATTTTTATTTACCCACGATTGCCCACAAAGCTATAAGGTGAAAGTCCAGCAGTTTTCTTCTCTACCAAATATGCAATTCTGAGTTACATATCCCTGTATGTTAAACTACTATATTACACATGTACTCTTTTCAAGACCTTTGAAATCTGAGTCTTTCAAAGTACTTCACAAACATTGAGGAATTTATTCTCATAACAGTTTAGTGACAGTTTTATTTCCCCTTTGTAAACTACATATTTATATACAGCTGAGCTTGTGGCTGGATGTCAGGCATTCTATCTGAAGAGCTTCTAACTTCTCCAACTGAGGCTTTGTTTATGGGCTGTTACATGAATGAGAGTAGCTTAGCAGGAATCCTCCAGCCAAGGTATTTTATTTATCTATTGTTTCCACTGGTTTAGATCACAGCTGGGAAACTGATGGGCAAGGGAGAAAAGTAGCTTGCTAAAATAATGCCAAAAATCTGAGAGATTTAAACCTATTATCCTCAGTTACTGAGGGCTACCCTAACTATTGACACAGCCCATTAATGTTTCTGTATTCAGTGGGCAGAATCATAAATTTTCCTGTGCAAAAAAAGTATTATGCTAATATTGTGCCAGATATGGTGATATATTACAGTGACTGAATTTTTAAAAGATAAGAAAAAAATATTAAGAATTTAAAAGAATGCAAGATCCCATTAATCTCTTGATCTTTTGCCCTTCTGTTGTAACAATCTCAAGTGAATCCAGAGTAACTGCCTACTCCAGTTCTTAAGTGTACATCAACTATCAAGTAATTAACCTCAGAGAATGTACTGAATACATTATTAGTCCCATTAACATTGTTATAGATAAACACAGTGCTCTAAAAATTCCCATTCCATGACCTTGGAAATCTCCCAGGGTAGCTGTAAAAGACCAGTTGCAGGGGTCATTTAAAACGGAGTCTAACAAAGCTTGGAAAAATACACTTCAGAGAACAATGCTGCCATAAATAGGGAAATCACCCAAATGCAAATTAATAGGCCTTTAAAGTCCTAATTTGTGTGGGTTTATGAAAACATAAAATTTAATACTTTTAAGTCCGCTATACTGTATACATTAATACACATTTTCACTACATTCCTCAGGCTTTGAAAAACCCAGGCCACAAAATTTGTCCTAAAACAGCCATCTTAAAATAATATTTTGCAATCACAGAGTAATTTTGAAATCAGAAGCAATAATAGAGTCCATTACCCTGTTTTAGGATGACAGTAGTCAGGCAATAGGCCAATAATGATTGTTTTTGGGAGAGATTAAAGTTTCCAAAACTGTCCAAGGAAGCTAGGAAACCCAGGAACAGCTCCCTTTTTTGTGGAATGACTTCCTGTGTACCTTATATTGGTAAGGTACAGCATCTAATACTTGTACATCCTTACATAACTTTCTATTGTTGATGCCATAAACTGGCATACTGAAATGCTGACAGCTCTAAATTAGTTATTTTACTAACTGCTACCATACACATCTCTCCTGTTAGTTCTTTATGCTGCAGGTTAGCTTTAATCTTACTTTTTTTTTTCCTTAATTTACTCTTGAAGAGATTGTATGCTGTCACTACAATCTTAAAGCATGTGTAGACAACAATGCAGGTAGAACATGGGTAGAGTTTATTTCTGTCTTTGAAAGTAGTCAAGCTTTCATGACTTTCCAGTGGCACTTTTTCATTGATTGGTGCAATGGGAACACAAGCACCACAACAGAAGGCAAACCTGAAATTTTCAGCCCATCTAAGACTGAACTATAGTAATAAGGGCTAATGCTGGTAGAAACCAAACTGAGCCAGAAGAGAGGTCACCAAGTGTTCACTCAGCATAGATGAATCCAGTTTCCCAATTCTGTTTTCATGATTGTTTTCATCAACTGTATCCTGGCCTGCATTGAAAGAAGCGTGACCATCAGGTTAAAAGAAGTAATTCTCCCACTCTACTCTGCTCTCATGAGACCCCACCTGGAGTACTGCATCTAGCGCTGGGGCTATCTCCAACAGCTTCATGAAAGAAAAACATGAAGCTGTTGGAGATAGTCCAGTGGAGAGTCACAAAGATGTTCAGAGGGCTAGACAGGCTGAAAGAGTGGGGCTGGTTCAGCCAGGAGAAGGCTCTGGGGAGATCTTATAGCAGCCTTCCAGTACCTAAAGGGGTCTTACAGGAAAGTGGGAGAGGGACTGTTTATCAGGGAGTATAGTGATAGGACAAGAGGCAATGGGTTTAAACTAAAAGGGAGTAGATTTAGATTAGGCATTAGGAAATAATTCTTTATTGTGAGGGTGGTGAGGCACTGGAAGCAGGTTGCTGAGAGAAGCTGTGGATCCCCCCTCCCTGGGGTGTTCAAGGCCAGGTTGGATGAAGCTTTCTAGTGGCCTGGTCTAGTGATAGGTGTCCCTTCCCATGGCAAGGGGGTTGGAACTAGATGATCTTTGAGGTCCCTTCCAATCCAAACCATTCTATGATTCTATGATTTACATTACTTCCACTGTTCTTAGTACTCGAGACATAGAATACAAAGTGAGTTTAAAATATTGACAAACCCTACAGTTATGCTAAGGTGCATTACATAAGCATGCCTTAAAGATGGTGAAATAAGTGCCATACATAGGTCCTGGTCCAATACACTGATGAAGCAGCTTGGTTAGCTATGAGAGAATTTAAACTTGAGTTTGGTTGCCCTTTCAGTGTTGACAGATACTGTATATTGTAAATTTCAATGGGTTCCTATGCAGATGTATTTTGGAACTTAACAGGATTAGGTCTTCAAAATAAGACAAAACCATCAAGTTACCTTTTCTGATCCCTGTTGAATTTCTGCTCATTAGTTTGATGACATTTATGGGATGACATGGACTTTTTTCTTTTGAGTAACATTTGAGAAAATTTCCATTTGTCCCATTGTCACAAGAATTCAGCAAGAGGATTGGTTGATTAAGAATTTTGTTTCAGGCATCTACTCACTAGGAATTGCACCAGTGATTTTAGATGGGCTGTATTTGCATATAGAGATGTACCCTGTGAAGCCAAATTAGATCCTTGATAATTCCTCTTTGTATTCTAGGATATATTTTTGACAATTTTAATAGGGATTTTTCAGTTTCCTCATTTGATTTAGGTGCCTTAGGTGCTACATTATATAATGAAATCTTAATTTGCAAGATTGGATATCATATTTTAATGTTTTTTTCTGAAAAGTACTTCATCAAAAATCCTGCTCTATATGAGGAGAGATTTCATACATGTGTTCCTCTTTTACTGAGGATACTGCAAGTAATACATAAATCAGAAGGTTCCTCAAGTGCAAGTCAGTTAGTACTGGAATCTTTGCTTTCGGCGAGAGAAAAGTTATTTCATTTTCACAGATTTTGTAAATATGCAATGGGTCTTCCAAATTTTGCTATTTTTAATATTATAAAAGGATATCAGAATTGGGGTTTGGGTTCATTCCAGTAGCAAAGATTATTTATAACTTGCCCTGTGGATAATGGCATATAAATGCAACAATATCTATGAAAATCACTGACTTCCTAAGAACAAATCCAATGAGTTCCGACAATTTGAAACAACAGATGTGAATTAGTATCATGTCCTTTTTGCATCTAACCGTCAAACGAGAGTTTTTCTAGTGACACATAACTGTGATATTGTGGAATACTTTATGATTTCCTAACTTTTTATAAACACATTGTCTCTTATTTTTACCTTGCCAAAGTATTTCCTGAAAGGTGACGCTCATCAAGTACTCTGAAATTTGCAGTGTTGTAACCTTAATAGCAGTCTTCATAGCAGCTACTATTAATACTGGTAAAATATAAATTACTCTCCATATACTAAAATCATTCCTTGTGTAATTACTAAAAGGATCCTTATAATGGCTGCCTATTAGGCAAACATACATGCTTTGACAGATTCAGACACAATATGGAGGAGGCAAATAACTTAATTTTGGTAAAAGTGAAGAACATTAATCTTCTAATCTATCCAAACTTCAAGAAAAAAAAGAACATCCCCTAATTTCTTACAATTATTCTAGATAATATTCAGGAGTTGGGAACATCAGTCTACAACCACCTATTCCTATGACTACCTATTCCTATTCTACTGCTGATTTTAACTATACTTGTATTTGCCTTATACTACCCCTCTCATTTTGGGGACTTTTTTCCTTGTAAAATTTTAGATCTCCTCCTGTCTGCTCCATGCTTTTAATTTCTGAAGTAATTTTTTTTTTCCATTTTAAAAAATTAAATCTTTTAAAAAGTTACATCCTTCTTAGACTGAGATATCAGAATTGATATTGAAGCAGTGTAATTCTTGAGACAGAGCTCCATAGTGGCTGCAAGGGATTTAAAAGCATAAACTTTCTTAGCATTCTTACTCCAAAATACTTGGTGAGCTAAGTATCTGCTTTCAATCATTAATTAAACTATCCTTCTTTCCTTCTTTCCTTCCTTCCTATTGATGCCAAAATAATGAAGCACTTGGATTCTAGCCCATTTCTTTATTTCTTAGATACCTCAAAGCTGGTTGCATACTTTGCTTTTAACTCTTCTAAAATACTTTGTAACTGAAAACATTAACATAATTCTCTCCATTCATATGTAAAACTTCTTAATTCCAGATCAGATTTTCTTGAGTTGGGAGGAGGGTATTCATACTCTCTGCCAGAAAGTTGCCAATATTATCTTTGAATAACTAACACAAAATCACTGCAAGGTAACAGAGTTGTTTGCAATTATATTTATCTGCAATGGATCAGATGTAACATTCTTTTTTGGAAAAGGTTTATTTAAGAATATAAATTTGCTTGTGAAATGACTAGCATCTGATTAAACATCAGGTCTGTTGATAAAGACAGAAAAAGCTTCTTTTGATTTATATACAGAGAAGCTTGAGGAAAGAGTTATTAAAATGTATTTTTAAAACCATCATGTCTTTAAAGATTTAGTTTTTTATTCAGAGCAGACACTAATTTTAAGGGGGTTTTGACCCATATGGTTAAGTAAGTATTATCCTAGAAATAGGCTCTTTCTTTGTGCTATATGCCAGCACTACAAATAAAGTAGGACATATCTAGAACTACTAAGGAGAAAAAAAAAAGATTGATTTTCCAAAATACTTTCTACCCCAATCCCACAACATCTGTATATACTGACCTCACAGGCCGGCCATAGACAATTCCTGTATGTCAGCGTTTCCCAGACAACGCCTGTTTTTCCAAAATAAAAACTGACTCAGCACTATTTGAGGCTTCTTGGTGTTTACTAAGGATTTCTAGTTGCCTACAGCCAAGCTGAAGCGTGAGTTCTCAAGTTATGAGAACGTTTTAAATTTTCTTATATTATGTGGGCAATGATATGGGAAGCAATAGATTTTGCAGCAGCTGAAATTAGTCATGTAACTTTTTAAACACCAGAGGAAGTGGTTATACCCATTAAAAAACTTGCCTATTTTTTAAAATAAACATAGACAGTAAAATACAAGTTTGACATTTATGTACTCTTCCTATGATCCATTTCTATTTATTGACTGCAATTTACTATATATAAAGTAAATTGCTTTTCAAAGTATTCACTGAAATCTTGAAAACAAAAAAAACCCTTTTGATAAAACCAATAAATGCATAATTCTCTTCAATACAATATATTAATGAAAATATTTATGAAACAGTAGATTCTTGCTGATGTTGACTACATTTAGCTAATACATTAAATACAAGAAGGTAAATAGCAATTTTTCTCAAAGGCTGTATTATTAATTTGCTACATGAACAAGTAAATCAGTGAAATTATTTATCCAAAAGTCACCAATGTTTGAAAATTCCTTTCTCCTCCTGTTTAAACCCCTTTTCAAGAGTCATACATAAACATGAATGCTTTGTAAATGTGTTGTGGAAGACAGAGTTATGGAATGCCTTGATCATTTGTGCAAAAATTATGTTTAGTATTCAGGATAATGTTTTTGAACTACATGATGAAACAAATTTTAAAACAACGTAACCTTGAGTCAAATATTAGAATGTGCAAGAATTTACCTTTTATCTTTTAATAGCACCTATCTTAATCTTTTTTAAAATTGCATATTCAAATCCAGATAGATGATACACCTTTAGATAAGATTATGTATTGATATGGACTTCTTAGGGTCTACAGATCTAAAAAGAGATCTGTACAGAGACTGCACGTTTTAAAAACACAATCACTTAACTCAAAGTAAAGCAAAGTGTTGCCACCTCAAAGCCAGCTTTCCCAAGCTCTGTGACCCCAAGGCACTAAGCAAAGAGGTCACTGTTAAATAACTTACAGACATTTCAGAGTCCCATATTATCCTGGATTTCAAGTACTGTGTTTTGTTAGTGTGCACAGACATACATACATATACATAGGCTAAGAATATGTATTTTGATATTTATGACAGACCTTAAGACCACAGCAATTTCACAGGTTTTCATTTAGTCTGCTCAGCTTTTTCATTTGAAAGTAGAGCTAAATAGAACTCTTTTGCTTGCTGAAAAATTTAAGCACTTACAAGTATCATTAGGACTTACACTCTTTAATTATTTCCTTGGGGATTATTCATTAAACATATATTTTACTATCCACAAACTGCACCAGCTATTTCTTTACAGATTAATCTTCATTTACATAATGCCACCTACCCACTGAAAATTTAATAAAACTCATGATGCACTGTTACTATATGTTGCTTGGTAGAAGCAATGCATATGAAACAGGTAAAGAAAAATGTCTCTGGACCTGAAGAATGTTATCCCATGTAAACAACATGCTTACTATTACGTTAATTGTGTACCCAGTAGAAGCAGACATTCATGTGTAGCACATGCACCATACACACAAATCAGTGCTCTGGTAATGAACCATCCATCTGTTGTCTTTTCTTAATGACACATTATGCAGCATCTTCTTTATGGACTCCAGTATACATCCTCTGGAGGCAAGGAAGACCAGGCATTTACTTCTATTTTGTTGCACTTGGCTCCTGCCCTACCTTCCTAAGAAGCAGATGACAATGATTGTTACTTTAACAGTTAATGTTGAATAGCAGCTATACAGCAGTCCTCTCAGACAGTAACAACTGTTTTAAGAACTGGTTCAGGAGCATAGGAGGTAGGCATCCCTAAAAGATACAGGCTTTTTCCAGAGCCATACTATTACTACAGTTACAAGTATTATGACAGTTACAAAAATAATATAACTACCCCTGAAACTTATCGGTTATCCCATAAGAAATCGATAATATTCTGTCAGTGACTTATAATATCACTCTGAAGCTCCTGCTATAAAAAGTGGCAAAAATCTATTCAGTCCATTCAATTTTTTGGTTTGCTTCCATGGATATGAAACTGAATTAGCCAAGAAACTGCTGCAATAGTAAAATGAACTGATGGGGCCACTACCAAGGATTCAGTCATACAAACAACAGCACCATCTTTGTCTACACATTTTTTACTTATTAAATTATATTATCTTTCATCTAGGTGTATGTGTTGGTGGTCCAGACTCAGATTAATGAGAGTAAAAATTATGCATGCTTTTTATCATGGTCCTCTCAAAGGATAGAAGGAAAGGATTTAAATCCTCATAGACAGATATAGAATTTTAAAAAGGAAAAAGGCATAACACCCTCATTATAAATTTAGAAACAATGTGTGCTTTCAACTTTACAGTTAAATCATGATATTAATAATTCACAAAAAAATGTTTCTATAACAAAAAAACATTTTAGAAGAGATGAAGAGACAGTCTGTAGAAGAAGCAAGGCATGAAAAGCAAGGTATTTGCTTTAAAAGGCTGGAGAAAATGAATTTTAAAAGAATTAAAATAAGTAGATTTCTGAATCATATTTAATCACATGATAGTTAAGCTTTTTAAAGGCAAACTTCAACTTTTCTATTAGATTTGTGAAATGAATCCAGAACACCAGTCTACTTCAGGAGAAGTCAGTTAGGAGAGGCCAAATCATCCTCACTATCAGATAACATTACCATGGTTAACATATTTAATGGGAATATGTAGTAGCTTCATTATTAAAATATAAAAAAACGCCCAAGGAAGGACACCTACAATGACCACTATTAGTGCTGAAGATTGAAGGAGAGAGTTGGGTAATGCTAAAGAGACATGTGTTCAAATAGCAATGAAAATAAATATATGAACTTTAATGTATGTTAATAAGTCTTAATAGAAAACATCATTGAAAGAAAACACGACAGCTCTGAAATAATTTATAATGTTGACAAGCAGCCAATAAGAAGGTTAATTCTGAGTTGTCACTAAAAATTGAATGACACAATGGATCAAAATCAATATGTCTGTGCAGTGGGGACATGGAGAAAGAGAGAGACTGAATTCATAATAAATAAACAACTGCTGACCAGATAAAATAATCAAAACACAACTTTAGCAATGAAACAGCAAATAAGAAATAAGCTTCCTACTATATATACTTAATGCTATCAAATAGGACAGGCTACATTAGGTAAAAAAATTCCATTTCAGTATATTGCCTTTAAAATTAACACTGATTTTTTTTTTAATCAGCTTATGCTCAATTTGAAATTATAATTATCAATTGAAAAGGAAGAACATCTTCAAAGTAAGAAAGGAAAGAGCGGGAAATGTATGCTGCTTATTGAATAGATTGCTTGCTCCCAGTGCTAAGCTGCTATCAAAACCACCTTTAAGATAAAAGAAGCACTGATAAGACATTGTGTGTGCCTTGAAGGATAACCTCTAATTAAGTACTGTTTTCTAAGGACACTATAACCTTACTTCTGATTTATTACAAAAACGAAGAGATAACTTACTCTTAGTCTAATATTGTTCTTGGTCAATGACCTGTCCATGTATATCATCTTATTCCAGCCTTTCAAGATTTTAATGCCCTGCTATGGAAAGGTTTATCCTTTCAATGAAAGGTTTGACTCATTTTAAAAGGTAATTGCACTGAAAAGATAAGATATTATCATCATCTATTAGTTGGCTTCACTGAGTTTAGTGTCTGTGTCCTAGACTAAGAAATGCATTAATCAGAGCCTTGTATAAGATATTTCTTTCAAATCCAGTAGCCACTGTAGTTTTAAGATACTGGAAATGTAAGTCCGTAAACAGCCCCAGTTTAGTATCTCTTCTTGATACTCCACCTTATACCTCATTAAAGCTGGAATCTTTACACATAGTATAGGAACTATCCTACTATCCTGTCTTCCTCTGCTGACAAGGACAGAGAGAAATGTTCAAATAAAATATTTTAATATTTTTTAAACTGAAGCTGTATTTACCTTTTTTTAAAAAAATATTTTCCCCCTGTAATTAAATCTACTACTCCAGGGTACAGGTTTAGCCCAGCTGAGACCAGGATGCCTCTCTCAGTATTTGGCACCAAGGCTTTGGGTATCAGCAGGCAGTATCTGCTGCTCCTTTAAGCAACTTGGGCTCTGCTGTGATTTAGGAAAAAAAAAAATTGCTGTCTTGCAGGTAGAAACTGGAAGCTCACCAGGGGAAAATTAAGATCAAACCACCTAAATAGGTCAGTAACAACATTTTGAAACATTAGTAGCCAGTTGCCAAAAAACACTAATGATTTTTAAAATTTAGTTAATTATGAACAAAGCCAAAAAACAGTGGGAAATAAACCATGTAGTAATAAGTCACACGGACTTTTAGTTATATATGATTAAATTGCTTATGTGACCTCAGAAAAAGGAACACTGAGAAAATACTTCGGGTATGAATGAAGGGGAAGGCTTAAACAACATACACAATTTCTTGCTCTACTGATCTTACTACACATACGGTCTCTTGAACTTCTTTACTGCAGCCTTGGCTTCTGAAGGTTTCACCACAGACCCCATAGTGTTTAGGACTGCATAGCCTGGAATTGTGATAGGCTGCTGCTAGAGGCAGCTAAGTATGTTCTGAGTCCTTCTCATATTTCGTAACACTCGGCAAGACCACATTCCTCCCTAGGATTGATATGGTATAATATATGGCAAAGGAGAAGAAAGTGGCAGGAGATCGATCTTGACTGGAGGAAGTGTAAGAATGCTCAGCAGAACAGGTAGCACACTATATTTAGGCAGTGTCATATAGGGAATAAGCTTGCACAGGTATAGGAATACATTGGATGTCTAATTAATTTTCATCATCATATTAGAATCTGCTAAGTAAGATGCACATGAATCTACATTAAATAAGTAGGGCTAACAGAGAACTAAACATTGAAAGTTAATGTGTTTATTTAGAGAGACAGTGGGTTCCTATTATTCCTCCTAACTGGCTTTCTCTTTTTTATATCAAGGTGCTCAATTGCTGTCCTGAACTAAAAAGGGGCATACTAGGCACAGCTCCAAAGACCACAGGGTCTTTTTCTCTGACAAATGGGCTGCATATGTGCTAATGCTTGCCTATAGGAATATGATGATGCATCAGATTCATATATGAGGTGATGCATCTTGCTAAAACGTTAGATTCCATTGAAAATGAAAGTCCCACCTATAAAAAACACAAAAAACCCCACCCCAAAAACCCCACTTGAGAAAAAAAGACTAGAATTCAAAAATCCATACTTACCATACCAAAGCATTATCTATGGATTTAAAAAAATTCTTTCTTATGATATATATCATTAAATGAGATTGAATTTGTCAAGGGAGTTTTATGCTTTAATACTACCTCAAGCTCCTTTTGATCATTTGAATTTAGTCTTTCAGTTATCCTAATAGGTTTAGATTAGCTAAGTGGGTATATACAGCATGGACACACGATCATATTCATTGCACTGTTCCTTTGAGATTGGTGCAGTTAACATTTTTCAAATCTCATTCACGAAGAGCTTTATGTGAGCATAACGGTACCATACATTAAATCCAGCTAAAAGTGACAGAGTTGAATGCTTCATAAATTCTCCAGCTTGCCAGCAAACCGCACGTAGCAAGCTCATCTGACAAGGTGATCTGTACATCATTGCTCATGGTGATTTATGTCAAAGGTTTGTAATTAAATTAATTTCTTTTAGTATGCTCCATGACCACCACATAGAGCAACATGCCATCAGCCCTCAAGCTTCAGAGCTAGACTAATTTTATGTTGTCTTTCTACTGATACAGTAACAGGCTACATGCAGCATGTGGAGATACTCCAAAGAAGCAAAAGTAAGCACTAAATTCTGCTTTGCTGGGAAAAGTATAATACACTGTAGCTTGAAGATCATATACCCAATCTTGCTATGTTAACTTTCTGAGACCCGAAACTCTAGGGAAGGTGTCAAAG
Organism: Laterallus jamaicensis coturniculus; assembly: GCA_022605575.1. Classification (NCBI taxonomy): domain Eukaryota; kingdom Metazoa; phylum Chordata; class Aves; order Gruiformes; family Rallidae; genus Laterallus; species Laterallus jamaicensis. The sequence goes on along the minus strand of JAKCOX010000031.1, from coordinate 5,667,245 downwards.
GGATAGAAATGAAAAAAGGGTATGTCCCTTGGACAGAAGCTTTGCATTCAAAATGCGTCCTATCAGCTTGCTACCAGAGGTTACTAGGAATTCACTGGCTCAGGATGCCTGTTTGTGAACTGGAATGTAGTCCATGATGCTGTCCTGATTCTCTGTCTGTGAACAGCTCCAGCGATGTTGCCTGTTCTGCAACAGAAAGAGTTTCACTCCACTGAAAAAATGAAGCAGGTGGCAAACAAATGAAAATTCACATCTAAAGGATAAAGGGATAGATGTTGAAATAAGAAACCAAAAAATTCTGTCCTATTGCCAAAAAGACAAAAGGGCCTCCTTCTTGATTTTCATTTAAGGAAAAGCCCATTTCTTTAATATGAATTTTAAGGTTGGCAAGAACTGTATTTGGTCATCTATGAAAACATTTGTAAATAAACCAATGCCAGTTTATTAATATTTTGGACACAATAGCAGAGCTAAGAAAGAATAGTCATTGTTAAGTAATTGCGGATTTAAATAGAGAGGTACTTAATACAACCACAGAGTTCTTGCTGTCTGATGTTTACCTATGTGGGACAGACAAAGTCAGTCTATCAGTCCACTTTTCAGCTGGACAAGGGGAGAAAATATACATTGAGAGGCTTAGGAGTTGAGATAAGGTCAGGGAGAGATCATTCCACAATTAGTGTCACAGGCAAAACAGACTCAACACAGCACAAAGGAAAGAAAACTCTCAAATTTATTACACTACACTACACACCCAGTGATACCAGAGTCGGGTAATGAGAAGTGTGATCACATCTTAGAGCACCTCCCCACACCCCTCCCATCTTAGCAGACTTCACTTTAGTCATTATTTCGCTCCCTTCTTCCCCCCACAGTGTGGCATGGGGTGGGGCAGGGAATGGGGGAATGGGAGTTTTGGTCAGTTCCTCATGAGTTGTTTTCTTTTTATCCCAGGAGGAGGGTAAGGGGGGACATTCCTCACACCCTTCGCCTACTGCAACGTGGGGTCCCACCCATAGGAGACAGTCATCCATGAACTTCTCCAACATCAGTCCTTTCCCACAGGGCTTCAGCTCTTCACCAGCTGCCCCGGCATGGGTCACTTCTATGGGGTGCAGTCATAAATCATAGAATGTCTCTCAGTCTCTCAAGACCAGATTGCCCCAGCCTGGTCCTCCATGGAATCACAAGCCCCTCCCACCCCAGCAAACCTGGTCTGGTATCTCTCTCTCTCACTCATCTCTGTGTCTCTATCTCTCTCCAAGGGCTGGAAGTGCTGACAGGGGCTTGCTCCAATGAGTGTCACAGCATCTCTTGCATGTCTTCAACGGCGCTGGGACTGTTGCTGCTGGGCTCAGCCTTGGTCAGTGGCAGGTCCGGCCTCAGTCACCTGGTGTTTGCTTTCTTGGGCCTGCAGAGAGCTTCTAGCTGCTTCTTGCAGAAGTTAGCCCTACAGCCCCCCTTCTCCACCAGAACCCAGCCACACAAAATGAGAAAACCTATCAGACACGTAATATGCTCCCCAAATTCAAAGATCTTTTATAAGACCTTAGCAAGAGGAAACCTAAATGTGAAGCATATTCAATATCATTTGTCTACTCTTTAAACCCAAGGGAACAGATTCAAAATTTACAGAAATTAGATTTGGTTCAGAGGCCAGTTTCTTATAATATGAATATATTATTAACATTTCTCCCCTTATTTAATTTCAAAACATTAAAAATAGTTTAGCATAGGAGAGTTTGGAATTAGTGGCTTCTAATCTGGAAAGGTGATCTTTGAACAGCACAATGGCAGATGCAGTCAAAGCTAAAAGTGACTGACAGCTGAGGCACTTGTAAGAAACTGAAATAAAGGGGTATTTGCAAATAATGGTTTGCTTTTCTTTTTTCTTTTTTTCCTAAAGCAGACTTTTGGTGACAGCAGTTTTCCATCTGATAGGCAAACTTTGCTTACTTTGATAGAAAGCTGCTTCTTGCTTGTAACTCACAAGTTGTCTCTGCTGCTCCTTCCTCTTCAGAAGGCACATTCCTTTCCTCACACTCCTCCCCTGCTCCTGTGTGGGGTCCCTCTCATGGGAGACAGTCCTTCACCAACTTTTCCAACACAGGCTACAGTTCTTCACGAACTGCTCCAGTGTGGGTGTCCTCCATGGGGTGCAAAACTTCAGGATCAGACTACTCCAGCCTGGCCCCCCCCAGGGTCACAAATATCCCACAGCAAACCTGCTCCAGTATGGGCCCCTCTCTCCACAAGCTGCAGGTCCTGCCAGGAACTTGCTTCAGTGTCATCTTCCCACCACGTCATGGCCTCCTTCAGGTACATCCACCTGCTCCAGCATTGGGTCCTCCACAGGCTGCATCTGGAACCTTCTCCCTATGGGAGGAGACATGGGCTGCAGGAGTACAGCCTGTCTCATCATAATTTTCACCATAGGCTGCAGGCGAATCTGCTCCTGTGTCTGGAGGGCCTCCTCCTCCTCCTTCTTCTCTAGCCTCAGTGTAAAGTTTCTCACATCTTCTCACTCCTTTCTGTGAACACAAAAGCCGCTGCTCTTCTTTTTTATTTCTCCCTCCTTCTTAAATGTATTTTCACAGAGCTGCTACCACTGTTGTTGATTGGCTTCGCCGTGCCAGTGGTAAGTCTGTCTTAGAGACAGCTGGCATTGGCTCTGCCAAACACGGAGGAAACTTCTAGCAGCTTCTTGCAAAAGCCACCCCTGTAGCACCTCCCTGCTACCAAAGCCTTGTCACGCAAACCCAAATCAAGATACTGTGCTGTACTCAGCTATCCCTACCAAAATAATTTTGTTGCTTTACACTGGATCTCAAAAAAAAAAGTGGAGGTTCTTGATTTTAAAACAAATACTAAAAGTAGAGTTTCCACAAAGAAAACTCAGGCACAAGACACAAGATTTAATCAGCTTTCTTCACCTTGCCCAGTCTTCAAGATAATGGAACTGTGCCTCCATCTACAGAATTCAACACTTTGGTAGAAGTTAGAAACCACATGTTGTTAAGTAATACCTTCAATAAAGACATGAATTGTTTATTACTCCCATCACTTTGTGTGATGGAACCCTAAATCTCTGATTAAGCTTCTGTTTTCTACCACAGTACAGTGTTGAGAAAGAATTGTGAGCAGTTCATGAGGTCAAGTGTGGTTAAAAAGACAGTAAGACAAACCAATAGTCAAACAGCCCAAGACCAGCAGTTACAAAAGCTGCAAGACTAAAGTGATGGATTGTCAAAAACTCATGTGTCCAGAGTCTAAGTTTTGAAAAAACCCCACCTGATCTGCATCAATAAATATCCCTTCTGCCTTCTTTTCATGCTTCATAGAGTAAGAAGCAGAGAGAAAGGGGAAGGGAGAGGGGGAGAGAGAGATCATACAAACCCACAAACAGTCTTTAGCATTTCAACTGAAAAAAAATGAGAAGAAGATCAAAAGAAAAAAAAGCAGCAAGCCAAATGTAAATCAGTTGAACAGAAATTAACTTTGTGCTGATATATGCAAAACAGTACTTTCCTCTTGATACTTTACTGAATGATAAACTGACAAGTCAAAAGACTGCCACCTAAACTCTGGTTAGCTATCACAGAAGCACAGAATAATTTAGGTTGGAATTGACCTCTAGAGGCCATTTACTGCAATCATCTCCTCCACACACACACAATTCTAAATTTGAATCAAGCTGTTCAGGGTCTTGCCCAGTAAAGTTTTAAAAAACTTCAAAGATGCAGTTTCCACAACTCCTCTGGGCAGACTACTTTGGGTATTAATCATCTTCACTGGCAATTCTGTATTTTCAAACCAGAATTCTCCTTCTTGCAATCAACTGCTGTCTTTTTACCCATTCGTATCTTTCAAGGGGTTATTAGTACTGCTAAATCATCTTTCTCATCTAAGATTGACTTTTAAAATGAGATACTGTGGAAAATTATTATGCATTTTTGTAAGCATAGTTTACTATTTGGTGAAAGGAGAATTATGAAGTGAGTTCTGCTCCTTCCCTGGAATTCAGACTCCACCTCCACTTGAAAGAGGTGGTTATTCCACTGTCCTGATTTTGACTGGGTTGGAGTTCACTTTCTTCCTAGTAGCTGGTATGGCACTGTGTTTTGTGTTTGGGATGAGAATGGTGTTTGTAACTGATGTTCTTGTTGCTGCTACGCAAAGTTTACACTAAGACAAGGACTTTTCAGCTTCTTATACTGTACTACCAGGGAGGCAAGAAGCTGGGAGGGAAATTGGTCAGGACAGCTGACCCCAATTGGCCAAAGGGTTATTCTGTACTATAGGATGTCATGCTCAATATGTAACTGAGGGGCAATCACTGCTTGAGGATGGGCTGGGCATCCATCAACAGCAGGCAAGCAATTGCACTGTGCATCACTTGTTTGGTATAGTCTATTATTATTCCTTTGCTGTCCTATTAAACTGTCTCTATCTCAATCCACAAGTTCCACTTTTTTTTTAATTCTTCTCCCTATCCCATTGGAGAGGGTGAGGGGTGGACAAGCAGCTGTGTGGTGATCAGCTGCCAGATGGGGTTAAACCATGACAGTCTTTTGGCACTCAACCTAGAGCACAAAGAGTTGGCATACTGACAAATCTGACCAGAAGGTATTAAAAAAAAATAATCATTATATTAGTTTAATAGTTGCTGTTCACAAGGGTGGTGCCAGACAAAGTCGAAAAAGCTCCACTGGTGTGAGGTACTAAGCAAATATAATGCTAAGTGAACTGGGAACTGATCTGGTGGTGACAGTACATAAAAAAAGCAAACAATTTTTCTTTATACAATTCTGTTTTTCTGCATTTCGCTTTGATAGCTTTATTTTGCTTTAATATTTATTATTATTTACTTTTGAGTCATAAATGAGTATGTTTATAAGCTTAAGTGATAACACATATGACTCCTTATTTCTAGCAAATATTCCCTCAAATAACCTGTCATTGTCTTGGATTGTAAACATATGCTTGAACAAAAGTACTCCCCCAAAAATAAAGAATTTTAAGACACTCAGTGAAACAATTAGGCAGCAAATTACTCTCAATAAGTGACAATTCTGAAAGACTAGAGGAGTTCAAGTATTGGTATTTCGTAAAATGCAGACTATATAATCACTTGATCTGAGTGTACTTGAATGTATCTGATGTTACTTTTGTATTCATTGTTACCTTTATTTAACAACATAGTTGACCTCTTGATTCCTTTGTTTGATGCTGATATGAATCAATTTTAATAAAACTAAGTGAAGCTTACCAATTCAAATTACATTTCAGAGGATTTTTCTACAAACTATAAACCCTTAACAGTCAAAAAATAAAAATTTAGTGAACATATATAAGTTATATGTCACAGATTCCTATAGATTCAATTTTAGGGAACTTTGGAAAGTCTTCTGTATTCCATTATGATCTTCAAAAGCAGAAGACTGACAATAGTAATTTTTGCCAAGTTCAAACCCCTAATGTAAAGCATGAGCATGTACAATTGTTATGTACTAGCCCAGGGTTAAAAATGAGGCGATAAACCTGATAGTCCCTTGGGACATGACTGAATTCAGAAGCTCTGTTCACTGACTTTTTAGTCAGCAGAGCACTTAACTGATGGATTGCACTGGTTGTGTGGCCTCTATTGGAGGTAAATTCTGGTGCCTATCACTGTGCAAGGTAGTGAGCCTAGTATTTGAAAAAAAAATTGCTTATAAAATGAAAGACAGATCTTTCCACTCTCAGCTATGAAATCTCCTCTGTGTCATGACAAAGAAATAAACAAACCCAATCTTTATTTCTGTCACTGAACTAAAGGGAAAAAAAAACAACCTTCTGGAAACTGACTTGATAAGACATAGCAGCAAACTGATGCTACTTTCTAACACAAGCATAAAATCAGGCATCACCAGCCACGCGGCCCCAAAGAAATCTGTTGTTATGGAGGAATCTGTACTTTTAGACATATTTGTGTCTAATTCCCTTTGATGACAACAAAACTTATGAGCTCATATGGAGAAAATAAACACCATTTTCCGTGCCTCTGCCTTAGCAAATGTGTACTGTCTGCTTGTACAACAAACTATTAGTACTGTTTTCTTAAAGGCTTTTAAACATTTATTTATTTCATGAACACTGTAAAGAGAAGAAAAATATTATTTGCAGGGAAGGGAATTAAAACAGTTGCCAATTCATTCTTTACCAGGAGACATTTGGATTATTCTACATATAAATTCAACGTGATGCAAGAAGACAGAGCTTTTTGGCCTCAGGGGTGAAAAATACCCTCCAGATAATTCATCTGGCAAACACCCCCAAGGATACAAAGTGACAGGAATGCTATAGAGCATGTTTTTCCAGCCAAAAATTGGTGAAAGAATAAGGAACAACAGAGTACAGTGCTCTCCATTTCCAGGAGGCAAAGCATTTCCCATTATGTCTGTACTCCTATAGATGACAAATCTATAGGAGGTGAATCAGGGATTCAGGAAAGTTCTGCCCTGCAGAGGGAGGGCAGTTCCCAAGAACTGGGAATCTGAAGTGGCATTGCCTATCTCTTGCTCACCTCTTCACTATATTCCTTGGAGATTCCTGTTCCCAGAATATACAGGTCATCTTGAGGTAGCAAGAAGTGCCTATCTCATTCCATAAATAGTATAATCTACATTATAATCAAGTGCAACCACTAACCAGTTTGGCAGTGCTGGTGGAGGACTTTTTGACCTTCATTACTATCACCGTCAGAGGTCTCTGCAGATCTCTGGCTCACTCCCCTTCAGGCAATCCTAACAGACCTCTCAGAGTAATGTTTCATCATTATGATCACCTTAGAACAGTACTAAATTAATCCCCTTCCAATGGGCTAGTAATCAAATTTTAGCTTCAAGTACTGGAACCTGTAAGTGGGATTAACTGCAAAAGACATGCATATGTGTTCTGTGATCTCCACAGGCTTCTGTTTGCTTCTGAGTTCAAACTTCTTCTCTTAAATAATAAAAATGTTAATGGAGGATTACATTATAGTAATCCTTCAATTTGCAGTCATTACAGGCGACTTGGAATTAACAGAAGAATGTAAACTAAATATATGTAAAAAGTAAATCTTTTAGAAGCAGATTTGAGGTCCTCCTTTGTGCAACAGACACTTGGGGGAGATCAGATCCCATCAGAAATGGCAATTTTTAGAAACCTGCCATGTAGAAAAAAGCTAGAAGAAACCACTAGAAATATCAAACCTAAGCAACATGGAAAAAATAAGTTATTTTTCCCTTATGGTTTTGTGCTTCATTGAACTTGCATGCTTCTTAGTTGCAGCCTTCAGGCTATTGAATTTTAGGAGACTCACAGAAGCTATTCCTGAAACATAAAGCCTCAACAATTTATTTTTCATCTGGGCTTGCATACATACAGCTCTAGGGTTTCCAGCATAAGAAAGATGTGGACCTGCTCAAGCAGGTTGAGATAGTTGGGTTTGTTTAGACTGAAGAAGAGAGGGTTCTGGGGAGACCTTTCTGCAGCCTTCCAGTACTTAAAGAGGATGTACAGGAAAGATGAAGATGTGCTTTATAGTGTAGTGACAGGACAGGGAGTAATGACCTTAAGGTGAAGGAGGGGAGATTTAAATTGTATATTAGGAAGAAGTTGTTCATTATGAGGGTGGTGCGGCACTGGAACAGGTTGCCCAGAGAAGCTGTGGCTGCCTCCTCCCTGACAGTGTTCAAGGTCAGGCTGAATGGGCCTTGGTTTGGTGGAAAGTGCCCCTTCCAACCCAAAACATACCATGATTCTATTTTATATTAATACCTTTTAAACAGAAATGCCCCAAAGTAGTGGACCTGTCTATCATTATGCAACAGCTGCAAGGAAAGGCAAAGCCTGCCATTCTCACACAGGTATATCAAATCCTATCATGGGGAATTTTCAGTGGAAATTAAGAATTTTAAGGTGTCTTTTCATTTCCAGAATCTTAGTTACTATACTTCCAACTACACATGGTTTATTTATTATTAATAACCTAAGAGATTATGTAATTTCTGTTTCTTGAATATATGCTACATCCCAATATCATTAAAACAGCTGTGTACTAATAGAGGTAGAACACTGAACTGTATGCTAATTTTCTGTGTGGCTATCTGCCAGACATTAGCAGATACACTGAAATATCATATCAAAAGAACAAATTATGTGAGTTTTTGGGATCATAATCTCTATTTGCCTAAGTTCCTGAAAGCCCTATTTCTTATTCCATAGTAAGGTAGAGGGACATGGTAATTTGAGGAATGGAAAACCTGGTTTTTTTGTGGGAATTTCCATATTTATCTTTGGAGCAGTGGTAAGGCATACCAAATAGCCCAACATGCCTCATTTTTTCCCCCACACAGTGCTCACTGGGATCTTTCTGTAGTATAATTTACAGAATTTTTTAAACATCCCTACGTTTTCTCTATTCCCTGTCATTTTTTATAATCTTCAGGTAAATTAGCAAAAATACATAACTAAATAAAAAATGGTGACCAGGTAACCCAAACCCCTCAGAAAGTCATCTTTCTTTTAAAAAATGTTACATTGAAATGTTTTTTTAATTCCATGTTCTGTTCATAAAAGGTGAATAACAAGGTTATACAGTGTACCTTGCATACTATCCATATATTGAAATATTAATTAAAATCTTTCCTTGAAGAATATGAAATTATCTTGAAGATTCATAGAAATACTTAACCCAAGACAGACATTCTGGACATTTATTTTTAGTAGATATTTAATGATTCAGGATAAGCTAAGATAATTTTCAAAGCATAGTCAAAATACACAAAGGTGTTTTTTTTCATGCTTAAATTCTCATTACTGGTTTTTTTGGATGATATAGATAGACCTATGCTGTTTCATAAAGGGTGCAACATTAAAAGTTGTTTCAAATACGACTGCACCTGTACAATATATGAAATCACCATTTCTGGAATATCTCCTTGCAAGATTTCTGAGAAAAAAGAAAATGAGAATTATTTTGATATCCCCGTGGTCTAGACTGTAATGCTTAAATGTTTATAACTTTCATACAGAAAAAATAGTCTGTGAGGAGGAAATTACAGAATGGGAAATTGCTAGCAATGTTTTTATCTTTTCTTCTCTATTCTGATAATATTAATCTTTAGTTATTTTTAATACAGTACTATATTCAAAGAGAACAGTTGGCAATTAATATTTAGATGAAGAGAGGATTCATTTTCAGCTTACTGTATAGTTTGTGAAAGGGAGAAGGATGGAATGAAAATAATTTTTCTATGCAAAACTGCATATTTGTGACTCAAATGGTTTTTAAAATAACTGTAATGACACTCAAGGGTATAAAATCCATTGCATAAATCTGGAATAAAACCAGCTATTTTTTATCTTTGAAAAATGCATACTGTTGTATTCTCTTTTCCTTTTATATGAATTAATAAATACATGAGTAATTATTGTTTCAACATAAATTTGAGATTAAGATTATGAATCTGCCAAACCACATGTGATTAAATGTCGTGATGTCATCCATCTATATTCTTGCTTCCACATAGCTGCACGTTTGCAATCTTGTCATGGGGGTTTTTTTGTAAACACTGGGGATAGTTCTAGGTTAACATCCAAGATGCAGGGGGAATGAAAGGAAAACATAATTTTAAATGTTCCTCTAGTTTTATCAAGGATGGAAAAACATGAAAACTTTCCTTTGGTTACAGTCATTATGAAAGCATAGGCACCCAAAACAAAGAGGTCTTTTATGTTATTATTTGTCATGATTATATGAAAGCTTACCAAGTATTGGCCATGTTTTTATCTACTGTAGGGTATAGGGAAACAGACACATTCAATTATAAATCTAAGCTTTTGCATGAATTAATTGTACTTTACTAGAAACATTCAACTAAATTAACTTTTGTATAGAAACGTAGACTATGTGTTTTATCTCAGGATCTTTCTACTGTTTCACTATGAATCAGAGTATTGTCACCTCCAAAGACCTAGAGTTTAGGAAGAACTGAAATAGGCTGTACAGGACTGAAAGGAAGCTCCTAGAATATTTGGTCTAGCTCCCCACTGTCACAGACAATTATGTCATGCATTATACCCTCTGGCTACCTTAGGTGAAATCAAGTTGAAGTCAATATATATAAATTAATCCATCATAGTTAACTTATTGCAACATCTGAGCAAGTGAACATTTTTTTGAGTCAGTTTCCCAGGCATCCTTTTCTGCCCTCCTTTCCAATACTTTTTTTTTCTCTATGGTTTAAAAAACTTGAATCATTCAAGTATCTGCCCATTTCTTCTCTATGTTCAGACCAACACTCTTCAGATTTTCTAAATCCTCTCCTTTTATTCCATATTCTTCCACAAATTCTTTTATCTCCACTTCCTTCTAAAAAAACTAATATCTAGCAAGAAAAATGAATGTTTGGGTTTGATGGAACCAGTAGGAAAACAGGTTTTAACTATCTCTGTGAGACCAGGGATACTACTTCAGCCTGAATTCAGCTTTCTATTAAGTTTTTCATTTGTATAGAGTTTGTGTGCTCTATTTCCAAGATTAGAAAGATAAATTTAAATCTACATTACCTCCCTTTCCACATATAAATTTTCAACTCACTGCTGGCCTGTTACTTACATTGTATCCCCTCTCACATGACTTCTCACATCAAAAAATCACTGTGAAGCACTGATTACTAGAAACTATCCTTCATTCATTGATATCTAAATATACATAAGAAAAACAATAGGAGAGCAATTTAAGAAGTTGTTCTGTATTGAGATACAGGTTTTATGTCGATTAAAATGTGATCATTGATCACACACACTCATATCTCTACCAAAATAATCCATCATGATTATGTTGCATTTTCAAATGAATGACATAATTTCTAAGGTAAGAGCTACAAAGGACTAACAAATCATTCTTGTGCATTGGGATTTATTCTTAACACAGATTCATAGAAACAAAAGAAAGGTTGTCTCAGAGCACAACAAAAAAAACATTTGGTGAATCCTTTACAAAGGAAAATAAAAAATAGTCTCCATCAGTTAAGTTGACACAATAAAAATAAGTAGAAAAGGGACCTTCTAAACTATGCTTTCTTAGGTAACAAGACAGTTAAAAATATTTTATTTTCTACTTAGTATTCTGATACACTCTTGCATTTACTATTATACATACAATGTTAACCCAAGAAACTGAAGTTCAAACCAAAGGACATGCTGAGATTATTATTTTTACATAATTGCAGAATCTTCCACCATTTAGACTATCATGACCTATATGTCTCTTTCATAAAGTTTCGTCCTTTGTGCTACCTCTCCTTGGCTCTTGGTAGTTGGTAGGCAGGGACTGACCGTGTCTCCGGTGTGCACTACTGTTTGCCTACTTCAATTCGACCTTGTTCATTCATTACTAAAGAGGTTTGATTCAGGAGGTGCCATTCTTTCCCCAGAGCAACTACTGAAACAATACTCAAGCAAAATATAAAGGCAAATAGTACTGCTAGAAGAACTGTTTTAAGGAAAACAGAGCAGGTTTAAATCCCTTGCTGTCATTACAAAATCCCACTACAATTTTCACAAGACTATAGGTCTGATTAAATTCTTTTTCAGCTCTTGTATGTTCTTCTCTTGCTTCCTCTGGATGTAACACATTCTGCATTGATGGATAAAAAGGTACAGTATTGGTCTTCATTTTTGCATCCATTCAGTTTCAACTGAAATGTGTTCAATGCACAGAATCAAGAGTAAATAGGATGATCAACCAAATTTACCATTGTTCACAAATTTCTGTTCAATATTAATATGGAATTGCGATATAATTTGAATTCTGTCTCTGTGCAATACAATTCTTGCATTAAATTGTAAAGGATCAATATAAAACATACACATTTGAGTGGTGGTGTTTAAGAAAACCCCTAGATTTACTGGAAAGCTCAAGATTTACTGGGAAACCACCTAATTACCACAACATTTTCAGTAGGGCACAGACAGAGCTAACCATTTCTTTCCGAGTTAGCAGGAAGCCAAATGTTACAGCTTTAACCAGCCTTAACCAGTCCAGCTGTGTACACTGAAGCAACATTTCTCCTTCTGGGAATGAACGAACTAGTCATATTTCATAATAGTCAATACCTTGAGCGTGCTCTTTTCTGCCTATTCTTTAAAGTCCCCCAAATGCACAGACAGTCTCTAAACTCTGCAAAAGTCACTGCTCTACAGAGAAAAAGGTTAATTTTCACCCATGTCTAGATGCTACTCCCACCAGCAAACTTCAGTGCTTGTGATGAGAAAGTGCATAGGGGCTCTTCAGGATAGTTTTTGTAGCTGGTCTATAATAAATTCTGTGTTCTTCATACGACTACTGAAGAAACTGAAAAAGCATGGAGCAGATGAACAAAATAAATTGTTTAGGAGAGAGAGTCTAACTATGAACACAAGCGGGCTGCTGTTTTTACTACATTTCATTTACATTCAGCTTCCAACTCAGTTGAACTGACTAATAATAATGACTTGAGACACACAGCACTTTTCAAAACACAGTCTCTGTATTCACAATATAACACAAATGTCTTATAAGTAAGTGAAATACATAAATCCCTACCAGCTCTAATATTACCCCAACAGGAAAAAAAATCATGACAACCCAAAAAACCCCACCAAAACCCAATCCCCCCCAAAAAAACCCTGCAACTACAGGGTAATTTCAAAGAACCAGTACTTTGAGCAACAGTCTGTTAAATGGAACTAAAATGGCCTTCTTCAAAAAGTCTTTTCGTTAGAATATTGTCTATGAGAACATAATGGGATAAAACAATAGCAGAAGCAGACAGTGTGTTTATAATATTACTTATCACCTAGAGAGGGCAAAATGAAATAACTTGTTAATTTATTTAATTAATGTATGCCTTATCAAACATAAAACATTATGGAGACAATTGAGATCACATTACTGAAAATTAATTTTGACATGGAGTGGTATAAAGGCAGGGTTAATACTTTGGGATGACTGCTAATGAAAACATAATGCAAATCAACCTATAAACATATAAAAGGGTGACCATACGAGACAAACATTTCATTTAAAAACTAATTCTAAAGTGAGTGTATAACTAATGCAATTCCAGAGGTCATTCAAGGAAAAATCTATTACTTCATCTTTATCAATAGCACAATAATGTCATTATTCAGAAGACTGGTAGTATTTTAAACAGTATTATTCCTGAAAATGAATTTTATCTTAACAAAGCTATGCCATTAGTTTTAAAAAGGACAACTTCTTTTTCATTTTCAGCATTATACAATGTATATAAAATCACATTAGCAATCACACGATAGAAAAGACATCAGAAATGTATGTATATTTTTATTTTCTTTAATTTATATCTAGTAAGAAGGGCTGGTGTCAAGTAACTACCTAGCTTTCCACAGAATTAAAGAATTACAATTTGGAAAGCATTAGAATAAATGCACTTAAAATACCATCTACTGTACCACTTGCATCTTTTTATTGTCCTAATATTTTTCATCATTTAGCAGAAAAATATTGAAGAATGAAATATAAAATTGATGCTCATTTTTATTCCTCAAAGCTATACCCTGTAACCTGAGCATGCAATAGTGTGATTAGGATATTTAAAAAAGCTGAGATGGCACAACTGATGCTTCTACCCCAAGGTAGGGAATGGGAAAGTTAAGATGGTCAGAAACTGGTTTAGTGAAGGAACTGCAACCACAGTTGACACTGTTTTCTCCTTTAATCAAAGTATTAAAAATGAGAACGGTTATTTATAGGTGCAGTGATAGCTGGGATACTGAAGCAAGTCTCTTGGCATTCACTAATTATGTGTCTGGGGAAAGGCACAAACCTCTAGGAGACTAAGGGTACTAACTCTGTTTTTCATTCTCAGGTACACCACACCAGTAAGGGCTATGTTCTCCAAGCTTCTCCTTTGTGCATACGTGTAAGTCCAGTCATGATCTTTTTCATCAGATGCAGGAAAACTTCTCCATTTTTTCTCATGTTACTCACTTTCTTACACACACTTGAAAAAAGGAACAATGCTGTGCAGTTTGTATTTAAAGAAGTTAAATGTTTATGGAAAGCATTCTTACTATAGCCTTTCTGCAGGAAGAAAGACTGTCTATTCCCTTAAGACTGCCTTTTAAAATGTTGCCTGTTCTCATTTCTGAAAGTTAGCATGCCCTAAGGATTAAGGCTTTTTGGCATCTTGCAGAACAGCTACACTCACATACTTGGAATGAAAATTGGGTGTTTCATTTTAAATACTATTTACTTTCAGTTTTACGCAAGGAGATATGTTCTTTATCAGCTATTCCTTCAGTAACGTCGAAATATAGGGAATACATACGACGATTTCAAGTAGAAGATCTACCCCAGTTTTTATTCTAAAATTCTTGCTATCATAAAATTCCATTTTCAGTTGCTTAGATCACTCCCAAATTTTGCTTATTTTTGCAGAGATGCTCTTTGAAAATTGTGTCAATTTCCAGTTTTTCTGTCAAAAAGCTTTCAGGCTAAACAATCCAGCTTTTTTCAAGGAAGGGCAAAGATAAATACAAAGCTTGCCTAATAAAATCTGTGGCTTTTTTTTTTAGTAATTCAGAAACTTCTGGGTAAAGCTGAGATTTGATAGGAAATTACTTTAATAATAGCCATATGCCATTTACTCCTTAAATTTAAATATTTTTTCTATTTTTAGTCATAAACTGTCTTCAGAAAAAAAAACCAGAGTCAGCAAATCTTGATCAATATTAATGGCTAAGATGTCAGAAAAAAAAATATCCTAGTATATATGTTGAACCCAGCACCCACTCTAAAACAGAAAGAACCAAGCCATCCCCAGAAGGCAGGCTGATCATCCATTCATAAGAATGATTTTTTTTTTTCATTTTGGCTGTTGCAAGGCAGCAAGTCCACCTCTGCTCTGCCAGTAATGTCCTTTCAGAAAAGCAAGCCCACGGATTCAAGTACACAAGGGAAAGAACTGGACAAAGAATTTGGAAGGGGTATGAAAAAAGTGTAATAACACACTGGAGAAGCACGATGAGAATGGACTGACACTAGATAATGAAAACTGATGTAGGAAAGAATGGTAAGGTCACAAAGAAGAGTAACTGGCAGTTAAAGGACAGAGGATGTGGCAAAGAAGGAACACAGAACTAGCTATACAGGGAAATGAGAACAAGTCTGCAGGAAAATGGGTTAATGTCTGTTTAGCAAATGTGGCAGCAGACAACTCAGGATCAGCATAAAGGAAGGCACATTAATTTGACAAGTCTAGGAGGGAAACAACCAAAATGATGGTCTAAATAGGATACACTTCTTTCTTTCTGGATCCCAGGAGAACCAATGATTTCTGATTTCTTTCTGGGCATTTTCTGTACACAAAATCATATGTACCAGATTGGCTCAGCTATGGTCTGCAGGGTGGATGCAAAATTCCTTATCATGATGCTGGACCCTTCTAAAGGATTGTCAAGGTGATTCCATTCCATGTTGTTTTCTGTTTGTCCAGGATGGTTCCACAGTACAGCCTCAGGTTACAAAGGTGGTGCATGCAGGATTTTCCACCTAATTTGTTACAGGAGTTGGTAGGCATATGTAGGAAAGTAGTAAAGAGGAAAGGTAAGCACAGCTAGTGAAAAAGTGCTGCCCTAAATAAGCAGTCTTATGTCTACCACAGAGTTTCTATTTGATGATAGCTAGCAACAGAAACTGTATTCCAGGTGGTTACCACCTACAGAGCCGTCATTTTCAGGGTGACCTGATATGCTGGGGATCTAATACATAACAGGACTAAGAGATGTAAACCAAGACACAAAATGCCACATCACATCCCAGGGCAGTTCACGCTACTGGATGTTTTCCCCTTTTCCTTTTGCGCTTCAGCATGCCGTGTGCAGCAACAGATGAAGCAGATTACAGATGTGAAAAGAGATACAGAAGTCTTTGTCAGGTATTCTCACATGTACCATACGGAAGGCCAAATGGAAATTGGTGATTCTGTACTTACAGCAATAAATTAGGCTTATGGCTACATTTCTGAGTGACAAAGAAAAAACCCAAACCATTGAGTAACCCCTTATTAAGTATGCACAGACAATTCTGTGCAGTAAAGTAAATGGATTCTTGCAGGGCATATGGGAATGTAGAACAGCGATTTAATTAGACAGCTTCTTACTGCATGCACTACATGGGGACAAGCTAAACTAACAGCAGTCTTAAGTCTTGTATTTCCTAATGCTTGACTTTGCAGGGTTTTGCATGTCTAATACAAACACAAACCACGAGCATGACCAGAAATACAACTGTGGCAGTGCATTGTGCAGATGGTAGCCATATCAAAGAGTGCAGCCTCAGTGGGGCTTTTCTAGACTCAGTTTTTCTGTTGCTGCTTGAGAAAACCATTTGCTATCTATCATCTGCTCAAGATATACAAACAATTACAACAGTTTATGGATTACAAAACAACACAGTTTCCTCCAGATGGACTTCAGTCAAAGCACAGCAAATTCCTAACTGGAAATAGGGCATCACCTTAAAAGCAAAAGTAATGAAATGACATATCATGACCTCTTGTATTGACTTTAGATCACCAGCACTGCAAAAGAAACTTTTGTTGTCCTGCAAAACACAAACTGCACTGTGATACTGAAAGGACTATTATTTTGACCACTAAGTATGTGATATTTGTAAACAGGAGCAGTTTAAAATGCTCTGTCCAATACCCTGAAATGAGTAGCATATACCAGAAAGACAAAGAACACACGCACACAAAAGACTGTGGTCTAGAAAACAAAATTTATATAAATTAATTGTGATATTGACACATAAGACAAAATTTACCTTTCTACTACTATCTTGCAAGGATATTTTTTTTAAAAGTTTTTTATTTCTCCCATGACTTATTCTTCCTATGAATGTCATTCCTCCTAGTCACATGACCAAAAAGATGAACATGAAGCATTTTTTTCTTTAAACAGTAGGGAACAGTGATTTAGCTAAAGACAGCTGTCTTTCTTAAAATATACTCAGAGAATTTACAACCAATGGACTTGTTTTGATATTTAGTGTGCAGTGAACGGCAAGATTCCCTTCAATTTTGTTTTATTTATGTAAGTTAACGTTTACATGTAGTTATTCAGGTATAATTATTACTTTAGTTCATTAAATGAACTTCTAAGCCATTATTCAATGACAAATTATTTTGAATCAGTATCAATTAAGACTACTGTTCCTGTCTTTCTTTTCTTGCCCCTCATTTCCTCACTCTGCTGAAAAATACTGACCTTTCAATGCAGCTGAAACATCTTTCAGGAACCCCAGCTGTGAACTTGATCATAGAAAAGACTCAGATTAAAAGAGCATTTTCATGGGGTCTTTCTAAAGCTTCATCTTGAATACAGGAAAACTGTTAAGGAATTTTTTGTAATCTAAAATCATGGACTGAATTTTCTTGTCACAATCCCACAATAATGATCAAAAAATGTGCAGAATGCTCTTTAGCTGACATGCCAGAAAACTGCCCAGTATCATGGAGGCCTCCTTCCACTCTCACATCACAGATTTCATCCATCAAGACAGATGGTTAAAAGGATTAGCATCCTGCTCGCATCTTACTTGTTACCACCACGGTTAATGATCTTCTAGTCCAGTCCTTGAAACTACTTATGAAGCTGTGCTCTAAGTCAGATGAGCAATACCAGGTTAAAACCCTGCAAATTATCATTCTTGTCTGAAAGCCCACATAGAAATGAGTCCACAAACAGCTCCATTGGCAAAATAGTGGACATGGCCTGGAGCTGAGTAGGAGATGCCATCAGAAAAATTGTAAGATTGATCCCTAAATAACATCAGAAAACACACAGATGTTCACTTGTTTAATAACCATAATGGTAGTGGGAAATCAGACTGTGTTCAAGATTGGGGGATGCATAAGGCCAATGAGAAAGTAAGCTTTCTTTGATCCTGTTGGTTTTAATGCCTTTTTATCGATTTTCATTACTTAGAAAAAATGCAAAAGAAGACACTATAATTCCTCACACAGCTCTTATATGAATGAATGTAGTATTTGAAGTTCACACATCAATGAGAAAATGAGGTGACTTTTCTACTGCTGCTCTCATTTAGGTGCATTGAAACATTTAGTTTCTTATGGATGGCATGCATCTTCCTTTGTCCTCCAAAAACACATCATACAGTTACATTAGAAGGAAATCAAAACAAGAAGAAAGAATATCATGAAGGTAAAACCTTCATCACAGACCAAGAGAAGTCTCCTTAACTCTGGTCTTCTCACGATAGTCATAACAAAATGGCTACTTAACTTCCATAGAAGAATAATTTATAGATTCATGTTAAGTTGTGTGAATTTCACACCTGCATGATACAGACTATATTTTGCAAATGCCAAACAAAAACATCTCACTAAACTGGGAATTTCTTATTTAAGGCTAGTTTTTAAGGATACAACACAGAATACAGAAGAGCTATTACAGAGTATGGCTAAATTAGCCAAAATCAGATCTTATTTATCTCATCACTTATGATGATCATTTCAGAAAAGTATGGTGATGGATGGAAGTGAGGCAACCCTACACTCCTATTTAACACAATCGTATTAGAAACTGTCCTTCGCATAAGATGGGTATGGTTTAGAGATGCTCTTTAACCTAATAATGTTATATTCATTCTCATGGAAAGAATCACTTTTGGAATCATAAGGAAAGTAGAGTGGGGAGATGAATTGATGATTACAACACATGATACAGAAACTACATTGTCTCATTTTTAAAATAACAGTGGCTAACTCTACAGCAGCTTGTCAAAGTTTCTTCTACTTTTAACAGTATTAGGAGCAATTGAATCCTCATTTCCAGGGACTGTTTGTAAAATCTCACTTGTAATCAACAAAATCTCTGAGTCTAAAACTTAAGAGTCAGTTAAATTAGGGTTTAGGATTTTTTTTTCATGTTTCCTTAAAGCCTTAGTTTGTGGATAAAGAATTAGTTGGCCAAGCTTAGCCCAAAACAGCTCTCATAAGCTGTTATTTATTTACAAAGCTACAGTTTATAAGGGAATTGCTGACATACTGATAAATACACCAATACACAGTTAATAGTGAGATGCAACTGCATTTAGACATGTGTTTCTCTTCTGGCGGGGGAATTTCTTACTGCTGTAGACACTCTTTGATCTAATAATAATCATAAAGTAATGATTGTAGATATCATCTATCCTTCTAGAAAGCAGATATAAATCAAGAACAGAATTTCATCTTCTAGCATCCAGAAATTCAAAAGTACAGACAAATGCAAAGAAATAGCTGAAAGCAAAGACAGTTCCCACCAAACTGTTTTTACTCAAACTCTGGAAGAGGGTGCTCATTGCTGTAGCACAGGTTGTAAGACACAAGATTTTTCCTACCGAAAGAGTTATCAACAAAATACAAGAGGAATGCAGGGTACGAGGAAGTATCTGTACATGCACCATATACATACACAGTGAGCACAGCACACTGCAATTTTTTCCTATTCTGTCAGGGACATTGCAACATATCTGCTTTTATGGAACAGTATAGCACTGAAGGATAGGAATGCAACATGGAAAGACAGACAATACCTGACTTACAAACATGTAAGTATAAGCACTAGTGATGATTAAGAAGTTGCTTCCCTTCAGCATTTGCAGCAGTGGAACAGCTGTGGTGATTAAAGGACATAAGGACAACCAGAGCCATACACAGAGGTAATAACTTTCAGAAAGTGTTAAAACGGGAGAATTGGACACAGTTTCAGGCTTGGAGCTTACAGAATGGACTCATCTTGCAGTTTGGCATTGCTTTTTGTTGTTTGTTTGTTTTTCTGAAAGAACCACACAGTCTAATTGAAATAAACACATATAAGCAAGCTGCTCTGTCAAGCAGCCCCTTTCTGGTACTATCACAAGAAGTCACTGGTAATAGCCCTTGAGTTCCTATTCCTCGTAAGTCCCCTGAAGGAGAGACAGCAAATCATCCAAGTAATCTTTGATCCCATCTCTGCCACCAGCTGAGCTGGGTTTGTTGAAATCTAATCTCTAATCCTGAGATACTTTAAGATATTATGGGAAAACGAATTGAATATGAACATTTACTGAGCTGATGCAGTGAAGTTTCTACCCAGCAACAGTACCCAGAGACAGAATTTCATCAAGTCTACAGTAGAGTTCCATCCAAAGTTCACTCAGAACTCATTATTTTCTAAAATAGCCTATAAAGGTATTTGAGTTTTGAGTCAAAGTTTATATATATAGTATATATAAATAATTTATATTGTTAAGACACACTTACAAGTAAATTAACAGATTTGTTTTTAATGAGCTATTGAGAACTAGTACATTCATCTTTGAGATGCTTACCTTTAGGAATATGTTGAGTGGGACAGTAATCCCTAACATGTATTTAGTAGTTAAAAAGAAGTGGAGCAAGTCTGAAGTAATGGAAAACATTCCATTTTATTTTGCTAAAGCTCTGAGGAGCTTGTTCAAGTGCATACTTGTTCACACCTGTTCTCTTTTGACAGGGCCAATGAGAGTACATGCTATATTGTGCCTGGTAAGTGAAGTCTAATCTAATGAATCACACATTTTTCTGTAACAATGAGGACCAAAATCAAAGGTAACTGCAACAGATTTCTGAATGGAAACCATGTTATGAGACACATAGTTTAACATGGTTTTAAAAAAATGCTTAATTTGCCTAATACACTCTAAGTACTGGAAAATTTAGAAGAAGTATGATTCGTGATCCACCTAACCCTGCCCAGTATAGCAGTGTTAGTAGCAGTCAGATGCACTGGATGGTGTTTGTGGAATGGACCTGCTGCTCCTAAAGGAGAAGCTGCCTCTAACGTCCATTATGATGATTTGATTTTAAAAGCTCTGTGATGTTAATAATATTAAAGAGACACTATTATTTATGGGAACACTGTATATCTGTTATTAGTATTTGCAAACAAACAGAGGTTAAACTACATAGCTGTTCTGCTGCTGCCAGTAGTATCTTAGAGGATGTCAGTCCTATCTCCATTTACCACTACATTCCAGTTAATAAATATGCAACCCAGTACCCAATTTAGGGAAAAAATTCTTACCTAAAACCAGATTAATTTATAGTGCTGTTATTAAAAAAAATTCTGCTATGCTTTTAATTCAACATGTTTACTGTTAAAAACAAAATGAGAAAAATCTCCATTAATACTCACTTCGGTTTCCCTGTTAGAAATCAAAAGGAAATCAAAGAAAGCAAAGAAGCAGGAACATACTGAAGATTTCAGACACAGAACTACCTTTGCCGAGAAGAAAATAACACTAGTAAGAGTAAAAAAACTGACTACATAGAGTAGATAAAAATATGGATTTAATGACCCATATGCCCACAGAGGCAAAAACATACAGTATGTGACAAAAGATCAATGGATGTTCATATTTTAGGAACCTGCTAACTGCACTGGGTAGAAGAGATAAAAGAATTTATGCAAGAGTTGGAAAATCTGGCCCAAAAGATAGGCAGCCCATCCTGGCAAGAAAATTAAGGCCAGTGAAAAGGTCGGTAAGCAGTACATAGCAGCATATTGCTTACTGAGCTGGCAATGGTATTATTATTGGGAAGATGTGCTTAAGTAATTGTAGTAGGCTTTCTTTGGTTTTTAGGGATTTTTTCCCAAAAATACAGATTACAAGAGAATAAAACCAAGACAGTAACGCACTTCGAGCAAATGGCCAAGTTTGACAGTTTAAATCTGAACTGTAAAAAAACACCAACAAAACCCACTAAACAGCTATACTGTAAGATGAGGTTGCCAAGAAGAGAAAGGATGCTCAGAGAAAGCGTAATTCTCTTTATATTGCAGTTGCAAAGTTTTTCTACAGGAATGCACATTTTTAACTTTTCAGGGCTGGATGGGACTCCCTCTTGCCGTTACTGTCTGGACCCAGCAGAACATTATAGTTCTACTCATGAAATGCTGCCTTCTGAATTATAGCCTGAAATGATCCATGGCTAGATTTTATCCACTTATTAATCCATTAATTATTCTTTGGCTTAAAAAGCTATTATACCTCCCTGATGACTGCAATACTGAAGGGTTTTTTTTCAGAAAACATTCATGTTTTCATCCATATGTAATGCTTGTGATACAATCCATGTTATAAATTAAATTAGTATGTGCTTTCAGATTTTTCATATCGTCTTCCAAATCAACTGTTTTTGTTGCTGCTACTCTCCCTGATATATGTAAAATTAAGAAGATAAAAAGAAAAACGATATGAACAAAAGAACTTTGTAGAACTGAATTTTAGAATACGGTGAAGTCCACAACAGATGGACACAGAGGTGTTCAAGGTCAGGTTGAATGGGGCCTTGGGCAACCTTGTGTAGCTCCAAGCCTGGAGGTTGGTGGCCCTGCCTGTGGCAGGGGGTTTGGAGCTCTATGATCCTTGGGGTTCCTTCCAACCTAGACCATTCTATGATTTTATGAATATCATTGCACAATGTACTGATCATAATACAGCTAAATGTTGTGTCCCCAGTCTGAGGACCCACACTAAAAACAGTCTACTACAGAAATTTGAGGTGTGGCTGCCAGTGAGCATGTACTGAACCAAGGATGCAGCAGCCATTCTAGCATCTGAATCTGCAGGAAGTATGACACAGAAAGTTGTGTTGAAGAGAAAGGTGCAGCAAGACCACATGTTTATGGATTGTTATCTACAATTTCCTATCTTAAAAAGAGCAGGCTTCATATCATTGGACAAAACTTACTTTTCTTTTTAATCCCAGATCCTTCATCTTTGGAAACTAAACTACTTCCCTCCTCACAGATTCATTAACATTACAGATAATTTCCCATTCTATAATACATTCAAACACAAAGAGCAAACACATAAGAGCACCTAGCAGTTTTGGTCAAGTACATCCTTACTTTAGTCACTGGAGGCATTTCGATACTTCGAAGATACACATACACATCATGAGTTCATTCATAAATCATGTGAACCTGCTAGGGTACTACTTAGCTGTGTAATACATCATGGAGCTCAGTGTGGGCTACAAAAAATAATCCTTTAGACTTACAATGCAGTTAGGCAATTTGGCTATATTCAATCTAGCATGCTTATACTTACTCTAGCACATCCACAACTACACTGCTAGCACCATACAAGTACTAATGACTAAGCCAAAGCTATTTTGCTAAGGAAAGCTGCCACTACCAAGTAGTAACTGAAGTAATACGTTTCTCTTGAGCCTGTTTGTAGAGGGCACTCAACTTCAGTGTTGTCTATAAAAAGATCCTCTCATTTGCCTTATTCTACCTTCCTCTGCTGCCTTCCGCATATACTAATTTTTTCATCATGCACCCTGCTGCTGAAGAAAATAAGCTTCCTTTCAGTTTCACCTTTCAAAGGGCAACTCCCACCTGATATCACAGATCTGTAATACATTGCTTGAAGAATGCTGAATATGACTGGGTACATCATCTGGCCTCTGCTGCCTGTGACACAAGTTTCTTCTCACTTACTTTGCCTTTTGAAGAAAAAAGAACCAGCAGTGGAAAAGGTAGATTTCTCTGGGAACATAGCCACAGAGCCAGGTAGTGCAGCCCTCACAACAGACAGTAATATTTGTGCCACTATCTTCCGGTGATTTTTATTACATCTTAATGTATCTTAGGCTTTATTGAAGGATACAGTGTCTGAAGAAAAGTAGTTACAAGAGGATCTCAGCTACCACTAAAACAAAATGTACTGAAAAAATCAGCCTGATATACTGTTGAGTTCTCAGAAACTGAAAGTAAAAGAAAATGAGACTTAAAATCACAGTTTGAACTTCAAAGGCAATTTCACAATGTGCAAGGACTAGGCTCATGATTTTTTAAAACTTGTCTTTTTGTAGTACCTCTGTTAGTTTTGTTTTATAGGACACTCAGTTACAGGCACAGACTTTTATCATTATATAATATATTCTCTAGAAGCCTTTACAATTCATGATCTCTGCACCTAACAATTCGGTGACTTTTTCTTCCTGAAAGCTTAATGAAAATTCTGAGAATCTAGATATTTCCTCTGCCATACAGGCAGCAGGAATATTGAGCCTGACGGGTTACCAATTGGTGGATAAACTTCTCTGGTACCTTCACAACCTACGTAAGAGCTGAAGTTTCAAACACAATTTATTGCATTTTATTTTTGCTCCTTGCATCTCCCCCCACCTTCTGCATACACTTTGCTTGAATAATGACTTGGGTTTTCCTGATTTGTTGCCAAAATGATTCAGAAGAGTGACAGTCAGGCTTCAGGTGATGAAGTAGAAATGCAGAAAAAGATACTAAGCGGTAAATACTCAAAGCCCATTAAAATCTGAAAGGTTTCTTAAATTTTCAACTGATATATTTCCCATCTGTCTGTATTCTTGTATATTGCTAGAGTTTTCATGTCAAAATTAGCAGCATTTGATTCTGTTAGTGCTTTTTGATATATTGGTTAATTATAACACAATCCAATGTAACAATGATCCGTTTATGAAAAACAAATTAAAAATTCTCTTAGGATTATTTTTCAAAGTGCAATATGTTTCTCATAATGATAAATAGTAATGATGAACCTCTATGATTTTTTTTTAAATATTAAGTATTTGATTCTGGAGGGACAAAAATTAGTAAATTCTTAAAGAGACTCTGTCTGTGTGAAGTGATATAATAAATACATGAAATTTGGCTATATTATGCAAATTTATATATTTCCATCATAGTTACTATTCTAAATATAATTTTTAATATTGATTGAGGTGCACAGGACAAGAAATGTAACTCAGTATATTTTCTATGAGAAAATAACTTCTTAATGTTTGACTTTGCAACATTAAAATCTCATTATGGTCATTCCTAATTTAAAAAAAATATCGAAACCAACACACTCAGCACAACTTTCAAACGACCTTCAACAGTACAAAACATTTTATGGATGCTAAAATACAGGAGGCTGAACTAAGTTCTCTCCCAAAACCATGTCCCATTTCTAAACTGTATGGTGCTGGATTATTCCCACATTAATTTTATCAATGCAACAGAATTTTAGTTTACCAGTTTCCCTGACCAATGAGGGTTTTTTTTTCCTCATCTCAAAGAAGAGGAAGGAAACGAGGTAAAGGCTGATCATGTTCCGATAAACCTTCCACAGAGCTAAAACTCTTTCCTACCTTGTGTTTTAGGCATTTCTTGAATGACAATGACATTCTTGAATGACATTATAGAAAAATCGTAATGTTTATTCTCTAGGATACTGCTTGCTTTGAAATAAATGAGAAGTGTAAGGTATCACAGTGACCACTGATTTTAAAGAAAGTGAGGTACAGAAGGTAAGGACAGTGTCTGTGCATGGGTACACCCATGGAGATATAGCTCTTAGAGTGCTTAAACAGATTGGAAATGAGTGAAATCTGCGGAGGTATTTCTTTTAACATGAGAAAGTCTCTATCTGTACAAACTAAGGGATTTATTTAAAAAAGTTTTTCCCTAGTATATTGTACCCCAGTGGCCCTTGCAGGTTTGACAATTTAGTGGCAAGGACATCTTTTCCTACAACTCCTAAAATATCACTCCCTTTTCAGAGTGGGGTGGGAGCAAGTCCTGACACATGAGAATGAGTGAACACTGGCATTTCCTCATAACCATCCAGACAGTCTCTCAAGAGTCCAAGTTGCAGAATCCTGCTAGATTTCCCCTACCAGGCATCTACCCTGCAGTGAAATGTCCTACCTGAGAAGAATATCTGGCACAATAAAAATTTTAATTTCTTAAATGATTCTGTAATGTGCTATTTAATCTGAAACAAATGAAAACTTCTACTTTTGTTGCTTGATCACAGGAACATTCACAGGACTGACTTGGTCAGAACATATTCATCTTATTCTACTGAATATACCCAATTTATATGTGGAAGCATATAAATGCTATATTCCCTCTTGAGGTAGTAGTACTTCTAGTTCCAAGTTAATGTCCATAATAAGAATAATCAGATTTTTCGAAAAAGTCTGGAAGTTCAAATATTAGTCAATTTTTATAAAATCAATCCGCTCTTTCAATGCAAACACTGTGAAATAAAGTTTTTAAGTCATCAAACTAAATCTTGAAGGATCAAATAATAACTGGTGAGATTCTGGAGAAGGGCTTTCTGATCCCCATGCCACACGCCCTCCCTCCTGCCATCCCTTTTACATTAAAGGAATACTGAATAAACTGAATATAGAATTTCCAGAGGCAGGCAGTGAGTCCTGACAGTACTGACAAGCACCAGACAGGCATCATTGACATGGTGTGAGCTGCTATGAATGCTCAAAGGAAAGGACCTTCAATATTCCTGGACTCCTTGCTGCTGTGCTTAGTTAATCCGCAGAGTAACTTTCAAATAACTGGGTTAAAAATAAAGTTGCACCTTTCTCAGAAGCAGTCAGATTCAAATTCTCATTGGATTTTATTTGGCCAGAGATTTTGACTTCAGGACTGGAGGTGTCAGCATCACTTTCTTTTTATAGGCTCTGTTCTGCAAGGTACAAAAGACCCTCAATCTCTGCAAGTGTTTGTTCTTTAATTTTATACCTACTACAGTTTGCTCATCACTTTTATGATAATGCATATCCTTTTTTTTTTTTTTAATCTATAATGAATTCTATAGAATACTATTAACAGTATTAAGAGATAATTCTTAGCAAGATTTGGGTGACACAACTGAACAGATAAATGTACATTCCATAGATAATTACAATGAAAGGAAAACTTCCTCTTGTGCATGTAAAATATGATAGATGAAAGAGCTAATCAAGGTGCTATTAACCTTAGTACCTAATTGCCCTTCATGTTTTTTAGTTTATAATTTAAAACAGAATTCCAAAACATTAGTGAATACTTTCAAGCTTGTTGGAATTTTCTTCCATTGGAAGTTGATGAGGATATATCTTTATGTCTGTTTTTAAAAGGTTCTGTGGAATTTGAATTTCCTTTATGAACCAGGTTACAGAGGTAGGTGTTTAATTTAACTACTGACAAGGGGGAAATGTATAAACCCACTACTATTGAGTCTTTAGTTAGCACACTGTAATTTCTTTCACCGCTTGTCCTTTTATATTCAATGTTGATGCTGAATTTTTTCTGAGGACATAATCTAAGGCACCCCATACTGCCCTCAGACTGTTTCCATAAAAATAACATACTTCAAAAGGTAAAAATAGCTAAGCTATTTCCTTCAGTTGTTTATACATGGCAAATGCCTGTATATAAACAAAGCTTGTTTTCTCTGAGTATTTGTGAACTGGAATTTAACACCATCTGTGAGAATACTAAGGAAGTATTATCACTGAGACATTAGTGAGTACAGCAGCAATAACAAACCAGAACAGAATAAAAGTGTCCGTAAAGCAACAGATTTCCAGAAAAGAATCAGTAAAATTAGGAAGCAATAAAGCAATATAGTATTTTCTAACTTCCTGCAGAGTTAGCAATATAAGATGCATAACAAACAAAATATTATTTATCTATGTATGTATTTATTTTTAAAAAGCTTATTTGCCAAAATCTTTATTCATCACTGATGTACATTTCATTCCTCTCCCAACATCAATCTGTCTCAATGTACATTTACATTTTACAACTAACAGGTCTTTGTTGGTACAACCCAAGAACTGAATGATAGAACTTCAGTGGGACAAAGCAAGCCCTGAAAGATCCTAAAAATTTATCTTGCTTGGAAAAAACCAGAGTTTTCCACAGCCCTGCTGCTATCATATGACTGTTCAATAGCTCAGTACTTAATGACAAAAATAATAGCTACACTGGCTCCAATTCACTGTTTTGGGAATGGCCAAGGAGAGACAAGAATCCTTCAGGAAACAAAACGGGACACTCTTTCTGCAACAGAAAAAAACTTAAGATAGTGCATCCAGCTGCAGAGCTTCTATTGCTGTGTCTGAGAAAGACGACATAAGTAGATCTTTTCTGTGGGATGATCATATTGCAGATACTTCTGCATTTTTTTTTAATTATTATATAAAAGATGTAAAACTTTATTCTAATTATGAGTTCGACTTATGGAAACTAATCGTCGGTAACACCCATCACAGATTCCTGACATGAGGAAGAAATAACATTCAAAATTCAAACCCAGCTGACTGGTATATGGAATAGGTTGGGATATAATACTTCTAGTCACATAATTACTTACTATTAGTAGCAATATTAGTTAATATCAGTAATATAATATTATTCTAAGTGTTGCTTGTAGTTAAATATGGAACCATAAAATTCCACACAACAGCAAAAGACAAATGTTCCCAGAGTTAAGGCCCAGCTCGGGAAAGGTTAGAAATAAAAGAAAGATAAACCAAACCTCACATTCATGATAGCATTTGCTTGGAAACAAATTCTGAAAGGCTATTGGTACTGGGATGCTTAAAGCAAGATGGAGGAGAGAGGAGAGAGAAGGGTATTCTTTTTGCTCCATGTTTGTTCAACAGAAAAATAAATAATCCAGTGCCATCCTGACAAAGGAAAATAATATTTTTTTTGTAATTTCTAGCTTATTTTGGTTGTTGGGGGTTTTTTTTAAGTGATCCACCAATAAAAAAGCATTCTCTAACTTAGAGTATTTTTGAAACTTTTTTTTTAATATTATTTTTTCATGTGGTCCAAGTATCCTGAGCAAGGTTACTTGTAAATTTACTGGAGTATGTTGTATTACATTATGCATATCCTATTTCTCATTGTTGGCTTCACAAGATACCCTGGGTTTTTTTGTGAGGAATGAGAATAAATATGCTTTTGGATTCCAAGAGTTAGGACTTGCTAACTTGCTACCAATTAATCCTGAAAGGTTAGGCCATGGTATGATTGGAAAATTCCTTTTGTACTGTACCATATACAGGGCAAATTCAACACTGCTCTTCTCCTATTATAAGGAACAGAATTTGTGAGTAATTGTTGGATCATAATGTTTTATACCTGCAGCTTTCTAGTCATAATGAAGATAAGAGAGCATGTCTTAAATATACAGTTTTGAGCATGTCTTTCAGTATCACAGGCATCTTCAACTAAAGCGCCAATGATGTTTCTTACCATAATTCCAACTAATTTTCAATTGCAAAACCTACAGTAAATGAATCACAATACTTTGATGCATGTAAGTAATAATTTCTGAAAAAGACAGACTACATATCTTGACAGTTGGTTTTAATGCATATGATTAGGTGCATAAAAACTGCTGTTAAAAAAACCTACAAAAGTTTAATGAATGAAACTCTCATTTTTGAAGACATGTATCATGATGTTCCATTATTTTAATCTGCAAAAAGAAAACCAAAGTTAATTTTTGATTTTAAAAGAAAGGAACCTTCAAATGCTGCATATACACATATTTCTAGGAAAAGACAAGAGAAGTCATGCCTCTACACCTGTTTTTCTTGAGTAACTAAATATTCTTCAAGGGATATGTGTAGCATTTTCAGTATTTGTCCTTAGTGAAAACATTCCATAAAATCCTGCTTGTTATTAGAATAAACTATGTATTTTATAGTGGCTGCTTCACAGCAAGGGAACTGAGGTGGCTTTTTTCCCCTATCATATACATAAACTTAATGAGTAAGCTTTTTAAAGACAGTATCATCTGCCATTCAACTTACAGAATCCAAAGGACTTTGGTTGCTCGGTTTCACCTCAGTGCTCATGTGCTGCTGCTTCAGCAGCATTTGAAAATGAAAAAGAACAATGTGCAAAAATGCCTGAAGGGACTCACCATCTTTTTTCAAGACCAAAGTAAAGAGACCTAGCAGCATGTAACTAGAAAATGGTTTTATCCTGAGTCTATTTTTCCAGCTAAGAGTAACCACTTCTGTGAACTAAACTGAAAAAAACCCAAACAACAAAATGCAGATTGTACATGATGCCATTTCAAGGAAGCATTTTGATAGAAATTGCTTTTAGTTCTGTCAATGTCAGTAGAAAATACCAAAATGCCATAACACACATCACAGTTGTGCATGACTGCACTAACAAAAACCCCCAAAACCTGTAAGGGCCAAGCTGACTTACAAGAGATGCATTGCCAGTTTAAAAATGGAATTCATAATTTGGGCTAGATGCCATTCTGTGTCATTGATGCAAACCTGGAGGTCAGCAGAAGCACTGTAAATTTACAATGGCATGACTGAAATCAGAATGTTTCCACTAGTACTTAAGTTTTATGCATCATAAAATATGTATGGATGCTTGACAACTTTTCCTTTCATTATATACAAAATTGACTCTCTCTCTTCTCTAAAATAACACTGTCAAACCAAGAGGGACTGGCAGAAACCTGTCAGATATAATAATCTATTTGCCCAGGTTCCTGAATAGCCATGAAAAAGAAGATATTGACTGTCAGTTCCCAGCATATAAATTAACGTTCCATGCCTGTAATTAGGTTGTGTTTTTCTCCCACTCCTCCTCAAAAAATTGTGTTTGATATTACAATGACTTTTAATTATTTTTCTGTAAGCAATTGGCTAGAGGCATTTTGGAACAGCTACCCAAGGATTAGTAATAAATACGATTAAATGTTCAAAATTGTAGAATTTCTTGCAAACTCAAATGAATTTCAAGGATATTTGCACTAGAAATAATATACCTGGTTCTACTCCAAGTGCAAATGCTGCAAATGCCTACTTAAAAAGTAACAAAATATTCCATTTTTCCTTGCATTTGGAGAAGATAAAAAGGTGAAAGATAGCACTGGCACTTTTAATTTACATAGTTGTTAGTTTCATCCCACAGTTGTTCTGCACAGCATTATGTATCACACTGCTTGAAGATTCTGTGCTCTTTCTTTGAAATACTGAGACATTGGTTATATTATCATTTAAAAAATTAATGTCTCTCCATAAAGTGATGAATAATAATGCTACCTCATATCCTGTGACATTTGCACCTTTTAAGTGATGACATACAGAATATGTCGTGTGCAGAGAAGGAAAGGGGAGAGCATGATGGTTTGTAAGGCGACAGACCCTTGCAGAAATGTGTTGGAGGATAAGCCAGGCTGACAGAGTAAGATCTGATGTTTAGTCTGTCCTGCTTATTGTAATAGGGTCTGAACCATTCTAAACCACTGAATTATTCTTGGATCTTGGTGTTGCTGGTGGGAAAACTATTGATCCCATTGAAAGATGATATCCTAGGAGTGACACAGTCAGTTTCCAGAAGGGTCGGTCAGATTTACAGGACCTGCAGATGAAACAAGGGGTGATCTGAGAGTGTAGACTCATCTGCTGTCTGCGCTGGGTCACCTAAATCTTTTCAAATAGTTGTATTATTTGACCAAATGGTGATATTCCATGAACTTCTTGCATGTCATAATTGGCAAATTAGCCAAGTATATTGTCTGACTGACATATGACTATATGCACAAACATGCATATACATATGTACACATGGCTATAACGTATACTATCAAATACATTGTGAATGCATTCTTTTTACCTTCTACTACTCAACTTTCTTATAGCCATTTAAAAATATACCTGCCAGATTAAATATGCAGTATAAGCATATGTTTAAGTTATTATAGCTGTTTAATAATATGCTGAGTTATTATGAGATGTGTTTAGCCAACTAATTCTCTCTGAAATACACGTGAAGTAAAAATATGACTTCAAATAGATTTCCTACCTTTTCTCACCAGTTTATAGTCAAAAATAAATCTGCTACAAGGTGAACAAGCTAACAAAGAAAAAAGTCCATTCACATTTTTCAAATATCTATAGAAAAGTTTGATTTTCTCATATTTCAGTGTTAAAGTAGAGAAAAACCTGCAAAGGTTCCCTTCTCACTCTGTTCTATAGCCCAGAGGAAATGAGGCCAAACCAAGAAAACTGTACTTCACCGTCCTGTGTAAATATAGGAAATCTGTTAAAGAGAAAAGTCTGCTTTCTTAATTCTCAGGTTCCCCCATGCTTGCAAGACCAGTGCAACCAACAAACAGTTACATTACTCCCAGGGAAGTATACAGAAATGGTGCCACCTATGTTTTAGAATGCATAGCTAGTATGCAGTAGGCAACTCTCCTGTGAAAATCAGCCACTGATGAGGCAGAATCCACAAAAAACTGAAATAAACTCATCAGTTTTCTTAGAAGAAAAAGTCTGCAATCAAGATCTATTTCTTGCTCTGACTGGTTTGGGAGACTACTGTATCGAGATGCAAAACTAGACTGCAAGAAAAACACATGGACGAAAGAATACTGAATACTACAAGCACATCTTTTTCCCAGTTTAGTGGAATTCAAAAATACAAGTACCTACTTGCATTCACTTCTTAAAGTCATTAGCCAAAATAAACACACAGAGAGTAACAGAGAGACAAAACTAGCAATCTGGGAAGAAAATAATTCTCTAATAGAGTCTTCTGAGGCTAAGTCATCATACTGACTTTTGCAGACAGAATGTGATTGTATCATCTTGATCAAACTGACAAATGCCTCATGGGTATCTGCCTCCACTTACTAACATTTAGTGTATAAACTAGTATCAGTAACATGGAAGAGACCTGGTAGAAAATGTTATCTTCCCACCAGAAGTGCAATTTTGCTCTGTGTTTGCACATTCCCTATTTAAACCTTCATTTAGCAACAAAGACAAAAATACTTCTTGATTGCCTCATAAAGTACTCTTGGGAATTGTCACTAGAAGAGTACCACTTTAAATCTGTCAGAGAGAGATATTTTATTACCTGAAGGATGTTATCTTAACCTGAGGTCTAAAATAAAAATGAACTGCAATTCAGGTGACTCAAGATCTAGCAGAAAGACAGGGTGCAAAGTTTCCCAGAGAGATTCCATAGGGAGAAGTATGATTTATTAAATATGGATAAATATGACAAAAGATATTAATATCCCAAGTTTTAATAAGTTTAGGGTTGACAGGAGGAAGTGAAGACAGCCTTGAGCAGCAACTAGTATACAGAACAAGATGTTATCTAGGAAAGTCTGAAGAGTCAAAAAGGAGTTCCGAGCAGATGAAATCAAGTTAATGGCAGAAGATTTTGGACACACTGAAACTTAGCTCTGTTAAGATATTAAGGGCCAAAAGAGATAAAATCCAAGGGATCTTCATAATGCTTCTACTATTTAGGTTGATCAGGAATGTTTAAATACAAAAGGTCAGAGCTGTCTATGAAAAAACAAGTGAGAAGGTAAACACAGGATAGATATATCAAGAGACTTTTAGAATTTTCCACCGTTAAAACTTTGCCTTTTCTCAGGAGGCACAAAAGTTATTTTCAATATTGAAACTGGTATGTGGGGTTTGCTGTTAAAAATATTACAAAGGTATTAGATACCTCAGGGTTGTTGTTTTTGAATGTTACTATTGTTTCTTCAAGCAAAGCAACATTCTTCATCTTTGTTAATGTGATGCCAATTTTTGCTCATGTTGGAAGCTTCAGAAAAGTTTTGGCTAGTTAGGAAGGAATTTAGTTTAAGTTACTGAAGCAGGTTGATATAACTAAGATGAAGAAAAGGAGGCAATTTGGACACAGGCTGTGGCTTAACCCTGAACTGAACAGCATTTGCATATGGATTTGGGAAAAGTTTTATAACGGTTTTTCTGGCAAAAAAATGTAGGAGTATGTAATTTTCAAGCTGTGCATTTCTTCTATGCTCAAAAAAAAATATTATCCTGTTAAACCTTATAAATAAATACAGCTTACCCTAATTTTAGTATCACAAATGTTGAGTAGGTTTTTAGGGTAAACAGGTAGTATATACTAAAGCTAAATTATTTTTAAAACTGTAGCAGAATATAAGAATGCTTTGGCAGGCCAAACTACATTTGAAATCTGATTTTAAACAGCTTTTAAAGAAAGCCTGAAGAATACTTGTTTCTTCCATTTTATCAGCCTAGCATCACTTCCAGGAAATTTACCTGAATCCCATAATGCCAGAAGCAGAATTTATTCCAAACTATATGTAACAGTATAGATTAATCTCTTGCCTGAGATTCTCTCTTTTTATTAATCCCTATGCTAGAACATACACAATTGTGAACATATTAATCACAGTTTACTCTGCAGAGAAAAAGTCAATAGGATGTTTACCTCTTGATTTATAGACAAAATTTAAGTATTTCACCTGTGTAATTCTGCACAGTCAGTAGCTTATTTCTTCTAATTAAATCTTTATTTCAGCTCTCAGTGGGCCTGATTTTCCTCCTTCTAACAGCAAGTTTATAAATATAACTCTCATCAATCATATAATGGTAGAGTCTAAATAATATTAATGTAAGAAAAAGCAAACTCAAGGCCATTGACTGTCTTACAGCTTTGTTGCTCTGTTCAAAGCTAAACAGTGCTTACTGAAAACTTAGAATGCTGGACAGAGAAGGGAAGGAATTTTTTTGTTTAGAGACCTGTTTTGAAGGAACAACTGGCAAGATCATGAAAAAAAGGAAAAAAAATTCCTCTCAGCAAGCAAAATCAGGCAGT
Organism: Laterallus jamaicensis coturniculus; assembly: GCA_022605575.1. Classification (NCBI taxonomy): domain Eukaryota; kingdom Metazoa; phylum Chordata; class Aves; order Gruiformes; family Rallidae; genus Laterallus; species Laterallus jamaicensis. The sequence goes on along the minus strand of JAKCOX010000031.1, from coordinate 5,632,667 downwards.
AATTATAACCACAAGGACTAATCATCTTTGTCTCTTTCATAAGTACTACAATCTGAAAACTAATCAGAATATTAAAGGTAAAATATTCTATTACTCTCAAAATCGTGTTGTGGGGAAAAAAGTGTACACCTTATTGATATAGTAGAAAACTGATGAGTGCTTTTTAGCAGCTTTTTACTGCCTCTACCATTTACCAAGCTGAAAGCCAGGACAGGCTGGGAATGAGTAATTTGTCCACTGTTAAACAAGCTACAAGTAGAACTGACATTCTGCTTTTCCAGATCAGCATGAAGACTGTTGCCTTTTACTAGTAACACAAATATCAAGTATACCGGACTACAATATATGTCAACATCCCTGATTCTTTTCAGCACATATAAAGTAAATATGAAATTTTCATAATACAAATACATTTACATATTTTAATCAGATGTACAGAGGTTAGGCAGAGGTTTGAAAGTGACTGAAGGCATGAAAGGAGCCACAAGATAAACAGTATCTAACATAATTAAAGGGAAAAAAAGCACATTTTTGCAAAACAAGAATTGCTCTACAGAAAATTATCTTGGAACTGCTAATCAATTACCTGTGTAGTAACAATAGAATGAAAGAGGGAATTAAGGCATGACGTACAGTAAGAATGTCTCATATGAAGGCTGAAGATTATTTTGAATTTCAAACAATGACTGAAGAATCTTCAGATATAAAACCATTTTAATAATTAACACCCCCCCAATATTTTAATTTTAATTATCCCAAGAATAAAGTACTGGCATTACTTATTGTTCCAATAAAGATGAACAAGATTGATTAAGAAACTGAGAGTATTTAATGAAGAACTGAATATAGTGAAATCTCCAGTGGGTAGGACATGTAGTTAAATAAATGTAGCAACTGTGCCTTTCAGAAGACCTAAGGATAACATCAAATAGGACCTAAGAGCTCTTGTTTTGATCTGCTAACACTGAAAAAAAATATCCTTGACAAAACCAGAACAGATAAGCAATGTGGGCAGGGAGGGATCTCTGGAAGACAAAGAAAACTGCTAAGAACAGACTGACTGATGGCAACTCTCAATTTCTGTGATTTTAAATGCAAAGCAAACTCCACTTGATGATTCCCATAAATTTCCTACTACTGATTCAAATGTCTTCCCACAGCATGCTATGTATATTTCTCACAGTCACTATTTACCTAGAAGTTAAACTTTGGCATTCATGCTTTCTATTTAAACACCTTAGAATACTGTGTACATTCACTGTATAAAATAGAAAAAGTAGAATTGACATAAAAAAAAGACAGTAGAAACCAATTTTGGTTTCTCAGATTAGTAGCAGCTCTCTTAACACTCAGTAGATCCTGCTTGTTCCTTATTTGATACACTTGCCTCTAAAACTTACAGCTGTCTACAAAACATCTTGCAATGTCCTGTAAACTATTGAACTTACCGACCCCATAGGTAAGTAGTAGACATACGTCTGTATACTATATAGGACTAGAACTGCAGCTCCTTTAACTTTATCGTTTATACATTATTTCATTTTTATTTTAGTAAAGGGTCACCAAAATATTTAAGACAGCAGGTGCCTCTCTCTTTAAACAAAATGTTCAAATGAATTAGTTATTAAAGTTCTATCAAGTTGACAAGAAAATCTTTTTACACAGACTGTCTGATCTCTCCAAGGCATCACAAAGCAATTAAAAAAGTAGCTCAATGTTGAAGCTGGCACTGTCCATCTACCAGTGAGAAAGGTGTGAATTTAACTGTATTTTGATACAGTGGAAGGGTAGGCTCTCCTGTTTATTCGAACTCTATTCATGTTACGTTAGAGCTCTTGGAGTCAGTGGATGCAACTTAAACATGTATAAGGAATATAACATTGAAAAACATACAAACCCGAACTCTGTTCCACACCAGTTTTTTTAGTGCAGAGATGCACAGGAGCAAACTTTGCCACCTGCACGTTGGCATACAGTTCTCTCATTTCTGCTAGCCAGTTCAACCACTGTTTCAACAATCAGATTTTGACTGTGCCCCAGAATGACTTTCTCTTGTTCCCATGTTAACATGGAAAGCTGACATTAAAAGCTGCTAATGAAAGTACATATATTATGAGAGATGTATAGGATAAGGGCCAAGAGACTAGCTTCCTTCAATGAAAATAGGCAATTACAGGTGATAGGCATAAGTAGAGCAAAGGTATGAAACACAAAACACTACTGCATTTGGCTGTGGTTTTAGTTAGCCTAATGCTTTGTTATTACCAGGGTGTATACCTCCCAGTAGAAAGAAATCTACCCACTCATATCCTACACATGCAGTTTCAAAGAAGGTCAGACTTGACTACAAAAAAATTTTACTTTGCCAGCTGTAGGTAAAAAGAAACATTGAAAAATGTCAAGGGTCACAACAGTTAGAAATTTTTGTGCCAAAGGCAGATCACTTTGACTTCTACATAAACCCAGCAGGTTTATATGCTGACATATAAAAAGGAAAGCTGAGGAGGGACTTTTTACAAGGGCATGTAATGACAGAATGAGGAGTAATGGCTAGAAACTAGAAGAGGGAAGATTTAGACCAGATATAAGGAAGAAATTTCTCACTGTGAGGCTAGTGAGGCACCGGCACATGTTGCCAGGGGAGGTTGTCGCCACTCCATCCCTGGCAGTGTTCAAGGCCAGGTTGGATGCAGCTTCAGGCAACCTGGTCTAATGGAGGGTGTCCCTGCCCATGCAACCCAAACCATTCTATGGTGCTGTAATTCTATGACATCTGTTAAATCCCTGCAAGAAGGGAACAGGAAGGAGGCTATGATATTTGCCATACCATGAAAACATTCCTTCTGCAGCCTTCTCTGGCAGATGCCATATTTTGCTTTCTTAGTTTCACACACACAATTTCACAGGCATTGAAATACCTGTTGCAACAAAAATAGCAACAGTGTATTAAAGTAAATCAAAGCTTTCTCAGAATAGTGATGCGAATATAAAAATAAATTAAAATTAAACAAAGATGCATTTTTGTTATTATATAATTTATAATAACAAAGGAAGCTACTAACTCTTTAATATATTAAAACTGTAGCATGTAGATATTGGATTGAATAGAGATTAAGAACAGCATCATGGTTACAAAAATGAATGGACATATGTGATTCTTGGGTTATTATGTAAACCAATCATAATGACTGAAAAGATTTACTCTGAAGTATATTCAATTCAGAGTATTTCAGAAGAAAGCCAGAACATGAATGCTCTGGGTTTAGAACACAGTAATTGGGGAATTTTTGCTGTTTTGGCTGAAGGTCTGGAGAAAGCAGAATAGCAAAAGTATTCACGTGTGTGTATTAAATAGGATTTAAACTTACTGGAATGTGAGAAAGGCTTCTTGTCAAGATATACACTGGGAAAAATTAGTGACAAATTGGTGAAATTTGTATTTCTCACAATATATAGCTAATCAGCACTGAAATCTTCCTTGAACCAAAAAGACACATTGAAGCTCATGAAGAAGTATCATGGGTAGCCACTTCTCTCTGTGAACTGGGATTTTTAGTAGGCAGAGCTAAAGAATAAAGAATGACAGTGATCATTCTACGTGATTCCTCATTCTGATGCACTAAACAAAACATTATTGTTCAAGACTCTACCAAACCATGACTTAATTCTTTCATGACTGCATTTATATAATAAAGGCAATTAAATACTAATTTTTAATCTATTGTATTGATTTATTGTGTTCAAAAAACTGCAGTGATGAAAGGAGCTATGATGTATTTTTCATAAAAATATTTAAAATTTATAATACAGGTAAATTCTATGTTTTAGTTGGTTTTCACATTTCATTTAGTTCTATCTTTAAACTTATTAATTTTACTTTATACTCAGCTCTATTTAATTAATAGGGTGAAAAGAGAAATCTCTGAAAAATGTCCACTTGCCAAATGGTTACACTCCTACTTAACGTATGTTTTCTTATTAAAAAAGGCGCTTTTTTTCTCCTTTTTCTTACATTTCCTCAAGTCCCTGGTTATCTGACTATTAATACAGTATATTTTTAAATAAAAACAAAGTAGAAGACTAGACATAAAAAAGCCTGTCATTCATTAGGAGCTGTAGCAGTGTATCAACCCTGTTGATGAAGACTGAAATACCACAGACCATTTAATGAAAAAAGGCTTCCCTTTTCCTGGCATAAGAAACTAGATTGCCATATAGGTTACTTCAATTTTTTAATTTATTTTTTTTTAATGTGAATGTAGATCCATTTGCAAGCAAACCTGTACTTTTCAGTGTATGATTATGTCATGACTTTGTTGAGAAGAAGGGTTAATTGACATGCTTAACACTGTATTGGCTGTAGCTCATCCAGAAATACCCATAAGGAATCTAGACATAAAGTATAAATTATCAAAATGGAAGTAATTTTTATAAAGTAATATTAAAATCAGCTGACACCAACACACACCCTTTCTTCCAGAAAGAAACCCAATATCGTACCTTTTACCCAGTATTTTCCAAAACCTCCTTAGGTACTGAAAGCTCTGATACTTCTCCAGCATGACACTACAGCAAACTTAGAGAATGTTACATTATTTTCAATGCCAGCCTTGTGGTTAAAACAAACAGATTATTTTCTTTGCCTTGTGGTTAAAACAAACAGATTATTTTCTTTTTTTTTTTTTTTTTTTTATGAGAGCTTCCTTATTAGGAAGTAATACAATCAGCCTAATTATTAGGCTACTCTCAAGAAGGGAGTACCTTCCCCTTTTGAAGCCAAATATTTTTGCAGATAAGACTGCAAGACAGATGAAAGAAGGAAAATAAGAAGCAATGCTACCTCTCAGATGTGCTTTCTCTTTTTAATGACAGAATAAGAATATATGAGTCTTTCTATTATGAGAACTGATTTAATATTCTTCTACCTCTTACTCAATTAAATAGTAAATAAGTTAATATAACTGCAATTTAAAATTTAAAGTTGCTCTCATTTTTAGGTCCCTGATGTTTTCAGACAACTCAAACAGAAATGATACCAATTTAAAAAACACAAAACTACACTCTTACCTGATGAGATGTCTATTCGGTTCTTCTTCACTTGGGTGACATTGATATGGACACTGACTTTGCCCTCACTTATGTCAATCTCAACATTCCCCAGGTCATCTGCAAAGTTGCTGAAGACAAGAAGTCCATTGGGGTTCCATGTTCGGAAAAGGAAACTGACTGAAAACAGATCCTGGCTTGGACGACCAGGAACCTCAAGGAAACTGGTTGCATTGAAAAAGACAGGCACTGTATGTGGCTCCACACAAGAAAAACTTAAATTTCCCTACACACACACAAAAAAAAAAAAAAGAAAGAAAAAAAGAAAAGAAAAGAAGAAGCAAAAACATAAGCAAAATTGTAAGATTCCACTAAAGTCATAGTTACCTATAGAAAAATACACTAGGCTTCATTGATCCTAGAGACTACTGTGATCAATGCAAGTTGCATGTACGTATGTGCAATTAGTACTATCATTATTTTTACTATGGGAAAATTGTTGCTGATGGTTCTATTTTTTCTAGCAGTGGCCCCATTATATCTTGTACAGTACATGCACACAATAGAGGCGGTCTTTGCCCTGAAGAATTATGGTCTAACTGTGATAAAGGTCAGATGAAAACAGTATTTCCAGTTCAAAGAAAAAGAAGTGAATCACAGAGAAACTTAGGCTTGCTTGTGGTCACCAAAGAAGCCTGTAACAGAGCAGTAATTCAACCTTTTATAAAAATGAAATATAGCTTTCCAAATACTCTTATATCAATGTGTCAATCAATATAATACATGAGGTTGTGAAAGAAGGATGTATAATACCTTGTGAAGAGCTAGCCTCTCTGGTATGTTTCCTACTGGAACCTGTGTGTGGAACATAGTCTGGAACTAGAGACAAGATTTATTTATGCTGATCTCCCAAAAGAGTTTTTCCTATCTTTATGATAAAATCTCAGCATTATGAACCATGTTCTTCTCATACTCCCGCATGGCATGGATAACAAATAATTTCCAAGGATTTAGGAAAATATCCAGTTAAAAGAGCATTTAAATTACACTGGGAATGAGAAAACATAGCAACTACTTTCTGAGATAAGGACTGCTCCTTATCTCCTTAGCTGCTAAACTGCTTGGCTATTCTGGTGTTTGTTGGCCTAAAAGTTGCCTAGAAGTTTTAAGTTTGCAGCTAATTAAGCATTAAATCAAAATAGTTAACTCATTTTTTAGAACAGTTTGGGTTTGAACATTTACAAGTGTGCTACAAAATATTTTTTGTTAAACCACGAATTTTACAAACACAAAAACAACTGGAGAGGGTTAACTTTGTTAACCTTTGCTAACAATATCAGTCTAATAGTCACCCTATGGATTAGAAAACCACTTCTGTTACAAAGTTAAGGCAGTCCAGTGTAGACACAGAGGGCAACAGCATTTTATAAGAGCTGACATCTCACAGTTCAGCTATAGATGCCTATTAAGTAGTGCTCAGAAAACATTTTGTGAGACATTTTTAAGAATTTCCTTTGCCACCTTGATAGCATGAAGACCTAACAATTTCCTCATAACAAGAAGGTTTTCATATCCAGTTAACACACTTGTGTCTTCCTGATGCATTTATACTTGCATGCATAACACCTATTAATGTAAATGGCATCAAATGCATTCAAATCCTTTTGCACATCAGCGAATGCATTTATGGTGAACATCCTAACTGTATAAAACTGCATTTCTTGAGATAGTAGCATATAATTCTGAGTTCTCTGCTGGTTAGCATTTTACCTACTGAGCTATTCAGATTAATCTGAACTGGATTATCAATTCTCTCTATGACTGTAATTCACAGAACAGCTCCTCTTTTAAGTAAAGTTTAGCTGATATAGTTTGCTCACTTCTAGGTCAAGAGTTCGAGCTAATCTGCAGCTTTTCTCTGTAATAGATCCCTGTTTTTCAAAGAGAAAGAGATTTTTTTTTCCTTGTAGATTCAGTGACATGCTGAATAGTTCTCTGGGCAATGACACTGTGTATTTATACTTAAACTGTTAGTCTTATCAGAGATACTACAATGGGAAGGAAATGGTGAAAACATCTTAATTTGGATATCCTCAGCTTTTTTTTCATGATCTTTAATCTGTGTTGCAAATTAGCTTCCTTCTATTCTAATAAATCAATTTTGCCTACCCGCATTTAGATGTTATCTCTTGTGAATACAGAACTGGATCTTAAAAACTTTCCTAATTAATAGAGCTACCCATAGCTTCCAAAAGAGGTAATGAGTTTATTAGCTTTACAATACCTGTAAAATCAAGATGGATCATATAGGCTACATTAATAAGAACAACAGTAACTGCTTAAGACCATCTGACTCATTCTCCCAGAGCTGTTGCCATCCTATATATCACAAAGGACTGCCAAACTTTCCTCCCCTTATTCTTACTTTTTAAATCTAAAATAAATACAGAATTAAAGTCACTGTTGGACTTTATTTAAATTTAAAATACTTCAAAATTCTTTTACATCCTTACTCTTCCATAAATCAAACAGATTCTTGGTGGTGCTTTTTGATCGTAACACCTATTTTCTCACACACAGATGCTGATGTTACTCTCAGAAATGAGACCACCCTAGTTCAAATTCTGAGCCTGTATTCAGAAGCAACAGTATGTGAGTTTTAAATCCTCATGATTCAGAAAAATGCATTACTTCTGCAGTTTGTTTTGAAAAGGAAGGAGGGAAGGGAAGGGGAGGGGAGGGGAGGGGAGGGCAGGGAAGGGGAGGGAAGGGAAGGGAAGGGCAGGGAAGGGCAGGGAAGGGGAGGGAAGGGAAGGGAAGGGCAGGGAAGGGCAGGGAAGGGCAGGGAAGGGCAGGGAAGGGAAGGGAAGGGAAGGGAAGGGAAGGGAAGGGAAGGGAAGGGAAGGGAAGGGAAGGGAAGGGAAGGGAAGGGAAGGGAAGGGAAGGGAAGGGAAGGGAAGGGAAGGGAAGGGAAGGGAAGGGAAGGGAAGGGAAGGGAAGGGAAGGGAAGGGAAGGGAAGGGAAGGGAAGGGAGGGGAAGGGAGGGGAAGGGAGGGGAGGGGAGGGGAGGGGAGGGGAGGGGAGGGGAGGGGAGGGGAGGGGAGGGGAGGGGAGGGGAGGGGAGGGGAGAAGGGAAGGGTAGGGAAGGAAGGGAGGGAGGGAGGGAGGAAGGAAGGAAGGAAGGAAGGAAATACGTTATTACAGAGACTTTACAGGCCTGCTAGCTATGCCACCCTTTTGAAAGGATAGGATTTGCACTACAGAAGCCTCTTAAGTAACACGTCTGTTCAGGAAGAGGCTTTAAGAATAAGTCTTACTGTCTTGCAGTGGACTCAATTGTGTAAAATGGAAAAATGGCTCTTGTTCAAAGATCCTTTTCTAAATCAGGTGTCAATCTTTGAAAATCATGGCTACATTTCAAGCTTAAAAGGCACTGCAGGAAGGAAATCACAGGCAATTTCATGAAAAAAAAAGTAAAAGATTCAGGAGTTCATGTGACTGGGTGGAAAAAATTATTGGAGTCTTCCTCTACAGCATATATGTATGTCCTGCCTTTTGTCTTTGACAGTACAGAAGAAATTTATGGCTAGAGAAGTTCCTAAATGTTGGTCTGTATTACTGAGTCTGTATAGGCAAACACCTCATATTCAAAAGTATCCTTTGTATACATTGACCATTTAGCCATATTTTTCATAAAGTTATATGGAACTTAGTAATTCCTATCCAAGGAGTAATCAAATGGCAATCAATCCTCTGAACTTCTTCAGCAGTGCATATGTAAATCTTTATTATATAAAGAGAAAAGCAGTAGTGGAACTATACATATCACTAGCAGGACTTTGTGAAGGCTGTAAACATGTACAGAAGAAAGCCTTGAACAACTTATTCATAACCTCTCAAATTCATGGCAATAATACATTTATTTTCTACTCACATTGCCTTTCTATGCCAGCAAGCAAGTTTAGGAACATTTAGAGCCTTAAAAATACAGTAATTAAAGTACTTTCTTTCTTAATCACCCTAGGCATAAAACTGCAAGTTTGAACATGAAAGCAACTATGAATGCTTAAGCAAGAGAAAAAATAGAATAAAATGTTAATAAGCTCTGTAATGTTAATAACCTTAATAATGATTTTCAAGTCTAATATCTTGAGGCTTTTCAGAGCTACCAGAAATGCCTGTAGAAGCATTCCCTTCCAATGACTTTTGCACTCCAGCAATCCAACTAGCTCTGCAGGGATGGAAGATACCAGAATTTAAAGCCATAAGAAAGCTGCAGTTGATTTAATATTAAATGTTGTCTGCACTGGTTTTGGACTCCTGTAATTTGGGAGGAAAGGGAACAAGTACTAATTGATTCTGCTGATTTTCTTTTAGAACGTAGTTATCTGATACTGAAGGTTAATTTTGGAAAGGTGGAATGGGACCCAGAAATTAAAAGCACAGACATAATAATAAAAAAAGTCACAAAGCTACATACAATAAGATCTTTGGGTATGTGATAAAACTTGTTTTGTGTGTTATATCATTTTAGTAGGAATCAAGGATATGAGCTATACACTCACAAACCCTTTAGTCTCCTTTAGGAGAAGCAGAAGTTTCAGAGAACTATTAATTTATGCTCTTACCACATTAGAAGGTTCCAGTTTCTTCCTCTTGGCAAGGTCAGTGATATTATTGCCATTGTAGTTGATGCTCTCCATGCACCCTTTGAAATTTTTCCTACTGTTAGAACTTGGCTTCCCAGAAAAAGGCATGCCTCCAAAGGTTATCTTTGAATGAAACAGAAAATGGTAGATAGTTGACAGGAGGGCTAAGAATATTAAACAAATCTGATGTAGATGTAGATGTATTTGCTTTCTTTGAATACTCAAACAAGGCAAATGTGATGACAATCATGTTTACCAGAAAAAAGGAATATGAAACAAGCACTGCAAAACAAAATAGACCAAAACAAAAAACCAAAACAACCCCCCTCCAAAAAACCCAATCCTGTAATGAATTAGTGTTTTCAAATATTTATGGTAGTAAATCTTAAGCGTTATTAAAACTGTTGAAATAGTGAGCAGACACATCAAGGTTGTTTATGTATGGACTACTCTTTTGATCACCACTGAAAAATAAGTATTTCAAACACAGAAATTTGCATAAATGTCCATACCCCTATTTTCCCAAAGAAGAGTAGATATGAAATTAGCCTGATAATCTGATTTGAGTAATTCTCTCAGCTTCTGTATCATGTGTTTCCTTTACTGCTCATATTGCAACTTTATCCAGCAGAATTTTATGGAATCACATAGTTAAAGATGCTATACCCGGTTAAACAGATGCACCTTCCACTATTGATAACAAGATTTTATTATGTAGCTAGAGTTACTACATGGCTTGGCAGAACAAATCATCTACAGAGAGAAGATGAAGAGAACTGCCACAGATACACAATCATCTGGGTCAAAGGGGAACTGTTTTAATGCTGAATTTCACTACTGTAAAACATTCAGTTATCCAGAATCTCTAGTGCTAAAACCAGAAGAAAGAAAAATATTTTACAAACTAAAAATATACATTTTTTATGAAGTGTCTCCCTGTAATTCCATAGAGACTATACAGGTATCTACCACATCAAGGTCTTTTCTAGAACGTTTGGTAGTGAATAAATTATTACTGTCCTGGTTTCAGCTGGGATAGAGTTAATTTCCTTTCTAGTAGCAGGTGGAATGCAGTGTATGGGAGTTAGGATGAGAACAGTGCTGATAGTACCCTGATGTTTTTAGTTATTGCCAAACAGTCAAGGACTTTTTAGTTGTTCATATTTCCCTGCTAATGAGAAGGTGGTGGGCACCCAGGAAGCTGGGAGGGGACACAGCTGGGACAGGTGACTCAAACTGGCCAAAGAGGATATTCCATACCAATTACATCATGCTCAGCATAAAGGGGGCTAGTGGATGGGGGAGGGCATGGCTCCAGGGCATGCGGTTTTGTTGACGGTCCTGCTCCTGGAGAGCTCTGAGCTGTACGGCCTGAGTTGTGCAATTCGGTGAGAAACTGCATTCTGTATCACCAGTTTAGTGGTTTTTTGCTGTAAAAGTCCTATTACTATTATTTCTCTCTCTGCTGTCCTAGTAAACTACCCTTATCCCAACACACGAGGTTTTCCTTGGGGTTTTTTTCCCCTTTCTTTCTTTCCCTTCCCCCTGCCGTCCTCCCTCCACAAAGCGAGTGGCTGTGTGGTGCCCAGCCCCCAGTTGGGGGCAGAACCACGACAGCTACATTTTTAATTAGTATTTTGCAGCCCAAATATGAAGAATGAGGGACTCATGAGATGAATCCCTGCAGTTGATGTTAAGCATTTATATCCAATAGATGGTGGCATAAATAAAAAAGATGATGGCTTTGCTTCTCTGACCCACGAATGCACAAAAATATCTATTTGTAGTCTGCTGATGAGATTGGGTAAAACCAAACTTTTAAATGTCATTCATTGTTAATTCCATTTGTCATTACTGCATGCAGGAAACACAGCTCTAGGCACACATTTTTCCATTTTAAAAGTGTATAAGGAATCTCTATCCCAAAGAGGAGGTTTTGACTTGGCATATATACTTGGCTTTGACTAAAATAAAACTGAAAACTAAAATATAAATAGCACATGCCTGCTATGTAAAACCATTTTGTGGACACATCCACAGGTGTTATAAAATGATATGATTTGACTTTAGAGAAGATAACAGTACTTTGCATGAGCTGAAGAATGTGGCTGTAGTATTTCAATGGTTGCCAAACATTATTTTGTATTTTATAGTCATATGTTGATACAAGGGAAAGTGGAAAGGAAAGCATTTTGAAGAAAAGAAGAAAAAATGCAAAAAATATATAGAATCATAGAATATCCTGAGTTGGAAGGAATCATCAAATCCAACTCCTGGCTCCAGACAAGTTAGAGCATGTGACTGAGCACATCGTCCAGATGCTTCTTGAATTCAGTCAAGCTTGGTGCTGTGACCACTTCCCTGTTCCAGTGCCTGACCACCCTCTCAGTGAAGAACCTCTTCCTAATATCCAGCATAAACCTCTCCTGTTGCAGCTTCTAACCTTCCTCTCACCTTCTATCACTGGTCACCAAAGAGAGGAGACAGGCACCTGCCCCTTCATTCCCCTTGTTGGGAAGCCATAGACCGCGATGAGGTCTCCCCTCAGCCTCCTTTTCTCCAGACTAAACAAACCAAGGGTCTTCAGCCTCTCCTTGTAAGTCTTCCCCTCCAGACCTTTCACCATCCTTGTTGCAGTCCTCTGGACACTCTCCAATATTTTTAAGTCCCTCTCGTGCTGTGGTGCCCAAAACCACACACAGTACTCAAGGTGAGGCCACACCAGCACAGAGGGATTCATAGGATTTTTTAAATTTACCTTGAAAATGTGATCAGATCTAATGTTTTGTGCTTATTTAAATTTTCTGAAAGAGATTAACCTAGAAACTATTTTTTCTGTGAAATAGAAATAGTTTTGATTCTTTCAGGTTTATCCGCTGATTAATTTATCCCAAGGGGAGAACATTTAAATTTGGTCTGTGATGACTAACTCTAAAACCAGTGGGCTAACTGAGTAAAAAGGAAGGAGAAGTTTAAGACTCTTGCATTTATCCGAACCACAAAACCACGTACCTCAGTCTCAGTGGTGTCCACAACAGGTACGTGTTATGAAACCACCTATCTATCTTTGTCTTGGCTCCTGTAATACTGCACAGTATTTTTAACATTTCCAGCAACTTGGGCACCTGATGCAACAGATATTCAATGTGTGCACATCTTGTGCAGGTGCTTATCTTCTCACCAGGAGAGAGGGCTGGGCATTCATTGCAACCTACTGCCTATACTTTTATTCCAATAACTTTCTCATTATCACTGCTAATAAAGAAGGTATTCATAAAGAGTTCTTGGAATATAAGTATCTGATTTAGTAACATTTACAATCAAAAATATTTTTTCAAACATTCATATCATATTCTTGATAAAAATATTTTTCTTAAAAACATCAATACAAAAATTATTTCAAACTTTTCTGCATTACATTATTTTGATTCCCTCTCACCGCTTTATAAGTTGCAAGGATGGAAATACCTGTATTTGGTTCAGCTAAAGACAATAATTCTCATTAGAAACAGCGAAGAGCACAAGAAAAGCTTTATAGAAAGTTTGTAATAACCAATATGCTGAAGCTCATGTAAAAATTTAGAGGAACACGTTCGTAATATCAGAATCCAGAGTGTAATTAAATAACAAATCCACATTCAATTACTACCAACACTTGTATACATTAACCTGACTGATCAAACAAGTTTTCTTTGAACTTTCCTCTTTATTGCTTATTTAAAAAAATAAGTTATGTATGAAAATACAAGAAAGTACCTACCTATATAAGACAAGAAAGATCATTATCCATATTAGTAAAGTTTCTAATTTGCTTCATTTTCTAAAAAATAATACTAATTAACACCACAGAATAAGCCTTTCTGATTTAAGTCCAAAATTGTCACCTGAATGGAATTACAGATGACATGATTTTTTTTTTATAATCCACCTCATGCTTACATTAGCTGCTTTTAGAGATTTTAAAAGTAGCGTATGCATATCTTGCTGAATAACATAGATCTCCCATTTTAAAACAAAAGGGGGAGATGACTCTTACAGCATATGGGATCAGGTAGACTAATGAACAGAAACCATTTATACTGAAGAGAGAACACGGTTTGAAAGAAAATTTCAGGAAATGTAATAAAAATAATTAAAACAAATGTACAAAAATGTACCAAACCATCTTGCATTATTTTAGTTTTATCTTCTTATTAGACCTATTTTTATAAAGTAACAGGTTTCACTGTCTACCTCATAATCCAGGTCCAAGTAATCAAATTCTCCATTGGTTCTGAAGTGCTGCATATGTCTGTCCAGGGTAAGATTGATGTTTCTCCCGTGGCGCTCTATGATGATGGAGTGCCAATGGTGATCGTCTAAGAGGCTGCCTGTCATCACAGATGTGTGGCCATAAATAGAGCCAAGCTGGTTGCTGCCTAAGATGAAAATAGAAATAATAGCACCTCATACCAATTAGGCAAAAATTTTCTTCCTGCTTTGTCAATATTTCACCAGAATCATACCAGACACAATATAATCTGGAGGAAGTCAGTCCAATATGAAGCTAAGACCTGCAAATTGTAGGGTTGCTGCCATACATGCAAATAGCTAGATCAAATATGGAAAGGATCTGATCAGTGAACTGTATAAACAGTCATTTGTAATTGTAGTTATTTGGAGGCAAACCCGAGAAGCAGTATCTACTTTCCATTGTAAAGATGTTTTCAAACTAGGGTTTTTCTGTGTATTCATCTCTACACTACAGAAATGAAAAACTGTCACCTTTGGGCCAGGTCCTAAAATACTATGGAACTGTACTGATTTACAGCTCTAGAGGAGGACATGGTGACTCATAATGCACTTTTGCAACAAATCACCTTTGCAGTCTGATAACAGCAAACACTTAATCTACACTTAGATTCTTCCACTGTAGCTATCAGTGAGTGTATAGTAAAAAAAGTTCATTGCAAACTACGCTAACAGCAGCAAAAAATGTCTTCTGCTAACATAGTTTATTTCAGTCTTTCCTTTTGTAGCAGCTTTCCTATTCTGGAAGTAAAACAACTAGCAAGAGTACAGTTTTGCAGTTCTCTGCTGTGTTTTCAAGGGCCTTTTGCCAGTGCAGCTATGTTAGAGATCACATCTCATTGCAATCTGACTGATGTGGCTAAACCAGCAAAGGTTAATAGTGTGGATCTCAACTGAAGCAGCAAATGACTAATTCAGCAGTAAGTTTAAAAAATTGCTGCACTGCCCAATAACTCAGTGCAATCTTCCATGTTCTGGATACATGACGACCTAAAGTATTTTTGGGGTTAAGAATTTCTTACAATCCTGCAAGTCAAACATTTAAGGCTTATGCATGTTGATTACAAATTCTGGAAAATCACACATCCATAGCTTAAGACACTACTTCCCTTCAAATGACCGTACTGACTTTTTGCTGAAGGCTGCTAATCATTTAACAGCTGTTCATTGAAAAATAAACAAATAAAAATCCCACGCACATCCATATGACTCACTGTCTTCAGTGCAAAGTGAAATCCAGTGCAAAATGAAACCTAAATCCATCCCTGCCCCCTCATTCTCTTCCTCACTGGCACTTGAAACTATCCCTGGATTTTACCAGTATAATGAACATCCTTTTCCACTGACACTGGTGCAAAGACAACGTTGTCAGGGAGAGGTAGAGTAACACCATAGACCATTACTTCTGTTTATTAAGTGAGTGTCTCTCTCAGACCCTATTCCTGTTTATTAACCCAGGGATTTAAGAACATCTCTGCCACATATATGGGTAGATATGTTCCATATATGGAAGTTATAATAGAGACTGAATAAGTTATAAAACACGCTTAACTGAAGAATATGGAGAAACTGGAAATGAATGGGTTAGTATTGCAATTCAATTTGTTAAAAATAGGTAACTTCTATAGGAATATGTGTTTCCCTCCTTCTCATCTGTTCATGTTGATCCTTAGAAAAAGAGCAGGAGAAAATGCTAGTGGAAATAATTGCTACTCAATGAAGAGAATAATTTACTCTTCACTATTCTGTAAGTAAACTAAGCTAAGTTACATAAAATCTTTTTCTAAAACTCTTTTGTTTGAAATGAAAATATACAACCCTGAAACCAGAAAAATGTGGGGGGTTTCATCATAAACATATTTTATAAATCAGGTCACTCATGAGTTTGTAGTCTTTCACTGGGAGAGAGAAAGGAGGCTGTAACTAGAGTAAGATATATATGACTGTATTGTGAGATTGCCTAATAAACAGGTATGTCTTTCCTATCCTAGACCTGCTTCTCAGATTCCAGAAAGGCTGCTGAGCCTCAAATTTACATGGCCTGTAGCTTCCTAGATTGATACCTTTTTTGCTGCAAGGTTCCTAAGGATGACTTTTATTCCTCTAGCACTGATGACCACATCCTTCTCTCACACAAAGCCACAGCTGAGGCCAAATACAGTTCTATCAATGCGGGCTTGTTTCTGTTTTGGTTTGGTTTGGTTTGGTTTGCATTTTTTGTTGGTTGGGGTTTTTCTTTTGTGGCAAGTTTCTAATGACAATATATTTCTGATCTTGTTTTTCTGTATGATATTGTTTTCATGGTACCTAACGCAAACTAAAAAGGAAGAAACTGAACGGGAAAAAAAATAGATGAATAAACACAAACATAGAAAGAGAATGAACATTTTCACCAAATTATCTGATTAAATGATGTGGCCTATCATGTCACTGGGGAAAAAAGGTTGTAAAATTTGACCTAATTTTTTTGGGGGAGACTTAAAAAGTACATAAAATCAAACAATCACAGCATACCTAAATTTAAATTTAGAACAAGTTTGGCTTTCTTCAGTTCCAAGGTGATATAGTCTCCTTGCTGTCCTTCTCCGTGAAAGATTACACCTTCACTTTCAGAGGTTTTAAATTTCAGAGAGATGACATCTTTCAGTGTTTTCATTTTCTTGTTCCTGAATCTGTATGGTAACACTACATGGCCATCAAAATTTATAACATCAGCCCCTAAAGGAAAAAAACAAATAACATTGTTGATGAGTGATTATATATTCCTGTGGCCACTAGCAAAACAGACATGTAATATGTAGATTGTACCTGAACAGAATAAAAAATGTGCAAGTGTGATATGCATTGTAAATACATTTTCTCTTGACCATAATTTAATACTATAAAAATTAGGAACTAGGAAGGATATAAATTTAATATATATGTCATTAAAAGGATTTGGGAATACAAATACTACAACTGAACTCAATGCCGTCCTTTTTTTTTTCTTTTTTAATATAATTACTGTCATGTACATTTTCCTAATTCTAATTGAAAATGAAATACAAACCTCTGAGTGGACATTAATAATTCATTTGACACCTCTTTAAAATCCACTCTAAGTATCTGTGAGGCTTGTAAACAGTCAAACATAAGCCCAAAGAAAGTGTAACTTTACTCCTGGAGAGATTCTGATTTTACTCCAGAGGAAAATTTTTCACAATAAGAACAATCAGCCATTGAAACTATCTCCCCAGGGAAGTGTGGATTCTCCAACAATGGACACTTAAGATAAAGCTGGACAAGGTGCTAGGTCACTTGCCAGAGCAGAATCAGCTAGACTAAATCACACAGGAATGCATCCAGATGGGTTTTGAATGTCTCCAGAGAAGGAGACTCCACAACCTCTCTGAGCAGTCTGTTCCAGTGCTCCATCACCCTCACAGTGAAAACGTTTCTCCTTATATTCACATGGAACTTCCTATGCTACAGGTTGCACAAGGTCATCTTGTCTAGATGAGTGCATTTGTCTAGATGGAGCTTTTGCCAGGAAAGGTTGAATCAGATGAACCTTGAGGTGCCTTCCAACCTGGGATTCTGTGATTTACTGCTATTGAGTAATTAACACAGATGAGTCTTCTAAAACTCTATTAAAACACTTAGTACACTATGCCTAAACAAACTGCAGGTATTTTAATTTGATTTACATAACCAGCTGATTATGCTAAAATTTTTTGACTGTTCTTATAACATATGCCAAAAATTTTAAAAATATCTATTTTCAACTAATATCTGAAATAGTATTTTACCATATGATTCATAGAAGAGCCTAAACAAATGTGTACATCCATAGCTGTTTTGAGAATTTAGGAACCACCAAAATGGTCTCCAGCGTCAATTTTTAGTGCCCCCAATTGCTATAAAAGAACTGTTTATGTATAGCATCTGTAGAGGTTGCTTTTTCACAATTTATAATTTCCAGAAATACTCTTCACAGATACATAAAAGCCACTGGAGTGTCAAAGCTGACCATTCTATCAAGCTGATGCTTTATGATGTTTAGCATTTATTTTCTAGAGAAAAGGATGTAAAACCGAACCAAAATTTCCTAAGTGATTCCTACCTCATAGTTCAGTCAAAAATTCCACAACTCATCTTGTATTCATTAACTGCAACACACCCAATTAGAACTAAGACTTGCAGTCATGTTGATTAAATGTTTATTCATACACCCTCATATCAGTAATCATAACAAGGTTTCAAATATAAAGACCAACACATAATGCTTCCATCATTCAGGATTTTTCCCACTAATCACTAATAAACAAACAACTCTTTATTATTTCCAGGTCATTTGTTTTGTAGGAACAATGATTCTGTGTATGCTGCTATAGTATATGATACCTGTTCCTGGTTGATATAACCATTCGTACTCTGCACATCTTTAATAAATCTCTAAGTATAATCACAATAGAGTCATTATACTTAGTTGACACAAGCTGTTGACTCTCTAGGGATTATTTCAAACTGCAGAGTTTAGCTACCTTGCAGAAACTATGTTTCTAGTTCCTAAGAATGATGCGGGGGCAAGATGATAGTGTACAGTTGTTGACTTATACATCCACCTAATTTATACTAAAGGCAGAATTATGGCTATCAGTGCAGCACAGATCATGAGAGCTTGTCATTTACCTTCGCAGTTCTGCTGCTTTTTAAGACTGAGTTTTAAACATAAGTATTTTTTTCTGTAAACCAGCATCAAGTATATGTATTTCAGAGTCTACTCAACATCAAAACATAAGACATGCTATCTCATACTCATAATCACAAACGGGTCATTAGTATTAGTGGAAGGATGTAAAAAAACCCTGTTACTTCTGAAAATTGCTCTGCTCACCTTTTCAAGTTAGATCAGTATATCATATCTGTTTTATCAGAATACAGCAACATATAATAGAAATAGAGCTTTTCTTTATAAAGCATACTTTACAATAACCGTTCCAATAATAAATTCTTTTAAACTCTGAGTTCAGCCTGACCTGGTTCCTCTGAATAATAAATTCCAGGAATGTGAATCAGTTAAAAATTAAATATCGGAATGACATATTCGTAGTGCAAGAATCAGCTATCCGCATGGAAGGAGTACATATTTTCTCACACACAGATGCTGATGTTACTCTCAGAAATGAGACCACCCTAGTTCAAATTCTAAGCCTGTATTCAGAAGCAACAGTATGTGAGTTTTAAATCCTCATGATTCAGAAAAATGCATTACTTCTGCAGTTTGTTTTGAAAAGGAAGGAGGGAAGGGAAGGGAAGGGAAGGGAAGGGAAGGGAAGGGAAGGGAAGGGAAGGGAAGGGAAGGGAAGGGAAGGGAAGGGAAGGGAAGGGAAGGGGAAGGGAAGGGAAGGGAAGGGAAGGGAAGGGAAGGGAAGGGAAGGGAAGGGAAGGGAAGGGAAGGGAAGGGAAGGGGAAGGGAAGGGAAGGGAAGGGAAGGGAAGGGAAGGGAAGGGAAGGGAAGGGAAGGGAAGGGAAGGGAAGGGAAGGGAAGGGAAGGGAAGGGAAGGGAAGGGAAGGGAAGGGAAGGGAAGGGAAGGGAAGGGAAGGGAAGGGAAGGGAAGGGAAGGGAAGGGAAGGAAGGGAAGGGAAGGGAAGGGAAGGGAAGGGAAGGGAAGGGGAAGGGAAGGGAAGGGAAGGGAAGGGAAGGGAAGGGAAGGGAAGGGAAGGGAAGGGAAGGGAAGGGAAGGGAAGGGAAGGGAAGGGAAGGGAAGGGAAGGGAAGGAAGGGAAGGGAAGGGAAGGGAAGGGAAGGGAAGGGAAGGGAAGGGAAGGGAAGGGAAGGGAAGGGAAGGGAAGGGAAGGGAAGGGAAGGGAAGGGAAGGGAAGGGAAGGAAGGAAGGGAAGGAAGGAAGGAAGGAAGGAAGGAAGGAAGGAAGGAAGGAAGGAAGGAAGGAAGGAAGGAAGGAAGGAAAGGAAGGAAGGAAGGAAGGAAGGAAGGAAGGAAAGGAAGGAAGGAAGGAAGGAAGGAAGGAAGGAAGGAAGGAAGGAAGGAAGGAAGGAAGGAAGGAAGGAAGGAAGGAAGGAAGGAAGGAAGGAAGGAAGGAAGGAAGGAAGGAAGGAAGGAAGGAAGGAAGGAGAAAATTATCTACAGTAATATCAGTCTGTTACCATGAAAATAATACTTCTCGAAATATTCTGTACTTTGCTATACATATTATACTCTCTTGAATCTACATAAAACTGCTTTGAATGAATGCTACAAGTCAAAGAAAATTGATGGACATTACAGTTTAAGCAACTTTCGAAACAAATACACATCATTAAAAATATGATTGCAAATAAAATGTCAGAGATTAATTTCCATTCACATTTGTTAATTTTACTTTCTTGTAGTTATATGAACATCTATATGGAGCCTATCATCTTTCCCCTAAGGCCAGTTGGCACATCCACAAAAGTTACCTGAACAGTTAAGCATCTGATCCAGAGCTGATCAGAACAATGACTTGCCTTCTGTATGTGAGTCCACAACATGTAACCCACGAAAAGGCAAGCATCCATTTTGTACCTGTGCCATTGTTGCAGTTATGCATACATGTTCTTCATATAATTAATTGAAGCAGTCACACATTTTACAAAAGCTGCTTAAGAGTAACATGTTTTTCCAAAACGTGGCCGTGAATCACCTTGTTTTGAAAATAATTCAATTAAAACAAGAAACAGCAGTAATCTTTGATTAAGTAGCTTTTTTTTATGCATAGCTGTGCTGGTAGCATACACATAGGTCTGCATGATAATTCAATCACCTAAAGATTACATAGCAATTATATTTAAGAGTTATCATACATAGAACTGTGGTAATGACTTGTGTTTCTTCTATGATGACACTGCTATTTCATGTCATGATAATTACCATGATGTGGAATGGTACTTAGACAGTAAAGCATATAATTCCTATAATTGCAATATAAATATATATTTTTTTCTCATCCTTAGCCACTGAACTACCAGCGTTAGTAGGAGAGGGACTTAAGCCATCATATACAGTATATTCACCTAAATTCAGTGACATCTGACTGTTCTCAGAGGCTACTGCTACAATGGGGGAAATGTTTGGGGGTTTTTTAAAGTACCAAAAAAGACTGAGAAAGAGGGGAAGAGGGTAAAAGGGAGAAAGTACATAATGGCAGGAAAAAAACCCTGACAATATATATACATATATATTTTAAATGACATTTAAATGGGAAGTACAGTTCTGATTAATTTTATTTTTATTTTTTCCCTATCGCATTTTCTACAATATGGATGTTCTGGATAGCAATGTTGGCATCTTAAAAATATAACACCACTTTCAACTGGATAGGAAGGTGTGTCAGGTCTTATCCCACTGTATGGCTGAGACACCACATTAAAACCATCTAATGTAATAGCACTGCCACATTCAATTTTCCTCAAAAAAAGATAAAGTCAGAATGCCTTAAAAATACCAACAGCAAATTGTGTGACCAATGTCAATCATTCCCAAATAAGTCATCAGTTACAGGTCTTCCTACCTACACTTTCATCCTATACTTTTGACTAAATGCAGGATTTGGTAAAATTTGGTGATGGAATCAAATCTGTATTAAGATATTTTCTTTGGTGCTCCAAATTAATTAATTAATTTTTAAGAAACAACTTAAAATAAGACTCAAGCTCCAGAATTCTCTATTATGTCCCTTTCTGGTGAGAGAAATTTAACTATCCTCAATGTCAGCATTGAAAGATGAAGTTTTCATTCACAAAGACAACACCGAGACTTCAGACTTCAGCCCGTCTACTTAGCTACTTTGATCAAGGTACTGCCTGGAATCACTAAAAAATGCCTGCTATCAGACACAACAAAATAACACTGATTAGAACTAAGCAGAGCAGCAAAATACTTTCCAGAAAATACTTACCATAGAGCAAAGTAAATCAACGCTATTAATTGCAAATTTATTATATCCACATATTTGTAAATTGCTAATAATCTCAGAATGGCTGACTCTGCAAAGCCTGTACAGAATATTTCGCTGAGATTAGAAATACAAAAGTTCTGTACTACTGATCCACAGCAACCATTGGTGAAATTTTCTCACTACATTGTCTCAATTTCATCTGCTTATGTCCCCAGGGAAGTGGTCACAGCACTGAGCTTTGCTGAGTTCAAGAAGCATCTGTATGATGCATTCAGTCACGCTCTCTGATTTGTCTGGCCCTGTGTGGAGCTGGGAGTTGGACTTGATGATACTTATGGGTCCATTCCAACCCAGTATATTCTATGATTCTATGATTCTATGATCTGTTCAGATTAAAAGATTTCTAGGGAAATGGTCTTCACTTCTAGAATTCTTTTCCAACCCAATAATGTGAGCCTTCTGGATGATGCACTAATTGCAATAAATAGTAATAACCATGCACTGAGCATCTATCGTCTGAAAACATCAGTGATACATCAAAGGATCTCTAGCTAGGCCAAAGTATTCCATATATACAATTTCATTTGCTGTAGCTTTTAGTCGTGGGTACAAAAAATCATTAAGACAAATACAGACATATAGACTGTAAATAACAGACTAATAATAATAATAATAATACAGACTGTTTATAACAGTGCATTATTTACATATTTAAGAGCAAAAATTAGGTTTTTTACTAAGGAATAAGGCTCAAAATAATTTTTAAAAACCCAACCAACCCAAAAAACACTCATTTTGTTATTATTCAGCATAAATTACACAGAAATCACTTCAGCAGACCCTAATCTACTTTTTCAGCAGTCCAAAACACTGTCAACATGATAGCATGTCAAATTTGCCACTGGAGTCTTTGCACCTCAAATCTCAATAGCACTAAATTAGCTGAGCTCATGTTAGAGATGCATTACTACATCTCACTGCATGAGAAAAATAAGGAAGCCACTTCCCAGCCCAGAAGTCAAAACATTGCCCCCTCTTTTATGTTTTTTTACAATGAGGCAGAGAGCCAAAGGTACCATGTTTCAACATTGCCTTCAGGCACTGCAGTCCAGCTGTAAGGACATGGGTAAATAAGTGGCTTGAATTCTGCTGCAGAAAAATTGACACTGCCGTTACTCTCTTTTTCATAAGCCAATACATCTGCCAAAGCCAATACATCTGCCACAAAGGCAAAAAAAACCAGATACAGATGTATCTTGCATACACAATAATGTATACCTCTTCATAGTCTAGAAGCATAAGGCAAAGGAAAATCAATTTTAAGTTTCTCTTGCCTCCTTAGCTTCAACTGCACTGAATCTGAACCTTGTTGCTGTCACTGAATCCAGTCCTATGTGTTGTCAATGCTTGAAAAGGTAAAAAAAAAATACATTTGCTATGAAGTTTGGAATTTTTCCTTGCTTTTCTTTACATTAGACATAATGTAAATATGGCAATGCAGTATCAAAGTAACAAAGAATGTTTTCTCCAGGTGTCTTGTTAATCTGTGGGTAAAAGGCAAAAACTTTATTCTTCTATTTTATACCTGCCGAAAACTCTGGAAGTAAATCTGTGAGGAGGTATTCCCTAAGGTGGTGAGAATTCTTTGCAAAGCACCAGATGCAATAACCACAGAAGATATGCCAACAGCACTCCTTAAAGGATTTTTTTTTTTCTGAATTTCAAAGCACAGGCATTTCTTCCTATTATTCTCATCACTGTTGTTATTATAATGCTAGTATGCTATTACTAATGTTGCTAGCTCTTTACCACATGTCTGTAAACATGTGGTTCTTTGCCTTGGATAATTTACTGTCTAATAAGAAGCAAATACAACAAGTCAAATAAATAAACAGTGAAGGAAGAAAAAATATGAAGAAAACTAATCTAATAACCATGGTTAAAACTTGTCTCTCCCTGTTTTTTTCAGCAGGACAATTGGGTTATTTTTCTAATCTGTGTAGCTATTAAACTACATTGCCACAGAAGTTAATTGTTGATTAACATAATCTTTATGTGATGAGTGTATACACTTGTGCAGTGTCCTGCAGAGTTACACCTAAATTCTGGTTTGTGTCACATAAGATAAAAGCAAGTTGTTAGGAAAAATCCGTGGGTCTGGCAAGGCATTAGTTACAGCATACACAGAAGAAAACACTAAAACTTATGAAGAAAGCCTTAGTAACTCAGACTAAGCCTCCAGATATGCCACAAAATTATTATCTTAAGGACATGTACAACTAGGATGATATTTCAAGTACTTAACTCTATGGTGGATTTTTTTTTTCTGCCAGTTCTCATATAACATGAGTAAATTTCAAGTAAATTTCCTTTCATTAATTCTTCAGATTTCAAAAAGACAACTTCATTTAAAAAAAGCCAATGAGAACTTTAAAAAAATATGCTCTGCTTGCTTGTTCTATAAATTGGATAAATAGGGGAATGAACATGTTTGTAGTATATATTGCAATTCAGCTTTAAGGTTATGCATCCTAACCACACTTTACAAACTTAGGCAATATTGAATTATATGCTGCTAATAGTGGACTAATAACAGTACCAGAGAGAACTGAGTTAAAACTTAATTCAAGGTAATCTTCAGCTCAGATAAAACCTATTCCTTCCATAATCGACTGTGGTTGTGACTCCAGAAAGTTAAATGCCATGAATTGCGTGACATACAGTTTATCCAAAAAACTGTTCATGGGGAAGACAGAAGACTGAGCAACAAGAAAAATACAGCCTCCATCGCAATGTGTTTCTCTGCCTAATTAAAATTATGTAACTGCTTAAAACATGAGTTTTGGAATATTTTTTTTTCCAACTAGAAAAACTCTGAGGTTACTTTTGTATTTTAGTGACATTTTTATATACAAGGCTTTCTTTTTTCTTTATATATAAGGTTTTCTTTTCTTGATGAATCCTGAGATTGAAGGCCTGGGTATTTTCAACTATTTCAGAACTACACAGTGCAAAATAAACTCTGTAGTCTTCATCACCTCGAAGTTATACTGACCCAAACAGTATCTGCATTCACCACTGATGAAGTGAGAGGTGATAAAATCATTCCTTTTTAGCAAAACCTACTCCAATGTTTCTGGCTGCTAGTTGACAATTTTCCAGGTCATAGAACAATGTTATTCACCAAACGGACAAAATAGAAGCAGTTTAATACATGAGGTTTTATACTTTAAAAAGTTTTCATATATATATAGAATTACAAGAGTCATTTATGCTTGTAAAAGTTAAAATTCAGGCATCTTGCAACTATGCACTAGAAGCAGTAAAAGTTTCTTTATGATTTATTATTCTCTGGCAATGGTAATTCCAAATAGATTTGGTAAAATAAAATACATGTATAATTGAAATATTTTAAAGAAACTTAGCTTGTATTTTATCACACTGATTTACAAGTCAGAAGCCTTTCTCACAATCTTAAATACATTTAGTTCTATCTTTCATTGCGAAACATGTCCCTTGACACTGGATCTCAATGGAAACCTTAAAGTGTAATTAATTAAACTCTAAAACCAGGTACAGTAAAGAACTTAATTCACTTGAAAATAGCTAGCCTCTACTAATGTTTTCACTGTTTATTAAAAGAGTAAATCACAGGAGCTCCAGGTCAATAAAAAAGGACAATTCTGACTCTCATACAGTAAAACAGGTCTCAGTGCTTATTAAACTGCTGAGCTCATTCATTACTTAATGAAAAAAACTACAGTGAAGAAAGAAGCTGTATCATGTCATACATTTACACTCAATTTGCTTGGTGAATAAATGCGCTACAAAATGGACAAGACAATCTATTAAAACATTAAGGAGACGGATGACTAGCCAGAGCCCTTGTTTTAATGTTTATAGCTGCATGAAAATAGGAAGACGCACCGTTGACCTACAAAATACTGATTTAGAATCCCTCTTTCTAGCTTCTTTTTGAGCTGATGCCACCCAATGCAATCATCTTTTAATGTCTGGATGCTCTAAGAATAATCATTACTCAAGGCCAAATTCTTCTTTCCAGCTCACATTTTATCCTTCAGTCATATAATTCCTCTAAACACATATTCTTTACTTCTTCCAACCATGGAGCTCATATCTAAATTGAACAATCAAAGGGTGCTGCATAAACACTGAGTAGCCTCCCTTCTGTTGAAGACACACAAATATGTGTCATCAAAGGCCATTTTCTAATGAATGTATAATTTTCCCTTCTTTATTCCAACTTTGACACTGCTACTAACTCCATCTTGCTGCACCACTTTAGGAAAAGAGACACTAAAATGGAGCATATTGTTATTTTCAGCTACTGCATTTCAATTAAATGTGATGAGTTAACAGAGGCAAATCCTTTAATATATATGATAGTGGAACCAATCTGTGTGTTTATAAGACAGTTCATTTTCACTGTCATATTTCCAAATTACTCACAACCAAACATCCTGTGTTAAGCAAGCATCAGAAAAGCAGACCACTGGAACTCAGTGTTGGGCAAATAATTTAAGGTTAGCAATTCAGTCAATTATTTTTCCCTCTCCTTGCCTAACATCTAACATACCTAAGACCATGTTTATCTCTAATGTTTTCTTTACTCAGTGTCATCTTGCACATTTTCAGGTAAGAAAAAAACCCAGTGTCTAACTACTAAAATTTGAGTCCCAAAGTCTATTATGCATGGATCATATGGTGAACTTAATGGCAGACAAATATGGTGTTTTTCTATTTCCTTGTATGTAACCTAATGTCTGTAAATTAAAACCCCCAAGCACTCATATTCAAGGTTCTAAGTCAGGGCTTTATTTTCATATCATCTAAGTTGATTTAATTGTGCTTTGATTCAGTGAAAGTTTAATCATTTAAGATGGAGATGGGCATGCTATTGTAACAAGGCATACTAGTCCAATTTTAAGTGAATGAGTGTTTTATTTGAATAACTCTGTTTACACTCCACAGAAAAAAAAAAATTCCACAAATAATAGAATATCATAGAATATCCTGAGTTGGAAGGAACCCATAAGGATCATTAAATCCAACTCCTGGCTCCACACAGGGCCAGACAAGTCAGATCATGTGACTGAGTGCATCATCCAGAGGAGCCTGTTCCAGTACACAAGCACCCTCTCAATGAAGAACCCCTTTCCTAACAGTCAGTCAAAAACTCCCATGTCGAGCTTCGTACCATTCCCTCGGGTTCTATCTACTGGTCACCAAAGAGAGGAGATTGGTGCCTGCCCCTTCCCTCCCCTTTATCAGGAAACCATAGACCTTTTCTCCAGATTGAACAAACCAAGGACTTCAGCCTCTCCTCATACGATTTCCCCTCTAGATCCTTCACCACCCTCATTGCTCTCCTCTGGACACTATCCAAAGTTTTATGACAGTTAGCCTAGCAGTGTCTGAACCATTGCCATTAATGAAAATATTAAACAACATCAGCTCCAGAGCCAGATTCATGAGACGCTACAGTAGCTGCATATCTGGTAAGCCTTCCTTCTCTCCATGCTCTGTGCTGACAGATCTACAGGTATCAGCTACTTGCACTTTCTTCAGCTAAATTGCATCTACATCATTTTAATACTGTTTCCCATGTGGCAGTGTATGAAATGCTTACTGAAAACCATATATTTTTATGATGAATTCGGTATCATCATCCCTCCTCAGCACAGCAGGGGAGGCACAGAGGAGGTACTCACACATGGCCAAGAGCAGTTCAGCAAGCTGAACTTTGCTCTTCTGGGAACATGTATGGCACTAAACTGTGGTCAATGTTCAAAAAGCAGAGCTATACAACTGCCACTGGCTTCTGGGGCAGAGGAACCAACCCACAAAACAGGCCCTTTTTCTGTCCAGGTTTTCAGAAGGAATCCACGTATTCTAATAGTGATAAATACTCATTACAAACTTTGAACATGTTATTGCCTCAAGGAAAGCAAGAAAACAGCCTATAAAAAACAGATGCATTTTCTCCTCTAGGGTTTCTTAGCCTGTTGGTATCACTCACTGCCAATCTCTCTGACAGTA
Organism: Laterallus jamaicensis coturniculus; assembly: GCA_022605575.1. Classification (NCBI taxonomy): domain Eukaryota; kingdom Metazoa; phylum Chordata; class Aves; order Gruiformes; family Rallidae; genus Laterallus; species Laterallus jamaicensis. The sequence continues at coordinate 5,604,704 of JAKCOX010000031.1, read as the reverse complement.
GTACACATAAGAGGAACTTTAGTTGGATGAAAAGGATAATAAATGTTAGTCAGCAGAAAAACCCCACACCTAGCATCTCAGACCACCTCTTAGTTTGTAATGATATCATGGTGCCCTGCTTTGTTGTTCTTGCAGAGCTGTCATTTCTTCTGCTCCCACTGTTTCATGAATGCTAAAATGATTCAATATACAGCAATATGAAATCTTCACTCCCCACTGCCAGACATGACTTATCTCTACCTTCTAACAGGCTTTACAGTGTGAAGATTCTCTGGTGTTGCAAAGTTTAAGACCTAAAAATTCTGCACTTGCTAGAACATTTCTGAAGTGTCATTCTTCAGCATGTGTTTGCTTATGGCATATCAGCTGTTGCAGCCGGCTGTTCCTCCCCTATGAATTGTAGCATGTATTTCAGCCTTCCCTGTGCAGACAGTGCCATCGATTTTGGAATAGTCTTCATCACTAAGAGCTGAAAAAGCCAGAAGGATTAGAACTTCTTCTGAGGAAGAGTATCAGGAACTCCCTCACATCCGATTAACATGGATTAAGGTACAGCAGCACACAAAATACCACCACAAATACTGAAATACATTACTGTTGCTATATAAGTTCTTCATCATGGCTACTGTTTTGCTTTTTCTGGCCTGGGTTAATTAACTTAACTTTTCAAACTCTTAACTACAGACCCTAGAATCTAAAACTATTGCTTTGTTTCAACCATTTTTTGAGGTGACTGCCTGTAAAATTACAGGCTCCTGACAGAGCCTTTAAGGTGAAAGAGACAGTTATATGTTATCTTAAGACCAACCAGGTAGGCAGCTTTACTTACAATTAGAAGCTTTCCTTGCATTCCAGGATCTCTAAATTATATGGCATCCTCACAAGCCTCTGGCCCAAGGAATTAAAAGAAAGCACACCTTCTTAATCAAAACAGCACATAAACAGCTCTGAGCCCTCATGCCATCAACTCTTCCAGCTTAGAAAAAAACCCAAAATTTAGGTAGGGGTTGGGTTCAGCTCTCATGGCCTGGAGAAGGAACTGAGGGGACAGCCTAGAGGAACAGGCAGGAGATAACTCAGCAAAAACGCCAGGAGTTGGCTGGGGAGGCAACATGGGGCTCTGAGCTGCCTGTTAGTGGGGACATGCAGGGCTCTGCAGCTGACTTGGAAAGGGCCTCTCACCAGAAAAGCAAGCCGATCCTGTGCATAGCATGGGCCTCTCCCCATAGCAGGCCAAGCTCCCAGAGCAGCCCATCAGGCTCCCCATGTTCATCACCACTAGCACCAGTTAACAGACTGGATCACTAACTCCCTGAGTACCGGGCGGCAATGGCAATGCATCCCAATAGGTATGTACAAAATCCTCAGATTATGGTTTCCCATATATGGCAGTCTGACCCTTTCTGGAGGCGAGATGCCCACCAAAGCCGCTCTATCACTCCCTTTTTCAGCTGGACAGGGGAGAAAATATATATTGAGCGGCACAGGAGTCAAGATAAGGACGGGGAGACATCATTCTACAATTAGTGTCACGGGCAAAACAGGCTCAACACACAATAAAGGAAACAAAACTCTCTAATTTATTAGACTCCACTACACACAGTGAAACCAGAGTCAGGTAATGAGAAGTACAAGCAGATCTTAAAGCACTTACTTCCACCCCTCCTTTCTTAGCAGACTTCAGTTTAGTCATGATTTCACTCCCCTCTTCCCCCCACCCATTGTGGCACAGGGAGGGGCAGGGACAGGGGAATGGGGCTTTCAGTTTCTCATGAGCTGTACACTTTTCCCCTCACACTCTTCCCCTGTTCCACCCACAGGAGACAGTCCTCCACTAACATCTCTAATGTGAGTCCTTTCCCACAGGGATTCAGCTCGTCACCAGCTGCCCTGGCATGGGTCATTTCTATGGGGTACAGTCATAGAATCATAGAATATCTCTCAGTCTCTCAGGCTCAGACTGTTACATCATGGTCTCCCACTCAGTCACAAACCCTGCCCCCAGCAAAGCTGCTCCTGTGCAGATCTGTCTCTCTCTCACATCTGTGTCCTCTGTCCCACTCCATGTGTGGAAGTGCTGGTAAAGGCTTGCTCCAACTCTGGTCACAGAATCTCTGTGGGTCTCTGTTCTCTGTCATCTTCCATGGGCTGTAGGGGAATCTTGCCCTCTGGCACCAGAATTGCATCCTCCCCTCACTTCTTCACCAACCTTGGTATCTGCAGAGCTTTCTTACATCTTCTCACTCCCTTCTTTGACAACAAAAAGCAGTTGCTAGTGTTTATTTTCCTCTTAAATATGATTCCTAGAGGCGCTATGACTGGTGCCGATGGGCCTGGCCTTGGTCAGCAGTGGGTCCAGCCTTAAGTCGGCTGGTCTTTACTCTGTTGGGCCCAGAGAAAGCTTCCTGCTTCTTCCCAAAGAAGCCACCCCTGCAGCCTCCCCCTCCACCAGAACCCAGCCATGCAAAACTACGGCAGCATAGAAGGAAGCTTGAGGAGAACACAGATGACAATCCCAAGTCCGGGAACTACTTGCTCTTTCCCTACCAGCTTGAAGGCACGTAGTAGCTCTGTGGCATGGACTGCATGACACTGGCATCTCAAGGCCATGAAGTCACCATGAGACTCAACAATGAATGTCAGTGTGGTCTTACAGTAAGACTCTCTGTCCCTGCTGAACACTGTGTAAGCAAACCTGATGAGGTTCAGCAGAGTTCAGGACAGAAAATGTCTTGACTGACACATCAAACTGCTTGCTTAAAGGTTGGAGAAATACAAGTTAAACCTTTCGCTCGAAAGAGGAGTCAGATTAAGGAAGGAAATGGCATTTTTGGTTAATCAGTTTGACCTGTCTGGAAGGCTCATAATGCAGTAAGAATAGATTTTCAAGAAAGAAAGTTCTCCAAAATCCATTAAATTTTATTATTTTAAAAAATAAAGGAAGGCTGCATAAGAGTATACATATAACTTCTCTTTTAGATGGGAGGATTTTTCTTGTTGAAACCATTAACACATTATAAAAGGCAGCCAAACAATGTTTGAAATTATTTGAAACAATATTTTCTTTCAGTCTTCAAATAATTCAAGGCATTTTCAGATACTGCAATACATTTGTCAATAGTTATTTCCAAAAACCCGCTAACGAGTGTATCTGCATCTTTAAAACGAGTCAACCAGCTCTGTATGTCAGCGACTCTCACTACAGCAAATAGTGATGTTCACACAATGGATGAAACTTCATAGCTGCTACTTAGGGTATAATTCATTATGTTTAATAAGCAAAGGGAGAATAACAGTCAAGATTGTTCCAGGTGGGTAAGAATTGCATGCAAATGTGTATAGGCAACTCCCTCCAAGTTCACAAGATGCTGCTATTCAATCACAAAGCAATGAATGCTAAACATGAATGAAAAAGGAAGAGGCTTTTTTTAAAACTCAGATATGGAAAACTAATTCTACTGCAAAGAATTGCCATATTTCCTTCTTTAAAATTACTCTTCTTTTGTGCTAGAACAAGGCATTCAGAGAATTTTTTCTTATGGAATCAGTTGTGATGAATCCAGTGTTTGAACATTTTTATTCACTCTTTATTCAGGGAATATTTTTTTAATAAAAAATCAAATATGTAAAGCACGTAGCAGATAAATCTCTTATGGTTTACTACATTGAAGTACAACCTGATCCAATATGCAATATGATAGTCACATATAGTATGCACACATGTACTGGATTTGGTTTGTAAAGGAAAATTATTTCCTTCGGGGTTTAACAAATTATTGTTACATGCATATATACAGGATGGGAGAAAAGAGTTTCTCTAAATGGAGAAAAATTAACTAAGGTAACAAATAATGGAAGCATAAGGTTTTGTGAGCTCTCATGTGGCAGCATCCTAAAAAGAAATACAAATGCCAAATACAGACACCATTCACAAAGAATTTTTCTGGATATTTTAAAATATGAGTCTTTGGTAGATGAAAATTGGTTATAGGTTACAAACCTGACAATTCATGTCTAGTTTCTGCATGTAATAGCTCTTTGTCTAGTCCAGGCCATTATTCCTCTTGCCCAGCAGTTTTTCTTTATTGCAAGCATTGCTGAAGCAGCAGGAAAATATCCCAAGTCAGCTTCTGGACTTCTAACTTTCTTAAGACAGTATATGAGAAACTAGTCTTTTAAACACTGGACTTACACCAGCGAAGGTTTAGGCTTCATTCTGTTTAACAAAGACAACTGACTAACTCTTACTCCATGCATCAATACTGTGTTAAGGAAAAAAAAATAAATCTAAACACACATTTGACTTTTTTTCCTCTAATGAGGCATAATAAATTCTGAAATAGTGGTTATGGTGTAAAGTTTTGGTTACTTATATAAATGTGTCTTTGATGTTCAAAAGCATTAAGCACAACCTTCTCTGTCAGAAATCAATAGGAGAAAAATAAACCATTTTATGTAAACATTTAAAATTGCAATCAGGTTCTTATGTGTTTACATAAATTTGAAAACTGTTGACTAATTACTGCTATCCAAGCAGCCATTTTCATAACAAATACAATAACAGATCCTAACAAAGAGCTATCTTCTGAGTCACTGGATGCCTCCTGCATATTTCAAAAAAAGAATAGGCCCTATCATCCACACTGTTTTCTGCTTACAGTCTTGAATAAACACACTTGATCACTATTGACTGAAATACAATAATTTAATTAAAAAATTAACAAAGACATGCTCTTAACTTTTACAGGAGTAGTGAAATTATTTTTAATCTTTGATTTTTACTTATGGTTTATGATCCATCAATCTCTGTGGGTTTTCATTAAAAAGTAACAATTGCTATCTGAAAACAGACCAACAAGGCAGTATTGTACAGATGAGAAATGCAGAAAATAATTTTTGTGTAGGAAATAAAGATGAGGTACTACTTGTACTTAATTACAAATAAGGTGAAAAAAACATTAGTGAGTAAAAATTCTGCTCTGCTTCAGGCAGCGAAAACTCATACTCACACTTGTTTTTCTTAACAAAAAATCTACTTGCTCCAATGAGTAGTATTTAAAGGTATTTTTGTGCAATCTGCATCTTTCATTTAACTTTCATTTTCAAGTCAACAAGCAAATGCACTCAATAGCAACAAATAGTAAACACTGTAGTTATGAACAATAAAAATTGTATGCAAAGCTGTTCTGGTGTACTTATTAATATCTGTGTTTACATCTAGGTAAGTCTGTCATTCTGATCTATCATTATGGCTTTGAGTAAATAGCTCTGCATCACTGAAATCTTGAAAATGAGTAGACTGGTGCATGTTACTAGGCTGCAAGGAGAAAAAAATTTTGAGCAGAAAAATAACATTTTGTTGTAATTGCTAAATTTGATTGAAAAGTGCCAATTCAGTGCCTTCTAGCAGACAGTCTGTATACTACTGCTCTTTTTTTGGCTTCTTTTTTTTTTTTCTTTTTTCTTTCAGCCCGTGGGGATCTTTTCCAGTGTTGTATTTCTTTACTCTTGTGCATAAATAATGAAAAGATTGTCCACTGTACTTTATAGATGTGTCTAGTTAGAAAACATAGCCACCATCTCCTACAACTGCTTAGGAAACAATTCTGATTTTTTGGAGGGGAGGAGGAGTAGGGAATTATTATATATTTAAAATCTAATATAAAAATTATATTTTTCTTTTATTATAAAAAATTATATTGGTAACTTTTGGTTTTGAATAAATTATGGAATTTCAAATTTTTTTTTTATGAACTGTTGTAAACTCCCAGATAAATCAGACACTACTTTATACTTGTATCAATACAATGTTTTTCCCACACAGAAAAATGGAAAGTTTTCAATCAGGCTTACGTCCAACAAAGAATAAAGACAAGGAGAACAAAAGGTAGATGTGCTTTTTTTTTTCCTTCAGGGTGCTATGAGAATTTTGCAAGATGCTTACGGTAAGGGATGAAGAAGTTTCAACAAATAAAACCCCATGCTGTTCAAATGACACGCATTACCAGCCACAATTAATTAAGGAGTTTACAACTGACCACTGTTGATGCTGAAGCTCTGCTTAATCTGAGATACCACATGATGGGGAATGGAACTAAAATTTCTTTCTGCTCAGCTTGACGGATACCAAACTACTGTTGGGACAATTCTGAGAAATAAAACTACTTCACAGACATACGCTCACAATGCACAGTTATAAAGCAATTTTCTATTTACTGCAACAAGTAGGAAGATGACACAATATTGAAATACACGGGTATTTCAAAGAGCTCTTCAGCAATCAACCTTTGGAAAAAAAACCCTGCATCTTTAGCTATACTGAAAATTATAAACTTAGAAGGTCTTAGACCACCTGTTCCTATTGACTTTGAATTCCTTTTCTAAAAAAAAAAATATTTTCTAACAAAATCTTATTTTTCTCACTGAATTTTCTAATTAAGCTTCTTAATCATACTTATTTTCAACATTTTATTTTTATATATAAGATGTAGTAGAAGTTAAAACAACCACCATCAACAAAATCCCAAACCCTTCCACTCATTCTTTTAGTAAGTCTGGGTCCTTCTGGGAGAAAATTTTATTCCTTTAAATTGTTTTCTTCCAAAGATCCTTGATCCCTTGGGGCACTGCTGTGCAGGCAGAAGAGTAATTAAAGCCAAGGGGAGATCAAATGACTTGTACACTCTTTTCATTCAGAGGTGCTTAAACTGCTTCAGATGGCCTTGTCTATACTGAAGAATTATTACAAGAAAATCCCATCACTACCAAAGCTGTTTCAGCTTTAGTAGTATCAGTATTGCTTTGAATTATAGAGCAGATTGCTTTGTAATAGCAGTACTTTCAAGCATATGTGCTCATATCCTATCTATGTTTGTTATGGCAGATTTTATTTGTTTATTGCACAATGTCCTTTAGTACAAACAACAATTGTTAGTATCTCTGAATCAATGGCAACCTTTATTCAGTCTTCTGCGCTTTTTGGGAAGAGCTTTGAATTTCTTCTGAACAGGTGAAACAACCCATTTAATAATATTGATATTTAAATTGACCTTTACAGAGACACCACAAATACAGTCTCACTGACAAAGGGGAGTGTAGTCTGAATTATCTATCCCTTCTTTTACAGAGTCTGTATACAACTGACTGAGAAACACATTTAGACTTGGTTCATACTCTTAAGAGCTGTAAGATCAATTATAGGATATTTTCCAGCTTCTTTTTAACCTTACCAAAGAAAAAAAATCTCCTCTTCTAGATATGCACCTTCAGAGCATGTGTTGCAGGTCAGTTTTGTAGCGGGTTTTTTTCTCAAGGGGCATATGAAACTGTGGCATCAAGCTTTTTGAGTTAGTATCTGCAATTCTAGTTTCTCATTGCCTAAAGTACTAATGGTAAAAATCTCACTGAACTCAACATGGAATTTCTCAGCTAGTCTATGTCCTTCATGTACCTAAGGACTTTCAGGTAAAAATGAAACAGTAAACCAATATAAAATACACAACTTGAAAGAGAAACTGTTATATACCTTGAAATAAAAAGAAACCTATTGGTCTACCAAGCCCAGCTCAGTTCAGCAGAGGATGGGAGGAAACATTTTACATAACTCCCTGAATAAATAATTACACAGCTCTCATCCCAATTATGACAACAAAAGACAATACTTTGATTCTTGTTATTGGGCCCTCATTACTCTGAGATTTTTCCTAAGAAAACTGGGTGTGATTACATTAGAACTGGTCAACTATGTTGCATAAAAGTTCTTATAAGCTTAGTGAAACTCATGAAACAGGTTACAGATCACTGAGCACAACTGGTGTTTCACATTTTCTTATTTTTCTACTCTCCTTTTTCTTCACTGTCTACCAGCATAATTGGCCCTTTTGCCCTCTATGTTACATTGTTGTGTTATTTGCATTTCCTACTTCATGCAGAGGGAACTGCCTAATTAGGATGACCAGAGTGAGCTTCTAGAGTATTGCTGATTAAAACGGTTAGTTTATCTGTTAATTAATGTGCTACTCTTTCCAATCTAATTAGGTTATTTTTACTGCAGAGATAAGTCAGTGAAGTCATTACAAAGAAATATGGTAGGACGAGGTTGGTGGGAGGCTCAGAAATATTTGTTAGGATTTGTTATGTATGATGTACATAGATTTGTTACCATCTCCTTGTACTCAAGCCCACAACCTTCTTTCCACCAGTAAGCTGCTTCTTCATCTCTGTTTCTGTCATGCCGTAGTTGGGGTTTTTTTCCTGTTTCTTCCGTAATTTTAATACCAAGGTTATATCTTTTTATGTGTTTGTACTTCATAATTAAGTGCCTTGAAGTTCATTTATGACTATTTTGAAGTCATACTAAGATGACACTTGACAGATACACTTCCAAAGGGCCAGAGTGCATGTACTCACAAGAACTGAAGATGAAGTCATAGTCTTGTATTTCATTTACAACATTCTACAAACATGAAAAATGCAAGATGCTGGCCAAGCCATGCTCCTCTTCTTAAGAATTAAGCATTCATTATGATTGCTTGTTTTCCAATTACCACCCAGGGGCCAGACCAACTGAGAGGCTGCTGGTGGTGGGGCATAAATTAAGATCCCACTGATCAGTGGTGTTCACACCTTTCAGGACTCACCTGGCAGGAAGTTTCTCTGGAAACAAGTGATATTACCCTGGATATCACTAAAAATTGATTTGTTACTCAATGATGCAAGATGGCAGAACTTCTGCTGTACTTATTAGAAAATTAAAATGACACATTTGATCAGATATTAGCCTTTGTATTTTTAAATATTATAAATAAAAATCTTCTTTTAAACTGAAATAAAATTATTTGTATTATTTTTGAATATTGAAAACAACCACTTAGCTAGCCATTGGTTCTTCTTGTAAGCAGTTGTATATATCATAAATGGTAATCTTGGAGTTTTGTTAATATTACTATGTAGGAATGATAATATATAAGGGTTTCTTCTGACTTGAAAAGTTGTGAAATGTCTGAAACTAAGGGGAATCTTACTTTTATCATTAAAATTCATAAATAAATACGATGAGCACAAAAAATAAAGTGGATCAAAAATGCAGTACATTTGTAAGAGCAGTTTATGCTATTTAGACTAAGTCTTTGGAAACCAAAGTATTTTATATGTCAAGTTATACATTGCACAGATCAGGATGAGGTGGGAACTGGTGCATCAGTGCATCTTGACTTACTGGAAACTAAGTTAATTTACAATGTTTTTTGATGACTCTATTCTCTGTCACTTAGAGTTGTTTTTTCTTCTATTGTAGACAGCTAAAATTCCATGAAAAAACAAAAAAAAAAGTCTCTCTGCAGTGGCACCTTGGATTTTTAGGCCATAATAATACTGAGCAACCTAATACATGGCTTAAACTATAATTCTGTGATTGCAATAAGACTTTGTTACCAGTCATATGGAAAGAACAAATCCTTCTCAAGAATGATTATATATTATTTTAATATTTTTTATTGAGTCATCTAATGAATTAGATCAAATGTCCAATAGCTTGATGGAAAATAAATGACAGCAATCAACTGGCACCACTGTCTTTTGGGATGTTGAATAGCTTATGCTGATGAAATACACTTAGAAATTCTGCTTTATTTTTCTCTAAAAGTTATTTTTGCTTGTTCTTGCCTACTAAGAAAGCTGTTTATTTGTAAAGCTGAGAATTTTTTAATGACAAGCTTAGTTTTGCAGTACAATTTTTTATAAAAACCTTAAAATTTTAAGGCAAAATATATATAAAACCAGAAGTATCGACCCTGTGCAAAATCTAAAATACTACATAAAATAGACTAGTTATTTGGAGCCATAAGAACAAAGAAAAAAGCATATTGAAATATTTTATTTTGTAATTACATATGGAAGTCTTTAATTTTTTCTTTGATAATATGTGGGCTTGTAAAATCAGGCCTAACTCATCTTGTATTCTGAATGTAGGAACAAATTCTACACATAATTTTGCTTCTTGAAAAACTGAAAATTACGTGCTTCACTAAACATATTTGCTATCTTCACAGGTGACATGTAGCTTATTACAGAAAAATATTTAAATCGTAACACCAATACAAGTGAAAGAGAAATTTATATCTGAAAAGCAAGATTTTTGGAACCTGGAAGAAAATTTATTGTGAACTAGATTGCTCTAATTAGCAATTGTGTGGTGAGAGACAAACTTTTTATTCAGCATCTGAAATAAAAATTTTTAATAATAGAGCAAATCCTGAAGATCAAGAATGACAGGTAGAAGGATTTTCCAAATTATGAAGACATACTCCCGTGTATAACCTTGAGAAAAGATGCATCTTTAAACAGCAATATGCTTGGTAGATATAGCCCTTAGTACTCCAATGTAAATAATTCCAAGAATTGTAAAGAACAGTTTATCTTAGTCTAAAATAAATACTGCTAGCAAAGGCAATGTTCTCAACAACTCCAATAAACAACAAAATGTCTCCAACCTTTAGATCAAGCACACTCTGCCTTGAATTGTAAAAGAGTACCATGGATTTTGCAATCTGATGTGATTACTAACAGACACAGGCTTACCACAAGTGTAGCATGTTTCTAAACAGAAAAATTACAGACATTATTCTGCACATCTCTCTCTCTCATTTTACCAAAGCCAGTTAAAGATTTACAGCTATTGTATAAATATTGGACTGAGATAATTTCCTCAGACTTATTACATGGAAGTTACCTTGTTATCCCAGGAAGAAAGCATTTGCACTGCAGAAAATTTATTCATGTTAAAACTCCCAGTTTTTAGAAAATTAATTTCCCTTCAAAGTTGTATGTAGGCTTGCCAAACCCCACAATATTTCTCAGAGCAAGTGTAGTTTCCCTGGGACATTCCAATTAAAATTGTAATTTTAGCATTGCACATAGGCCTTTTTCAAGTCCTCCACATTTTCTGGTTGCTAATTTCATCACAGTCTCAGTGGCTGACAATGAAAGGCTGAGATATTGTTCCAGTTCCAGGTCCCACCTTAGTGGCCTGGAGGTGAATAAGGCTAATGTATGGAATGCTGGCATAGCCCAAATGCTGTATGTTGGGAAACAGGCATTTAGCAAAGTTCCAAAGGACAACAGAAAATGATCTTGTGTTCCAGCATTTTGTCCAGCCTTCACCCATTTTGAAGGATCCTAGGACATGCTTCTTCTTTTCCACTTATTCTCACACATACCTACCTTTGTTTGTTTGTTTGTTTGTTTGTTTCTCTTAAGTACACAGAGTCATGCAAACTCATTCTATGAAATTTAGTACATATATTAGAAATATACATTAGATACAGAAATATGGGCCACTCAGTCATTCCAGTGCCCACTAAATCAAAGACAAAGTTGGCTGTCTCAATTTGTTGAACATATCTTCTATTTGTTGCAAACCCCACTATGTAATATATGGTGAAAGGATGATTTCAGTCCCTCCCTAACTCCTCCAATTCAGTAGAAAGATGCTATATCCTTGCAAAAGTAAACAACATATATCCATTTATGCAGTTAAACATCTCCACCAGAAAAGTACAAATTATTATCTTTGAGCACTTTACAGAAATGAAAGACTGGAGGCCCTGTAATGATTTTTCAAAACACTTGCAATATGCAACAGAAAGGGCACATTGCTGAAGCAGTTTATTTTATAACATTATTAAACTATCTCTATTAAATTCCATCCTTCTCAAAAAGAAAAAAAAAATCCATCTTAATTGAATACTTGCATTTGGTTCATAGATTATTCTGCTGATTCATAAACTAGCATGTACTCTGCAATGATTAATAAATATATACTGACAACACTGGTTGAAAATAACTCTAACCTATAATGCCATACAAAATAGAAAACTGACATACAAGACATTCATTATTAGAAGAAGCTATAATATTAGATTGGAAAGTAATAAATGCATAATAAATTAATTCTGACTTACGTAGCTGACATTTATCAATCATAGTAGTATGAACAGACCCTTAATTTGATTATTAGTTCACGGTTCATATCTGAAATGGACTCCTTGGAGAAATCAGACAAACACTTCCACAACCTTGAAATCTTCCAATGCCACCCTAATATGTACTATTTGTTTCCTGTTCCAGCCAACAAGGCTGAGACTGACCTCTTTAAGAAGCAGCTTAAGAGAGATATATAAGTTGCAACCATTAGGATGGCTGAAGTGAAAGGTTTTTTTATCTCTATACTGGCTGTGACTGGGATGAAATTACAAATTTAACTTTCTTCAGAGCAGCACATATGGTGCTGTACGCCACAACTGTGGCTAAAACAGTGTTAACACACCAGTACTTTGGTTGCTACTGAACAGGGTTTGCGGTACATCAAGTCTCACTTGCCCCATACTCCTCCTTTGTATAGTGTAGGCCACACTCAAACACAGTCAAAATCCTGATACCCAGGAAAATAACTACCACCACTACAAGCCCTGGTCCTCATGGTGAGAACTCATGGGGGACTTCAACCACCCAAGTATCTACTGGAGGGACAACACAGCAGGGCACAAGCAACCTGATACCCAGGAAAATAACTACCACCACTACAAGCCCTGGTCCTCATGGTGAGAACTCATGGGGGACTTCAACCACCCAAGTATCTACTGGAGGGACAACACAGCAGGGCACAAGCAATCCAGAAAGTTCCTGGAATGGTTTGATGACAACTTCAAAGTGACAGAGGAGCCAATGAGGAGAAGACTTTGTTCTCACCAAGAAGGATGGGGTGGTAGGGCGTACAAAGCTCAAAGGCAGCCTTGGTTGCAGTAACCATGAAATGGTGGAGTTCAAGATCTTAAAGCAGTGAGGAAGGTGCACAGCAAGATACCATGGACTTCAGGAGAGCAGAGTTTGGCCTCTTCAGGGATTGACTGTTAGAGTACCATGGGAAAAAGGTCTGGAGGGAAGAGGGGGTCAAGAGAGCTGGCTAATATCCCAGGATCACGTCCTTTAAGCTCAGGAGTGCTGCATCCCAATAACAATAAATTAGGCAGAAACACCCAGATGTCTCCATGGATGAAAAAAGCTCCTGGGCAAACTCAGGAAAGAGAGAAAGGAAGCCTAAAGAGGCTGGAAGTAAAGGAAGGTAGCCTGGTAGAAATTCAGGTAAACTGTGCAAGGAGTCAGGGTTCGGGTGAGGAAAGCTAAATCCCTGATAGAATTAAATCTGGGCAGGGATCCAAGAAAATAAAAAAAATTTCTACAAGTCTGTCAGTGATAATCAGAAGACAAGGGGAAAAATTGGCCCCTCTAAAATGAAACAGGAAACATGGTTACCCAGGATATGGAGAAGGATGAGGTATTCAATGATTTTTTTACCTCAGATTTCCCCAGCAAAAGCTTTAGTCATATTGCCCACATACAGAAAGCAGATAAATAGGAGAGAGTGAAGAACCACCCCACTGTAGGAGAACAACAGGTTTGAGAACATCTAAGGAACCTAAAGATGCACAAGTCCACAGGACCTAACAAGATGTGTCTATGGGTCCGGAAGATAACTGGCGGATGAAGTGGCTAAGCCGCTCTCGTATTTGTGAAGTCGTGGTAGCCTGGTGAAGCTCCCATTGACTAGAAAAGAAGTAATAAACCCCCCATTTTTAAAAAGGGAAAAAAGGAAAACCCAGGGAACTACAGGCCGGTCTGAACTCTGTTCCTGGCAAGACCACTTCCTCCTGAAGACAATGTTCAGGCATATAGAAAGTAAGGAGGTGATTTCTGACAGCCAACATGCTACACCAACGGCAAATCATTCCTAACAAATTTGATGGCATTCTACAATAGAGTTACAGCACTGGTGGATATGGGAAGTGTAAGTGACAGACATCATCTACCCGAACCTGTGCAAAGCATTTGACACTGTCCAGCATGATATCCTTGTATCTAAGATGGAGAGACATGGATTTTGAGGACGGACCACTTAGTGGATAGGAGCTGGAGCTCCTCTCCTATCAGGACAGGCAGAGAGAGTTGGGCTTGTTCAGCCTGGAGAAGAGAAGCTTCCAGGGAGACCCTCTTGCAACATTCCAGTACCTGAAGGGGGCCTACAGGAAAGCTGGAGAGAGATTCTTTCTCAGGGGCTATGGTGATAGGACAAGGGGCAATGTGTTTAAACTAAAAGAGGGTTGATTTAGATTAGATATTAGGAAGAAATTCTTTACTGTGAGGTTACCCAGAGAACTTGTGGATGACCCCTGGCAGCGTTTGAGGCCAGGCTGGATGGGTCTTTGGGTGGTCTGATCTAGTGTCAGGTATCTTTGCCCATGGCAGAGGGCTTGGATCTAGATGATCTTTGAGGTCCCTTCTAACCCAAACCATTGTATGATCCTATGATTTCTAAGATAGAGACAAGATTAAATCATCTAATTTATGTATTTGTCCTGGTTCTGGCCAGGCCAGGGTTGACCTCCCCAATCAGCCAACACAGGTGAGCTGAGTCAGCCCAGGTGAGCTGAGTTAGCCAGAGCTGTTTTCCACACCACCTGACACCACTTGCCTATAAAAGCAGCTGGTTGGGGAAGGGTGGGGGCTGTTTTTTCCTCTAGGACAGTTGGAGTGTGGCCGGGTCACTCGGCTCTTACCATTGGGCAGCCCTCTGTAATCATCGGTTCAATAAGGTACTCTGTGTTAGCACTGGGTGTTCGTGTATCAAGCCATTATTGTTCTGTATTCACTTTAATATTTGGCAGTAAACTGTCCTTATCCCAACCCATGGTGGCTCTGCCTGTTTCTCCTTTGGGAGTGAGCAAGTGGCTTGGTGGGCATTTGGCCTCCAGCCTGGGCCAAACCACCACAGTATTCTTTGAATATATTGATCCTATATCAATCCTATATCTGGATGAATCTATAGTTCATTAATTATGTCTTTAGTTTTTTTGTTCAAAATCTTACTTTCTTGTTCTTGAGCCACTGGGGAATGTTCTGATAGTCATTTAGACTCCAACTGATAATACCTGGGCCCTGAGAATATTAATCTTTCTTAGAACTTGTTGATGTTATGTATGTGACTCTCTTTTGGCATAAGTCAGTATCTAACACTAACATTTTATATCAGAAGCCTTTAACTATGTTTAAAAATTGAGCATCAGAATAGTTTTTCATTCTTGTCTTTTTCTCGGGCTTTTAGGACCACACACCATTTGACAGTCCACAGTTCATGAAAATAGAAATGAAAGCAAAATACAATAAATGAAATACATCAAACACCGGAATGCTGAAATACAGAAGGCAGAATGAAGCTCTCGATGGCTATTGAGGGGCTGAAGATATACTGTACCTGAGGGGCAGCAACCCTCTGGCACCACACAACTCTGGTAGCAGTGCAAAAAAGTTTGTCTTGTTGTGTTTGCTATACAGATACGAAGAGACACGTGCATAAGGAAAGGGTAAGAGAGATTGGTCTATTGAGCCTGTAGAAAACTGAAAGTGTATCTGATTAATGTTTATAAATATCTAAAAGCATTATTGTAGAGAAAATGGAACTAGACTCTTCTCAGTGGCGCTATGTGACAGGACAAGACACAATGGACACAAACTGCAACATGGGAAGTTCTATCTTAATATAGTGAAAAATTTCCTTACTCTTAGGATAACTGAGCATTGAAACCAGCTGCCCTGACAGGTTGCAATTCTTCTTTGGTGATATTCATAACCCAACTGAACATGATCCTATGCAAATCACTCTATTTAGTCCAGCTTTGGCAGGGACTGGGACTAGATAATGTCCAGAGGTGCCTTCCAACCTCCAGAATTCTGTGATCCTGTAACCATTTTTAAACTTCATTTTACCTTTCTCACTTCTTTAAAAGTTGAAAGCATTTAGCATGTCTGTGTTTAGTTTTTAAAGGAATAGAAACAGAATAGCTAAGTGATTAATACTCTGTCTGTAAGATAACTACTATCTAGTTGTCATATATTTAAAAAAAAGTTAATGCAAATTTTCTTTGTATTTTCTTCATTTTTCTATTGATAGCTTGATGTCAAATAATCAGGAGATTCTGATGAAAAACAAGTTGCTGTAAAATTTTCATTAATCAGTAGTACTAAAACCAACAATAACAGAACACTTATCAATTCGTACCATAGTTTCTTTCAAATAAATTTTCCTAGTGCTTATTGAGGTACAATTTCCCTTGACTTCAGAAGAACAATACCAAAGCTAGTTCACAGCTCGAAGAAAACAAGAGTATTGAAAAATCACAAACAAAAGAACTTGCAACATTTAAAGAAAATTGCAACTGTTTGTTGATTTTATTTTTTTTTACTTCATACATTTTTTCTGAGTGGTTGCATAGCTCAAGAGTAAAGCTTATATAATTCAGCTGTTTAAGAATGTTGACACAAAAGTTTTTTATTCACTGTTTTTGTCTTTGGTGTTTTGAAGTGTATCAGTCTGTTACTATCAGCTTTTTTCTCGATGCAGTTTTCTGAACTTGACTGTGCAGTCAGTATTATCTGATTGTAAACACTGAACCTCATGAAATAAGCACTGGAACTTCTGTTCAGGACCTAAGATACTATCCAAAGACACTGCTGATGAAGCTGCTTTATCTGAATACTATTACAATTTCTATATTGTCTATTACAAAAATTCAGTAAACAAAAAACAACAACAAAAAAGGATATCAGTTTAAAAAAATATTACAACAGAATATGAAACCAAACCATAGGATCAGAGTAAAGCTATAAATGGTTTCAACATGTTACTCTATCAAGTAGATGCATTACCTACACATTCATATAGTTGATCCTATCAAGTTCTTTGTTGTTCAAGCAAACCTATTCCAGCCCCATGTTGCTGAATACACTTTACAGACCACTTTTTTATTTCTTTCAAAGTACATGGTCATTTCTAGGTAAAGGACTTTTTATAAACAAAAAGAGAAACGGAAAAGAAAGAGAACAAAAACAAAAAAGAAAAACACTCTGCTCCAAAACACTGCCTGTGCAACCAGAAGGGATAAAGCAGGTTCTGGGAATGATGCAGTAGTTAGAGCCTGGGGAGATGAATGCATAGCTTTGCAATAAAGGGTGCTCTTTATTCCTTCATTTTTCCTCTGGCATCCTTGTTAAATCCTGGGTTCTAAAAGGAATGGTGATGTGATTCCTTCATCATCTTCTCCATCAGCTGGGCCCAATTTCTGATTTCTCTCTTCAGATCCATTGATTTTCAGTCACCAACTACTTCTCTTTGTCGAACATAATATTCATTCAACTTACCGCTTTTCTGCTTAGATTTATTTCAGCCTTTTGTGTTTCAAGCTTTTTCATATTTTTGTGAACAACTTTATAAAACAAAGTGACCTAAACTTCTGTTGTCTTCAACAATTTAGTGTATGCCTTTCCCAAAATTTCTGGTTTTTTAACAGTGACTTAGCTTTGCTAAGATGTCATTTCATTTATTGCATATCTATATCAAAAACCTTACTCTAGACCTTATAAATTAAGTGGAATTTTATAATGCAAAAGATTAATTTTCTGAAACTTACATCTCAAAATCCATATTTATATATTGTATTTTATCAATACGTATAAAACTAATTTGATATTTTGCATATAAACAAACTATATCTATTGTCATTATACATCTTTAAATATGAATAAACATATAAAATCTTAATTCTTTTTGTGTGATCATGCATAAGACATAGGGTAGAGAAAGCATTTTGCCTTTTTTGAGGACAAAAGTATTTTGTGGTTTTAAGCTTCACAATAAAACAAGCTGTGAGCATTCACTCTAAGGAGAACACGCTCACTAGATTGGAAAAAAATTAATTATGACATTTTGAACATTTAAAAGTATTGTCTCCTTTAAAAACGAGTGACTAATTTTTATAACTACTTCTAAATTCAGGATCTGTATAGCAATACCACCCTCAAGTTCATTAGGCCTTTTTAATCTAAAAGAAACTTTGCCCAGGTATTTCAGAGAAGAATATGGTGAGTATGACATTTTAGGCTACCACTTGGAGACTACAACTTCCTTCTTGTGAAAAGAAGAAAAACAAAAAAAAGGAAAAAGATTTCATGATCCCCAGAATAAACACAGTATAGTATCAGAAGTAAAGCAAAGAAACGGGTACTTTCTTCACAGTCATTGCAGTAAGACCCTTGAATCAAGCTGGTGTTTGGTAAAAGGAGGTAATCTAGAATGACACATTAGGAGAAATCTGTTCAGTGTGCAAAAGCTTAAAATATGTAAAAGTACTGTCATAATTAAAGCACATTAACAATTACTGTGTGTCATATGGAGAGCTGTTAAGTTTAAAATAAACAGAAGAAAAATTAGTTAGCAGTTTATTGTTTAGCCTTAAAAGTAAATTCAATATTCACAACAGTTTCAGACACACTTTCTTGTCTCAAAGGCCACGAGACCAAATGCTTACAAGAAATGCACTAGCACTGCTAGTCTGGAGATGCACGGTTAACTCTCATACTGGGAGAGGGCTCCAGGGTCTGGAAATAGCCATGCTTTGATGCATTCGTTACTAGCATATACCTTTAGATTCTTGTCTGCCTTTATTTATTTGTTTCCTGCTTTTCACAGTGGAAGGGTCAAATGAGCATTTGTAAGTCTCCTTTACTTATTGAAATCTGCATAGCAAGTTTATTAGAATTCTTACCAGAAACTCCACTGACTTCTTGTCAGTATCTATGCTGTCTCTTCCATGAAGACTAGGATACTAGGATTTCTTCTTGTTGCCTTATTATATGATGTAAACAATAAATGCTGCTATCAAACTTTGCATGCTTAATCCTAAATTTCTCACTCTGTTTAAAAACTAAAAATAACCTTTTTTTTCCTAAATTTCTCTGTGCCTATAAATCTCACTATAAGTATTGCACATTGCTTGTTTTAAACACTTTGAGTAATTCATGTGTGCCATTTCACATAGTTGCATTAAGACTTCCCAGCATTTAAGAATCAGTTTTGGGAACTTTTCATTTGAAAATTCTTCCTGAATATTTTGAAATTAGCAGCCTGTATAAAAGGAGTATGATTACTCTGATCCTCAACTAGAAATAGCTTCTCCGAAATGTGTCCATAATTGGACATTTGCTTTTCAGTATCAGATGGGCCACAGCTTAGAGAATTACCTGGGTTATGTCCTATATACCAACCCATTAACAGGATACCCAGATTACTACAAAAGCCCTTTTCCATATGATGCTTACCTGTAGCAACTTACACTTGTGACCTACAGGGATAGTTATTAGCTTTGCAAAAGGAACCTTCAAAGTAGGAATGATACTAGTACTGGTGCAACTTATTGTTCTAAAACCAGCTGAGCATTAGCTCCATAAAATTTTGAAACGTATAAAGCTGCATTGCAGAGGGGCTGTAATTTCCCCTCCATCTAACTGAAGTTGTTAAATTCTGGTTTTTTTCTGTAATTCATTCTTTAAATGTCTGTATGGAACATTTCCTTGTTCTGTCCTTTTTTAACCCTGTTACTGAAGCTGAAACCAGCATGGCTTTTCATGCTACTGTATCAGCTATTGTAATTTACTTTTACCACAAAGCCAAAATTGTTAGTCAAATAGCTATTAGATTAGGATGCATTAATTATGTTCCTGTCAGGCTGTCTTTGTGTGCAAAACAAAAGCAACTGCATTAACAGTACCTACCAGGTGTCTATTTTTCAGTGATCAGCTCTTTCTCAAGAGGAACAAATGACCAGTTTAGTTCCTGCAAGGTTACCATTCCAACATGACTAAAGCACAAAATATTGAAAATATTTCACACTTCATAGGTGTAAATAGAACTTAAAATTGTAACTCTTGCAAAAACAAAACTAAGCAAAACAAAATGCCAGTGACCTTATACAAACTAACACTAAGTGATAAAAGTTTGTCGGACTTTCAAGTATTTTCTTTACAAAAACATAAATAATATGAATCAAATCAGATACTGTGCAAATCAAGAATGTGCTTTTAAGACAGCACCATAGCATGCCTGAAAAGAAATATTTAAAAGTTTTGAGGTTTAAGAGTTTCAAAGTTGTGTTTCTTTGTCTCTGCCTCTCACAGTTCATTAGGTACTCATATCAGCTGGCTTTCATATCAGATGATCTGCAATTTCATGACACAGTAGGTTAAATTTGGAGCAACTTGTATTCTCTTGTCTGTTTCTTGCATCTGTGTATCTAAATCATATTCCTTATGTTCTTTTATATATCTATTCAGGAGCTATGAATTAGATGTTAATGAAGAGACTTGTTCAGCATTTCTTAGCAAGACAAAATTCCCATTAATTTCCCTTACATAAAGGCAGAGACTAGAATTCGTAATGAAGTATTTTCTTTCATAGGAGGCATTCTTGGCAAAAATTCAGCTGTGTATTGAGCTAACAAGTCTTCACTCCCTTCACATATATCCATATCATCTTGCCTGTAATGGTAATTAAACATTTACTGCCTTACCATACCCTTCAACACTTTCTTTGGATGACAGAAATGTTTCAGAGAAGTAAAAATGTTCCATGTATTTTATTGCTTTTCCTTGACACCTTTTCTAATTTTCTAGTGTGGTTTTTCAGTGCAATCAGATTTATTTTTTTTTTAAAGAAACTTAAATTACTGGTGATATAAATAGGTAGCTAAGTGAAGCAGAAAAATACCTAATAAGGTTTAGAACAGCAACATTTAGTAATTTTTGCTTTCATTTCTATTTTCATGAACATTTATATTGTGGACTGTCAAATGGTGTGTGGTCCTAAAAGCCTGAGAAAAAGACAAGAATGAAAAACTATTCTGATGCTCAATTTTAAAACATAGTTAAAGGCTTCTGATATAAAATGTTAGTGTTAGATACTGACTTATGCCAAAAGACAATCACATACATAACATCAACAAGTTCTAAGAAAGATTAATATTCTCAGGGCCCAGGTATTATCAGTTGGTGTCTAAATGAGTATCAGTACATTCCCTAGTGGCTCAAGAACAAGAGAGTAGGATTTTGAACAAAAAAACTAAAGACATAATTAATGAACTATAGATTCATCCAGATATAGGATTGATATAGGATCAATATATTCAAAGAATACTGTGGTGGTTTGGCCCAGGCTGGAGGCCAAATGCCCACCAAGCCACTTGCTCACTCCCAAAGGAGAAACAGGCAGAGCCACCATGGGTTGGGATAAGGACAGTTTACTGCCAAATATTAAAGTGAATACAGAACAATAATGGCTTGATACACGAACACCCAGTGCTAACACAGAGTACCTTATTGAACCGATGATTACAGAGGGCTGCCCAACGGCAAGAACCAACCGACCCAACATCCCAGCTACACTCCAACTGTCCTAGAGGAAAAAACAGCCCCCACCCTTCCCCAACCAGCTGCTTTTATAGGCAAGTGGTGTCAGGTGGTGTGGAAAACAGCTCCAGCTAACTCAGCTCACCTGGGCTGACTCAGCTCACCTGTGTTGGCTGATTGGGGAGGTCAACCCTGGCCTGGCCAGAACCAGGACAAATACATAAATTAGATGATTTAATCTTGTCTCTATCTTAGAAATCATAGGATCATACAATGGTTTGGGTTAGAAGGGACCTCAAAGATCATCTAGATCCAAGCCCTCTGCCATGGGCAAAGATACCTGACACTAGATCAGACCACCCAAAGACCCATCCAGCCTGGCCTCAAACGCTGCCAGGGGTCATCCACAAGTTCTCTGGGTAACCTCACAGTAAAGAATTTCTTCCTAATATCTAATCTAAATCAACCCTCTTTTAGTTTAAACACATTGCCCCTTGTCCTATCACCATAGCCCCTGAGAAAGAATCTCTCTCCAGCTTTCCTGTAGGCCCCCTTCAGGTACTGGAATGTTGCAAGAGGGTCTCCCTGGAAGCTTCTCTTCTCCAGGCTGAACAAGCCCAACTCTCTCTGCCTGTCCTGATAGAGGAGGTGCTCCAGCCCTCTGACCCTATTCTCATCCCTCCTCTGGACTGGCTCCAACAGCTCCATGTCTTTCTTTTACTGGAGACCCTGGAGCTGGACAGAGAAGCTGGAGCTGGTCTCAATTTGGACATGGAACTGTTGACCACAAGCCTCTCAGTCTGACTTTCCAGCCAACTGGCTAATTTGCTTTTATCATATAGTTTAGTAGGAAACTCTTTAAAATTACCACAAATTGTTATTTCAGATTATTTTAGTATTATTTCAAAGAGATTCTTTTCAAGTTTCAATGGGACTTGAACTCGCCAAAGTGTTTTCTCTTCGGGTCAAACTAGGGATTGCATTGGAAACATAGGAACTTTTATACCCAATACAAGAATAGGACTCACTTTGTCTATCTACTAACAGAAATAAAACTGAACGTACATGGAAAAGATAGTTAAGATCTCTCCTGGGTGAAATAGCCTGGAGGAATATGCTTGCCTAGTTTGATAAAGTTTTTCTCTGTAGGAGGATGTCATAAAAGGAAGAGTTAGGTTTATTCACAACAAGTATTTAATGTCTGCATTATGACAGAAGATCAATTGTTCAAATCCCCCTACTTTATCTGTTGAAAATACAGTACTGTAAAGAGATATTTCATTCACTGTGTCTAAAGCTGTCTAAGACATAGCTGTCAAGCTTACAGTCAGAATTTAGGCTCATAATGAAATATGAAAGATTTACAGTGGAATAGCCAAGTTACCCAGATATGTGTTCAATTTTAAGTCTCACATCTCATCACCAGCAGCACTGTATTCTATTAATCTCTTCCAAATAAACCAGCACTCTAATATATTTTTACTTGTAGAGAAAGTAGTCTTCCTGATTTCATCTGGAAGTTCCTTTGAAGGGAGAAAATGCAAAGATGTATTGCAAGAAAATTATGCAAGCATTTAATAATCATCTGACAGAAGCATAGCCTGTGGTATGAAGATCTGGTGAAACCAGGTCTTATTACAAAGTTGGCAAAGGAGACTTCCAAGTGGCTTTCTTCTTCCTCACTGCTACCTCCAAGATTTGTTCCAAATAAGTGGGAACCCTCAACAGAGCATAAGGCATGGTACTGTCTTCTTTCATCTTAGGTGTTGGGTGATTTTTAGTACGAGTTACCTTAGACTTGCTCACACATACTCAGGCAATTAGTCTCCTGGTTTGTTCCTAAAACCAAGGCTGTATATGATTAACACTTGTGATGCAATACATTAAAACTTATGATGAGAAACATACCCCTCTGAAGCTGCTACAAGGAATCTTAGGCCTCAATTACATAAGTCCTTTGCTGAGTTTCAAGTGGTGCAAAATACATGCCTTCAAGACTGAGTCTGAAATTTATCATATATCCTCAACCTAACATTTCCAAGAATTATCTAAAAATAAGTGTTTCTACCATGATATATCCAGATTTTAGAAATGATACAGATACTGAGGGATGCTGGGTATTCCCAGGTCCAAGCAAAGCATCTGACTGTGTGAATACCTCAACTGAAATCACTAACATTTTTCATATGGTTACAACGGACAAACCATTCTTACTCCCAAGTGGCCACAAATTCATTACCTAAGTGCATAAAAGGGCAGCTTTTCTGCTGCCATTCAAAAGTCAGAGAACACTCCTGAATGTTCCCTTTATTTTTCATACTGTATTTCTGAAAAATCAGACAAGAAAGGTCTGGAATCGGGAAACTACACACATTTAATGCAATGAGAGAACAGTCACTGGAGAGACTTTTGGAGAAAAGAACTGACAAAGAGGGGAGAGGAAAAATTAGATCAGCAAGAGAAAGGTTGCAATGATAAACAGCTGAAACATAGAGTTTACTAGGCTCCTTTTGACTCACCTCATACAGCAGGCAATAAAAGGGCAGTACTGAAGATGTTTATTAAAACTGTTGTCTCAGTTTAACAACCATTTACTGTAGACATCAATAAGCTGAAGGAATGTAAGTCATGATTTACCAGTAATGTAAGAGAATTCAGTTGAATTTATGACTGTAAATCCACACTATCTGTTCCTCTTTTAGTATGCACTGTAGCTCCACAGGTTTTTCTCACATCACAGTGTCACCAACATCCCCTAACATAAACAGCTACAAAACCCAAAAACATTCTCCCACCTTAAAGAAAATGATCAACTACCTTCTCTACCAGTACACATTTATTGAACATTTGTACCTCTTTAATCTTTCTGCACCTCTTTAATCTTTCACTACTACTTAACAAAGTTTCCTGGGTCTGATTTTAATTTTTTTTAAGTGAAAGTTCTAATCCAAATTCATAGAAACAAATAAAAATTTCCTACCAATGTTAGCAAGCTTAAGCAGACATACTAATTCACCACTAATCAAAGTGAATCACAACTGGCATCACCAGTCTTTCATACAGGTTTGGTGCAAAAATTCCACCTGCTGATAAGCAATTTATTATGGTTTTTTTAGGTAAGGAAATTAGTGCTCTTCTAAGGATGCTTTTAAACTGTGGTTCTTGAAAGTCAGTTTCTCAAGTTCTTCAATTTATTTAAAGCCAAAAGGACAATTTAACAATATAGTCTATGAGAAAAAAACAGGAATAAAGAACATGTGCATATTAAAAGAATTAAAATCCAATTACCTTGCTGATATGAAAAGACAGAAACATTACCATGCAGCAAAGTTTCTACTGATGATTTGGGGGGGTCCCAGCTGGGGGAGTCCCACCCCATAAGAACTTACTCATTTTTTTAAACGATAATCCATATTAAACTATAAAATCCTGCCTGATGAAAATCTAATAAATACACAGAATTAAGAAGGTACAAACAGCTTCTTCTTGTTCTTTATTTTCACATTACTACATGCTTTTTAACATTTGTTCAGATTTCTTTATTATTTAATGATATGGTTTTAAATACTAAGCTTGCTATGCACTTTTGTAAAAAGCTTGGTTGTCTAAATAGTTAGATAGTATATGAATGACATCTGTTTATTTAGAAACAGCTCAAACTAAGTACATGGTATAGGTATATATGTATGGATTTATGGGACATATGCTATAACTTTATGTTCTTCTTAATGAATGTAGATCACAGAATTAAATTTGCAGTTAAAATGCACTTAAAGATTACTTCCAGATTTGAAAGTGAATATTCAGTTTTTTGCTTACAAATATCATTTCAGCTTATAACTTGTCAGTAATGTTGTTTGAATGAACATTTTCCACATGCTAAAACAGTTTCCATGTCATGGATACATGAAAATATATGAACACATTTAAGGACATTTTTTCATACAGTATTTACTCAGTTTCACTGTGAATTTCTAACTGGTGTGCAAATTCTAAATGTCCCATAAATTCTTAATATTTAAAATGCATCAATTTTTTGTCTTTTAGTACAATTCACTGGTACATGAAACAGACCCAGAAGATTGACTGACCACCTATTTCACTACAGACCATTAACAGTGACAAGAACTGTTCAGCTGGATAAACAGCAGGGGGACACTGTAGGTACTTTTGTCTCATTCACCAGGTAGTTGCACCTTCAGGAGAGGCTGGAGAGAAAGGTAAGTGTGTCCATTTGGGATGGGTATACTGTCAGAAGAGGTAAAGGTAAGCCAAGGACCACCATTGCATTGTCTGAAGGTGGCAATGCTAATGGAAATATTTACACTGCTCCAGAGAGCACTGTGGGTTTAGGAAAACATCTGAAATGCTTGTAAACAAGCACACACATGCAGTATGAAAAACAAACAGGACGAACTAGAAGCTTTGATCTGTTTCTAGAACTCTGATGTCACTGGTATTAGTGAGCCTTGACGGAATAAGTCCCACGAGTGGAGTGCTGAAATGGAGGGCTGCAGCATGTTCAGGAGGCACAGGCAAGGCAGGCGAGGCAGAGGAATTAGACTGTCTCCAGAGCAGGTACATCCACAGTGGGGAAGAGTGAAAAGGGCTGTCAAAGAGCTTTTGGGGTGCTGTACAGAGGAAAAGGATCAGGGAGGGTGTCAGTTGACACTTGCCTGAACATGAGCCAGCAGTGTGCTCAGGTAAACAAGGCAGCCAATGGTGTCCTGGCTTGTATCAGGAATAGTGTAGCCAGAAGGACCAGGGAGGTGATCATCCCCCTGTACTCAGCTCTGGTGAGGCCACACCTCGAATGCTGTGTTCAGTTTTGGGCCCTCACTACAAGAAGGACATTGAGGCCCTGGAGCATGTCCAGAGAAGGGCAACAAAGCTGGTGAAGAGTCTGGAACACAGATCTTATGAGGAGCAACTGAGGGAACTGGGACTGTTTAGTGTGGAGAAGAGGCTCAGGGTAGACCTTATTCTTCTCTACAACTATCTGAAAAGAGGTTATGGTGAGCTGGGAGTCAGCCTTTTCTCACATATAAGTAGTGATAGGACAAGAGGGAAGGGCTGCAAGTTGCACTAGGGGGAGGTTCAGGTTAGAAATTAGGAGAAATTTCGTCTCAGAAAGAGTGGCTAGGCATTGGAGCGGTTGCTCAGGGAGGTAGTGGAGTCACTGTCCCTCGGGGTGTTCAAGGAAAGATTGAATGAGGTAGATAGGGACATGGTTTATTTAGTAATATATGTGGTAGGGTGTTGGTTGGACTAGATCATCTTAATGATTCTGTGAATTGCAGTGTATGTAAGGGAGAGGTTTGGCTGTATAGCCATTGTGGTTAGGGACGATGTAGTTGAGAGCTTTTGGGTGAGTATTATGGGGAAGGAAGACAAAGCATAAACTGTTGTGTGAACACCCAGACAAGCTCATAACCCTGACAAGTTATTCTCTAGCAATTCAGAGCAATTTGGAGAAACCTCTGGATGATTAGTCCTTGTCCTTATGACAGATGTCAACTTCTCAGATATTTACTGGGATATCAAACTGCTGTGACAAGCAAGTTTGAGAAATTCCTGAAGTTTGTGGAAGATAATTTCTTGTCACAAGTAGGCAATGAATCAACTAGGAAAGATGTTCTCCTAGGCTTGTTATTTGGGAATAGAGAAGACTCACGGGAGATGTGGCAGTAGGCAGTTTTACTGGCTGCAGTGATCATGAGATGGTGGAGTTTCAAGGTTTTGATGTAATGAGAAAAAAGTTCAGCAGAATTTCTATCCTGGATTTCAACAGAGCAAACCTCAAGCTACTCAGGGAGCTAATCAGGGAATCTGATTTTGGTCCACGTGTGGACAGAAGTCCAATTGGGAGATGAGTGGCTGGAAAGCAGCCCTGCAGAAAGCGCCTGGGGGTGCTGGCTGCCAGGAAGCTCACAAGGAGTCAGAAGGCTGCCGCAGCAGCCAA
This sequence comes from Laterallus jamaicensis coturniculus, assembly GCA_022605575.1. Lineage (NCBI taxonomy): Eukaryota > Metazoa > Chordata > Aves > Gruiformes > Rallidae > Laterallus > Laterallus jamaicensis. Next base: position 5,577,454 of record JAKCOX010000031.1, on the reverse strand, counting down.
GAGGGGAAAGCACATCCTGGGGTGCAGGAAACAGCATTAACAGCTGTTCAAAAGAGGGGATTACCCACTGTATTTTGTTCAGTGGTTCTCGGACCCACCATTTAAAAGGATGTGAAGGTGCTTGAAAGCATCCAGTAGAGGGCAGCAGAAGTGGCAAAGGGGCTAGTGGCTGAGAAATCTGAGCTTGTCTGCTTTGGAGAGAAGTAGGTTTAGGGGAAACCACACTGCAGGGGATGTGGAGAGGCAGATGCTGATCTCTTCTCCCTGGGACCCGGGGCCAGGGCGTGGGGGAATGGCTCTAAGCTGCAACCTGTCACAGCAGATTCAGACATGACATGACAAAACACTTGTTGCCAAGGAGGTAGCCAAACACTGGAACAGGCTTCCTAGAAGGGTGCTTGCTGCCCCACACTTGTCAGCATTTAAGAGGCATTCACACAATGACCTTATCTCAATGCTTTAACGTTTTGTCTTTCCTGAAACAGTCAGGCAGTTAGGCTAGATGGTCATAGCTCCATTCACACTGCCCAGGAGACTGTCCCTGCCTTTGATGGTGGTGTGGTTTAACCCCAAACAGTGGCAGAACACCACAGGTTGCTCACTCACTCCCAGAAGAGAGAGAGAGACAGAGCCTCTGTGGGTTGGGATAAGGACAGTTTACTGATAAAATCACCATGGAAGTAGAAAAATAACAGCCAATTACACTCACACCCAGTGATAACAGAGTACCTTACTGACCTGACAGTTACAGAGTGCTGCACCATAGGCAGACTGACCCAACACCCCAACTCAGACCACTCTGGAGGTACCATAGGCAGTACCTTTCCCCAAACAGCCCCTTTTGTGAGGAAGTGATGTCAGGTGGTGTAGAAAACAGCCCAGGATAACTCAGCTCACCTGGGCTGGCTGCTTGGGGAGCTTGACCAGAACCAGGACAGGTGGCCATGCAGTGGACCTCTGTCACTGGGCTCCCAAGAATAAAGCCAGTGCTGTTGAACCCTGCTGTGGCAAAAACCAACCCTGTGGCCAGAGACCACCCCTATTTGTCATCCCCTCTCTATGCCAGAGCTAACGTCCATGAGACCATGCAGCAAGGAGGACAGGGGACTTGATCTTGGTGGCCACAAAACCAGGGTGTGTATAGGGGTCTGATTTCCCCCTGGTTTTGGGGGGAAAGCCAAAGTCTATCAAGAGTTATGGGTTGGGATGAATGGTGACAGCAGACCACCATGTCCCATGTCTGTCAGTGTTTAAGAAGCACTGTACAATGCCCTGAATAGCTTTGTTTTAGCTTTTGGTCAGTCCTGAAGCTGTCAAGTAGTTGGACTAGATGGTTGTTGCAGGTACCTTCCACCTGAACTAAGTTCTTGAAGGTCATTCAGTGGTAGCACTAGGTGAAGGACAAGGTGACCCTTATTGGACACTAAGAACTTGCATACCATATCACCTTTATGGGATGAAAAAACCTGAATTTTTTTCGTGTTTTTGAGTATTTGGGAAAAAATGGCCGCACAGTGACCAATAGCTCCAAAGTTATTCTCATAAAGCCTTAAAACAGGATTTTGTACAGGGATACACTGCATATAACTCCCAAGGATCATTTTTACCTTACAAATGCACTATTATGAATAGTCTTTTTTTTTTTTCCCATCAGAAATTCTGATCCTTTAGTATGTGAAGTTTCATATCGGAAAACATCAACATTACCTTTGGTAGAGAGGAGACGAGTGTTTACTCATAGCAACAATTCATTTTCCATTCTGCTTAAAATAAAAATACAAATTTCATCATCTTCATCTAAAATTTAGGGAAAGAGCAGAATAAATTCAAGTGAGCCTGGAAGTAACTGCATCCTTAATGTAAGTTTTATTCCAGATGTGCAGGAAAACAAATACCAGTGAAGCTCTTCAGGCTCGAAATCAATGGCACAGAACACAGACCGATAGTTGGAAATCTGCTGAAGATTTTTGTTTCATGAAAAAAAAATCACCACCTGATTTCTCTAGTGAATAAGCCATCATGGACAAATGGATCAATCACCATTTACAGGAATGTAAGAAAATAATCCTGTGCAAAAGCATCCTGAGCATTCTTTCAGGCAAAAAACATTAATGGCGACACTACTATGATTAGACCAAAGATTAATTGTATTTACCTGAATGCTACCATCCTTAGTTTCTGAAAAAGCATATTGTAACTTTACTTCCAGTTTCTACTTTTTCAGATTATTATGGATCCTAAGGATATTTTTTAATCTCCATCTTCCTGTTAACTGATTGCAAACCACAGTATGGAAAACCATTTCTGTGAGATGTGGGGGCAAATACTGGTAAGCCTATTAGAAAATGTTAGTCTGCTCTTTTCCACAAGAGAAGAGCCAGAACTGACTTTAGTACACCTTAATAAAATCTGCAAGATTTAAGCATATTTGACCATACATTCTTTTATTTAGCAGGAACATGTTTTTTTTCCAATACAGAGAAAAAATTCATAAAAGAACTTTTTCAAACAAACCAGCTACATACATGCTTCTAAAGGAAAGGCTGAAGGATTAAAAAATGTTCATGTGTAATATAAAACTGCCTGAGAATACAACTGAACAAGCTGGTGGGACATACATTCTTAAAATATTTGTTTTTCTCTTACTGATTATACATTCATTGCTAGCTAACAAATGAACCTCTAAAGAATACATGTGCTTATTGCAGTTCTCAAAGCCATGGTGCTTGAGAATATCTACCAGTAATCTTATTACAACTACATATGGAAAACCAACGTGCTTTTCACTTTGCTGCCAGTTTCAAAAAGTTGAGAAAAAAAATTAAGGTATTTAAAAATATTTTTTCTATTTCATCTTCAATCTTCTGATTTTAGAAGTTTTTTAGTATACTACAAAAGATGCTAAACCTTTACATATAGATATCTAAAGTGAAGAAAATTGATGTTTCAAATTTCAAGTAGTTCCTACCAAAATAGCCCCCTATTTGTTAGTGGTAACCACCAAAGGTAATGAAAGAACTAAAACCTGTTCTCACTTATTTTCATGCCAAAAAATATGAACATTTATGTAAGAACAATCACAAACATGTCTTTCTGGAGAGGGGATGGAGGAAAAAAAGCTATACTGAGAATGCTTCTAAAAAAGATGGCATTTTTTGTCTTAAATGTCAGAACTTTACTGCTTAAAGACTATCATGACCTGAGAATATATGGAGGAGAAAAGGTATCCATTTTCATGACCCTTAAGGAAAAAAACCAAAATCATGTATGTCAAAAAGCTAGAAAGTTTGCTAACAAAGAAGGAAGCTTATAAATAGAGCATATATCCAAAGAGATCTTTAGAATTTTGCAAGGAAAAAGTTCAACAGTGCATTTGCCTCACTCTCCATAGTTTCAAAGGGAATATTCAGCCATGCACCTTTACTGTCAGAAACACAAGATCAGGCTATGTTTGTAGCTGCTGAGCTGTGAATCATAGAATCATAGAATGGTATGGGTTGGAAGGGACCCCAAGGATCATAGAGCTCCAACCCCCCTGCCACAGGCAGGGACACCAACCTCAGGCCTGGATCTACACATGGTTGCCCAGGGCCCCATCCAACCTGGCCTTGAACACTTCCAGGGATGGGGCATCCACCACCTCTCTGGGCAACCTGTTCCAGGACCTCACCACTCTTTCTGTGAAAAACTTCCCCCTAATATCTAATCTAAACCTTCCTTCCTTTAGATTTTATCCATTCCCCCTTGTCCTGCCATTGTCTATCCTTTTAAAAAGTTGAATCCCTTCCTGTTTATACGCTTCCTCCAGGTACTGGAAGGCTGCAATGAGGTCCTCCTGCAGCCTTCTCTTCTCTAGGCTGAACAAGCCCAGCTCCCTCAGCTTCTCTTCATAGGGGAGGTGCTCCAGCCCTCTAATCATCTTTGTGGCCCTCCTCTGGACCCTCTACAACAGTTCCACATCTCTCTTGTATTGCAGGCCCCAGATCTGGACACAGTACTCCAGATGGGGCCTCACAAGGGCAGAGTGGCCTGCTGGCCACCCCTCTTCTGATGGAGCCCAGGATACCATTGGGCTTGCAAGCTGCAAGAGCACACTGCTGGCTCATGTTAAGTTTCTCATCCACCATGACACCCCGGTCCTTTTCAGCAGGGCTACTCTCAAGGAGCTCTTCTCCCAGTCTGTATCTATGTCTGGGATTCTTCCGGCCCAAGTGCAACACCTTACACTTGGCAGTGTTGAACCTCATTAGGTTCACCTGGGCCCACCTTTCCTGCCTGTCAAGATCCCTCTGGATGGCTTCCTTTCCTTCTGTTGTGTCAACCACACCACTCAGCTTGGTGTCATCTGCAAACTTGCTGAGGGTGCACTCAATCCCATCATCCACGTCACTGATAAAGATGTTAAAGAGAACCGGTCCCAAGACAGACAGACCCCTGGGGGACACCGCTTGTCACCAGCCTCCACCTGGACATAGACCCATTGACCACCACCCTTTGGCTACAGTCTGTTAACGAGTTTCTTATCCAGTGGATGATCCACCCATCAAATCCACATCTGTACAATTTAGAGATAAGGATGTGGTGGGGGACTGTGTCAAAGGCCTTGCACAAGTCCAGGTAGATGACATCGGTCGCCTTCCCTTTATCCACTGATGCTGTTACTCCATCATAGAAAGTTACCAGATTGGTAAGGCACGACCTTCCCTTGGCGAAGCCGTGCTGGCTGTCACAGATGAGGACACACTCATCCCTCATGTGCTCTAACATTTCATCCAGGAGGATCTGTTCCATGATCTTCCCAGGCACAGAGGTGAGGCTCACCGGCCTGTAATTCCCTGGGTCTTCCTTGCTCCCTTTCTTATAAATGGGAGTGACATGACCCTTTTTCCAGTCCCCAGGGACCTCTCCTGACAGCCATGACTTTTCAAATATGATGGAGAGCGGCTCAGCAACCACATCAGCCAGCTGCTTCAGGACCTTGGGATGCATGTCATCCGGCCCCATAGACTTGTAGACATTCAGTCTCATGAGGTGGTCTTGGACTTGCTCTGCCCATATAGTGTGGGGGGGATTTACTCCCCCAGTTCCCTCCTAGAGGTCTTGGAATGCATGGTTCTGGGACTTGAGAATTATGAGAATCCTGGTTGCCAGAGAAGACTGAGGCAAAGAACTCATTCAGTACCTCAGCCTTCTCCTCATCAGTTGCAGCCAATTCTCCTTTCTCATTTACCAAGGGGGGTACGCTCTCTTTGGCCTGTCTCTTCTGGCCAATATAAATCCCTTCTTGTTGTTTTTAACATTCCTCACCAAATTCAGTTCCATCTGCATCTTGGTTTTCTTGATCCCATCTCTGCAAGTCCAAACAGCATCCCTGTATTCTTTCCAGGCTACACACCCTTTTTTCCAGAACACACCCTTGTTTCCAGAAGGCTGATGGCTAAAAATCAAACCATAGACCTAAGTAGGTATAGAACTAGTCAGTATAAAAATGCTGAAACTTAAGAGAAAAGAGGAAAAAAGGTTGGTTGTTAAGCAAAACTCTTAACTGTGCCATCCACTGTCACAAGCAAAAATTCTCAGTTCACAGGGACCTCTGCTTGTTTCAGTTCTGTTTTTTCCCCCACATTAAAATCCCTGTATATTCAAAGCACTGTCACATATAGCTATTTAATAAAATGTTTAGAAATATGATAACATGATTTCACAAAGTATATGCTTCGGAATGTTTCTTCCTTTTTGCCAGTTAATATTTTTAGGCAGTTTCACAACCTGGATGGTCAGAAAAATCTGACCAGGCAACTTAGTGGCACATTTATTATTAGTAATGAAATATCATAAGAAAAGGCAAGGAATAATTTATGCAAATTACTGGACTACATCAGCATCTTCACCACTTAGGTGAATATTCACATAGGTACCAAAAGTGTAATAGCAGAGATATGTATGCGTGCATTTATATACATATAGAACTATACTTATTCAGCGCAGGTTGTTGCAACAGCAATCATAGCACTTCAAGGGTCTTTGGCTATTTTTTTTTTAAGTTATGTTGGTTAAGCAAAATATCCAGGGTATACTATTGCATCTAGCCAAGCAAAACTTGGAGTTTTCTCAACTATGTTAAATAGTCTCTTTGATGTTGGATGCAATAGATGATTCTAGAGAGGAGAGAGGTGTCTCATTGGGTATGTATGGCAACCATGTGAAAGAGCAAATTAAAGATGGACAGTTAGCACCAGGAGCATGAAACTAAGAAAAGAAGACTTCAAACAAGTACCACAAAAAATTGCTTAAAAATTAATATAGCTAAATATGGAATTCACCACCAAAGGAAACAATTGCTTAAATTAGTCACTGCAGGCAGACAGGATTAACCAAACTAGTGATTTCCAAAAGATCTGTTCAGCCCATAGTTTTTAGCACTTCAATACTTCTTAATCAGTTCTTGCAAACATTCACTTAGCTCATCCCTTAACAGCATCTCCAAACCTTATTTTTGTTCTTGTAAAATATTTACATTACACAGAGTTCTGTTCACTTTACTATCTGGTGAGTAAATGTTTTCCATACGAACTCCCTTGAAAAAATCAGTCACCCATCAGGAAACCAAAGCAGTAACATTTCGCAAAACATGATACTAGTAGTGTAGCTAATAACTGAAAAAAACAGACCTGCATACAAAGTTCAAATGACATTTGTTCAGTTCCACTGCTTCCTAAGTATTAGCAAACAGAGCTAGTCAATGTGTGGAAACAGCTCAGTTTGTAGCCGTTCATGTAGCTTTATCCTCGTTTGCCATTTGCCTTGTGTATATTGAGCATTTGCAGGACATCCACCTCCAAGAGATTTTTTTTTCAAAGTATATTCTACAGTTCAGCACTGAATCATTTGGAATTCTTACCATCAGATGTATAGCTATATCCAGAAGATTCATATTTACAGAGTTTAGACACATAAGATCAACAACCATATAAAAACAACCTCTGTGAACAAAGGTATCTGTGAGTGTTTCCAGCTCACAGGATTTCAGCACTCAGCCTCATACAGTTGTCTTGAAATGCATAGCTGAAGACTATACAATAGTATTCCTATTGTTGATTTTGTAGGCATTCATCTGCCACAGGATGAAGATTAAGGGAACTATTCCTGTGGCAATGATTCTGCATGAGCTTATTATGATCTTCACGAATCAGTAGTAAAACATACTGCATTGTAGATGTCATAGCCTCCAGATGCCATGTCTTTGCTGCCTGTCTCAGAAATTCATAAATGTGGACATGACGGAAGATATATCTTATGTGCCTTCCCTCTCTGTCTCCAAAACAGCATGAATAAAAATCTGCCATCAGTTTTGATTTAACTGATTCAGTGGATATTTTGCCTTTGGTCATATTGCTTTCTTCTCTGTGACTTGCTTTTTGATAAATGATGTCACTACAAGTGCAAAGACCCTTTTCCCCTTTACAGTACAAGAAATAGATCTTTTTAAAATAAAAGCTAAAACTCCCGCTGACTAAAAAATTTGTCTAAGTTACATGATAGGCTATCTCTTTTTATTCTCCCAGGTTGTTTTTCTCATGCAACTTCTCTATTAACATAGTCATTAAGCAAGTTATTTACCTAATTTTAATACTGTTTTTAGTCAGACACAGTTTTGCCCTATGGAGAATGAAAATCTTTTATAAATTTGATGTCACTGTTTATTCACAGATAAAAATACACCATTCATTCTGAATCTTGTTATAGAGTGAGGCCCTAATTCTTCTTCAATGATTTCTAGAAGTTCTTCTGTTAGAAGCCAACCCCACAGATCTCAGCTACACAAAATAGAAAGATGCCGTTTCAAAGACAGTCCAGATTTCAAACTTAATGTAAAACAAAAACAAATTGAAAGAAGATATGTTAACGCTATAAGCATCTCCAAGCAACAGATGTGAGCTCTAATCCCTCTGGAGATCACACCTCTTGTTTAACTTTAATTTGCCAGGCAAAGAAGCGCATGGCTTTCATCTCTGTTAGAACAATTTAAATGTGTGTCTTACATGCATACTCAAACAAAATAGGAACCAGAAAATATGGCAATTAATGACCTGAGTTTTGAATAAGAAGTTCAATATGAGGAAGTATTATTCTTAGTACTCTGAGACTAAAGGTCAGCAATGTGCAAGGAAAGAGTTTTGGTATTCACTAATTGTATGGTTTCCCAATTAAACCTTGCTTGTATTGTAAGACAATATCTTACTTTTATATCTGAAAATGTGCTCTCTAAAATACCTAAATGAGTGTATTCAATATAAAATATAAATTTAAAGAAAAAAATATGATGGGAATATATTGGACATACTTTATTTAGGTAATGTTTCCAAACTTCGAGGCAGATTTGACTACAAGCCTCTCTTTGAAAATTACTGATTATCTAAATAGCCAATTCCTTCATTGACAGCAGGATTGCTCTGCAAATCACACTGGTTAATAACAGTGCTTATATTTATATGCAAACATATGCACTTCTCATCGCAAGGTTAAAAAGTTTGCCTCTGCCAAAGGACACATCTACATAGAAGGATGCAGCGCTATATACCTGGCTCCAAGTGATACATTTGAAGACAAGTTAGGAATTCGCACATACTACTCCCTTGTTTTGTAGTCATACCAAAGGGCTGCCTTCATCTTTCTTAATGCAGTGAGATTTTAGCTTTTCTTCTCAACTGCTCCTCTGCTTCCTACTGATAGCATTTTGAGGACAGCCCAATTTCTGCATGTAAAAAACACATTGCATTTTAGGACAGTTTTTAAAAGAAAAGTCCCTATACACAGTAAAATGTAAAATATTATTACTAATGCTGTATTTTAAAAAAATAAACCAACAATGATTGAAATAACTTCTAAAAGAAATAGAGCAGTAATGCTTTCTCAGTAAAATTACAAAGCTATGTTTGGTCACCTCAATTCTTCTATGATGACACATTTTATCAGTATTTTCATAGTTCCAAATGTTTCCCTGGCAAATGTGTTTTCTCCTCCAAAAGTCTGTCAAGCAAGCAACTTTTAATGAAAGAACTGAAAAAAATTCACCAACTAGCTGTCTGTTACTTTTACTCACATTTATTTTAAGCCTCTAAAAACATCCTATCATCTACCACTTTGTCTATCTATTTAATCCAAAAAATAATACTAATTTACCTGTAAATATTGCAGAAAATAGGATAGGTTTTATTGTTTGATTCTGCTACATTATTTTTTTGTTAAAGAGTTGTATTTCACAATTTACTAGATACTGTTTCCTTGTATCAAACACCTGAACAATACCTTATTTGGTATACAAGTAAGGAGGTATATTTAAAGGTAAAATTAACCATGCTGTAGTGTTTGGTGTATTAAAAACAGCATGCAAAACATTTTAGCAGTGTGATGGTAAACACTTGTAAGAGCCATGTACTGAATAATCAAAGAGTTGCTTAAAACTTCAGACGCTCAATTTCTCTTAAGGTAAGAATCAACTCACCATTCCTCAGATAACTGGTACGCTGTTGTCATTTTACCAATGTATCTAACACCCATGCACTCTCAGAATGGCAGCATCAACACCACAGTGAGTTTGGTTTAATTTGATTTTTCAACCAAGTTACTACAACTGCTGGCAATTTTCCTGTGGTTTAATATAATTTTTTTTAATTGGGCTATCATTCATTGCAGAGAAATAGGAAAAATAATACCAAAACTCCATTCTTTGTAGTTCTTAATGGTGCTAAATAGAAGTATATAGTGCTTTGACAATCTATCCAAATTGAAACAACAACTGAAATCACAAAGTGTGTTTCTTTTTTGCTAGTTGGGGTGACAAACGGCTCACATATGCTTTAAGCCACTCGGTGAAGTCAGTGGATGTGTGGTTATTCTAACATGTGGTTATTAGAAATCTCAAATAGCTCCTTCCAGCTAATACATCAACAAAGGCAGGATACTGCATAAAAATGCATACATAGAAATAGGACATCAGACAATTTCCTGCAGGTTTGTAAACTTTCTTTAAGCGCTGGATTGAATTCAAGGAAGAACATTTAGAAACTATACTCGTTTTTCTTAAAATAATCAGTTCTGCTCTTAGCTTCAGAAGCATGTGTACCATTGGTCATCTGGATTTCAAAGGAAATTCTGAAGTCATATTCACATGCTAAAGGAAAAACCCTTGAAAAATGTCACTTATTTCGACAATCTGAGCAACTCTGATAGAATTCTAATTTATTTGCTCTAATTTTATCTCTAGCACCAGGGAATTAATTATGTCCTGTTTCCCAGTTGTTCCTCTGAAGATCCAACATGACATTTGCCTGAATACTATCTTTTCCTCAACTGGCTTGTTCAAGTTTATCTAGTAACAAAAGTGTTCTGGAAAAGAAACCATGACAATCAAAAGGAGAAACTTCAAAGCACCGCTACAAACTCCAATATTGCATCTTCCAGAGAAGAACAAACTAGCAACTCAGAGTGATGGTTACAATATTTATTGTAACCAGCCCTGGGAAATATAATTAGCGATCCTGGAACATCTTTATCTATCTAAGCAAAACATATTTGAGATTCAGATTTAATCAAAAGCCAGGGTAGGTTTTTTTTGGGGAGGAGGGAGGCGGGGCAGGAAGATGATAATGGAAAAACTTACAATAGGAGCAGCCGTAGACTTCAATTCTTAAACCAATTTGACCCTCTCCATTCCAGTCCAGAGGAACAATCCGTACATAGCGAGCAATAACTGCATGTTGCAAGTCATGCCGAACCACACTATCTGAGTTTGTATTTCCAGGAAATGCCTAAGGAAAAGAAGAAGAAAACCAAAATTATTGTATTACATCTATCTCACCTGCTACAAAGGTTCTGTTCTGAAGGAAAACATTACGTATGTTAGCCCTATAAACATCTAGGTTACACTGAAGTTTGGTTTATATGTTTCTTTGATAGTTTCACAAGAATAGAAAAACAGTAGAACTGGACATCTTCATCCACAACAGATATGTGGAAATCATGGAACTGCTGCTGCTAGGTAAGAAAGTAATCAATTTTGCATTACTAGCCTGTTACTTGAATTGTTAACATGTAACAAAATTGTCCAACCCACTACTTGGGAAACAGATACCCATCCTCTACCAGTTTTTCTGTACATATGATCACTGAAATAGCTTGCTTCTTACAATAGATAGGGAACACTTCTATTTCTCAAATTTCTATGAAATTAAAATTCTTCCGTTACTTTTGATGTATTGCCCACTGGAAGGTGAGCATCCAGTTTCTTTCCTACCCATAGCTGTTAGCCACAACACTGTCTATTTTTGGTTAATAAAACTTTGGAAGTCAAGAAAGGACACAAAAGCTCTCAAAGGAGTTTTGAGAAGAAATTTTTGTGCCTGCTCATAAAAAAAGAAATTTGCCAAAGAGAAAAAACACAACATTAGTTGTATCTACATAGTTAACATCTGAGTAAATCCTTATAAAAACATATTATAAATGCCCATAGTGGAATGAAAATCAAAGAAATAAACAACTGACCTTTAAGAAATTCTATTGCAAAATATAGTCATCAAAAAAAGAGACAAAGTCGGCCCTTTGCATACAGATGCAGCAATACCTAATTACATTACCCAGATACTACTTATTCCAAATGAATAATTATTTTGTACAGTGCACAGTAGGTCTAGGTAGTGATAAATGTAAGGAAGATCCATAAGATCCCTTCCTTAGTGGACTCCAAAAATTATGATGTATATCAATGGCTACATTCACCGGACTTTTTTCTGCACTGAAGCTATTAGTTTGCTAAATGATAATGATGGCACTGCTAACTTCATAGCTGAGCTTGTAAGATACACTAATCAATGTCTATAAAGCAGTTATATATCTAAGTGATGTTTATAGGGAAATTAACAGTTCTGTTTTCTGAGATGAATAGAAGACAATAAAACCAAAGGAAAACATGAACCCAATGAGGAGAAAAATCCTATTCCATGGCTGCCTATTCTCTTAGTACTGTTTTAGGAATCACAGCACTTCATGGAGTAAATATCAAATTTTATATTTTAAAAAAAATGTATTTTAGTGAGCATGCAAGGTCATGCTCCATATTTCAATATTTTCTATTTGGGCACGTCTTAAATTTGTGATGCTTGGCCTGATCTTATCAAAACACCCCTAAGATAAGCTTTTGCTCATTATTTTGCTTTGGAGTTTCTTTGTTTAATTTACTATGAGGGGCAAAGGAAGCTACATATAGGAATGCATGGTATTTTCTATAAAATTTGTTTAAATGATTGATGAAAGCATATTCTAAAAGTCAGAAAGCATATTCTAAAAGTCAGAATGTTTTTCTGTAGCTCTCCATATTTTTTTCCCTGACTTGTGCTTTACCAGTCCTTTTCTGGAAAAGCTCAGGGCTGAAACCAGGAGATGTTTGATATTTTGAGTGTATCTCTTGATATATAATCCAGTAACACTTGCTGAATTCACAAACACAGTCAATAAAGAATAGGGCAGTCTGTCATTAGTTTCCCTGATTATTCAAATGCATTCCAATTAGTCTCCAGTAGAACAATATCTTTTAAATACAGCCTTCACTTAGATAAATGTGGTACAGTAATACATGTTCTATGGATAATGAAAACATTAGGCCAAAATCCATCATTGCAAAGCTCAAAAATCAATTTACAGGAGCTTGTAAATTATGTGCTATTGTTGTAAAACCTGCTTTTCTAACTGAGAATTGTACATGACTCAGAAAGACAGGTTGTCATTAATTTATACAATTTTCAAAGTCACATGTTTGCTATGGTTAACAAACAGTTTAATAGGATTTAAAAGTGTAAGTTAGACCCACATCTCTAATAGGATAAGAAACCCCTTACAAAACTATTATTCAGAAAAAGGTAGAAATACCTGTATAAATTAAATAAGGTTTTCAGATAATTAATCTCCTGAAGGCACTTAAATACTATTGCGAGATGTGTGCTTTCCATGGGTAACATTTCTTTTCTTTAACCCAAACTGGGAAAAATGACCAAAATGGCCCCCTTAGCTGTAAAACCGGAAGCACTATCTCACAAATCCTTCTCCAAAATCCTTTGTCCTACAAGTTATTTCCATTCTTGTATTGGACACCTACTTCTGCAACCTGCTTTATGCCTCAGCTCACACTGCAATGAAAGATCAGAAGTTCTGTGAGTAACTGTCCCGTTCTGGAATAGCCCGGTCAGGGGCAAGATTCTTTTATAATTCCCAGAGTGAGATTAAGACACAAGCAAGGTCAAATGCCGCATCATAAGGAAGTTTAATTATTACAGCAAAATTTGTGAAAGATACTAGAGAGAGAGAGAGAGAGAGAGACGGGAAAAAAGAGAAAGCAAGGTTAAGAGTTTAAAGTTACAGTTAAGTTATAGCTACCACCACTGGCTCGCGGGACCACTCGACTTCACTTCATGTCAGGTGGGGGAAGTTCCTTCCTCTGAAGGCTGCTTTGTTCTACTTTTTATAGAGGAGAGGTGTTTGGAATTCGTAACACCTATACATATGCATAACCTGTCCCACTTCATATTCAAATTAACTTCATGGCTTCATTTCCATAAATTCCTCCTAATGGCGCAGGCATAGTTCTCTCTGGTGGTCGTGAGTTGGGGTCTTCAGGATGAAGGCCTGTAGTCTTCATCAGGCTAAACTTTTCGCCTCTTCCTCCTGACGCATGCGTAGTAACCAGTATCCCATCTGGACACTGTCACTATCAGAGGTATCTCCTCTAACAACCTCCAAGTGCCAAATGGTCCTTCATAATTGGCATTAAAGTTGATTTAGTCCTTGGAAATGTTTCCTCCTTAAATTCCTTTTCACAAGGCTTCTATTGATTAAGACTAAGGTCTATTCTTTGTCCAGACCTTGGAAAAGTAACTCCTTAAACCCCTGTCTTCAAAGTATCCTATTATTTATGGATGCTCATCCCAACATCAGTCAGAGACAGGCATCTATTGAAGGATTTACAGAGTTTTCGAAACTTTGTGGCTGGTACCAAGGAATTTCCTGTTGCTGTCTTCTGTAGTTGTGCTTCCCAGCACAAAACCCTTACAGTAACAACCATTTTTTTCAAATACAGTATTCCACAGGACAGCAAAGCAGTAAGAATGAGGAGTGCCCAGATCCTTTCTAAATACTGCTTTTGAACATATGTTGAACTGCATTTTCAAAAGTACTTACTAAGACTTTTGTGACTGTCTTCCTTAAGAGCAAAATTTCTTAAGCTCCAAGTATTTTTTCATAAATAACCAGGGCAGGTTTACAGTATATTTTATTGGTCCAACTGATTAAGTTTAAAAAACCCCAAACAAACAACTTTTGGCATAGGAGAATTCTTCAGCAGAAGGAACCTTTGAAATTTACTTTGGCTCTATCAATATCCCTCAGCCACTCTACTGTATATACTCTGTATATATACTTCAGCCACTCTGCTGTATATATACTGCATATAGAGACACAGGGTAGACATTTAGTATATTTTTCTTTGCATAAGTAAAGAACCCAAGATGTAAAGGAAGTTTTAATGAAATTTGGAAGGAAAGTTAAGATTCATACTCAACTTTGTTTCCTGTATTTTCATGACAATGATATTCTAAACAATTACTGTAAATATTAAAGATAAATGTATTGTAGTGTTGCAGTATACTAGTAAAGTAACATATAGTTTAGTAAGTTTTGAAGTAAAACTGACCAAACCAGATTTAGTTTACTGTAAAAGGACATACCATTCAGTACTCAAATTTACGGATACAGCCTTACAAAATCCCATTTGGGAAAATGCTTTTATTACCATTTACAATAAAAGATTAGAAAAATATTCTCAGCATTAAATTAAAATATCTCTGAAGTGAGGAGTCTTGAGACTAAATGAAAAGAAACATTATTAAGTGCACAAAAATAGAAGTTTTCATATTTTAACCCAAAAGGAAAAGAATTGAGAGTATTTGTCAGTTAACCAAATGAACAAAAAGTTTTGCAGTCCTTCGACTCTTAGTGAAGCAGAGAAAAAAATCATGCGCTTAACCCAAAAAACCTCCTTACAAATATACCAGAGAGCTTAACTTGCTTAAGGGGAAAATTAATTCTTCACCTGACAATTCAGGTGAAGAATTCTCTATCCTGATTAATGATTTATTCAGCGACAAGTATTGAAATTACTTCAATGTGTGCTTTTTCTAGGGTGAGGTTAAAATAGGGCAATGCATGGTATCACTGGATGACATTTCCTTTGCACTTAAAAAAGGAAGAACAACTAATTTTATTTCATATCTTTATTACTAGTAATTTTTTCATTACTTTAATTGTATACTTACTATTATACTTCTTGACAGTTACATTTTACCATTGGCATGTTAAGCAAAGGTGGGAATAATTTTTGGGTTTGAATTTATGAACTGGACTTCTAGTTTTATTTTGACACATTATTAGTGGAAACATTAAAAAGTCTACATTCCACGGTATTATAGTTCTATAAATGGCTCTCATAATCAGAAATAGGATTTGCATGGAAAAGCCACATTAATAAAATGTGGTACTATAAGGTACGGAAACATTCACAGACAGATAAAAGATGGCTGTGGGAAACATACCTGGGCTTTCTTTGAGGACTCTAAGGTGAGATGAGCATGAAGCTGGCTAAATATTGAAATGTTTATTTTACAGAAATTGCAAAAAAAAAAAAACTTTTCCAAAGACTAGAAGGATTACAAACTTGAGAAGTTGATACCTTTGGTTTCCAGCATTTACATGTAGACTTAATTTGTGAAAATACAGTGTTCTGACTATTGAATAATGTTACATTTTTGCTGTCAAGATCAACTAATTATTAAGAATTATTAAGAATTATTAAGAATTTCTTAATAATTAGGGAGTAATCATTAACTTGCTCTTACTCTTAAATAAACTAAACAGATTTTAACTCTTAGACATGAAATTTCAGAGGTTAGACCCACTCTGGGGATAACTTGGGGCTCGATAATAAGACTGATATTTTTGAGTCTGTTCCTTTTTTTGCATCAGAAATTAAAAAATGCAATGTCCAAACTTGTGGACTGACAGATAAGAAAGGACTGTCTTCCATGGAGGTAACATACAGGGTGTGCCCTATATTACAGGAACTGGATTCTCTTTGTGTCAGCTCCCATGTAATGCTAGACAAGCAAATTGAAAAAAAAAAAACTTTTCAGGGCCATTTAGTATATTTTCCTGGGCACATAAAATTATTAGGCAGTTTTGCCTTATCTTTCACTGTATCAGTTTACACATAAAAATCCATTTGTTTTATGTTTTATGCCCGTAGTCAAGTATTCACATGGGGGCCTAAATTAGAAATCTGAGCCCTTTGCAGTCAATGAAGCACAGTGGGACATAGGAATTAAATTAAAGGCTTCCCACTCTTCACTGGCTATACACTAAACATAAATTTTCCTGGGTATAGTATAAATGTATTCTACAAAATGGAGTATATAATCAACAACTGAGTTCTAAAAGTTTCTCAATGACTGACTCACATTAAAAGAAAAAGAATACAAAACCCAACGTGAAATGGCTACGGAGACAGAGTGAAAACTGCTTCTCTCCCAGGGAGTTGTGAGGTTTCATTCATTAATAGACAAAAAATAGTTTTGCTACATATTCTCTCAAATGAAAGAGAGAGGGGAAGAATGTGTTTCCAAACTACGTAATTGCAGCTGCAGTAATTATGGGAATAATAACAGCCACAGGTGTTTGATCACTGATGCTAGCTACAGAGCTCAACCGTAACAGTTTTCACCTTGAGAAGAAGAGCAAGTACAGAGGAACCCAGTGTGGTCCTTGGTTTCTTTTCCTCTCTAGTTCTTGAAATTTTCACACTTTGATGCTCTTTACATAGCTTTTAAGTAGTTTTCAGAACAGTATTTATTCCTTATACAACAGCCTGGTCTCAAACCTCCTCATGTCTATTCTACACAACTCTGCTACTCTACTGGATTGCTTTTATGAAACTTTACAACCCAAGCAGTTGAGGTTGTTACTAGTGATTGCACATCTGAGAGGCAGATCCAAACTCAACAATGTCATTTCATGACCCCTGCACTTCATGCATTGGATTATGAGACTGAAGCTCTCTGCAGGAAAAAGTACAAAGGCAAACCTATTTTAAATACTGTTTAGAATCATCTATATTCAGTAGGGACATAGCAACAAAATAAAGAATGCTTTTGAGCTCTTAATTGGTTATATATTAATATAAGCAATATTCCCTGTCAATGATAGAAAACCTTATTTGGTGACTTAGACTCATAACTATAAATCCAAGTTATCATATTTACTGTTTTAATATTCTTTTTGAGTACTGAGGAAATGAGGAGGGTTGACTTTTAAAGATAAGGTTTTCTCAGTTATGACTAGTTTTCATTCCTGTGTGAAGTTAGAAATGTCCAAAGACTACTTTTTAGATTGCAATTCTGTCTAGCCTATTAGCATGTAAGGCACAACAGACTATTAGCATGCAAAGCACAACCCTGAACCAAAACACGTGCCATATCTGAACTAGCTTGTTACAGGAATGCAATTGTAAATCAAGCTGTGAGTAATATAGTCTGGTTATTGTTTAATAAGTTAATATTGTATATTGAGATAACAATAAACTAACTTAGAAGACCAAAAATAAGTAATCAGGTGATTTTCCAGTATTCTTTCAGTTTCTGCTTAATGCTGGGATTATACTTAATTGCAAATACCATGTGTAGCTCTCTATAACACAAAGGAGCTTCCCAGTAATTAGAAGTAAGACTGGATAACAATAAAATAATAAGTTTTCTTTAAACATGTCTTCAGCTGTCCTTAAAAGATATTAAAACATTACACAATGCATTAAAAATTATAGAAACTTGATAAGTATGCATTTAAACTAATTATGTATCTTTTGGTTTTATTTTTATATGCTTCCATACTGCAATGTTTATAAAAGGAAAAAAAAAATTACATGTATAATACTAAGGTGAGATTTAGCAAACAATGTCTAGAAGGGAAAAATAATAACTATTAAAAATATTAAAAATATATATAAAATATTACTATTGCCTTCTAACACTAATACATGTCTCAATTTCTGGCTCTAGCTGCAGTACTTTTGGAACATGTCAAGAGGAAAGAAAATAAAAATGACTAATACTTTGCATGCAGAAAAATAAAAAAAATCCCAGGGTTGATGCAGTTACCAACAACAACTAGGATACAGGAAATTTCTAGACATATTATTTTCTTTTTTTCCTATTTACCCCAGGTAGAGAGCATAATCTGAGGATCGCAGGTTTAGAACCTTCTGCTCTGTGGCTCAGAACACAAGCAAAAAATCTAAACTAAATAAAAATATTGGAAACATTGATGAACAGCATGTGAATCCTCTCTAAAATTCAGTACAAGGTTAAAATAACTCCAAATGCGAAGAGTTATAAGAAAAATTGCGAGCAAACACAAAGTTACTATCTCAGGAAGAATACCTGGTGTTGGACTCTTTAGAATAATCCTTTCAAATGGATCAAAGGAATATTATTAAGAAATCCCCAAAGGCAGAATTACAATATCTGACAGTCTTCAAACATGCCTGCCTGTCCTTCAACTTGTATCTAAAAGCTGCTTGCCTTTCCAGGGAAATAAGGACAGTTTTAACAACTTGGCCTCTTGAAATGATATCAACAAGCCACAAAAATATTTTATAAAGGAATGTGGAAAAAAAAAGTTTGAATTCTTACAAGTTACATCTTTTCTTTAGGACTTCTTTCAGTTAACTTCTTATTTTTATTTTACTTGTTAAGATTAAAATATTTTGGAAGGATTACAGAATAGTGGTGTCTATGCTTAAGACCATTCTGAAAACGTGAAATGGAAACTGCCTTGATGCCAAAAGTGCCTGATATTCATAGAAGAAGTTTAGAGTAACAAGTAATCTCTGAATGGGAATCTTGGGAATTTAGTAAACTGTCGCATGTCTTAGCAAAAGAGACAGCAGAGATATTGAAGGTATCCGAATCATCCCATAAACTCTCTTCCATGTGTACTTTTTCAGGAGTTATATTTTTCCATTTGACAGAGATAATATGCCTCTATAATTTGCATCTAATGTTGTTTCATTCAGGCTTGCATCAAGTACTAGTCAGAATGTCACTTCATAGCCATCTTTTTGGTCAAATACCTTCAGATAGCTGTTAGAATCTGAAATAGGAGGACTTCCATATATTGAAAGCCTTGTTGAATAATCAGCAATGCTGAATCAAATTTGAAGACAATAATTGGAAGAGGGAAGGATTAACAAATTTTGATCACCTGTCCACTTATTTTCCCTACAACTCATAAAATGAATTGAAGAGTCATTTAATGGCCTAATCTGCTTGCAACAGAAACATATTAAATTTAATTTTAAGCTGTGTTATGAATTTTGGGGGATTAAACATTTAAAGTAAATTGATTGCTATTTCTGTGCAAGTAATTTTTTTTTCATGCAGCACAGGCAAGTTTATCTAAATCAGGTATTTATGTTTTATTTCTTTTTGGCAGCCAGGACACATGCTTCCCTGACCAAGAAGACAGTGCCATTTTGCAATAAATGCAAATAAATGCACAGTCTTTTGAGTTTATCACTAAGCAGGGCTGAGGGGTCTTGCGGCCACTGCATGAAAGGAATAGTTGGAGGTCAATAGAGAAACACCTATACCATGAGGAGCCTCACATGTTTCACTACTCATGCCGAAGCAGAAGGTAGAAATTCTGGAACTTTTTTTAAGGAACTTTTTTAAAGGATCAGTATTTTTCCTACATGATCTACTCACCTGTGACAGGATTTGTGGCAGCAAAGAAAAGGTAGAATGTGGTTTTCTTTCTATGCAAAGGCCCAAATTGGTCAGGAAAAGGTTGACATATGGCATATCTTCTTGCATATTCTTTTTTTCCAAAGCTATATTATGCCAACATTGATGTGTTCCAGTAGCAGCAGGTGTTCTTTGTATCACTGGCTTTTGTAGCGAATATACCATGATCTTGTGGCTATTTATTAGTATAGTATACCCTTTTCTCTACAACTGAGAGAAGCCAAAAATACTCTTTGTGGCTGTTTTCAGGAAGGAAGAGTGGAAAGACAAAGGAAGAAGGATCTCCTTATCCTTCACTTTCCCCACCTTCTAGACTAATGTAGTTACCACTTAAGAGTATTTTGAAAACATGCTTACAAATGCTCAGAACAAATTTGGAGTTCTCTTCAGAAGGGAGAGGCTATCATAACACTACTCTGTTTCTCTATAGGATTGGAGGATGCACCTGCAGGAAACATCTTTCAAGCCATTTGACAAAGCTCTAAATACTTGTAATAGTATAAGCACAGCAGCGAGGAATGACTGTTGGCAATTGTGCTTTGTTGCTTACTTACTGTGTGAGCTTATACTAACAGCACAGTGTTTCTGAAACTCATTCTGTCTGTAAAATGGAGATAATACTCCCAGAAGTATTTGCTGGGAATTAATTAGCTATTATTTATTCACTGATCCTTTAAAAACAAAAACAATCCATGCACTGTTTTTTTTACATCCCTGCTCAGTTAAAAAATAAAAATTAAAAAAAAATCAAATGACAGACTCATTGACTTTTGTGGCCAGAAGGAAGCATTATGATAATCACCTCTGGAGTTCAGTAGACACAGAGTAGTGACTACCATGCAATAATTCAAGTAATGAGCTTTCAGACTGGGCTATAGTGAAACATTCATTAGGTTAGTGTTGATTTCAAAACAGAAAGTGATGGAAAATCAAATGCATCACACCCCTGTAGATGCTTACTTATATTCAGTGTTACAACTACACATTATTCCTAATTGGACTTTGTCTCATTTGTTCATCCATTCACTGGATCTCATTAAATCCTTTATTCTGTATTGAAGAATGGTTCACTGTTAAGGATAACTTCTCCCTTGCAAGAACCTGGCAAACTACGATGAGAAAACACAGGCTATACTTCCATAACATCAAAATAATCAGATAACTAACTAAACCTGGTAATTTGTCTGGAATAGCTCGCAAAATGACAAAATTATCTCGCTTGCAGAACATGTAGAAGCTTTCTTTTACCAGTTCACCACCTCACTTCCCCCCTCAATGGATATGTAAAATCCAACTAAAATAACAGCATGGATTTCCATTCATTTTCTGTTAAATTAATTCTGCTGCTGTCTTAAATATCAGGGTTCAAATCTCTTTTTACACAGGATCACCAAAAGGTTTCCAATTATTACTCACATTATGCATTATTATCTAGCTGAGATTGTTATATTGTACTGTAACAGAAAACTTTCATGCAATCTCCAATGTGCTTCATATAAACTCAGCTGTGATTTAACTCAATGATACAAGCAATATGAAAACACAATAGCTCATATCTCCATTTAAATTTGTCATTTATCTTTTTGTAAATAACATCAGTTCAGATAATCTCTGTGCAATCCAAACTGATTGCTTAGAATAACTCTGGTACAAATGTTAAACAGCTGTTATATTAATATATCAGAGGCCACAGTGAATATCTAGTTTTTTGGAAGAAGGCCACAAAAGTTCAATACATCTTTGAATAAAGACGATTGTTTTTCAAAGAGCCTATTTCATACTCATATATATACATACTACAATCGTTTAGCCTTGCTTTGGGAAGAATAAAAAGAATGTACTTTAGACAGAATGGAGAGCAAAGGAAGGTAGAAAGAAAGCAGCAATGATAGATCTTTGTTTGCAGCAGCTTTTCATAAATTCTCTTGGGAAGCCAACTGAGTTTCATTGAAGGGAATGAATCAATGGCCCTTCATAAAAAGAAAATCAATTAGAAAGTCATTACCTGAAAATTAGCACTCAAAAAACAAAATTCCATTTTAAAGCCAATTAGACTATATGTTAGTACTAAGTTGAATTGCACTTGCATTGATGTATACAAAATGATGAACATGTTCCATCCGCAAGAGATGTAGAGAGTGAAAAATTAAAAAACATGTTTATGGACTCTATCGAATTTATTTTTTGCAAGTTATCTGGAGCAGCAGATGACTATGCTTGGCTTTATAACAGCTTTACATTGCACATCTCAAGTACCGATTTTCAGTGCTGGAATTACAACACTTAACCTTACTTTTGCTTGCTGTCATAACAACACATAGAAAAACAACTGCTACTGTAAAAGCCAGAGAGACAGCTGAAGGCAGGTAAGTACCCCAGAAACCCTGTTCACCCAATAGCTTGCCACAGTCCTGGTGTGATTTATTTTGTGCCATGCTGGAAAGGCAAATAGTGCTAAGTGTTGAGATGGCGAAGTAGACAGCACCTCACTGAAGAGCTAAAACCTCCCCCTGGGCTGCAGCCAGACAGTCAGCCCTACTTGTCTTCCTTCCTAAAGTGACCAGGCTAATTCATCATGCCTGGGTCTGCAGCACAGAAAGAGTGGTACATTGTTCCCTCACAAGTCTGGTCTCAGTAACAGGAGGCAGCAGAAGTCCTCCCTGAAGGTGGGATGCTGCAGCTTGCAGCACTAAAGCGGCATTTTGACAAATAAGCCTTGACCCATTGTGTCTTCACATGGGAGGAGGTACTCCCCCTACACTTACCATTTGAGGTTAAATTTTAAACACAGAAGATGAAGATAGAAGAATCATGACACAGAATTAGAAATGTGTTACCAAGTATTAGGCACATCTTAACTGCATACTTAACATTGTGCACACACTTAAGTAGAATTAGGTTAAATAGTAAAACCCTGAAACTAGAGAAAACCTCATCAACCCAGCAGATGTGTCACAATGTGCAGGAAGCCTAAGATGTACCACCAGCTTGTGGCCAGGCAGCACTCCTGAGGTCTCTCTGCTGGTGCTGGGCACTTAAATTCAGGAACTGGAACTGCTACCTAGGTGTCTAGAGCACTGCTCTCTGTGTATGAGATTAATCATGCCCTAGGGCTGTCTACTTATCCTCTAGCACTATAATGTTAGTTCAGAGAAGAAGTTTAGATAAAGGTCTACCCCAGTTTTCTGGTAACAGTTACTTGGATATTAGAACCACGTTTCTATGCCATAGCAATATATAACTTTGAAGAGTTGTACACAAATTCTCATGTATTTCTTCAGTTATATTGATTAGTATTTTTGCCTTTGTCTTCAGTGATAGCAGAAGAATAATGCTTGGAAAGAAAGCTACCAAAATCCTATCAGATTACAGTTATGCTGGGGTCCCTTTTCTCTGGATCAACAGATTCATCACCATTTTTAGACTTAATAATTGTCAGGCCACTTTGCACTCCATCCATGATCCCAAAATGTAGCACAAAGACCATAATTTTAAAGTGCTAACCTGGATCTATGCAGTGGTAGAATAAAAAGAAAAATGATAAAAAGTTAAGTGTCAGAAATTAATTAAAAAAATACAGAATAAGACTGATTTTTTTTAAAGACTGTGATTAGAGTTGTTGTTCTGGTATCAGCTAGGATAATTTTCTTTGTAGAAGCTGGTGTAATGCCATCTTTGGGAGTCAGAATGGGAGCAGTGCTGATAACACACCGATGTTTTCAGTTGTTGCCAAGCAGTCAAGAACTTTTCAGTTTTTCATATTTCCTTGCTAATGGGGCACCCAGGAAGCTGGGAGGGGACACAGCCAGGACACATGATCCAAACTAACCGAAGGGGTTATTCTGTACCATGACATCATGCTCAAAATAAAGGGGGGTGGGGGAGGAGTTGGGAGAGGAGCACACTGCTTCAGGATGCACGGTTTGGGGACAGACTTGCTTCGGGATGGCTCTGAGCTGTACAGCCTGAGTTGTGTCAATGAGAAACTGCATCATGTATCACCAGTTTTGTATATTTTGCAACGAAGTCCTATTATTGTTATTTCTCTCTCTCTGCTGTCCCAGTAAACCATCCTTATCCCAGCCCTCAAGGTTGGTCCCAACCCCTCCCCTTAGTAAGAGTGACTGTGTGGTGTTCAGCTCCTGTGTGGGGTGAAGCCATGAAACTTGTGTATTTATGAAATCTGGAACCACCACATAACAGGTGTATTTAATTTCATCAGTAGCTAACAGATTCTGTTTTTAAAAGGCAGTGAATCTTTATACTACCATTTCATACAGGATAAAAGACAGTTATCAGATTAAAATAGAACTAAGTTAGATGTCAGTGTAAGATGGCCACTTTTCTACTTCTGAATATTCATTTATATTTTACAACTCTAGCTCAGGTTCTTTGGCTTTCCTTCCAAAACACCCTAGTGTATCTCAGCAGAATACCTTGACACTGCCTGTGTACAGGAAGGTGGTTTGCTTACTCGTGAGAGGTGGTCCTAAGAGGAAGGTTTTTAGAACTTTTTTCAGCACAAATACTGAGCACCTTATCTTTTCCTCCAGCAGGACAATCAGTTAGTCAGCTCTGCGTTCTTTGCACATCATCTGTAAAGGAGAATGCTGAAGGCTGACTTCTCACGTATTTGTTGTGTTAAGGGAAAAAGAACTATTGAAGTAGCTGATGGGAATATATAAGAAGTTGGCTCTAATCACAGTTCTGCAATGCTGTATTCCTGAAAGTAGCATTAAACCCTTAGGGCTACACTGGAAAACTGCTGTGTGGAGCTGTAACTATGCACTTGCCTTTGACAGCTACATCTTGACATAACGTTTGAAATATCTGAGCGAGTGACCTGACCCATTCCAGGCACAAGTGAGCTGCTGCATTTCTATTCAGGGGAAAGTTCATCAATTCAGACATCTACAAGTTATACACTATTTCTATTTCTACCTAAATTCTGAATTTAAAATAAACGTGTCTTACTATAAATGCATTGATGGATTTTAAAAGATCATATGTCATAAATGAACAAAGATTTATAGAAAGAGTCAAACACTAAGCACTGTAATGATATTATTGCACTCAGAAGTGTTCAAAAGCAGGGAAAAGAACAAAGTGGAAAAGGGGAAAGAACAGCAAAAAAAAAAGAAATTGTCATTTAGAATTTGCAGCCAACAAATACATCCACATTTCTGCCAACTTTTGCTGACAAAGGCCTGGAAACAGCAGAAATCAGGAAATTAGAGGATGCATTGGTAGTTTTTTGGTCTGGTTAAGTCTCTAGTTTATTACAAGTTGATTTTATTTTTTAGAAACAGCAGAAAATTTCATTACTGCCTGCTCAATAGAACAAAACAATCTTGGCATGCACTGTAGTGTTTCTTATCAGTGAAGCTTTGCATGAATTGTCCAGAATTTTATTACGCTTGTATACTGAAGAAATAATATATTTTCAGATATTTTCACTATAATTATGTCCTGGGTTCAGCCTAGCAATGGGCCATGTTGGCCACTGAGAATATTCCAAACCAATTACGTCATAGTCATGTTCGGTATAAAGGAGAAAAAGTGCTCCAAAAACATGAGTCAGGCAGGGTGCGGCTGGGGGGCTTGAGGCAGGTGCAGCCCGGCAGGAACGGCTCCGGGGGTTAGGCGCGGCCTGAGGCAAACGCGTCTCCCTGGCTTGTTGCTCGGCGGCCAGGCCTGAGGCAAACACGGCTTCCCGGCTAGGCGCGAAGCAGCGCGGCCCCCGGCTCGAAAAAAATGCGGCTTCCCGGCGGTGGCGGCCGGGCCTCGAGTCGGCTCAGTGTGTCGGGCACGGCCTAGTCGTGGGTTGCAGTAAGAGGTTGCATCTTGTATCACCAGGTTCATATGCCCTGTGTTCTAAAGTAGTGTTATCACTGTTGTTAGTTGTTCTTTGTATCTTTTTCCTGTTTTAGTAAACTATCCTTATCCCAACCCGCGGGGCTTTGTTTATTTTTCCCCTCCCCCACGGCACCACAACAAATTATTAGACATGCTTTAGTTTTTAAAAGGAAAAAAATAAAACTTACATTTTGTTGGTTTTGTTTTTTAAAAGGAATTCACAGGTATTTTCCTAAACAGAAATTGCCCTAACCTTGATGAAAACTTCTCCTGTTTGTAAAAATCTGAGCAATCTTATATTCCTTGACTCAATAATGGCTCAGTTAAGTAGCAGCGCTGATCATGCTGTATTGGTACACAGAAAAATACAGAGGAAACGTCATGGTCTACATGCATTAATTGATGTTCTCTATTTTTGTATAGACTTTTTGTAAGTGCAACCTCTTACTAATTTACAATATGAGCCAGGCAGGTGATAAGCAAACAAAAGTTTCAAGTAGAGAGGGAGTGAATACTTTTTTGTGGATTGGGAAAAAATACTTGACAGAAAGATCCTTTTGCTAGATGACAGAAATTAAGAGAAAGCCTAAAAAGAGTAGAGATCCTATGCTGTGAAAACTGTGAAGAGATAAAAGTGTTATCAAAAAGAATACTCAGGTTTTGGTTTTTCCTTAAGGTAGACAAAATTGGATATAGAGTGCAAAAGTATAATAAGTCACAGGAAAAAAATGGTTCTGAATGGAAATGACTGCATCAGAAACATGCCAGACACCTCTAAGTAGACAAGATAATGTTTACCCAAAACAGACTGAAGAAAATTATGCATGAAATGGTAAGTCCTTTTGCCAGGATTTATCAAATCTATCAAATTTGGACAACAGGGAGTGGGGAATAAAGGGAATGGGAAAGACAGGATTTGTGAACCATCTACATACCAGGTTTAAGAAAGGCAGACAATCACAGACTTTTAGCATAAACTTACTCAACACTAAATATATTTGAAGCAAAGAATCCAGAAAGATGTATAAATCACTAGGAAACAATAAAATCCATCAAGGGCAGAGCTAAGCTAACCCACCTTGTATCTTTTCTGAAAGAAAAGGTTTTTGAGTTGTTTAGTTTGATTTTTTTTTTTATAACAGAGATGGGATATAGACAGATTTCAATTCACTGGTATCCACTCATGGGAGATGAGTAATTGAGATGGAGAAGATGGCAAATAGTGTAAGATTTGGAGAGGAGCCATGGGAATCAGAGGAAGAGAGTTCATTGGTTGAGTTTCTCAAGAATTATTGGGCTTTGCATTATTTTATTGTACTATTTTTTTGTTATTTTATTAATGAATTGGATGTAAGGTATGTGCTAATGAATGCTCTAAAAGAGCAATGATGTGGTAAAACTTCAGAGACAGCTAAGTTATGCAAAGTCAAATCACTTAACCTAGGAAACAAATCACATCTATTATCTGAGGTAAAAGTGGGTAATAAGTGAGCTGCATGGATTGTTTTATCAGATATTGAAATGAGTCATAAATATTTCTTCAAACATGTCAGAAGAACACAGCCTGGCAGACACTCTGTAAGACCAGCAGATGAATAGATGTAAACAGAATATAAAATAAAAGCCATGGCAGAGAAATTAAAGGTGTTCTTTGAATTCTGTGGATTAAACTGGGTAGTTTCCCTGGTGCACCACTTCTTTCTAAGGGATTTTATCAAGGGTTTGGTTTGAAGCAGTTTTGGAACAAACAGAAAAAATGAAAAGTAACAAATCACTAAGTTCAGACAGTATTCACACATTGGTTTTAAAGTAGTAGCTGAATTGTTAACAAAGGTGAAAAAACTTCTCACATAAAACTACTTTGGTGCTTAACCAGAGTGAGACAATTTTTAAAAAATCCTCTGCCAGAGAGGCAGGGAATTGCAAACCAGTAAGACTGTCATCTGTGTCAGGCAAAGCCTTATAAACTAGAATAAAGAATATAATTACTGCAGGTACCCAAGTAATTTCGAACTGCTTAAGAAAAGTCAGCTTGGCTTTAAAAAAACCCAAAAAACCCCTTTGTTACAAATGTACTGAAGTTCATTGAAACAGCAAATATGCATATGGATAAAGGTGATCTGGTTAATGTAATCAATTAAGCTTTTCACAGGGCTGTTGAATGTATCTCTGATTAAAGGCTTTTCAGGTGACTAAGCAGTTATAGCATACGAAGGGAAGGCCTTAAATACTAGTTAAAAAGAGAAGCAGTAGAAGATGTTGAGTTCCAACATTTGAAATCTCCAGTGTAGTTGTTCTGATACCTTCTGTGTTCAGCACGTTCATAAAATATATAGGAAAGAGAGCAAGCAGAGAGCTAAGAAAGTTTGCTGATGGTACTAAATTATTTAGAGAGTATGGTAAGGGTGAGAGAGCACCATAAAGAACTGCAGCAGAATATGTCTTATGAGCCTGAATGACTGAAATTAAGTGTAGATAAATGTAAAGTGCCACATGGGGAAAGACTATCCTAATTTCACATAAAAATGATGAGCTCGGAGCTAACCATTACTACAGAAGAGAGACCTTAGGATTATAATAGGTAGTTCCATGAAACAGTCAGCCTAATGCTCAGTAACAGTTAAAAAGAAAATTATATGCTAGTACAGGAGTACAGAAAATACAGTTATGCCATTGTAAGCCATGGTGCATACACAGCCTGAACATAATGTGAAGTTCTAGTCCCTTCACCTCAAGAACGGTATAAAAGAGGTAAAGAATAAAACTTCTCTATAAGGAAAAACTCAATATGTCAGTCTTCAATCTGGAAAATAAATTAACTCATTGGAATATGAAGATCTACAAAATCACAAGGGATGTGGAGAGAGCATACAAGGGATCAACTTTTCACACTCTCTTCCTGGGTGAAAAATAAGGTAGGCTTGAAAAAATCAGAGAGATGAAACACAGCAAAGGGACAGCAACCTATAAAACTTACTAACACAAAAGTTGTGGGTACTAAAGACCTGTGTTGAATTAAGAATGGAAGCTGTGAAAGCATGTAGGAAAGAATCCACTGAGGGTTACTAAATAGGTAATACCACATGTGACTCATGACGTCTTTGAGCTGATACCAATTAAAAGATAGAAGCATTTTACGTGGAAGCATCCTACATATTTCCTTTGTTATTATTGTTCCCTGGACATTTCCTTATGAACAACATGGGAGACAAAATAGATGGATCTTTCATCTGATTAATTATGCCCATGGTTAAATTGTTCTTGCTCTATTCTAGGCAGTACAGGCGTATTTTGTCCCTATTATACTGCGCCAGGAAAGACAAATTTGATATATTTCTTATTTTTTTCTCTCTGGCAGAAATAAGTATATACTAATGCCAGTGTAAGAGGCACTGGAAACCTTCCCTTTTTACCATATGGCCCGTTAATTTTTACAACCCTAAAACACGAAAATGATACATAGAAAAAATGCTCAGATGAAGCAGGAAACAGAAAGTCTATTTTATCAGAGAAGCACAGATATGATTGGTTCATATAACACAGAGAAAAAAAGGAAAAAAAACCAAACAACCCTACCCTATACCTACTGTTTATAAAAACATTGAATAAAATAATGCTAGTGAGACAAAAGGAAAAATATGATAGAAGTTGCAATGGTTATCATATATTCATTACTAAAATTGGCAGAGGGTTTCAGACCAGCATCAGGTGTGAAATTCTGACATAAATATCAAACAGATTTAGTAAGGCTAAGAAATCTAACTCAGAGAGGCAGAGCCTTTGTTTGTGTAAGGGCTTGGACAATGCAGTTGCTAGCAACAGCACACAACTGGATATTATTACCTAAGATGTCTCCAAGAGATCCCAATCTTATATGATTACTTTGTAAAACTGAAATATAAATTTTAAAATGTTCTATAATCTCACTTTGGAGTGATTCAATAAATTTTATGATTGGATTGTGTCAGAATGCTTCAACAAACCAGGAATGTATTTTTGTCAGACTGCTAGCTGTATCTTCGTTCACAGTTACAGAAAATTAAGCAGAACGGTTGTCAAACACCAGTTGTCGCTGGATGTTTAATTCATGCGCAAACACCTACTCCAGTAGTTTCCAACATTTGATGCACTAGAAGCTGTTACCCAGAAGTGGTCTCTATTCATAAAGTGAGAAAAACAGTGCAAACTTGATGCCTGAAAATGAGCTCTTTTTTTCTTCTTATGATAAAAAATGTCTGATACGTTAGAAGCCAAAATTATATATTTTTCTTGTCATTAATGTGAAATAGTTCAAAAAAATATTTACAATTCTTGTCTAAATCCAAGCAAAATTCACTCTCTTAAAAATAATTTTGACTTCCACACAGTTTGTCTAAGTGAGGAGCACTTCACCTATGGTCCATGAGCCAGTCCAGGCACATAAGAACCGATTAGATTTCCTACTTTCCTTCATAAAAATTCCCTACATTCAAACTATCCAGGTGGACTTCTCTTGCTCTAAAAAATCCAGAGCTGCACAGAGAGCAGCATGAAATAAAGCAGAAAGGTGGATAAATTAGAAAAGGCAAAATTTTGCAAAGAACAATAAGTTTAAATCTATTAGGCGAAACCAGAAAGAGGATCCACAGTGGAATTTGGAGTTTCAGCAGCAGCAAGAATGGAAGGTGATCTTAACAGTCATATCACAGATGAATTAGAGGTCAGATGAGTGAAGGAGATTTCTGTAATCAAAATGGAAAATCGTATATGTGCATACATATATGCATAGCTATACTAAACACTAGGGCCCAGGATCAGCTTTGATGTATTCCATCCATAGAGGATCATTCCCTTCTGTTCACACCCCTAAACACCCAGAACATGAGACTAAGGAGGTCTAGTGGTGAAGAAATCAGTGAAAGAGCTTGTGAGAAAAAAAAAAAAAAAGAAGGTAGGGTACAATTATTTGGAAACAAAGAGAAGCAGCTGCTGAATGTAAAACACATAGCTGAAAGCAAAGGAATATAAAAAGGAGCTGACTCAGAGAACTATTAACAATGAGGTGGTGCTCACTGAGATGATATCTGCAACTAAGGAGGGAGAAAAAGCCACCAGCATTGGGAAGGAAATCTGTCAAGCAAGGACAAATACAGGGGATGAGAAAACGGCTGTGACATCAGTGGGCATAAGGAGGCATGAGCAGAAGGAAATCCCTTAATGAATATGAAAGGCAGCTGCACTGACATGGATAAGAATATTTTCAATTAAAGGAAAGAGCAACAGGAAAGGCACTTCTTGTTTAGCTGGAACACAGTTCTGAAGTTGGGGTTTGGAAGTCTTTCATACACACATGTTATTTTAAATGTTTATATGCCTTAGAGTATAGGAGAGAATGCTGTCACAGAATTTTACATTCCTACACTCTCAATTTTCATATTATTTTCCTATTCAAAATGTTGCTCTCAAAGGCCCAGTCTTTTTGAAAGGTAAAGATATTCCTAAATGCAATTTCTACTCCACGTGTAGCTGACATTTTCAGCTGACAGTGACAGGGGTTTTAATTCAAGTCTAGAAGAGTAGGTAGCACTTGTTTTATTCAGTTTCCCAGGTGCGTTTCTAGTTCCCAGGTGTATTTCCAGTCCTAGACTACAGTATACGTTACGAGGTACTTCAATATGTGAGTGGGCAACAGTCAGCAGTTTAACAAGGGAAAAGAAAATCCTTTTCTCCTTAGCCATTCAAGTTTTTTTTCAAGAAGAGCTTTAACACTTGAACAAGTTTTGAAACTGCTCCAGGCAAGATGATATGAAGTAATTTTAACATGTTTCAGTGCATTAGGTTTAAGGAATAATACTTACTTCTTTGCTCTAACATTGTCCAAGTCTCTTTGCTAAAATAAACCATTGGATATAAGGAAGATTTGATATTTCCATAATAGGAAGCCATATTTCCTACTTGTCCCTCTGTATGATGTGCAGTCACACTGGTTGTACATCCATATACATTTACTAAAATACCATTGAAAGTCCCAGGAAAGTCTGGTATTTGAAAAAAAAGTATTAAAATAATGGGAGCTCCCATGTACTTTGTTTTCCATTTTCTAATTGCCTGAAAATGGAATTGGAAGGTTGACAAAAAGGAAGCATATTTTTAAATTGTGCTTCAGTCCTTGACAGCAGATTCTAACTTCTCTGTATTTCATGGCAATTTCTATAACTTTGGAAGTGAAGTTATGTTTCTCCATTTTTACTCAACCATATCAAGCTCAGAAGCAGTGTAATTATCTTTGGTTAAGAGTTCTAAGTCATAAACAATGTTCATCTTTTTGTCACTCAGTCCATGGATTTTTTCTAGTGTTCCTGAAATAGAGAGTACAATGCATACTTCAAACTTATATTTTTATAGTTAGAAAGATGGAGGGACTCTGTCTGTATCATGACTGTTCAGACTATAGTTTATCAATCCATTATTATTTCAGTATCAGGAAGAATTCAGGTAAATGCAAAAGGTAGCTTGCTGCACACTCTAAAATTTGCCTTAGCATTGATTGGAAAGACTAATTAAACAAAAATGTAACACTCTCACAATTTGGCTTCTTTGGTCTTAAATTTTCCACCTTAGTCTTTCAAAATAGTTATTGTAGAGAATGGATTTTTGAAGAAAAATCTTTGACTATGAAGAACTGATCTATCTGCTTATTACCAATGAATTAACCAAGCAGCTTCATATATAGCAGTCATATCTCATTATTAATCTATTAAATAGTCCTATCCAACTGTAGACATTTTTAGAAGGATGCATTTATGTTTTTCTCTGTTCTGTTCTTTTATATACACCAAAAATATATTTTGTGAGTCATACATCAATTAATACATGCCCAGTAATTGTTCTTCAATCATGAGATCACATAGCTGCTTTGACAGATGAAAAAGGGGACACTGTAACTATTCTATTAAACTGCTCAAAAGTTACATTCTGCAAGAGTATCATATTTCAGAATTCAGAATTACTTTCTTGAGCATTAAAATTTCAACTTCAGTCTTTATTCATTTTTACTAGATTAACAAAAAAGAACAGGACATTACTCCATCCTTGCCTTTATGATTTATAATAAAAAACCAAGTAATCAAAACTAATTCTCATTAGGTTGTAATTTTTTTGTTCTCTGGTTTTTCATGTATGTGGTTCAGCAGCAATTCTTAATAACTCAGAAAAATATGGCTGAAAGTTGCACTCTGAAATTAGAGAAAAAGATATTTCCATACTGATTTTAAAGATTAAAAAACACCCAACAGCAAAACCTAATCAATTTCTGTATAGTATTCTGTATGCCATAACAGCTGATGGCATTTCAATTTAAGTGTTCATGGCATGACAAGGAAAAGATATTAAAAGGTCACAAGAATTCTAATATTGCAAGCTACTGCTCAGTCTCTTTCAGACTGATTGACTTTTCTCTGACTACTGTCTTCCAGTTTGTTCTTTGCTATTTTCTCAGTCATGTTTTATAGATTAAGGCTACATTTCGAATGCTAACTTATTAAGGAAAGGTGTACATGTTAACTAGAAGAGAGTGTTTGATTTCATTCAATTCCAAGCAGAGTCCTCAGGTTGAGGGAAAAAAGTTCATGTTTAGCTCTTTGTGCCATCTGATCATTTGAACAGCCATTATAAGAGCCATAACTAGTCCCCCAGATGCCTGTTTAATACCCTCATTAAAAATGTATACAAATATAATTTTATATGTATATGTACTATTTCAACTTTCATGATCCCAGCATGCCTCATGAACTTTTTGAATAACATCTGGCATACAGAAATACCATTTCTCATTCCTAAAATGAGATCCAAGTACAGGGACAGCAGCTAAATGCAACCACAAAAAAAACCTTTTGCCCAGCTACAATACAGTGTCTAGAGGGAGCTACAGCAGGATTTGAAGTAGGGGAAGCTGAATAACAAAAAGTATCACTTCGTGGGAATCAACAGCATTGATATTAATAGTATAATCTCTAGGGAAACACCGGTCACAGCTATTCTCAAGGGAAAGAAGTATCAACCTCAAGGATTCTGATGCTGAGAGAGTTGATCTTCAGAGGCACACATGAACAAGAAGAAAGAACTTATCAGCTTAAAGTTTAAGGTGTGTGAAGACAAGGCAGTACCCTATCAGTGAACTACTGATAGCTCATGAACATCTTGCAAAAGTATAAAGCTTGCGCGCGTGCAATAATAAAAGCCTCTGGTCTACACCCCACCGGAGTCCACATCAACTGGTTGATCGACTTTTATTTATTCCCCTCCTGTAGTGAACAGACCAGTTGAATTGTAGATGGTAACCTACATTGCATTTATGAGCAACCTGATTCATGTGAGCCCTAAATGCCCTAAAAATAATTTTAAAAAACAGAAGTATTTTGGAGGTGAGATTTGTTAAGATACGTGATGGAAGCGTCCAGCCCTACAGGAGTGTGACTATTGATAGAGACCATACAAAGTTTGTTTTTCTTGATTCCTTAAGCAGTACAAATTAGCAAAACATTTAGCTTAGACAACTATAAAATTTTGTGTGTGTTCTAAGTACAAACATGGAAATATACTAAAGGATTTCAGGTTTTGCCCTGACACTGTCAGCATTTTCTCAGGTTTTGCTTTTTCAGTACAAAAAAAAGAACACTCTTCTACGTTTACACTACTTTTCTTCAAGCACCTGACATCACATTCATTCTTGACCAGCTTAACAGTTTTCTCTAAAGAATTCTCTTCCTGGTAGTGAAGGTCCATTACTTTGTTATATTACATTTCTGCTACTTTTCCCTCATTTGTAAGCTTTTTTTTGGTCAGAACTTTTATTTGGCATTTCTGGTGCTTAAGTTTGCATTTAAAGTCAGTAACTACTACCGGACACTATGGAACATTCTTTTTTCACCAGGACCTCTGAAATCACTTGGCTATAGTGGATATACTTTTTCCTTGCAACTCTTCTGTAATTTATACTCAGTGTGTGCTAATGGCTAATTGCAGGGCCATACAAGATTGTTCTTGGTTTACTTGGTTGCAGACTGATATCTAGTGCTAGAAGTTGTTAGTTATGCGGAGTCAGGCAAGAGTAGATTTGGGTATTGAAATCAACCTCCAGTACATAATAGGGGAGATTTTTCCATTGATCTAGGAAAAGAAAGCATGGATATAGCCAAAACACAGTGAGTCTTCACCATAGTTCAGAATGTACATTTCTCAAAATATCTTGGGTTTCTGAATATGCACCCTTAGTTTCCTCATCCTTTAAATATTTCTCTTTTTATGCTGTAGCCATTTCTGTGTTTACTTGTCTGTGCAGACAAAGCATACTTCTAGGCTATTTGGATGTAGATGGAAGTTTATTTCTAGGAAAGGAAAACTATACAAAAAGATCTGTATATATCTATATATATGCTTACACATAAATATATATGCATATATCTATATGCAGTCATTTATTTACTTTATGCATTCATTTAAAGGAAAAGCTCTACCTAGAGACCTGATTATAAATCCTAATTGCTTTGCATACAAGTTCTTATAGCTGTGATTTTTTTGAGTGTTATTTTATTGTCTTTGTTTGAATTGCTATTTTCTCCAGGGCTTGGTAATCAATTCAAGGAAAATGGTATTTGGCTTACTGTGACCTGCTGACTAAGAAGAAATGGTTGTTGAAAACAGTGTAATTTTACTCTTATCTTGTATTATAAAAAAAAAAATCAAAACCAAGCAACTAGCAAAAAACTTTTAGCTCTACCTTTGTTTTTTCAATTGCATCTTTCATAAAGATTAATTTTTAAAAACAAATTTCCTTCATTTAAGGAACTATATTTTATAAAACCCCACATCTTTCTTGCATTCTTTTCCCTTTTCAGACATTCTTTTACACATAAATAAAAATACATTGTGAAGCTATTGAAACACTAACTGTAATAGCTAAGTTCTAGACATATGAGGTATGATCTGGTAGCCAAAATAGTATCTGTAATGATATTACTGACATTCCAATTCATAAAAAGGTAACACTATCACTTTCCAAAAGAAATTGCTATTCCACCCTGATTTGCTATTACCTCTAATATAAGACTTTTTCGTGTTAGGAAGTAGCAAAAGAATAATTTTATGAGTTTGATCAGGTACATAAACTTCAGGTAACATTTTTTTAAAAAAGATTATAATACTGTAAGGGCATACAGATAGCTCATGAGAAAACTCATTTGGGAATCATGAGCAGCTAAATTTAACTTGATAACCTGTTTGGAAAAAATGCTTCTCTGTTCCATTTGTGTTACTTCTTTCTAGTGTCTTCTCTGCTAGAACATTTGAACCTCATGTGACTGCAATTATTAACTATTTGAAGCATCATTAAAAAATTTCTTAGAGTATGTACAAGTGATTTTACACAAAATTTCTTCTTCATCTGGTTAGTTCTGCTAAGAAAATGGTCAGATACATTTACTAAAGGTAGTTCAGTACCCAAACTTCTACTGTACACTGTAAACAATAATAAGCAGAGGTAAACACACTTAAGCATACAGGTTAAAAAAAACCCCACCCATTTAATTCTATTTTCCAAAGAAAATTTGACTAGATTATATTATTATCCCTCTTTTGATCTGATTTTTCTTCCCTACTTTTAGTCTCTTCCAACAATCTCAAAACAAAATCAGCACCTCTGAGCACTTTTAACAGGGTGATAGGTTTCAGTGTAACACCTGAATAACTTTGTAGGAACAGAAGTTTAATAAGTTTCACTTTGCGAGTAAGGTAGAAGGACTCAAATGTTGCCTGAATTCAGGCTGGTAAAAAAAAGGCTTGCAATCATGACAGACTGCTTTTCACTTCATACTTAAAAACTGGCTGAACTAGTAATATATTTGTAGTTTTTCTGACTTCATTTCGGTTGGGATCTTTACATTCAGGTAGCTATGTCACAGAAAAAATGTACCATGTGTCTGTGTAAGAAAAAACTAAAAACTACTTTAAAAACTTTCCATTAGGTATGTGATTACCCCATTGATAGAAGTTGGATACAGCTCAAAATCTAGGAAAAGGCAGTGTTAATAAATCACTTCAGGTCTCCAATTTGCATCCGTAGAGTGCAAGGTTTCCATTGTCATGAAGAAGGGAGGGCTTGCTACATAAAATTGATTAATTCTTATACTGGGGCATCTTAATGAGGTGATCTTGGCATTGTCACATGCCAGTCGATCTCTTCCCTCCCCATATTTAAGAAGGAATATAATTTTGGAAAACATAGTTTCATATTTTGAACAGTACAATTTTAAACACCTCTAAAAAAAGTTATTTTCCTTAAGATGCAAGGTCCTTACAAAATAAAACATTTGGTTTAAATTCCTACATTTCTTCGAGTTCCTATACTTAAAGATCCTTGAAAAACTTGATCCTTGAAGTGCTTGTGTATTGCGACCACCATATTTGTATTCCATTAAAAAATATATCTAGAAAACAGTCCACTTTTTCCAGTATCAAACAGTTACCTTTGATCTGGATGTGATGAGGAGGATGGGACAATATCTGATACTACAGATAGGAAGCAGGGAGAAACAAGAGCAAAGATATTCCCATAGAGAAGGTTAATGAAGCAAATCAGGATTTTGTAAGGACATAGTCTTGATGTGGATGGTAGACTGCACAGACACTGTGACTGCTTTTCTCTTACATGACAAGGAGCACAAATGGCACAAGACTATTAATTACTGGAGTCACTCAGCTTTTATACTATGTGACACTGGTCAGAGAAAAGCATGAAATAAATTCCCTACAAAAGAGATTCTAAGAGTGTGTGATAACCTTGGTATGAAGACCAGCAAATAGGGACTTGGGAAAACACTGAGAAAAATACAGACATCAGGGGCACCTCTTCACTCTCCTTGAAAAAAACAAACCAAAATAAAATAAAGAACAAATACACACACTCCAAACCAACCAAACCTCAAAACCTGAGAGTCATGAACTAAAAACTCTTAAAATTCCCTTTGACAAGATGTAGCTGCCACACATCTTGCTGCCACAAGAGGAATGAATACCAAGACCATAAAAAGAACAAAGTGGGTTTGCAGACTTAAGAAGAAGAGATGAATCCCATATCTGTCTATGAGCACTGCGCGTGTTTTGTATTGTACCTGGAATTAACATGCAAAAAAAAAGGCCTTTGGTTATACCTTAAATTAATCCCTACACTGATTTTAATAACTATTCAGATCAGAAACTCACAATAGTTCTTTTTACTCTAGAATTTGCAATTAATTTCCTTATGAGGCTTGGTAGTGTGCTATCATGATAGTCAAGTTCTGTGCTTGATTCTTTCAATTTAGACTAGCCAAACTGAGGGATGCTGATTTTCTGCATTCTCATTTCTGTCTTTTACTCTGCCACTGTCTCTTCTTTGGTAATGCTTTACATTCTTTTAATCCCCTTTCACTTTTGGGCACTACTGAGCTTAGCACCCTTAAAATACTCATCAGATAGTTTCAGAAGTTATTGAAGAGACTACCAAGGCATTAAAAAAAGTTCCTTCTAAACTTTGAAATCAGTAGATGCACAGAAGATCTAGTAATTCCCTACTAACCTTATCCCCTCCTATACAAGAAACCCAAGGAGAATTAGCATTTTGTAGATTGGAAAGGACTGGTTAGGACACCTGGTAGACGTTCTTTCTGTCTCACTCATGCTCATTTTCTGCATAACTGGCAACTCCCTGAGCTCATGTTGTGGTTCCAAATGTCCTTTGTTCGTTTTTCTTTTTTTTTAACAATTCACTTAATCTTAAATTTTCACAGAATCATAGAATGGTAGGGGCTGTAAGGGACCTCAGGACATCATCTAGTCCAAGACTCCTTTTAACTCAGCATTACCTATAGCAGGTTGCACATCCAGGTGGAGGAGACTTCACAACTTCTCTGCACAGCATGTCCCAATGCTCTGTTACCCTCAAGGTGAAGAGCATTTTCCTCATATTGAGATGGAACTTCCTATGTTCCAGTTTGCACTTGTTGCCCCCTTGTCCTGTCACTGGTCACCACTGAGAAGAGCCAAGCCCCTTCCTCTACACACCAATGCTTTAGATATTTATAAGCATTAATCTGATCCTCTCTCACTCTTCTCCAGGTTCAACAGACCGAGCTCTTAGCCTTTCCTCATATGAGAGATATTTCAGTCTCCTAATCACCTTTGTAGCCCTCCACTGGACTCTCTCCTGTAGTTCCCTGTCTTTCTTCAATTGGGAAGCACAGAATTGGACACAATACTCTAGCTGTGGCCTCGCCAGGGCAGAGCAGAGGAGCAGGATAACCTCCCTCAACCTGCTGGCCACGTTCTTATTGGACCACAGGATACCCTTGACCTTCTTATCCACAAGGATATATTGTCAGCTCGTGGAGAGCTTGTTGTCCACCAGGACTTCCAGGTCCTATCCTGCAGAGATGCTTCCCAGCAGGTCAACCCGTAACCTCTACTGGTACATGGAGTCATTCCTCCTTATGTGCAGGACCCTACACTTGCCCTGTTGAACTTCATTAGTTTCCTCTCTGCCAAACTCTTTATCTTTTCCAAATGTCAGCCTCTCCTCCCAGTTTTGTTTTAACTTGCTGAGGGTACACTCTGTTCTCATCTTTTCTGCTCTCATCTTCCTGCAGAATTCTTCTTCTGACCTGCCCTCTGAATTATTTCAATTCAACTTTTTATGTGACTAAACAGTAAATGATAACTATAGAATTTAGAAACACTAAGTTCTTGCTAGACCATAAACAGTAAAAAATTAGCCAAAATCAGCATGCATGCATTCATACAAACATACATACACTTTCAATCATATATGCATAAATGTATATTAATAAAAGCAATTTATTTTAGAAATAATTTACAATTAAAATGTAAATTCATAAATGAACAATGTATTTACTTCCCCAAAGTTATGTATTAGGATGGTATGGTAGTTTCTTTAGCTGCATTATAATAACAAACCTATAGTTTTAACTCCTATGAATATAGAAAAATGTCTGTTCTTTCAGACCAGCTATAGTATGTTTCCAACTTTTTTCCCTGCTTGTTTTAGAAATACAAACACCTCCACATGTACAAATTTTGGAGCACAGTGCAGCTCCATCTTTCATGCTAGTTATATTTGTATTATTTGGAAGTAATAAGCCTGCATAACTACTTCTTAAATACTGTCATGGTTTAAATAAATTATTCATAACATCTTCCTCACTCTTAAAGTAAATAAGTTTTAGTTTCAATAAGCAAGTAATTATTATGGTGATTTAGATTTTTCCATAACCTAGAAAAATTTATGGGGAGAAAGAAGAAAAGGAAAAAATATTTTTTCTATATTTTTATCACATTTCTAACCCTGCTACTTCTTTAACCTCTCCTGAGCACTGATAATTATTGTTTAATTCACTCTTGATGGTGAACAAATGCAATGCTTATTATCATCTTACTGTGGCAAAAGCATATTATCCCATTGCTTTGTAAATACAAAGAAGTAAATGCACAAACTTGGATTTTGCATTAGCACCACCACAGAAATGACTCTTCTTCCTCTAAAGCAGGGTAACATAATTCCTAGTACTACTTTCTTCCTCTTTTTCCTAGAATTATATAGAACATTTTATTATGTCAGATTTCTGTTAACTGTTTGTCTTTCATTTCATTGCTTTATTTTACTTTTCCTATTTCCATATTTGCTTTACCACTGAATAAAAGGGAGTTTTTAGTTACATTCTTTCTTAAGTAAATGTAGAATTTCAGCCATATAGTTCTCCTTAGAGGCGTCACTTCTCATCTAATTTGCTTTTTACGTTTATCAATACTTATTCCTTTTTATTTTCTTTTTTTTAATAGAATCATAGGATAATTTCCTTTTGAAGGGGCCTGCAGGAATCATCTAGGCAAAGCTTCTACTTAGAGGAGGTCTAACTAGATCAATTACTCATGGCTGCATCCAGGCTGTGTCAAGTCAGTATGTCTCAGGATGGAGAAACTGCAACATCTATGGGAAACCTACTGCAGTGTTTTGACGACCCTCACAGTGGCAAGGGTTTTTTGTGCATTTAAATCAGAACATCCTCTGCAACATGTTTCCATTGGCCTTTGTTCTATCTTAGTGCACCTGAAAGAAGAATCTGTCTCTGTCTTCTCTGCATCCTCTTTTTAGGTAGTCATTACAATGAGGTCTTTCAGCCTTTTTATTATTAATGAACAAACCCAACCCTCTCAGCCTCTCCTTATACACTGTGTGCTACAGCCCCATGACCTTCTTGTTGTCACAAGAAGTTGGGAAACAGCTAGGTCAGCTGACCTCAACTGACAAAAAGGATATCCCATACCATATTATGTCATACTCAGCACATGTCCTGGGTTCAGCCTAGCAATGGGCCATGTTGGCCAATGAGAATATTCCATACCATTTACATCATAGTCATGTTCGATATAAAGGAAAAAAAAGTGCGCCAAAAACGGGAGTCAGGCAGGGCGCGGCTGGGGGGCTTGAGGCAGGTGCAGGTCCAGCAGGAGCGGCTCCGGGAGTTAGGCGCGGCCTCTCGGCTGAGGTGCCGCTCCGGCCTGAGGCAAATGCGGCTTCCAGGCTCGGCGCGATGCAGCGTGGCCCCCGGCTCGAAAAAAACGCGGCTTCGCGGCGGCAGCAGCCGGGCCTCGAGTCGGCTCAGCAGGTCGGGCACAGCTTAGTCGCGGGTTGCGGTGAGAGGTTGCATCTTGTATCACCAGGTTCATGTGCCCTATGTTCTAAAGTAGTGTTATCACTGTTGTTAGTTGTTCTTTGTATCCTTTCCTGTTGTTTTAGTAAACTATCCTTATCCCAACCCGCGGGGCTTTGGTTTTTTTTTCCCTTCCCCGTGGCTTTCTCCGTTTGCCCCCCTCTCTCTTAAAGTGACAGATAACTTTTGTGGAACCCAGCTCTCAGCTGAGGTTTAAACCACTACAGCATATAAAGCTGGGGGAAGATGGAAGAACGGGGGACATTCAGAATGTTCGTGTTTGTCTTCCCAAGTCACTGTTTTGCACTGTTGTGCATGATATAGTCCTGCTTTCCTAAAGATGGCTGAACACCTGCCTGCCCAGGGGAAGTGATGATGTTTTGCTTTGCTCACATGTATGGCATTTGCTTCACCTATTGAACCGTTTCTATCTCAACCCATGAGTTTTCTCACTTTTACTCTTCTGATTCTCTTCTCCATCTTGCTGGTGAGGGGAATAAGCAACTGACTGTGTGGTGCTTGGCTGCTTCATGGGGCAAAACCAAAACGGATACTGAGACAGACTTTTTCAGAGGCTGGGGTTCAACAGTCACTGATCTCCCTTTGTTGAACTTACCATATTTTGCAAAATAAAATCAGAAGAGCTAAGAATTTATGAGTGCTGGTGATTGCTTTCTCTTTGACCAAAAGAAATACAACTGAATCAAAAAACTTAGTGACAGGTGAAATATTATGTAATCATGTGCAACCTTTCAGATATAATTCTGTCATTACAGCAACTAAGATGCTTCTAAGAACCGCAATGAAATTTTATGTTGTATTTCTGAATTGACAATACTCTAAAACAAGTCATAATGTCTAATATGAAGTTTTAGATAGATCTTTTTCATTCACTCTAAACATTTTCAAGTTGGAGATGCAGATTTAAGAATTCAGAATGTGAATTAGTTCCTAAGAGAGACTGAGAATATTAAAATATGTCCTATCTTCCTGGAGGTTCTTGAAAAAAAAAATCTTTCTTTGCTCTTGCAGTTTCCTTATAATATGTTTTGTTTTAACTTGTTTTAATGTTTACCTTCATTACCATCTTCCCCCTGTGCTACAATTTTAAGTTTCTCCAAGTTCTTCTAGTTTAATTTCAGCTGTGATGATTAGTGACAACACCTGCACTGGCAAGGTACAGACTGTCCCAGTTTTACATCCATGTCTCACTTACACAGACACACACACACACTGTCGCTGCCCCATTCCTATGGTGCTGTTTCCACCATATGGGTCTGTTTCACCCATGGTTCATTAAAGAAATCAGCTTCACATTTTTCATTTTTGTTTCCAACCTCTCTTTTTTTATTTGTATTGCCATGAGACGAAGAGGAAATCCTATTAAGTTTCATTGTCCTCCACTTGCTTCCAAGAACCCTGAAATGTCCCATAAACTTTTAATTCTACATTAAACTGTCACTTATTTAAAACTGTATCATCAGCAGTGGAGATTTGTCAGAAGACTTCAGAATTGTACTTAACACCTTACAGTTTTTCTCCATGGAAACTAACACTGATGTACCATCCACTGTACCTCTATGGTTAAAGTCACCAATAAGGGAAATCCCATGCCGTCCTAGTATAATTGCTATTTCTATATGGATAGATCTTGATGATCTCATTAGGCTCGAAAGCCATCAAATACATCCCTGTAGCTTTCTGTTATGGAAGATACTTTCAGAAGGTCAGGGAAGTGGTCTTTCCCCTCTGTTCAGCACTGGTTACCCACACATTAAGTACTTTTTTCAGTTTTGGGCTTACCAGTACAAGAGAGACATGGAGGTACTGGAGAGAGTCCAGCAAAGGGCCATAAAGATGAGGAAAGGACTGGAGCCTCTTTCCTGTAAGGAAATGTTGAGAGAAGTGGGGCTTTTCAGCCTGGAGAACAGAAGGCTCAGAGGGATCTTATCAATGTTTAGAAATACCTGCAGGGAGGGTGGAAAGAGAACAGTCAGGCTCATTTCAGTGATGCCTAGTGACAGGACCAGAGGCAATGGGGCACCAGGCAATGGGAACCAACTGAAACACAGGAGGTTCCTTCTGAATACCAGGCAACACTGTTTTACTGTGAAGGTGACTGAGCACTGGCTTAAGTTTCCCAGGGAGGTTGTAGTCTCTCTCCTTGGAGATATTTTAAAGCTCTCTGGACATAGGTATGAACAACTGGCTATACCTGCTTGAGCAGAGGGTTGCGCCAGATGTCCTCCAGAGGTCACTTTCAATCTCAACACTTGTGTGGTCCTGTTAGGTTATTTTTCTGAAAAAAGCTTTTTGGCAACCACCCTCTTGACTATCAGTAATAACTTAGTTACCATGAGATTTAATGTCTTCTACTTCTCTTTACCCTTTTGAATCCCAAATACAAGGTTTTTTTCTCTGATTTCTGTTCTC
Source organism: Laterallus jamaicensis coturniculus (assembly GCA_022605575.1). Taxonomy (NCBI): domain Eukaryota; kingdom Metazoa; phylum Chordata; class Aves; order Gruiformes; family Rallidae; genus Laterallus; species Laterallus jamaicensis. The sequence goes on along the minus strand of JAKCOX010000031.1, from coordinate 5,533,527 downwards.
TCTGATTCTGACGGCTTTTATTCTTATCTTTGTAGCATCCACGTGAATAATTTTAATTCAATTTCTCTAAGGTATTTTATTTCTCTTTTTCAAGTGCTGCACAGTGTTGAAATATACGATTCCAGCCCACATAACAACATTGATTATCAACTTGTATTCACATTGTATCAAAAATTAAAACTTATGGCTGAAGTACACTACCAGTGTTTAAGTACAAAGTTTGAAACAGTAGCATGCCTCTGGTATGCTGCTATCATTATTCACATTACAGCACTACATTTATGCTAAGGCAGTAGTTTCTTACCAGCAAAATGTTATAAAAGGCATTAATACAATGTATGATCAATTATACTCCATATCATTTATACTGAGGCTAAATATGCAAATCACTACACCTACCTAGGAAATTAGAAGGTATCATTATACGGAATGTTTGTCATTTCACTGTGAATATCAGCACCTGATCTAAAATAAATAGTTGGCTTTGGGTTTTAGATACATTTTTTAAAAATCTGTTCTGCAGTGAACACTTTCTCATAGTAATTCTGTCCAAATTACTGGGTCTGTTCAGCTGGTATTCATTAGAAAACTATGTCTCTTTTCTTTCTCCCCTCCAAATTTCACAATCAAAATTCGTTTCTAACACTGGAGATATGTTCTATACCTAAAGGTTTCTCAACTCTCTGCTGTAGCTTTTGAGTTAAACAAAAAAGGCTGAGGGAACAGTGTAGGGGCAAAGCAAAACCCAAATAATGCCTTATCCTGAAAGGTGCCAAACTACTCTTAATGTTTTAAGAACCCATAAATCATCCTGATGGAAATTTCCCTGCATCAGTTTAATAACTGCTGTCCATTCATAGCAGTTTCAACAATCTAGGCATGATAAACACATCTGAAAAGCAACTTGCAGCAGGTCTTTTACTTTCTACTAACTTGTCTGAGTTAGACAGTGAGAAACCCTGTAAAAATTTGTATTCTGTAAAACATGAAACTTTTAAAACTTGTATGCCAGAATTATAAATCAGAGAACCACAAGGTTGGAAAAGACCTTTAAGATCATTGAGTCCAATCATTCCTGTCCTATGCTAAACCATATCCCTAAGTACCTCATCTATCCTTTTTTTAAACACATCCAGGGAAGGTGACTCAACCACCTCCTTGGGCAGCCTGTTCCAGGCCCCAAAAAACTCTTTCAGTAAAAATTTTTTTCTAACATCTAATCTGAACCTGCCCTGGCCCAGCTTCTTGCCATTTCCCCTTGTCCTATCTCCTGTCACCTGGCTGAAGAGACCATCGCCCACCTCTCTATAACCTCTGTTCAGGTAATTGTAGGTGGTGAGAAGGTCTCCCCTGAGCCTCCTCCAGGCTAAACAATCCCTAACTCTCTCAGCCACTCCTCATATGACTTGCCCTCCAGCCCCTTCACCAGCCTGGCTGCCCTTCTCTGGATGCGCTTGAGGATCTCAATGGCCTTCTTATGGTGAGGAGCCCAGAACTGGACACAGCACTCGAGATGTGGCCTCACCAATGCCGAGTCCAGGGGCACAATCACCTCCCTAGACCTACTGGCCACACTAAATGACATCAATGTTGCTGACATTTCAAATATACAGCTCACTGTTATGGGATAAAAAAGAATTTTAGGTTCCTTTTTAGACAATATAATATTACTAAGATGATAACAGTTCATTGAATAAAAAGGAGTAAGGAGAAGAAACTAGAATTTGGACTTGACTACCATCACAATCAGGATTTCTGTGTGCCTCTGGACAGGGTGCTAAAGCCAAGACTTTTTGGAAGTAATTATCTAAAGAGAATACATGAGAAAAATCTAGCCTTTAATCTTTAATCTCTTACTAACCTGACTTATAAACCACAGATGAAAACCTTTACAGACCTTGTTTCCCTCTGCAAACCCTATGGACCAAAACTGATATTTCACAAAGTTGATTTACAACTGTTAATAAACTTGAACCTTTGTTATTCTTCTGGAAAAGAAAAACAACCTCTAAAAGAATAATCATTTAAGGAAAACAAAACAAACACAAACAAACAAACACAGAAAATAACTTTTTAATCCACAATGCTAATACCTTGGTAAACTAGAATACTATTGAAAAAGATCAGATAGATTGACATGTCTCTCAACAATGCAGGCAAGTCAATTGCCTACTATGTCATAATGAAATTGAAAAGGAATTCAAATTTGACCTGGAAATTCTACATAGACTATTCTGAAAATGACAATGATCTGAAAGAGAGCTAGCTGTTTAAATTTTGTACTACCAGGACATTATTTTCCTCTGCTGATTGATTCCACATTAGATAACCACAATTCTCCTGATTTGGATGCAGCTGGGTATTCAGACTCTATGAAAAGCAAAAAAAAAATCTTTATAGCAACACTCAGATGTTCCCTGAAGCTCTCCCTCTCCCATGAAAACATTTATACATGGCTTTTCTCTGATTTCCTTTATTTTTGTAGCTCATATTAATTCTGTGTTTAGGCTGTTTTGCCCTATCTCCAAATAACCTTTGTTTACTGGAAACCTGTCACCACTGACTGGAAGCTAGCTGATGTCATTCCAGTTTACAGAAGAGTTTAAGGGGAACTAGGAAACTGCTAGTCTAATTTCAGGATCTGGAAAGACTAGGGACAAGATCATACAGCTACTGAAAGACATGTAAAGAACAATGCAACCATCAGGCTGTGTCAACATATGTTCAAAAAGGAAAAATGATAGATAAATAGAATAGTTTGGGTTGAAAAGAACTTTACTCTAAATTCACCTGTCTAGCAATTTGAAAATGGATGATTACAAGTGTACTGCCATAATAAAATGGGCATTAACTATTTCCGAAACTCAAAATATTTGTATCAAATCATGCATAAGATTTAGGACTGAGAGTATCTCAAAAGAAGTCATTTTTATTTGACTCACTCTCATTTGAGCAAGAAGTATTTAACAATATCTTTGGGGCTTGCATTTCACCCATGTTTCCCTGGAAAATGAAGTGTTGTAACTAAGTCAAATTACTTCCGTTATGGCAGTGAACTGCTTCTCAGCATTGGCTGACCTACTTCTACATGCACATACAAACTGAGATGTTCTTCACTCAGAAGAAGTAGCAAAATTATTTAAGTAATAAAAAAAGATGCTTGTGGGAGATTTAAAAAAAAAAAAGTATTTAAACCAAAAAACAACTCTCTAGTTTTAAAATTAGAATTTAAAAGATGTTTTAGGAACAAGTTTTCCCGAATTTTCAGTAATTTACAATAGGTATATATTTTTTTCCTTAAAATAAGTCTACAGTACATAAAACTGTAACTCAAATTTTCAATGTGGAATGTAATTTCAGATTTATTGTTCCCTGTTCTAAATTAAAGAACTTTTATTTTTCATATATTTTGCCTTCTTAAAAATGTGTTCCACCAAAAATTGACAGCCACAATAAGAATTTCCTATGTAACATGACACAGAACATGTCCTGTAACAAACTATGTTAATAAGAGGTTCAGGTCCCAGTGTTTAGTGATTCAGCAGTTGTTCCAGCTGAAAATGTTAAATAAATTAACTAAATCACTGAAGTGTGATGAAGCAGAACAAGCCTCTGCTATGAGTCCTCCACAGATCTGGTAATCTAATTTTCAATTTCTAAAAAAGGTCTGGTCTGTGCAAAATAATGGTAAAGTTTTCCCAAGCTCAACCTATGCAGTAGAAGTACAGTTTAGAAGTGCTGGAATGCAGTCAGACTTTACGTCTAACTAGTCATTCCCAATGTCTTTATATATGACAAAAAACCCAACCCTTAACTAACCAAGAAAAGACTTTAAATTGCTGTTCTGACTTCTAGGTAAACCTAGACAGCGTTCTTCATCTGACTGTTGTCATTACTAGCAACAGCACCTGCGCACAAAATTAGGATATAGCCTTAATAAACTAATTTGCCAGCCCCTTCAAAAATAGCTTTAAAACCTATACAAGAAGCAGCTAAATTATCCATCTGGATATATCTTTAAAGAGCAATGTATGGATAAATATACTTTTATGCCTGAGCTAAAAAGCTGTGGAAAAAAAACCACAAGAAAACTCTTCTCTGAACATTCTTTCAGTCCCCTTTTCTGGGTAGCTCTCAAACTCCGATGCTTAAAAATACACACTGCAAGTTATTTGCAGATCCTGTCTATGGAAGCTAGTAGACTTAGGACCTCATGTAAGCTTTTTCTGGTAAGTCCATCTTTGCAGCCATGGAGATATCTAGTGTCTTTTTCAGATGGAATTAAAGCAAGTATAATAGGATACCTGCCTATAGGACCACAACTCTACTTTAAGCATGCATATTTTGAGCTCTTTCAACTTGTCTTCCAAGTGGGTTTTGAGCCATAAAGGTAAACATTTCCAAACATTCTCTAGAAGAAATATTACTTTGCTATTATTATTCTTTTCTTGATATAAACCCAAGGATTCTTGCATGATTATATATACCCAGCAATACAGAGTTCAGAAAAATAACAGTTACTGGATTCACACTAAAAAATGGAGTTGTAACACAGTTTTTAATTTGGGAGAAAGTAGCAGGATTGCATGGGGAGCTTTACAAACTTCTGGGGAGGGGGGCTAGGACCCAGGCCTTGCCATGGTGCAAATGGACAGAAATTATCATATTATTAACCTATATTTGACAAAATTTGTCTAGAGAATCACAGAGTGGATTTGTTCAGAAGGGGCCTCCAAAGAGCATCTAAACCAATCCCCCTGCAATGAGCAGGGAAAGCTTCAATGATATCAGGCTGCTTGGAGCCCCATTCAAACTGAACCTGAATATTTCCAGGGATGAGGCATCTATCATCTCTCTGGGCAACATGTTTCAGTGTTTAACCAACCTCACTGAAAAGTTTTCTTCTTTATATCTAGTCTAAATCTACACTCTTCTAATTTAAAACCATTACCCCTTGTCTGTTGCAACAGGTCCTGCTAAAACATTTGTCCCCATCTTTCTTATAAAACACCTTTAAGTATTGAAAGGCCACACTAAAGTTTCTCTGAAGCCTTCTCCAGGCTGAATGTCAAGTCTTTCAGCCTGTTGTCATAGGAGAGCTGTTTCATCTTCAGGGTCCTCCTCTGGATGTGCACTAAAATGTCCATTTGTTTACTGAGGACCCAGAGCTGCACATGGTACTCCAGTGGATGTCTCAAGAGAGCAGAGATGAGGGGTAGAGTCAGCTCCCTCAACCTGTTGGCCATGCTTGTGATGCAAACTAGTTGGCTTTCTGGGCTACAAGCACACATTACTGGCTCATGTTGAGCTTTTAATCTATCAGTAGCCAAGTCCTTCTTGTAAGGGCTGCTCTCTTCATCCCCCAACCTAGGGGCTGCCCCAACTTATGTGCAGGACTTTGCACTTGGCCTTGTTGAACCTCGAGCTTATCCAGGTCTCTCTGGATGGCACCCTGTCCCTCAGGCATGTCAACACCCCTGTGTTAGCTATGTATCAACATGGAGTTTCTTTCTCTAAACCACTCACCATCAAAATAGATGGAGAAAGTATGTGAAAGCACACAACTGAACTGACTGTAAAATTCTTCAGCCTTTTGAGTACACAGGTTCACTTTTTTCCACGTCAGAAAAGACAAAAAAGCTGCAATCAGGATAAGGACAACTAACTCCTGTTTCATTCCCAGGCAGTGCATCCCTTGAGCCCTTTTGGGTTAAGTGCTTTTGAGAGATCAGAGATGACACTGACCCTGTTGGGAAGAGCTCATGATCAAGATCTTTTTTCCTCTAAGCTAAAAGCTTTCACATAGTAATTGTGCTGAGAAACATACGATAATTGATCTTAAATGAAATAGCAAAAGGAAGACATTTGGATGAGAAATAATCTCTAATGGCCTGAATACAATCAGGACATATCAAAGTATTTTAACACATTGGTCTTGGCAAGTCTTGCTTCCTCTGGACACATTAAAAACCTCTGCTGTTGTGAAGTGTGCTTAGACTGATTGCAAAAGCAGCCTTTGACTCACACGTGGAGCCTTCATTCAGTCTCATCACACACATATGTAGAAATCTACCATAACACACGCTGTCAGAGTATAGGCAGACCCCAGACAGGCCTTGCACTGGTATCTGATGAAACTCAAGACAGACGTTTACTTCTGTAGAACATTTGATAATTGAAAATCTTTCACTGAAAATATATTTTTTCTCCCAGATTAACCTAACTTCAGACACTGAATTAATATTTCACTCATTTTAAAGTTTACTTAAAAACCGCTCCCTTACATTATTTAGTATTTCCCTTCAAAAATTCTAAACTTCATAAAATTAGGTGATCTCAAGACAAAATTTGGTGAAAGACACTCCTGTTCCTGATTTATCCTTACAAATTACATGTAGTCATAAGTGTGTGAGTAGGTGACTAAAAAAAACCCCAAACTTAGCACATCTGGTTATTACCTACTAAGGCTATGGGGAAGAAAATAGCCTTCCTTCTCTATATATTACTGTAGGGAAAAAAAAATCAGTTCTGAATTATTACTGGCCATGCCCAAAATTCCAGTAGATTGATATATGACAGAAGGAAAGTTCTTGGGAATTCATGCTCACAAATTCTCAATTCACATACGGAAAACTCCTGTGCTCAGTTTGTGTGTGGCACAAGCACACACTTCCAGGCCTGGGCATTCTCTGCATCTTCTCAGAGCCCAGAAGCATTTCCAAAGACAACATTATAAAAAATTTCACTTGTTTGAAGACTGAACTTGGAAAAGTCTTAAGCTAGCAGAACTGCTCAAGCACTAAGAAATTACATTGTTTCTTATACACTGGATATGAGAATATCAGAAGCTACTACAGAAAAAAAGGTAACCATTGTTTGCTTTCTTCTTATCTCTTTCCCATGACAAGAACAAAGTAGTATCTATATTAAAAATATGACAGAAAATAGAAAGAAAAGGGAGGAAAGGGAAAGGGAAAGGGAAAGGGAAAGGGAAAGGGAAAGGGAAAGGGAAAGGGAAAGGGAAAGGGAAAGGGAAAGGGAAAGGGAAAGGGAAAGGGAAAGGGAAAGGGAAAGGGAAAGGGAAAGGGAAAGGGAAAGGGAAAGGGAAAGGGAAAGGGAAAGGGAAAGGGAAAGGGAAGAGAAGAGAAGAGAAGAGAAGAGAAGAGAAGAGAAGAGAAGAGAAGAGAAGAGAAGAGAAGAGAAGAGAAGAGAAGAGAAGAGAAGAGAAGAGAAGAGAAGAGAAGAGAAGAGAAGAGAAGAGAAGAGAAGAGAAGAGAAGAGAAGAGAAGAGAAGAGAAGAGAAGAGAAGAGAAGAGAAGAGAAGGAGAAAAGAAAAAAGAAAAGAAAAGAAAAGAAAAGAAAAGAAAAGAAAAGAAAAGAAAAGAAAAGAAAAGAAAAGAAAAGAAAGAAAGAAAGAAAAGAAAAGAAAAGAAAAGAAAAGAAAAGAAAAGAAGAGAAAAGAAAAGAAAAGAAAAGAAAAGAAAAGAAAAGAAAAGAAAAGAAAAGAAAAGAAAAGAAAAGAAAAGAAAAGAAAAGAAAAGAAAAGAAAAGAAAAGAAAAGAAAAGAAAAGAAAAGAGAAAAGCTCACATCTGGGGCATATTTTTCTTTACTTTTGAGAAACAGTCAAACTATAGATGTTTTATGTGATATTTTAAAAAATAATCTTATTTTCTTGTGCTGAATGATGGCTTCCTATGCTTACAAAACACCTGTGCTGCCACAGATATTTAGAAAACCATGCCCTTGCTTTAACACCAAACACCATAAAACTGATGTAATAAAAAGTTAACACTGAACAAGATTTCTTTCACTTTTTCCAAAATATTGTAAGAAAAGTTGAAAAGTCATTTAAATTACTTCCATCTAGGTAGCCTTAATATATTTCAAATATACCAGATTTGTATATTTTATCATTATTTCCCCCACAGCTCACAGATTGTTCAGTTTCTATTAATCATCCTCAGGTAATAGCAGAGTCTTCCTACCTAGTTTCAAATTCCAGTTCTGAGTGAGACTGGTCAGGCTCTCTCACTCAGAACAATAACCTTGGTGAGCCACTTTTTCATCCCTGGTTAAAGAGATCTGAAATATTAACTCTGATCAATACATCTGCATGCAAAATTGAGTCTGATTGCTCTCCAACTTAACACCAAGAAAATCAGGGGTAATCATGGGAATAGATGTTCAAGTGAAGAACTGGTGTTGTACAGAACTAGAAAAAGAAAAGGACAAATATTATCTCTGTCTCTTATAAAATCAAATTACGATAAATTTTATACCACGTAGCACTGAAATATCAATGAATTTACTTACATAATTTTTAGGGTTTTTTTTAAATCAAAACTACAAGTTACCAGGTTTGCTAAAGTTCCTGAACATAATAGCCATTACATCAATTTAATTAATTTCCCATTAATTTGTCACTATTCCAATCCAGCTACCGTCTCCTGTGTTCTTGCTCTAGTCCTTTCTTGACACTATCAAATTACAAGATTGATAAATTTATACTGATTAAATATAAATATTTGCTTTTTAAAAATTACAACTGCAACATCTTTCCATGTAACAAAATATGTATTAAGAATAACCCCCCCTTTTATTTCTGACATCCAAGAACTAGAATGAAGGCCCTGAACATCAAGAAGGCTCAATGAAAGAGCACCTGGGATTCAGTCATTTACACTCTGCAGTACGTTACTCCAAAGTGGAAGAAAAAAACACAATGATTTTGTACCTTAAGTAATTTGAACAGATCAAAGTGAAGATTTTAAGGAACTAACAGCAACATTGCCATGTTATTCTGTAAGATTTCTAGTAGATTTTTAAGAAAAAATCTAGTCAAAAGCTAGAATTGTCTTCTTTTCAAACCAAGATCCAACTGAAAAAAGCAAAACTAAATAAAAACAAATCGAGTTTTAACTCAATGTTCAGAAGCAGCACTTTGGGAATCATTCCAGTATTGTAAAATCATATGCATATTATTCACATTAAGATCTTAGAAACCAGGAAACATTACTTTTTTAGCCACAGTAGATCAGAATACTAGAAGAGCTGTTTAGTCTCTATGTATTTGCTAAATTAATTCATTATGCCTTTACAGATAAGGTTAACAATTTTTAAAAAAATGTGTTACTTTTGTCTTGTAAATTACTAATGTGTGTTGGTAGGTGGAAACCTAATGACTATATCTTATCAACTGCTGAAGGATTTCCATTCTAGAAATTCTAGAAACCCATACACAGACCCGGCAGGAAAAACCTTTTTAAAAACATGTAAGTAGATAGTAGAAAACGAATAGCTTTAACAGGAATATTTCTAAAAAAAATTAATCAAAAAAACCCCCAAACCTGCAGATAGGATAAAAGAAGTAATTTGGTTTTATACAAAAATATTTTTGATTTTTCAGGAAACTAAAACATGATCAATCCTGTATCTGTCCTTCTTTCCCTGACCTTCCAAACATCTGCCGTAATGCATTCTGGAATTTATTTTATCATCTGTGAGACTGGAAATGAAATGCTGCATTTGATCACAAGCATCAAGCAGTAAGCCAAGCAGAAGATGCCTAAACATACATGGTCTATTGCCCACTGTGACTGAGCTGGGGAAATCTGAGAGAGGGAACCTTGTTTCATACACAATACAAAAATATATATGCATGCACAGAACAAAGAAAGGTGTCAAACAGCAAACTAGTTTGAATTCAGGCATTTTTTTTAATTATTAAAAAACTATTAAATGGTATAAAAGTTCAACTGTTCAGAAAAAGAATTAAGAAAATGAAAGCTCATTTCCTTATAGTGGGCCTCCTTCAAATCTTACTGAAGAAAAATAGACTCCACTGCATTTTGTTTGCATAGCACAGCACAGTACTTTAAAAAATAATTACTTAAGGTTACAGGAAATTAATAATCATAGAAATGAACTGCATTTTATTTACTTTTTTATTTATATCAAAGTGCAGCTATAGATAATGAAAACAGTTAGGTAATTATTTTTGTATTGGTACATCTTGTAGGTTTGTTTAAACACAATTAAAGGGAATCAGATCATTCTTTCAAAGGCAGAAAAACCCGCAAATTTCTCATGAACAAAACAGTCATCCCTAAGCTCACTTAGCTCCTGTTTTGTTTCCTGCCATAGTAATGCCAGCATTTATCACTCATCTGCTATTGCATGCTCCTGGAAACAGAGATGGCATGTTGTCATGGATGGCATGTGCTTTTTAGGACAGACAGGCTAGGGAGGCGAGAAGGAGGAGTTGCTCTTTATGTGAGAGAGCACCTAGAATGTATTGAGCTCCACCTGGCGAGGGATGAACCACCCGTCGAGTGCTTGTGGGTTAAAATCAAGGGGCAAACTGCTATGTGTGACATTGTTGTGGGAGTGTGCTATAGGCCCCCTGATCAAGAGGAGCAGGTTGGTAGTGCATTCTATAAGCAGTTAGAAACAGCCTCAAGATCCCGGGCACTGATCCTTATGGGGGACTTCAACTATCCAGATATTAGCTGGGTAAGCAACACGGCCAGTCGTATGCAGTCCAGACAATTTCTGCAGTGTGTACAAGACAATTTCCTGCTACAGATGGTGCAGGAGCCTACAAGGGGAGGGTGGGTGCTGGACCTTGTTTTCACTAACAAGGACGGGCTCGTTAGGGAAGTGAAGGTCGGGGGCAGTTTAGGACAAAGCGACCATGAAATGGTTGAGTTCAAGATCCTGGGTGGAAGAAACAAGCCAAAAAGTAGGATAGCTACCCTGAATTTTGGAAGAGCTAACTTTGATCTCCTCCACAACTTAATAGGGGCTATCCCATGGGCTACGCTGTTTGAAGGAATGGGAGCCTGTGAGAGCTGGGTAACATTTAAACAGCACTTCTTCCAAGCACAGGAACAATGCATCCCTTTGAGTAAGAAATCGGGAAAGAGAGGCAGAAGACCTGTGTGGATGAACACAGAGCTACTGAGTAAACTCAAAGAGAAGCAGAAGATCTATGAATTGTGGAAAAAGGGTCTGAGCACCTGGGGAGAACACAGGAATGTGGTCAGGGCCTGTAGGGATGCAACTAGGGAGGCTAAAGCCCTCTTGGAAATGAAGCTGGAAAGGGACATAAAGGATAATAAAAAGGGTTTTTTTAGATATGTGAATAGTAAGAGGATGACCAGGGATAATGTAGGTCCCTTGCTGAATGAGGAGGGTGTCCTGGTAACGGGGGATGCTGAGAAGGTGGAGCTGAATGCTTCTTTTGCTTCGGTATTCACTTCAAAGGCCCCTCGGGACCCACAGATCCTGGATGAAAGTTGGAGTGTTTGGGAAACGAAGAATTTCACTCTGGTTGAGGTAGGGGATGTCCAGGAGCGGCTCAAAGCGATTAATGCACACAAATCCATGGGCCCTGATTGGTTACAGCCACGTGTGCTGAGGGAGCTGGCGGAGGTGATTGCTGAGCCACTCTCTATCATCTTCAACAGGTCTTGGAGGACAGGAGAAGTGCCTGAAGACTGGAGGATAGCCAATGTCACTCCAGTCTTTAAAAAGGGCAAGAAAGAGGAACCTAGTAACTATAGCCCAGTCAGCCTCACCTCTGTCCTGGCAAAGGTAATGGAACAGCTTGTTCTGGATGCCATCTCCAATCAATTGGAAGAGAAGAAGCTCATGAGGAGTAGTCAGCATGGATTCACCAAGGGGAAATCGTGGTTGACCAATCTCATAGCCTTCTACGATCTCATAACAGGCTGGGTAGATGGAGGGAGAGCAGTGGATGTCATCTACCTTGACTTCAGCAGGGCCTTTGACACTGTCTCCCATGACACCCTGATAGCAAAGCTGAGAAAGCATGGGATAGATGAGTGGACAATGAGGTGGGTTGAGAATTGGCTGTCAGACTGAGCTCAGAGGGTTGTGATTCAAGGAGCAGAATCTGAATGGAGGCCTGTGACTAGCGGTGTTCCCCAGGGCTCAGTGTTGGGTCCAGTCCTGTTCAATATCTTCATTGACGACATCTTCATTGATGAGGGAATAACATCCACCCTCAGCAAGTACGCCGATGATACAAAGCTGGGAGGGGTGGCTGACACGCAGGAACACTGCTGGACAGGCTGGAGAGCTGGGCAGGGAGAAACCTAATGAAATTCAACAAACGCAAGTGTAAAGTCTTGCACCTGGGGAGGAACAACCACATGTATCAGTACAGGCTGGGGGACGACCTGCTGGAGAAGAGCTCTGTGGAGAAGGACCTGGGGGTCCTGGTAGATGACAGGTTGGCCATGAGCCAGCAGTGTACCCTGGTGGCTAGGAGAGCCAAGGGGATCCTGGGGTGCATCCAGAGGAGTGTAGCCAGCAGGTCAAAGGAGGTGATCCTCCCCCTCTACTCTGCCCTGGTCAGGCCCCACCTGGAGTATTGTGTCCAGTTCTGGGCTCCCTGGTTTAAAAAGGACAGGGATCTCCTGGAGAGAGTCCAAAGAAGGGCTACAAAGATGATTAGGGGCCTGGAGCATCTCCCCTATGAGGATAGGCTGAGTAAGTTGGGACTCTTCAGCCTTGAGAAGAGAAGACTAAGGGGAGACCTAATTAAAGTCTATAATTATCTGAAGCAGGGGATGCAGGGGGAATCAGCCAGCCCCTTTTCAGTGATCTTGCAGCAATGGCTGCAAGTTGGAGCATAGGAAGTTCCACACCAACATGCGGAAGAACTTTTTCACAGTGAGGGTGACAGAGCAGTGGAATAGGCTGCCCAGGGAGGTGGTGGAGTCTCCTTCTCTGGGGATATTCAAGACCTGTCTGGATGCCTATCTGAGTGATATGTCCTAGGGAGCCTGCTTTGGCAGGGGGGTTGGACCCGATGATCTCTCGAGGTCCCTTCCAACCCATACAATTCTATGATTCTATGATTCTATGATCTCATCCCCTCATGATTTATGTACAAATGGTTCCAGGTATCTTGTGTAACTGGATATATAGTATGTTATTTATTTGCATTAAATTATTATTGATGCTTTAGATTTCTGAAGTTTCTGGAAGTGTATTTTTTCGTGAAAAAAATCCAAACAATTTGTAAGATATATTGAGACGATTCTCAGTACTATTAGGCTGTAAAAGTTAATTTCTTTAATAAATGCAAGCCTAATTACAGAGAATGTACAGGAAAATTACTTATTCATTTGGCTAGCCCTTAAAAATCACACAAAATAGCTTTTACCATGAAAAATAAAAATGTCAAATCTGGATTACCTGATACTGAATGTTTGTTTTCATGTTTGGAGTACTGAAAGCCATGATAACCTGAATCTGACCAATTTGGGGATAGAAAATACTATGCCAGCAGAAGAAAGAAAGGAATATTATTGGGGAAGATTTTTAAAAGAAAGGTATTTTCACACAGAATTGACCTAGTGGCTTGAAATGTCAGAGATTGTGAAGCTGGTTCACAACTGTCTCTTATCAGATTTAGTAGCATTAGCTTTGAAGAAATTGAGTGCAAAATGTTGAATGAAAGCCTTATAGAGCAGAGTATGTCACCTGCCTTGCAGAACTATAAGATGCAGATAGCCGGAAAACCATTTCAGGATTAAAAGAAATACTGGTCAGACAAGTATGTGTGAGGTATTCAGACACAATAAACACCATCAAAATTCCACTGTACATTAAAAGATAGGAGAGATAGTAACTGCATTTCTTTATTCAATGTAGTAGCTATAAAGTTGCATGCATGAATGCAGCTGGGTCAAAATACAGAAATAAGTTATAAAGATTTACAGTACTATCAGGCGACTAGTTGTGACTGCTGATGAAGAATGCATGTGAAATGCATAAGGTTGGCTTCAATCTTTTCAATTAGTAACAATACAGTCTATAGAAAACTACTATTTGTAAATGTGTATTTAAACCTTAAAAGCAATCTGCATAAACTTTTTCCTAAAGCTAAATGCTCAAGTAAAGCTCAGAAAAGTTCAAGATATAAGCATTCCTAAGCCGGGACAGAGTTTATATCGACTCTGTTAGTCCTTTCAATGTTATTCAGGCTAAAATAGAGGAAGATACAATTTACTAGTTATAGGAACAACTTCCTTAACAGTCATAAAGCAAGTTCTTTGTATTGTTGCTATACATGAATAACTCAAAAATCAGAGCTCTCTGAGCGTCAGCTCTAATACTACTCCCTTCAAAAAAGAACATATAGGAAATCATATGGCCATTGCAGATGAGAGCCTCAAGCAGCCTGTGCGTGAGTACACAGTAATAAGCAATCACAACGTTTTCTGAAGTGCAATGTGGTGGTTTTGGCCCTAGCTAGAGGCCAAATACCACCCAAGCTGCTTGCTCACTCCCCCCTTCAGCTGGAAAGGGGAGAAAATAGATATTAGGAGGCTTAGGACTTGAGATAAGGACAGAGGGATCACTCTCAAATTAGTGCAATGGGCAAAACAGACTCAGTACCGAATAAAGGAAAGTGATTTATTATTACTACAACTAATACACTCAGTGAGCTGGAACGAGATAAGAAGCAGCCAGGTCTTAAAGCACCTTCCCCCCAACCCCTCCCTTCTTAGCAAACTTAAAACTCATCACGATTTTACTCCCTTCTTCCCCCCGCCAACATGACACGGGGAGGGGCAGGGAATGGGCAGTGGGGTTCCGGCGATTCCTCACAAGCTGCTTCTCTTCCCCAGATCTTATTGCTTCTACTTCCCCGCACCTCTCACCTCTTCACACTCTTAACTTTAATCATAGATTTGCTCCCTTCATCCCTCCCCTCGCAGCACAGGGAGGGGCAGGGAATGGGGAATGGGAGTTTTTAGTCCGTTCCTCCCGAGTTGTTTTCTGTCTCAGCTGGGGGGAGGGGGGCATTCCACACACACACCCCCTTCCCCTGTGGCACAGTGGGGGTCCCGCCCACGCGAGAGTCATATCCATGAACTTCTACAGCATGAGTCCTCTCTATTGGGGAGTCATCTCCTCACCACAGGCCTCTCAGCAGGACTCCACTCCATAGGGTGCTGACATCTGGGTCCAGAACCCCTGGCCTGGTCCCCCACAAAGTCACAAGTCCCCTGGCAAACCTGCTGAGGCATGTATCAATCATCACAGGGCATAGGTGTCTCTGCTCCCCGTCCTCATCCATGGGCTTCGGGGGGACACCCGTTTCACCATGGTCTTCACCACAAGCTGCAGGGGAAACTCTTTTTTCGTGTTCTTCACCCCCTCTCCATTTGGCCTGGCCTTGGTGTCTGTGCAGCTTGTTACATCTCACTCCCGCTCCGGTGGCAAAGTGTACCTGTCAGCAGTTTTGTTTTTTTCCTCCTATATATAATTCACAGAGGCGCTATGACCAGCTCTGATAGGCTCAGTCTTGAATTTGGCCTTGAACTGACCATGTTTTCAAAATATGGGGCTTGCAGAAAGCTGTAACTGCAGCTTACAAAAGCCACTAAAGCAGCACAGCCACACAAAACTGCAACACGCAAGTATATCCCACAGGCTTGCATGTGGAAAGTGAGGTTGATGAGAACAAAGAGCATGCAGGTTTGCTCAGGTCAATGTGTAGAAGTAGTGTGAAGACCCTCTTGTACTGCAGCTTCATCTCCAAAATAGGAGATCTAGCACAAAAAATTACAGCTAATTAGTTTGTGTTCACTGGCTGCCTTAGTGGCCCAGCAGACACCTGCTGTCTTGATAGCAAAGTAATATAGCTTGTGCTGAGTTGTGATTTATTGGTTTTAACTGGAAACTTTTAAACCTGCTCTTTAAATTTTCTTATGCTTTGTTAATTTACATATGAGCAGCGTAGCTAAAAAGCTCTTCCAAACTTGTACAGCTCAAAAAACCCCATGAGATCTCTGTCTAAGGTTGGACTTGTTCCAAAACTCTCAGGGAAAAAAATAAGTTTTTATATATATGCTTGAGTTTTAACTCCACAATAATACTTTCTTCATAAATGCTATGCTCATCATCCATGCTTATGAAAAAAAAGTGCATGCAACTCGTTTTACGCTTGGCAATTGTGTACTAAACAACTGTATGTCAGAGGAAGGAGCCTGCAGAGGAATGCTTACACAATAAGGTATATATGAAGTGAGTAAAAGATCGAATTGCTTATTTCAAGATTATAAATATTTTATATTTCCACACAAGTAGTGTTCAGCAGAAGTTTTCTCTTGAAGTCTGGGCAACTTTTGCAAAGCTGAATGTGACAGCAGACATGGATTACTTTGTAAATGAGGAATGCTGAGTTACCAGTGGTCTCTCCTGAGCACAGTGTTTGTTACAGATGATCCAATAAAACCAAAATAAACTGAGGGGAACAGCTATTCAAACTGACAAAAATGCCATACACCATTCACATTGTTAGGTAAGTATTTTAAGGCAATTGCAGGAAGTATTTCTGTTGATGGTTAGTTTCTTTTCTCCCCAGGAAGTGCAGTTCTTAAATACACTTGAAACTGTTTAAGCTGCCTGTCTGGAGACATGGTCAGTGGCAGTTGCTCCAGTAGCTCCAACACCTCTGCCCTAAGTACTTTTCCTTCTGACCATTCTGTTGACTGCTCTGCCCAGACAACGCAGTGCAAACAGCATTGTGCAGGATGATGAGTGGGCAACTTCCCCAATGTGGGAAATCTTTCACAGAGGCCTCATAGACATGCTCTGTAAGCAATGCTTTTGGGTCCCTTTGAAAAACACAACAGACTTCCAGAGCATGCTGTTAACAACTCACAGGCCATTTAAAAGAGATTTTCCTCTTTCTTCCAAACTTCTACAGCTGTTCAATATAGCAAAAATGACTGTTGCATACATTACAAGAGACTGAGCCAAAGGAAAGCACTATATAAATATTGATGAAACATTGCACTCAGAGTCATTTAGATGGATCATGCCTTGAATACCTGTAATCTGAGACCAACTATACTGTTTTTTTCAGTTGTGAAAAATGTGAAAAAAATTAAAAGAAAATTTAAGAAACCCACAAACAAACAAAACCCAAACAAAACCAAAACAAACACCTCAACCCCCCACCTGATTTTGGTACTCTTTTCCCCAGTGAACACAAACAAAACTATACTCAAAGTATTTCTAACGCATAAATTTTATAAAGAATTATAATATTCAAACTTCTTATTAAGCACATTAATGGGTGTGTTTGAAATAGTTCACTCTATTCTACTTAACTAACAAAAAGACATAATGCCTCTGGGAATCACATTTAAGAGAAAAAAGACACAAGCAGCCTCTTTTTGCCACCAGAGAAGGGAGTGAGAAGATGTGAGAAACTGTGCAGACACCAAGGCCAGCGGAGGGTGGGAGAGGTGTCCCAGATGCCAGAGAGAAAGATGGCTCTTCAGCCCGTGGAGAAACCCATGGCAGAGCAGGTGTCGCCCTGCAGGCCATGGAAAAGGCTGATACCCCACCTGCAGCCTGTGGAGAGGCCCCACACTGGAGCAGGTAGACACATACAGAAGATGCTGTGACCCGCATTGGAGCATGCTGCTGCCAGCACTTCCAGCCAGAGAGGCAGAGACACAGAGATGAGTGAGAGAGATATCCACAATAGAGCAGGTTTGCTGAGGGGGGAGCTTGTGATTCCATGAACCAGGCTGGAGCAGTCTGGACCTGAGAGACATTCTATGATCTGTGACTGCACCCCATAGAAGTGACCCATGCTGGGGCAGCTGGTGAAGAGCTGAAACCCTGTGGGAAAGGACTCATGTTTGAGAAGTTCATGGAGGACTGTCTCAAATGGGTGGGACCCCACACTGTAGCAGGGGAAGGGTGTGAGGAATGCACCCCCCACCCCTGGCCGAGGAGAACAACTCTTGAGGAACTGACCAAAACCCTCATTACCCCATTCTCTCCCCCTCACCGTGCCACACTGCAGGGGGAAGAAGGTAAATAATAAAGTTATGTCCATGAAGAAGGGAGGGGTGGGGGGAGGTGTTTTAAGATCCATTTGTACTTCTCATTATCCAACCCTGGTTTCATTGTGTGTGTAGTGCAGCTTAATAGTTTTCTTTCCTTTATTTTGTGTTTAGTCTGTTTTGCCCATGACTAGTTGTGGAATGATGTCTGCCTTTTCTTATCTAGACTCCTAAGCCTCACCAACTGAAACGGGGCGTGATAGAGCATCTTTGGTGGGCATCTGGCTTCCAGCCACGGTCTGACCACCACCGTCTTCCATGTCTGCTGGCCTCAGTTCTTAGAGAACAGTCTTCAAGAACATTTAGTTTAGCTGTACTAAATACCATCCCTGCATTCCTGTTTTCTACTGGTGAAATGGTGATGTTAAAACTGTCTAGCGGACAAGGGAACTCACATTTGCATAGC
This sequence comes from Laterallus jamaicensis coturniculus, assembly GCA_022605575.1. Taxonomy (NCBI): domain Eukaryota; kingdom Metazoa; phylum Chordata; class Aves; order Gruiformes; family Rallidae; genus Laterallus; species Laterallus jamaicensis. The sequence goes on along the minus strand of JAKCOX010000031.1, from coordinate 5,515,214 downwards.
CTTCGGAAGAGGAAGGGGCTCTGAAAGTGGGGAGATTGTACAGGATGAACAGAAAGAATAAAGAGAAAGAACTGAAGGTTGAAGAACTGCCTCGTGTTTCTAAACAAAAGGCATTCTGGATATATGGCATTTACACAAGGAGAGCTGAATAAAACTTCAAAGGGAAGATAAAGAGAAGAATAATTATTTATTTTGCATGTAAATGAGGAATTCTTTGAAATATTTTTTTTGTCAGCTTGATCTTGCACCTTAATTTTTTACATTATTTCACACATATTGTACCATCTACCAAGTTAACAAGACTGTAGCTCTAAAATGGCAAAAGTCAGGCTCGTAAGACTGTGCAATGAGCTTTATAAATAGGATGGATGACACATTCATTTGATATCCCTTGTGCTTTAATCCATTTAGTCTTTCTTTTTGCTTTGCTTTGGAAAACAGTTGAAACTAGATGACCAAAAGGGCTGGAGTATAAAACTGTATTAATACTTAATGTTGCTGTCATACTAAATACATGCCAATATAAATTAAGAATGAAGTTACATGAAAACATTGTTAGTGTACTAATAAACCTATACAAGTAATAACTTAAATATATAAATAGCTAATTCTGTTAAAATACTCTTCAAGTTGTTCTTCATGTTACTCAGATATTTTTCACTGAAATTGACATATGTCTTCTTTCAACATTAGTGTTATTTGAAAACTGTCTGTTGGATTTTTGGTTTTAATTGTCAGTTGAGATTCAAATACTCTTCCTAAGGGCAAATAAGTGTGGGTGGCTAGAAATGAAATAACTATTCATAGTAATAGGATCTGCATCGAACATGGCTTTATACCAGTGTAATGGCACTAAATCACTCTATACATTAATGGGTTGGAATAAAGTGGGGTGCCTATGGGTATGTATTCCTCCATTCAGTTGTCACATCAAGCAGCAAAGGAATGTACGTGCTCAAGTAATTCTTTAGAAGAATCTTTTTTACTTTTTTCTATTCTTTCCTTTTTTCTTTTTTTTTTTTTTTCCAAGCAGAATTAAGACTGGAATCATTGAAGCAGTACAAGATGGGAGAAAATTGAATTTTGTGCACTGGAATAATGCATGTGGTTTTCAGTGTGACAGTCAAAGCTGCAAAGTGAAAAGCAGGAAGTATAAAATCTTGATTAGACTAACAGAAAAACAAAAGAAGTGATAAGCCTTTATAATTTAGATTTTCTGTGCAACAGAAAAAAAAATACAGAACACCGCATCTGCTGAAGTCGCAAGAGACAGGGGTCAGTAGAAGCAATCCTGAGCTAAACTGAACAAAACCTTTGAATAATAGAAGCAAGATGTGACCCATGGTCATTATAACTGCTTCTTTTTTGAGAATACAGGTTACTGTCACTATATTCTTTGTGAGAAATGTTATACTTCCTAAGAAAATTAAACATGCCATCCCACTATTTTATTTCTAAAGGCAAAACTGGTTACCACAAAGTCATTTTATATTGAAGGGAAGTCAGAGTATAACAAATGTGTATAGTGTTCTCCAATATTCTACCATGTTTAGTGCCCAGTGTTAAGATCCTCCAGTAGCTGAGGAAGAAGCAGTAGATTTCCTGAGCCCCTGAAATCTCAGAAACTTTGTCAAGAATAGTGGATAGGTAAGTAAGGCAAGACTTGTTCATGTATATAATCTATTCCTGAGAATATTAATATCCTAACTTCAGCATGATCCTCTGACTGCAATCTTACTTTTCAGTCTTCTGTACAATTGCTCAATACCTTACAGAGATGATTCGCTGCAGAAGCCTATACCAACTGGACCTTGTCTTTGGAGGTATTTTAATAATTTGGTAGGAAATTAAAAACATTGAATGGATTTTGAGAAAAAATCAACCCATAATTCCCCACAGTTCCTTGAACATAAAAAGTAAAAAAAAAAAAGAAGAGATGGCAATACTCAGGAATTCATGCTCCTCTGGAGAAATGCAAAAAATCGTGTAGGTCCCTGTTGGAAATAACTGAGCTGGAATATACAGTGCAGATACCTGGTATCTTAGTGCAACATCAACAAATATAACATGATTTTCAAATCTGAACATTAAGACTATCCTCTAATCTGTATTTCAGCACTCTACAGAATGGCCTAGGCTCCATGCATTTGTTCAACTGCAGGTTGTCATGAAATAAATAAGATTTTAGAACACTGAATATATACCGGGAACTAGTCAGAGCTGTAGTTCAGCCAACACTAATGCATGACATCTTAATCAAGGCTATGATTTTGGAACACCCATGTTGCTGAATAACTGCTCTCAAGTTGCAGGATCATGACATTTTCACTCCTATTCATTATGATGCTTTAATATATTTTTCTTCAAGGGCCAACTGAAACAATGCCATCTACTAGCTTATGCTGAAAACAATAAACTCCAGGATCTTTTAGACACAGACATTTCCTGACTACCTTAGTCTTTTCCACAGAACTTAATGTTCTCTTAGATGAAAAAAAAATCTATTTTGTAGCAGACTGTTTTTGAGAGTACAATTCTTAAAGACCAACTGTACCAATGTAGTCATTAACTCCTTGGCAAGAAGAATACAGAGCAATCTATTAATTCCTCATCAAGCAGAAACTTTTCGATTCACTTAATTCACTTCATTATTCAGTTAAATAAGCAGAATTTTCAATGTGTAAAAAATATAGGAAATGAAGAAAAGATATAAGGCATATTGGCCCTAAAGTTTGTCTATTTTCTCAAGCCATGTTAGTTAATTTGAAAAAGTGTATCTAATTTCGAATTATTTTTTTCTTGGATTCCAAATATACATTCAAAGCAGTCATGATTTCACCCTCAGCCACAAACACACAATACAAACCAAAGGATTTCTTCTGACTCACAAAATTCCTCTGAAAGCTATGTGTTGCTTTAGAAATCAGACAATGGAAAAGACACAATTACTCTCTAATTATCTTTTAACTGAGATAAGGACTAATTAAAACTTAAAGATAACATTTCCCTCTCCAGTAACAGCTATTTTTAACCCATTCTGAAGGCTTGGGATGAAAATGTGAATTCTCTGGAAATGTTAATTTTATCCACATTTGGTTGGGTTTTTTGGACATCAAAATGTATCAAAATTAGCTTTTATAGGGTGATTCAGCTCTTCCATTACAACCTTTCTAGTTGAAAAGGAACTAATTTTTTGCTGTGACAATCTAGCTGGAAGAGACACCCAGATGCAATGAAGACTGGTGCCTGACTTGTGTTCCACATTTACAATCACTACTGAGACCCATTTAAATGCTCAGGATGTAAGTTTAGCTTTCAGTCATAGTTGTTGCTGTCACATATCATGTTTCACTGCCTTATCTGGAGATGGATGTGTGGAGGAGGCGTTATTTGTACTTATGTCCAGTAATGAGAATTTCCAAGGCAACCTTCCAAAGTTTGAAATGAATACTTGAACCTTCAAATAACAGAGTTACTATTGAACTGTTTTAAAGTTATCACACAGTTATTCCGTCCGAATAATCAGTCTTATGCTAACATCCACTTGCTTTCATCACAGAAATAGTTCAACTGCAGTAATAAACCTGAATGTGGCCTGATGTAAAGTCTTAAAGCTGTATGACTCAGATACAAACACAGAAGAAAAATCTCCATATCATCAGAAGAAACGCTTCCAGACATTTTAGCATCATGACAAGGCAAGATGTGGGTCCCTTGAGTCAACACATCTGTAAGCAACAAGAGACTGCCTGCAGCTGAGCAGCAGGTTCAAAATTTAGCCCAACTCTTCCTGATCACTATGAGTGAGATACAGATACCTACACAGTCTTGTAACAGGATGTAGAAAATATAATATCAATGATACAGCTAAGTAATCATACAATGATCTGGGATGAAATTAGGTGCTAGCCCTAATATTAGACCAAGAAGAAAAATGTGTTCATTTAATATGATCTTTGAGATACCAGGCCAGCAACTGCATCTGTATGGCTGACTGGCTTGTATATATGTATACCTACAAAGTATATACTTATGAATGTTTGTTCCAAATAATATATGCAAATTATTGTTAAAAATGTCAATTCCATATTTGGAGAAACTGGGAAAATATGTGTGTATTGTATTTAATTGTAAAAATATTTCTATTTTATTGAAAATACTTTTGATATCACATTCTCTCAGTAGACATTTCTAGTTGATATTTTTCTGCTGCCTCTCCAGGTCAGTAAAGAGTAAATGTAATTAGTCTGTTTTCACTGTGGATTGCCTGTAAATGAAGGAAGATTTTATGCTTTTGTGTTGGACAGGATGAGGAATAATAAATGTTAAGCAACCTAAAATGGATGATATAAAGAGGCAGAAGAGAAAATATTTCTGATTACAATTCTTCATTCTTCCTTTTTCTAACAAGAAGCACAAAATTTTCAAGCCTCAAAGGACAGGCTGATTCTTTGTGTATGGAAAACAGAAAATAACCTGCTTTGAAATAAGTCAGACATTTTCAGACTCGTTTTGAAGACAAGAGATGATATTGTTGACAAATATCTCATAGGCTATAATTAGAAACCACAAAACCCTACTGTGAAAGAGAAGGCGAATGTACTACAGTTTTTAGATTCCTACAAGTGTGTGCATTTTTTTTCTGTGCTACATTCAAGCTTATCTGCAACAGAGAAAAAGTTAATTTCTACTTTAAAAGAAAGCTTGGCATATTGTTCTCTTTTTCAAAACTCTATCCAGGGCTAAATAGTGATAGCAAGTCTGTTTTTAAAAAAAACAATACCAAAATCCTGCAGTGAATTGATACTGCAGCCATTTGCATTGCACATCATCATTCTGCCTTTTGCAATACTTAGCATTCAGTGGGAGGAAACAATAGGATTCAACTAGTTCACACAAAAATTAGACAAAAGGCAGTATTAACAGGGTTTTTTTGGTTTTTTTCATTGAAAAATGTGGCTTTTTTTTTCAGCAAAGTGAACTGTGAAGAAACACAGTATATTTTCTAATTACTAAGATCTACCTCAGCTTTCCAAAAACATGTAAACATTTCCCAAGATATAAAAAGAAACTGCAACAGCCACAAGCAGATGAAAGTGAATGAGCACTTTTTAAAAAAAGTTCTACAGTCAAAACCTGATGGGTCACTTTCTTTCGTTATATACCACTATTAAAGAGTCCAGCAGCTGGATATTCCTTTGTATTGAGATCACATTGTGGGTCTAATGTAGTTGTTGAAAGGCTTCTGCTTAGTGGAAAAATAATCTGAATATGATACACTGATTCCCAGGATGCCTTTTAGTCACTGCATATTTTACAGATCCTATGTTCTTACTAGATCATTGAAGACCTTGTATTTTCAAAAGCTTCTCTACTTCAGCCATAAATTTGCTTCCTATTCTGAGCAAAATGATGATGAAATTCAGACTATGTTGAAACATGCAGAATCTCAAGCATCTATAGGAAAAGCAAAAGGAAGAGCTACACAATTTGACCTGGGGAAGAGACAAAGTTAAACTTTTTGGGGGATATTTTTGTTGTTGTTTTGAGGTATTTTTAGAGAAAGTAAGCAAATCACTAAGCTTCTTTGGGCCTTACAAAGCCAGTTTCCAACTACCAGTAATAATGCAGTTATAGCATTCTTAGTGTAACACATAAATGGGAATCTTCTACTTCATACTGGTTGTGGGAATTGCACCTAAGAAGTTAAAAACGCAGGTGTGCACTTATCTCTTATGCAGATACTGTGGATGGAGATCCCTAACAGTGGTGTGAAAAGCAGCCAAAGGAGAGAGTCTTATGGCAGCAGGATGTTCCTTTTTTTGGTTAGAGTATGGAACAAACACATAGATGGTTTCTACACAGAATTTTGAAGGCCATGGTGCCTCGAGTGAGACCTTTTGCTTAATTAACTACAAAATTAATATTGAGCTTAGCATCCCTAAATATGCTAAGGAAGAAAAAGCAGTACATGCTATAGCTGGATGTCTATAATTCTTGACTCTCCACCCAGATTATGTTAAATTTCACCCCAGGGATGGAACAGGTAAGGTCAGTTTATAAAGGGTACTGAGGAAGCTACCCTTTGAGGGAGAAGAAATTGAAGACTCCAAAGAGGTGGTCAACAGGCTGTACTCCTTCTCCCCCACCCAAGACAGGGATGCCTTGTTGGTAAGCAACTGTGATTTCACCCTTTCTAGTGAGAACACCTAGGCTGGTATTTTTTTAGCATTTCAATTATGTTCATAGTAATATATTAGCGCTAATGCAGTAACTGCATTTATCAATGGCAGTCATGAACTTTCTATATCTTTCACTTAAATAGACTTTCTATTATTTTCAACTTTTTGAAACTGTCTCACTGAAAGTCTTTCAGGGGCTCTGACAGGCAAGTACTGACTCTGACATGAAGTTTTATATATAATCCTTTAGACATAAACCATTGACCAAGGTTGGGCTAAGACTGGACCTAGCCATACCCAGGCTCCTCTCTGAGGAGTTTAGAAAGCAAGGGGTACCTTTCTGAACCTTCTGACTCAGCAGGAGTGCCCCCCTCAGCCATACATCAGACTCAATGCCCTTCACATGACACCAATGTATACATTTTCCTTAATTAGAAACTGCTTATAAGATACTCAGTGTTGCATAAGCATTCTTCAATTGGGAATTCTTTTCCTTTAAAATGAGGGAATCAGAGACTCAAAGCGTATCTGCAAAGGACAAATGTCTGTTTCCATTCACATAGTACTAGAAATTGATTTAAAAATAATGTACTCTCAGGACATCTCAGCAGTGCTTCAAAGTGTCTGCTGTTTTTACTCATTAACTTATCAATAGCTACACTTTAGAACCACTTAAAATGATCTAGAAATTATTCATCTGTGTCTGCCAGTTCATAAAAAACAAGCCTGCCCTTTGGAGACTGAGCCGTGGCTGTTCAGGGCTGATATTTACATGGTATGATCCCCTTCTGAATGGGAAGGATCTTGCCAAATGCTTGTGAGTGTACATCAAAATTCATCAATCTGTTCATTCCCTGAGATACTGCTTGGAGGTCTGATATCTGGAGGACAGTCAAAAAGAAGGAGGAATAATAGAGATGTGTTCCATAGGCAGTTGAACTACTTCCACTATTCATCTTCATTCCACACAACCATATGGCAATAAGCAGGGTCAGTCTTCGGGTATATTCACAGAAGTGGTGGCTGAAAGTGTACCAGAACAGAGTGAGGCTAAACATATGCTGTAAACTGAAAAAAAAAAAAGGTCTTGTGATTACCTTTCACATTAAAAATGGCTCCTGATCTATCTTTATGCTACAGAATCACAGTTTCAGTTTGCCAGCTATAGCTCTCAGGCTGGGTAAACAAAAGATGGGAGGAACATTCTTCTCCCTCACACCATGTGATTTGAGATTCTACCTAAGGATCTCACTGGAAAACCTGATGCAAAATCATCTGTTTGCTAATTCATAATCCTTACAGTGTCAAATCACTTCTGAACCTTCCCTTTTTTTTAGGTTCATTGATCTATAACATCCCTTCATACACAGTTCTATTACGTTTTCTGTCTTCAAGAAAATTGGACAAGATAAATGTGTTACCTCAATTCACAGAAACTACTTTTAGGGATAAACTGGTGGTAAAAAAAATAAAAGAAAAGAAATTCTTATTCACTGGCCACAGTAGGATGTTTACAGATGCTACAAAAGCCACCAGCATAGCTTCTTTCATGTTACCTGTGCTTTGGAGTAGCTAGCAAATGCAACAGAATACATTGGGGCTTATTTATTATTTCTGCATTATTTATTATGCTTTTTTTTTTTCCAAATTAAACTTGGAACAATGATTAAGCAAATAGCAAATTGCAAACTGATATTCCAATCCTACTCTCCTAGACTTCTATGATTAAATATCAACAATCTTTAATACTACATAGGACCATGAATGAAACAAATAAAAAGTACATTTCTATAGCATTATTTTATGTGTTCCAGTTCCAAAAGTTATCCTATTTTTGCGCATCCTTATCACTGAGTTTGCAGCATCATGTGTTCTATGATACTATATATTGTAGGAGTAACCATAAAATGTATTCAAATGACTATCTGCTTTAATCTTTTATATGTTTAAAATAGTGTAAACCAGTATAATTTTGATTCATTAAGGCTCATTCATGAGAGACTTTGCACAGAATCAGGTAGCTACAAGCAACGTATAACATTAAACATCCTTTTAAATTTTACTAGGGGTCAGAACCTGGAAGTTTTACTCAAGCTGTGTAAAATCAAACTTTTGCAAATACTCTTTTTAATAGCAAGAGTCTAACTGAAGGATGAAGTCTTACTATAAGAAAAGAAAATCTAAAGTAAACAAGCCTCTGTTTGCAGGCTATACACTACTCAGTAACTTAGTTGGAGTAAATCAGTGTACTCCATAAACTGCTAAGTGTGTTCAGTTTTCCACAACTGACTGTCTTTTATAATTTTGATTCCTTCCTTTATATATTTTGGTTTTTAACTTACTGTCCTGGGTTCAGCTAGGATAATTTGCTTTCTAAATAACTGGTGTGGTGCTGTGTTTGGGAGTTAGGATGAGAGCAATGTTAATAACACGCAGATATTTTACTTGTTGCCAAGCAGTCAAGGACTTCTCAGCTTCTCACACTGCCCTACTAATGAGAAGGTGAGGGCACCCAGGAAACTGGGAGGGGACACAGCCAGGACCAGTGACCCAAACTAACCAAAGGGGCTATTCCGTACCATGACATCGTGCTCAATATAAAGGCGGGGGGCAGGGCTAGAGGGAGAGGAGCACGCAGCTTCAGGATGCACGGTTTTGGGACAGTCTTGCTTCGGGATGGCTCTGAGCTGTACAGCCTCAATTGTGTGGTTCAGTAAGGAACTGCATCATGTATCACCAGTTTTGTATATTTTTCTATAAAGTCCTATTTCTGTTATTTCTCCCTTCCTGTGCTGTCCCAGTAAACTGTTCTTATTCCAACCCAGGAGGTCTGTCTTTGTCTTTCTTTCCCCCTACGCCCTACCCCCATAGGGGGAGGAAGCAAGCCGCTGCGTGCTCAGCTGCCAGCTGAGGCTAAAACTTGCACCTACTCCCTCTGTCTGCCTTTCCACTATTTCCAGTTATTTGCTTTTATCTTATTCTATCTATCTTTAAATTCATTTTACCTTTCTGGCTCCCAATATTTAAGGCTCATTTATAAATATAGTACTTTATAAAGTATACTGTATAGAATAGAATATGGAATAATTTTGTCATTCTCAGTTGCTGAGAATGAGCCCTTCATCTGTACATGCAAACAGGTGCAGATAAACAATGTTTATATCACTATTTCTCTCATCCAGATGAAGCCATAGAATAGAAGGCAAAATGACATTGAATCACAATACTCTTGATATAATAACGTACAAAATAAAGCCATTGACTCAGCACCACCTGCCCCGTCCTTTCTGGTGAAGGGAGGTTTTACCAACAATGCTTCAAAACATAGACTAATTTTCTTCAGACTAGTTAAAAGATACTGGACAGAGATGACTATTTTTCCTTTCTTAGACCTGGTTTTGCTCTCTTACAACTTTTATTCTTCGTTGATTTCATGTGCATTCTCTGTTTACAGTGATGTGAGAGACGTTTCATTTTTTTTAGCAGCTTCTTCAAACATGCAGAACTAGATTGAATCTGGCACTGTATAACATGTTTAGGGGAGGAAGCAGTCAACTGAGTCTTTCTGAGCTCATTATAGTTCTGTACAGTGAAAAAGGCAATAGAAAAGTGAAGGCAAGGCAAAGATGTCATTTCTTTTAATATTTGTAAGAGAATGGTGAAATTTATTCCAAAGGAGTACATTCAGGGAGATTTGTATATTATTCCTATTTCCATTTTTTATTGTCCAAACAATCTACTTAGTTGTTCCAAGACCAAAAGAAGTCATTGAACATGTACCTAGGGAAGAGTCCAAAACTCTTTTAATTATTCTTTAATACTTATCTTCAACCCACATAATCTATACAAACATTTCCATGCATCACCATTGTTTAATGAAAATCATAGATTCATACAGTTATAGATTGGTTTGGTTGGGAGGGACCTTAAACATTATCTAGTTCCAATCTTCCTGCCATGTCTAGGGCATCTTTCACTAGGCTAGGTTGATCAAACCCCATCAACCTGGCCTTGAACACATCCAATGACAGGGTATCCACAATTTCTCTAGGTAAACTGTTTCATGTTCTCACCACCCTCATAAAAAATTTGTTCCTTATATCCAGTCCAAATCTTTCCTCTAGTTAAAAACCACTGCCCCTTAACCTGTAACTAGAGGCCCTGGTAAAAAGTCGCTATGTTTTTCTTACAAACTCCCTTCAAATACTGGAAAACATCAATAAGGTCTCCCTGGAACCTTCTCCAGGCTGAACAAGCCCAACTTTCTCTAGCCTTCTAATCATTTTCATGGCTCTCCTCTGGATTCAATCCAATAGATAGAGAAGCAAAAACACTTCCCTCAACCTGCTCTTCACACTTCTTTTAATGCAGCCCAAGATATCGTTGGCTTTCTGGGCTACAAGTATATATTTCTGGGTCATTTTGAGCTTTATATCTATCATCACCCCCAAATCCCTCTCCTTGGGGTGCTCTCAATCCATTCTGCTCAGCCTGTATCTGTGCTTGGAATTGCCCTGACTCATGTGCAGGACCTTGCACTTGGCCTTGTTAAACTTCAAGAGGTTTCACCTCTTAAGCCTGTCAAGGTCCGTCTGGATGGCAGCACTTCCCTACAGTATGTCAACTGCACAACACAGCGTGGTGTTGTCAGCAAACTTTCTGAGAGTGCAGTTGATCCCACTGTCCAGCAAAGATGTCAAACAGCACTGGTCCCAATACTGACCCCTGAGACACGCTACTCATGGCTGGTGTCCACTTGGACATCAAGCTGTTGACTGCAACTTTGAGTACGGCCATCCACCCAATTACTAATGCACTAAGTGGTCCATCCATCAATTCTTTGACTCTCCAATTTAGAGATAAATATGTCATACAGGACAGTGTCAAATGCTTTGCACAAGTACAGGTAGACTATTACATGTACTTAGTACAGAGTCCGGGTGGTCTATTATCTTTGTCTAAGACCTTGTATCTTCCTCCGATGTACTTCTTTTAGTTCTCAGCTGCTGTTACAAGCAAGCTTGTGTGATCAACGATTCTCCATGTTTTAACTAGTGCTTAAATGTTTCATGGCACTAAAAATCTTTTAATCCTCCATGCATTACACTAGGTGTGAAGCAATCTTTTCCCATCAAAATTTCTGAGGGAATATTACTCTTATGCATCTTGCAATTAAAAATAAAAACATAGAAGAAAAGATTCTCTCTGCCTAAATCAGAAGTTGTACATAACTTTCCAGCTTTCCTAACTTCCCCAAGTCATGCTTTAATCATGATTGCCAAGACAATTTACTATTTGGGGAAGGTAAGGGCCAACTATTTTTAATTCTGATAAATGAATTCTTCCTATGCTTCAAAAATCCTATGGAACCTACTTGGTTGAGGTTTTGTTCTGAAATTTCTATTCTTGAAGAACTCTTCCTGATAGCATTACTCTCAACACATATGTTAATCCACAGTTTTCAGTAAATATTGCCAGGTACATATTAGATAATTTTCCAAATCAATTAATGTACTCGTACATATAGAGAACCATTTTATTAGAAAATTATTACCATAAGGAAAGAATAGAGGGGAAATGAGTTCAAGAATGTTTGGTCAAGAGGATTTGATGAAGGCGGAAGAGGGAGAAAGATAATAATCAATTACATCTAAAATATTGTAATGGTGTTTTTAATGGGTTGTTCCATTTTGGGGAGACCCATTTAAGTCTTAGGATGCTTTATCTAACCTTCTTCATTTACAACACAATCTAATTCCTCCTGTCTCTGGAACTAGCATCTTCAAAGATAAAAAGAAACAAAGAGCACAGAGTGCTTTTTTTCTTTTTTATATTTATGAAGACATTGTAAAAGGATTATATGTAATTTGGACTTTGAGGCTGATGATAACAGACCACATTGCAAAAAGCTTCTTTTGATGAATATAAATGAATTGACTGGATTTCCTGGCCAAACAAAAAACCACATCATTGTGCTATGCAAAATTACTTTTGATTGTTTTTCTCTGAACTGTAAGCTTGAGTCAGTATCAACACTTCAAATTGGCTTTGTATTACTGAAGCTAAAATGTAGCCTTACTGGAGACATTCTTATTTGCTTGTTCCTTAATAATTCATATTGTTCATCCATTCAATAAAAACACGAGTTTGTCTCCATTTTACCATTTACAGTAACTCTCTTATCACCTGATAGTAACATGGCAACACCCAGGCTGTGAGCACTAGACTAGCAGATAGCTATGGCATGGCAAGATGAAAGCTGAAAGTAATCCAGTGGTTCAGTCTACTGTGTTAGGTTCTCAGACCTTAGGCTCCTCCAGTTTTTGTTTTTAGTCATTTCTGTGAATCATTTACTACTGTGAGCCTCATCTCCCTAGGGGAATAAAAAGGAAGAGAGAAAACACTGGTTAGAAAGAGGTAGAAAGCGCTTTGGGAATATGGGAAAAAGATGAGAAAGCTTCATGGTTACTCATGGATTGTCTGAGCATCATGTCAACTAAAGCAGCACTTCAGGAGTTAAGCACACAAATAGGAGCTTCCAATGTGTAAGTTTTGCTCAGCTAAGGTGAAACACATTTGTAAAGAGCTCTCAGAGAACTGGTGACATATCCAAGATTCATTTCATTACTATTTATTTGTTTTGCCATTCACACTCCTCTTATCATTAGGCACTGTGTGAATTTTTTGTTTGCTTGGTTTTAATTTTATATCTATAAGCTTATTGCCCTCTAATATGTAGTTTAGTCATTTTGGTTAAGAAGGTTTTTCTAGTTACATCTTTCCACACTGTCTAGTAGCAAAAATCTTCAGAAAACTAGGGTCTGTCACTAAACAGTCTTCCCTCTTGCAAACACCTTACTACTTCATCCCAAAATACTGAAGCTTTATCAGTCTCAATGTCCATGCAAGTCACCAAAGGTGCTACAGCAGTCTTAAAACCTTTGCAATATTATCTACTAGAACAATGAGAATGAACTGTCTATGACTTCCCAGGAAAGATAGCACTTCATACTTCACATGCTATTGCTCCGTGTCCCTATTTGACCAAATATGGCATTTATATTTAGCACTGTCTGTATAAAAGGGTGTTACTACAACCTCAGTATACTACTCCTGAATTAGCTCATACAGCTCCATGAGTTTGGTCTTTAGCTGCTCACCAATATTCTCCACACCATTACATTTTACATTGTATTACAGTAAACCATCACCACAAAACCTCCAGAGCAATGTTATTTGCTGAACCAGAAAATTGAGATAACCACTTGTATAGCACATTTTGACTAAGCTCATCACTTCTATAATGCCTGGTGACAATGAGTCTAAGGCAGAGCCTGGCAGTAGTCTGTGCAGCGTCGCCACAGACAACATGCATATTTAAGTGGATCCTTTAATGACAAGCTGATCAAAAAGGACTGATATAATTGCTCTTCATATTACCTTAAAAAGGCAGTATCATAAAACCCAACTTGCACAAGTTAAAACAATGAAAATTATTTGTTAATATCTTCACTGCTGTGAACACTGGTTTAAGATTTCAGTATTGTTCCTGACCATGTGCACAAATGAACAGGTAAAATTCCTGGCCTACATCTGCCTACCTCAGGGCATTGGGTAGTTGAGGTAGCTGAAATAAAAAGTTACTTTTATTTGTTTCTATGCAGACATGCAAGAACCTTGGAAAATATTGAATATCATAGAATCACAGAGTCACAGAGTTGTAGGGGTTGGAAGGGACCTCGAGAGTTCATCGGGTCCAACCCCCTTGCCAAAGCGGGCTCCCTAGCTCATACTACACAGATAGGCGTCCAGTGGTTGTTTATCGGTTACAGAAACAGTTTCATTGTGGAGTCACTGAACTACTATGGACTTTATAGCCAGGGAAGGCCATAAGTCCATTAGGTTTGTGTGGTGGTTCAGCCTCAACCAGTGGCTGAGCACCACACACCATTCATTCACTCCTGCAAGAGAAAGAGACTGACCCTCCGTGGGTTAGGATAAGGATAGTTTACTGACAAAATCACCCTGAACATCAAAAGAAGAGAATGTAGAGGCAAGAGGTGTCTTGGGGAAGCTGCACACTATACTGTGCAGAGAAATGAGGTATAAGGCAGTATTTCTTAACCTAGACCTGGCTAGCAGAAATTTCTGTGTGGCTTACCTTGTCTTATATTCAGTATCCTGGCAAGCTCACTCTGCAGTATCAGAGTTCCCTTTACCAGACTGTTGCACATAACAACCAACTTTTAGAGTCCCCCGTTTCCACCAAAACCAAGAACTATGTCACCAAGTCAAAGACCAGCAGTAACTGAGTCTCATGACATTTGGGTTCAAAAGCATCTTCCTGATCCTCGTAAAACAAACAAATGAATGGTCTCTAGTTCTTCAAAGGATAGCTAGCTTGTTCACTCTAAATGTATGGAAAATACTGCTTTTTCCTCCCTTGCAACAAGAAGCTGAGGTGTAACTATGGCACAAATTTGCAATTTTACTGCTGAGATAGAAGCTGTTACTTTTATCACACTGAGGTCCAGCAAAGATCTGTGAGAAAGGTAGATGAAACAGAACAGCACTGGAAAAGGTGAAAATGGCATATCATGTACATGTAAGTCAGCTTTGCATGCAACCATTACTACAAACTGAACATTTTTCCAAACTTAAAACACAAATGTTTAAAAATTCAAAATTTTCCAAAAAGCTGAGACTGTCAAGTCGCCTCTTGTGATTATTATCAGAAGGCTTCAGAAAAAAAAATAAAAATTAAAAGGTATTAAATTGATGAGACACCAACAAGGTTTGCCTGCTGAATAAAAAAAGTCTACAAAGAAATGGTGCCATATAGACCATCAACTCTAGCTAAAGTTGAATGACCTTGCAAAATCCCTATTGATATACTAATCTATGAGTAGTCAATCTCTAATTTTCCTAAATATTTTCTGATGTAAAAGTGACAAAATTTCTGTGATATACTGTACAGGTAAGGACACATAGGAAGTGCACCTGTTGCCTCCAGTGCTTGATCAGGCACTGCATGTGAGTTTCTCAATTTGAAGGATGTGCAAGTGAAAGACTTACAACTTTACTCCTTCCCTTCCTCCAGCACAATTTTTTCATATTTTGACAGGCAAAGTAGCAGGAACTATATGCCCCTTTCTGACCATTAAAATTTCACATTTTAAATCTTAGCTGGTTACATTGTTTTGAGTGATTCAGGCATATGGCACCAGCTGATACCACAGACAAGAGAGGGAAAACTGTCTGAATCTAACACTGTCTGGAAACTCTAGAAAGGTACCAAGATTTTGTATACAGACAACTTTTACATTCCCAAACTAAGATGCCTGGCAAAACCTAAGGATTTATGCAGGCAATATTTCCATTCACCACTTAAAAATCTAGTTTTATAAGAACTGAATACTGTATCCACATTTGCAAACTTTCTTTGTTGTGCTGTGCAGTGGGATGACGGTGATCTTGTACTGTTCCACTACCCAACTCTGAGCCATAACGTTTTTCAAGCAGAGTGTAACATAAAAAGCCTTTGAAAAAATTCATAAGGAAATTAAAATAATACTATTGATGACTAGAATGTATTTAATTCATTCGTCATTAACTTTCCAGTACCACAGTTGCTTGCCTGTAGACAATATTATATTCATTTGCATTTACCACAGCTTTGCATCAAGATGCAGATGTTCACAATAACAGCTGCTGTCTGAAAAAATTGAAAGACTCTTTAGAAATAAAATATATGAAGCTTTCAAGATGTGAGGCACTCAGTACTATTGAAGATAATGAATTCAAGATAGGAGGAGCTTTCTTTCACCTTCCTACATTGCTGCTCTTTGCAAGTGTTTGACAGAAAGTCTGAATTAGACTGTGGCTAAAATTATCCCCAGATGAATCAGCTTCTCATTATTTACCATGCTCTTTTCAAGGCATCATCCATTTATACAAAAGACAACAAGACAATGACTCCAAGAAATCCTATTTTTTAAAAGAAGTTTAACTTTAAGTCTTTTTTTTAGCTATTCTTCATTCTCAAGATGAATTTTCTGTGCTGTGCACAGAAGCCAAATTGATACGGCTACAACGCACACATTCTGCCTGTTTGCTTGGGGCTGGAAACATAAAAAAAGCATCCCTGACAGGAGCTACACTCTTCTGTCAGATTTAACCTACAGCATCCCATAAAGGTTTCCTATGTAGTTGCTGACACTCGAGGGTTTAATGCACAGCTCCTGATGTTTCAAGATGTTCCCTGTCAGCACCAGTTGCTCTTTCTCACTTTGAAATATTTCTGTAGCCATTTGGCACAAAGCATTCCTGGGAAATTTTCATTTAAATAGCATTTGTGAATCAGGTTGGAGTTTCTCCATGTACCATGGTTCCAGAACAAAGAGCAGTCAGATTACCTAACTAGGTACATTTTCTGAGTTTCTAACCACAGGTAGGTATTACATCACATCTATGCCTGTGTACCAAAATCTTGACATCACTGACTTCCAGCATTTCTTAACTACAGGTAACATAATAAGCTACCTCCTAACTAAGCCTTAAACCTCCCACAAATAGTAGTGCTAGAAACTAAATAACCTGGCAAAATGCTCTTGGTAGAAGGATAAAAACTGCAATGCAGCCCAAGAAACATATTTGGCTATATCTTATACTGCCATTTGCATTCACTCGGAAATCAGAATGCAAAATACAGAGTCCAGGCCAAAGCAGAATTATTACCATATGGGACTGTAATTCTGAACAGGCTCATGGACCACATTGGATATTATGCTAAAATCTGCGAGAACTAAGGACAGTTGCTTGCAGTTTGTGTGTGTTTAGTGGTGGTTCCAAAATACCATTTTGCATTCACATGTCACAGCAAAAAAAATTAATCTTCAACATAATACTCAGTAACATGATGCCAGAGAAAATCCATTCCACATTACAGACAACAGCAGAACAAGGTAAAGTAAATATTAACAGATGTTACAGATCCATGATAAATAAAAATACCTAGTGTTCCCTCCATCAGCCAAAGGAGCATTTCAATGTGAAGGACCTCACTGTTCATTTGTTTTCAGACACCTAACTTTTCTGAAATCCTCATAACACATACAGAATAAAAGATCATCTCTGAAGATATTCAATACAGTGGTATTTAATACTTTAATCAATACATGTGTACATTAAAAGTAAAGAGAAATAAATTAAATTCTGTGTTAATCATCAGTTGTCTGTAGGACTCTTTTAGCATATGTAGAACACTTTTAAAGGTGCATGGTTCTGTACCAGTTATCCAGCTATTCACTACACCAATTCTACTATTCAAGATGCATAATTTCCATGAACATACCTCCTTCTACAATCTGAACTCTGGGGGAAAAAGAAAAATGGGGAAAAAGAGAGACTCTTCCCTGTTTTTTGAAGGCAAAAGTACATCTGAATTATCAACGTCTCTGTAATAACAGCAACAGACTGTACCTCTGATATTTTTAGTAACTGAAAACTAAGAAATATCCATCAGAGATGCTAACATCATCTACATATTCTGAATTAATGTAGGAACATATAAGCAGCACACAGTTACTTTAGAATTTTAAAATTTTCAGATTCTGATTATTTTTTCTTTTCTTCAAGAGGTTAGATCAATTGATATTAGGTTTTTCTACAAACAGAAAAAGGAGAATGGGTAATTATTTTCTGAAGGAAATATGTATCACAACATGAAGTGAATCTTCCATGTAATACAGATACTTTTACAGATTAGTATCTCCTTCTACCTTATATCAACATGATGGGATCTGACAGAAACCACCAGACATCTCAAGAATATTTATCCTGCAAATTCAGGATATACGGTATATCATACTTGCTGGTTACATTTCACGTCATCAAGCTAGTGGGGAAAAAAAACAAAACAAGAACCAAAGCAAACAAAAAAAACCCCCATCTTTACACTGATTGGGAGCTGTAATCTGGTACAGACCCATACTTCTTCAACATAGACCTTCTTGTGATATATTGAAGACTCCTTACTTTGGACAAAAGCCAACCAACTTCAGGACAACTTACTAATTATCTCCTATAAGATACCTGTCATGAACTGACCGAGATATTTGGCATAAAGTAACATTACATTTGGGAAGCTCTCACAAGCTGTTTTTACTTGGGCTATTGTAAGACATTCGGTCTTACAATATTCGCATACATTTTCTTCTGAAGAAGAGTGTGTATCAGATGACATCCTGAAAGACTGGCTGTTTGACTAATGCTGAGTGTTTGTAGAAGGTTAATAATTTAAAAATAAACTTCATATGCCAAATCTCTAGGCAGAACAATAGGAAGGCAATACTATTGCAGGGGGAGCCCTTGTGCAAGGTTAGAAACCAGGAGAGTTGAGCAAGCCCTCCAGCAGGTGACTGAACAACTCCCTAACTACATGCCTCAGTCCTGCATCACTCTCTGTGTGATCTTAAATCACAGAGACACAGTACTTTGGATTTTTTCCTTTCCAGTTTCCTATCAGCTAATCCCGTATTCTCTACCTATAATGTGTCCCTCCTCTAAGAGGAGAAACTGGGAAGAAGCCTTTCTTCTCTGACTTAGAATTGCACCACATAGCATACATACCACATGGTTTACAGTATCAGGTACTGTAATTAAATTTGGAAATATTATTGTAAATCCAAAAAAACCCCTTATTTCCCTTTAATAGCAAGATTTTTAGATAGAAATCACTGTCATTATCAGCATACCAGCACATTACAGTTACTATTGCTAGAACACCTCAATTTCAAGAAGCATTATAAAGCATCCTTTGCAATTAAACTTGCAATGCCAATTTAAAAGTGACAGTTAAAACTACTGATAAAATGAGTAGTTATCTATCACAACTTTTTTAGATTCTATTGCATTTCCTCACAATATTGTCATACTACCACTGCATTAAAGTTAACAATACCTGTGTATTTCTTTAGCTTTTCCTCATTACCCTTAATACCCCTTGCTAAAAGACACAGTTTCATAAAACTAAGCATTCTTTTCGATAAGGACGTTCTGTTTACAGCCAAGCCTCAATGAAACTGTGTGAGGGGGAAAAAAAACAAAACATGCCCTTAATGACATACCATGTGCTTCATAACTGATAGTTTCAGAACATCTGCTAGGTGTACCTGGGAAAAGTGCTTCACAGAGACACAGAACTGTAAAGGTCAGCAAATCATCTCCTGCTGACCTTCAGGACTTTTTTTTCCTTGAGAAAAGTTGCATTTGTCTTCTTTGAGATAGTAAATTTTAAAATTTGAGCAGTGTTCAAAGCATCCTTTCTGCATCACCATCCACAGCAGTTTCAGAAATTAAACATAAACAGCAAAAAAAAAATAAAATTACAACTAGATTGCACAACAATCACAGAAAATCACTGATAGGAGTAGGGACATTTTATGAAGTTTCCAGGTACTTGCAGTGTACTGTTAGGGCTGCCTTTTCTTTTTCAAGCTGGCAGTATTCCTTCAAGAAGAGACCTAGATGTGTGCCAATGCATGAATATGTTTCTGCTTTTATCTGTCTACACTACATCCTATCAGGAGGGGAATACTACAGGAGATAGAAATATTCTGAGCTACACAGATTTCAGTTGGTACCTCTTTGTTACTCAGTTAAAATTTGCTATGAAAGCGCTTACCTTACTCTTTTCCTTATGGCTTTTTTTTTTTTAATTAAGCTTGTCTTCATTTTATGAAAAATAAAAGGAAAAGACAAGTGGTAGAGCAGTGGAAGAATGAAAACAAATCAGCTTGAACTTTTTCGCTAAATGATTTATACTTGTAGCTGCCTCTGTTCTGTGAAGAACAAAGGATGATGATGGAGCTATTCCAAAATACCTATCAAGAGATTAATTTGTGTGCTGTAGTTTTAAACATTTCTCTCTTTATTGTTTGACATGAAAGGATTTTTTAAAAAAAATATCGAAACAGTATGGTTTTAAACTAACACCTCTTACTATGTACCTTTGGCTTGGTTTGAGTTTCAACATACAGTAGTTCCTGATGGCAGAGAATTTGCTTTACAAGGAGGAAAACATGGGCACTGGAGATATGTTTGTATTTTCAGATTTTACAGCAGGACGCTAGTAGAGATAGAAACACTAGCTAAGGAAACTAGTGCAGATGAACTCATTGGAACTGTAACTATGAAAAAGTATTAAATCTTTGCTTTTCTTTTTGTTCTTATAGTAAATGTAGGTGCATTATTTTCACTAAGATTTTAGAAAAGGATAGATTACATGAGTACTTATCACATGATCAAACACACGCTTCTGAACTGTGACAATGAAGCTCAAAACCGTCAAAGTGCAGGGTACAAGTGCAGAAAAAGGAACAACTTCTCCTGTACATTTTCTTTCCTTTTTTAGAGCTCAAAGGCATTTCCATAAGCATATGTTCTTTGCTATATATTCAGATGTCAAACTGAAGGGATTTTAACACCCATTGTTAAAGTGAAATAGTTTAGCAGGCAAAAGGATCAAAAAGAAAGCAAGACGACTTCCCCAAAAGTATAATTCAAAGTCTTGATTATACCCTAAAACCAAAGGAAATATATTCCATTATTTCTCAAGTATAAGTAGCTCAAGTAATCATGGCAAAATGAAGTGATTTAATAACAATTTAAAAAAATACAAAATGTGATTATTAAATTTATTTTTTTTTAAATTGTAGAAGACATTAGTTCTGTAAGAAGCTGAATAATGGCATAGAAATGAACATGAATTAGCAACAATTTGGGTAAATACCAGGAGATTTTGTTGTAAGCACTCTGAAATATTTTTGAACAGGGCTTGGGCAAATCAGATGGTACACACAAGCAAGATCCGAACACATGGAAAATGCCTGCTAGTGTATTTGGAGCTCCTGTCTTTATCTCTCAGTTGACAAAAACCTGACAAAAGTATCAGTAAAATAAATAAGTAAATTCTTTATAACACATTGTTCCAGTAATGGATTAAAAACACTAGTAGAAAAAAATGGGATAAGGGGATGGAGGAGACAACTGTGCTGTACTTTTATGTGGCAGTTGTTTACTCAGTATATTAACACTCCCCAAGAACATGGACTTCAATCATCTCCCAAGGAGACCTGCAGCCACTCCAATGTGGCACATCAACTATCATAGAATCATAGAATGAATTATAGAACCATAGCATGGTTAGGGTTGGAAGGGATGTTAAAAATCATGGGGGGTCTCTCGCTAGACCAGGCGGCTCAAGGCCACACCCATCACAGTCCTAAACACATCCAGAGAGGGGGCAGCCACAACCTCCTTGGCCAATCTGTTCCAGTGCCTCACCACCCTCAGAGTGAAGAATTTAATCCTAATATCCAATCTAAATCTACCCCTTTCCAATTTAAAACCATTCCCCCTCATCCTATCACTACATGCCCTTCTAAAAAGTCCCTCCCCAGCTTTCTTGAAGGGCCCCTTCATGTACTGGAAGGCTGCTAGAAGGTCTCCCTGGAGCCTTCTCTTTTCCAGGCTGAACAAGTCCAACTCCCTCAGCCTGTCTTCATAAGAGACGTGCTCCAGCCCTCTAATCATCTTTGTGGCCCTTCTCTGGACCTGTTTCAACAGTTCCATGTCCTTTTTATGTTGGGGACTCCAGAACTGGATACAATACTCCAGGTGGGGTCTCCCAAGAGCAGAGGGGCAGAATCACTTCCCTTGACCTGCTGGCCATGTTCCTTTTGATGCAGCCCAGGATATGGTTGGCCTTCTGGGCTGCAAGCATGCATTGTCGGCTCATGTCGTGCTTCTCATCCATCAGCACCCCTAAGTCCCTTTCTTCAGGGCTGTTTTATCAGCCAAAAAACATTCTGGAGTACACAATGCTTTATCTGTCTCAGGAAAATAACTTTTAAACTTTTGATTGGGAAGAGGTGGTTAGTACACAATCATGTTGAATGCAGTAGATGCTGAGAACACCAGGGAAGCCTGTCTGGAAGTGTTCTGCCCTTCAGGCCACTTTATCACTCATGCTCTCTCCTACAACTTGCAGGCTGCACAAGTACTTTGCTCAAGACAGAAGGGCTCCCTAACAGGAGAAATCAAAGGCAGTATCTCTCAGACAACTAAAACTTAAGTAGTTTGGTAACTTTTGTCAGTGGCAACTCTGAAGTAGGTTAGAGCCCAACCACTTGCAGAGAGTGACAGTGAACCTCTCTCTTCTGCTTTTTGAAAGAGTGTATGAAACCTGAGATATAAAAGAACATGCTCACATCCTTGTCACATCTGTGCTGCTGTCTTCCTTTCCAAAGGAAGATGGGGGTGGACACGACACATTTAATTACCTAGCAACTGATTTCAGATTAGGATTTTTTTTCATTCTTTTGCTTTGTTTTATTTTAACTGTCAGCTAGTCATGAAGGCTTCATAATCATGCAGAATTAGACTGTGATAATTCAGAGTACATGCTTATTAGTAACATGAAAAACAGTCACATCTCTGCAGTATCATATCCTAGGATTAAGGCTAAAATGTAGAAACAGGGAACATTACACTATGAGAGTACACTACGAGTAGGAGTTTGAAGACTGCTGTATTTTATTTTGGTTCAAACACAATCACCCTAGGCTGTTTTTTCAGACAGCCTAGGTGCTGAGTTTTTTTGTCATTTGATTGTTTATTTGTGAGTTGGTTTTTTTGGGTTTATTTAAAAAAACCCAACAACCCACTATTTTGACAATATAAACAACACTCCACTCCCTCTGCCCTAAATTATCTCCCCTTTTCCTTCATATCCACCATGTCACAGAAAAACATTATTTTACTTTGGATTAGTATAATAATAATAGTAATAATATAGACATGAAGAAAGAAAGCACACAAATTCTCACCTTTTCTAGATTTTAATAATCTTTATAACTCACTTTGGCTGTTTCAGATTAATTTTTAGAAGCCTATTTTTAAGAATAAATGTTTCACTATAGGAATGAGTTTACTAAATATTTATAGCTTTAGAACTAAACAGTGCTGTTAAGGCTTCAAAGATTGTTGTATGCCTGAAGATTAATACATCCCAAAACACTCCATATTTCACCATCATTATAGAACAGGATTTTCTAGACGTAAGAGGAAAAACTCATAAGGAAGTACTACAGCTGTGAAGCAAATGGTTAGATGCAGTGGTTAGGAACATGGCTTAGTGGTGGTTTTGGCAGGTTAGGGTGATGGTTGGACTTGATGATCTAAAGGGTCCCTTCCAACCAAGACAATTCTATGATTCTATATAAAAAGCACCGAAAGAAAGCTTAAGACCTCCACTCCCCTGCAGCAACTGAGAATCAACAGTACCAGAATCATTCCTGCCATCCTTACTTTATCTGCAAAGTTATATGATTATGGGTAGTTAAGGAGCATACTAAAATGTCTAATTATCCTTATAGTTAGAAAGGGTTTTCTATGTCCAAGTTATAGTTCCCTTAGTGTCGTTTAAGATTATAACTTCTCTTATGCCTAGTTAACACCAAAAAGAAGTTTATTTCCATATAATTCACAGCTGCTTTTATATGTGTGAAGATCTCCACCAGGTCTTCCTATGATTTACTTTTTTCTCTTGTTAACAAATCCAGTTCTTCCACCTTTTTTCCTGCACAGAGCTTGTATCTTCTAGACTGGCTCAGACTCTTTTCTGAGTGGGTAAGAAAGCAGTTGGATTGAAAATGGTGATGTGAAAGCACAGAAACACAGAAAGCACAGAAACACAGTGCTAGCTTGTGATGGATTTCGGTATTCTTGGAAGTAAACAGCTGAAAGTTGACTGTCCCTCTGCAGGAAGCAACATAAACCCTCCTTTTCCATTAAATGTTAAATTAAACTATACACCTCAAGCAGAAACAAGCATGTTTTCTCTCCAGTGTGTAGGGGAAAAAAAAGCACCCAAAAAGGGAACAGTCAGGTTCTTCATGTTTGGAAGGAGGTGAAATTGAAAAGGCACAATAGGATTTTCACTACATTTCTTTGTCTTCTGCAGCATGTGGATTAAAATGCTTCACATACTTATTTTCATTTATGAATCCAGATTTATTAAAGCAATAATGAAAAATTATTACTGGCAACATTAGGTATTCAGATTCTTAATTGGAACATACCAAGAGATTAGTAAGATAAAAGATAATGAAAATACATTATCTGATTGTGCAGTGTTTGTTTTGTAAAACATGCTTTTCTACAAGTACAAATACAAATTGTAAATACAAATAGAAATGAAAGTGACAAATAATTCATCTAAGTAATTTAATAATCCATGCTATATGTGCAGAAAATCTATTTTTGAGAATGTTATAACAGATTGGTTGCTTAAAATCAATACCTGCCTAGAATGTGTGCTTGTAGACAACACAAAATTGCCTGTACCGTAATGATGATGGTGGTGGTTTGACATAACTCATGTAGAGTTTGTGAATTATGATCAATTGTTACAAAAACTGTTGTCCTACTGATTGCATCAAAATAAGTCAGCATGGGAGGCTGGATCTCTGTCATATACTGTCCATCACAACATAATGGCAGGTCTCTGGTTGGGAGTCTATACAAAACCTTTGAAACTGGTGCGGGTAAGCACCAGTCCAGTCTCAAATGGTTTAACTCTTAATAGCATGATAGTGCTTAAATACTTGTCCAGGATTATAAAGTTCATCAGGCCAGTAGAAACACAGCTACAAGAAATCACCCTACTTCCCTCTAATTTAATAAGAAAATATGAGAGGGAGGAAAAGTGGAAGTTCATTTCTTGATGTATGTATTTATCTGTTTGAAACATAGATTTTTTTTTAAAAAACCTCAATTCCTATTAAATAGTTGCTCTGCTATTATTTAGCTCTGTAAAAGTAATTATGAAACAAAGAGATCAGCAAATGCAGGAGTTGGGACACCTAATCTACCAGCTCATGGTGCACAGCAGGCCACTCGAGCATTGCAAAAATAAAAAACTGGAATCTGAAACAAGTATCTGCTAACATTGGAAAAAGTAAGAGTCCACTGACTGGATCATCATGGGAAACATACAGACTAAACAGGTGCTGGTTTGGGTTTTTTTCCAGCAACCCCATTCAGAGTGTTGCAGCCCATTTTTCAGAGACCATCCCTGCTCTCCTTGCTGTGCTTTTTAATTTGTAGTTTAATACATTAAGTCTGTCACAAAACCTGCATTTTATCTTTTGGTCTTAAAAGAAATAATGCAAAACATGGATGTTCAGACTTAGACAGTCAAAAGTTACGATTTACCAAATATGACTAGACAGTTACCATTCCTGCTTTGCTTTAAGATCAGAAAGACCTCTCACAGTCCTATGCAACTATTGATTTATAGAATTCACGTATTGTTTCTGTGTTAAAATGCTATTAATTTATTCTCATTTCATGTGCTAAATTATGCTAGGAATATTTTTGAAACTAAAATAGCAACCAAGAATAATAAAAAAAAAAATAAAATAAAAGGTTGCTTATTGGTATCTCACTTTTGTTAAAAAGCAATAACCTTACCAATTGTAAGGTAATGATATCTCTTGATGCAAGTGGAGTGGCTTCTTATCAGTCACAGCAACAGTAACAGGCTGAATTTATTCATCAATTAACCAGCAGGTCATTCACCACAAAACAGAAGAATTTTTTGCTTTTCAAATTTCTTCTCCTAATACAACAAATTATAGCCCCAAAAGACATTGAAAAAATTACTTGAAGGTTCTAAATAATATTCACTGATGATATGTAAGATACATGGCACTGCTGTATACAGGGGCTAGATCCCTTTCTATAAATGCTCATAACATTGGGAATATACCACGCATCATTAAATATAGTTTTTCATGCACCCTGTACAGATGCCCCTCTTGTAGGCTGACTTTTCTGGATGACTGCTGACGTAGTAGCAGATGCATTATTGTAACTTTGAATCTCAAGCCAAGCACTAACCACACACTACTCTCTCCAGGCTCCTGGGTGATGTATGTCAAGTTTATTCAAATAGGATACATACCAACAACAGAAAATGCTGGAGAGGAAAATCAACTCATAATATCTGAACTGCTAGTGCTATTTCAACTGACTTCAAGGAACATCTCTTATAAGACACTTCTCTACAGGGGAAGAGCACTTCAGTGATTTTGACTTCATCACTTTGGGCACACAACAGTTTAACCAAGATTTGTGTTTTTGTCAATTTTGCCTTTTTTACATTTGCATTGCCAAAGTTGTAATTTCATCTCTCTAGTTCACTGCAGAGGAACACTCACTTCTAACAACAGAAAGCAAATTTCTTGCTTAGCAAGGCTTTTTGCCTGACAATCTACACTTCGATAGTCCTACATATATTCAAAACCGCAAGAGCTAGGATATTGTAGCTGAAGCTTTTCTATCTCAATAACAAAAACTTAGGGACTACCCCCATGGTCTTCCTTTCAAAAAACTTCAACAAACCCATAACAATAGAACCAGCCCCAAACTGTACCAGATGTCAAATATTTTTATTTGATCTGAAGTAACTGTAAAGCTTCCTGGAGTCATACAGTTCTGCAGCAGGGTGGTGGTGTTTTCTTTAGGGTGGCTAGGGTGAGGGGATGTGGTTTGACCATAGTTTCTGGTATTGAATTTCCAACACACTCATAGAATTTATTTAATTCTTCTCGTTTTATTAGAAATTTATTAGAAATTTATTAGAAATTTTGCCAACAGTAATTTCATCAGCTTGCATTAATTCATGTACCTCTTACCAGTGCAGATAATTTTCACTTGGTTCTTAAAAAATGTTATTGTGCTTTTTCTGTGGTGATTATTTTTGTTAAATAATTTTGCATTACTTTTATGTGGTTCA
Source organism: Laterallus jamaicensis coturniculus (assembly GCA_022605575.1). Lineage (NCBI taxonomy): Eukaryota > Metazoa > Chordata > Aves > Gruiformes > Rallidae > Laterallus > Laterallus jamaicensis. The sequence continues at coordinate 5,488,169 of JAKCOX010000031.1, read as the reverse complement.
TTATAGGAAAAAAAATCCCAGCACACTAAAATCAATTTTATTATGTAAAAAGTTAGAGGAAAAGATAGCCTATCTCAAGTAGGTGGCTGCTATCCATGTCATGTATTTTTTTTCCTAGGGGATGTCCCTACCAGGTGACAGCTACCCAGCAATGAGCTTAATTTGCTCCAGCTCACTCAGAGCCAATCCATTTATTTCAAAGGTCCTAGAACAGGGAAATTAAACCCCGCAATCCACATAGTCGTGCACAGAGAAAATATGTGTGCCACACATTAGAGGACCGCCTGCATGTATTAGCAAGTGTTAGAAAAGGACTTTTCTCCCTTCAAAGCACTTAACTGGGGGAGGCTGGAACATATTTTCTTCCTCTTTTACCATGTCACTGAGAAAAGGTGAGAAAGGTGCTCTCAAAGAGTTATTTCTGAAACCTGTGGCAGCTACCATGGCAAGTTGGTGTATCGCATCTTGTAGCGTATTTCATAGGCATACTACACCCGAATAGCAGTAGCAGTGAGAGGAAAAAGTCAGCAAAATGGTCTAGCAAAATCTGAGATTTCAGGAAACGGCATGGAGACTGTGCATCTGTGCAGACAAAGCCTCTTTATTCCAGCTAAATTTGGTACATGCAGGAGCTGGAGACAGCTAATGCCTGCAATGTGCAACCTTTTTGTACAGGTTATAAATAAAAGCTGTACTTTTTTATTTCCATATTCACATTTTCTTTGAGACAATCAATATAACAGAGTCAAAATTATAAAACTATTTTTGTTTACATAATTATTTTTACTTATCCTTGTCTTCTTACCCACCCACCTCTTCCCATGCCTGACTCCATCTACTGTTCTACTTTTCCTCTATGCGATCTTCGTTCTTTTGTAAGTTGTTTTTTTTTTTGTGGTATATACATTAGGTTATTAAAATATCTGATTATTTGATATATTAACTGTGCCCTGATGAAACATACTTATGTTAGTCTGTCTCCTATCTGTAAACCCTTCTCATCAGAGAAGTCCCCTGAAATAACCTTGATCCAGTAAAGCACTTTAGTTCATGTAGTCAATAGGGCCATTCACTGCTTTAAGGTAGCCATAAGCCTTAAGTGCCGTTACTTGCGGGGGGGGGGAGGGTGGGTGGTGGAGGGTGGGGTGAGGGAGGGGGTGGTAGGGGGGAGGGAGTGGGGGCAGGAAAGAAAGGACTATTCATGACAGTAAATGCTTTTTAAATTGACCCTACACAACAAAGCCTATTAATGTTACATTTACAGAGTGACTTTTTTTATGGAGACTGAGTAAATGCCGCACCCATTTTAATTCACTTCAAGAAGCAATATATATAAATTTATATAAGGAAGTGGCATATGGCTGTGTCTGTCTGCAGTTCTGATCACTTATCAAGCAATCAAGAACAAGAAAAGATGACATTTTAGAACATTTATGGATAATCTCACGATAGTGAAGTATTAATGACAAGCTGTAAACAAAACCAAAGGAAATTTCCAGCACTCACATGTAATGTCTATGACTACAGAATAACTAGGGTCTTTTAATACTAGTTATAAAATGCATACAAGATGCTCCATTTAGGGGTGAGTTAGGTTTAAACAGCAGATTATTTTTCCTAGTGGCTACACTGTTTCCACTGCATTTGGATAAGGCTGCTATCAAACAAAAATTCCAGTTACAAATTACATTACAATAAACAGGGAGGAAGATCTGAGCTTTTGTGGCTTCCTTTCATCTAGCAGCATTCTTTTATTGCACAGATAAATCACAATTGAAATCCCTTAGCTCCAAGAAAATTAACTTTTCCTGTTTTTTTTTTTTAATAAAAAGTCAGAAATACCAAATTTCTACTTGAGGCACTAAGTAACATCTGTTCTCCAAATATGGCACAGCAAAAATATACTGAATTGTTCAATCTTCAAGCCTCCAAATACACCATTAACACGTAACCCCTCTATAACTGCAAGTATCTGCTCTTTTGCAGAAAAGAATAAAAATGACTGTATGTTCCAATTTTCTAAGGTATCCTCAAGGCTAAAATTATTGATGCATTTTAAGGCCTGAGAAGTCACTGAGGTCCCTTGCTGCATAATGATTAAGAAATACATCATTAACTTGTTAGCAAACTATCATGAGTAGTAGTAGTCTCATGGAATTTCCGGAAATCAATTTTATGTTAAAACTAATTTATTTTCTCAACATTTTACAGAGAGGAAGATGTCAAGGTCTAGATCAAATGGTTTGAGGACATAATGAGGAAATACAAACTCCAGATTTCAAATTCAGTGCTGATACTGATCCAGGCTGTGGCTATGAATCAGAATATTAATATCTTTGTAAACAGAAAGTACAAACTGGTTTAGTACTTCACTGCTACTCTACTAGACCTAAAGGATCCTAGCCCAGTCACTTTAATGACTGTTGGTCAATTTGTTGTTGGTTTACCTGGGAACAGAACAAAGAACCTGCAGTTGAAGAACATGTTGAATGTGAAGACTGCAAGTGTCTTTCATAACTCTCGCTAACACAAGAACCCGGATGGCATTGGTTACGACATTTTCCCTTTCATAGAAAGCTAAATGCTAGATAAGCAGAGGAAACCTAGACTTTTCACTTTTTTTGAATTAAAAAAAATAATTAAAAACCACCAACAATTTACCTCATTTAGGCTTTAAATACCATTCCTCTGGCATACTGGGTCTGAGAGAGAGCTAATGATCAAACACCTATTTGCCAGCGCCTTCCAAGGCCCTGGAACTATGTCAACAAGTGATGAAGTTCCGCAGCCTCTAGAGTCCCAGCAACCTCGGAACAAGTCATAGCTATCTACTGAGAAAGTGCAAATCAATTACTTGTGCTGTTTTGAGCCTGGCTTCAAACTGCAGACTAGAAGTGGATCTAAACTGTATCCTCCTTCCAATTCTGGTTCACTCAAAGTTCTGCAATATACCAATCTTATTGACCCACACAACTTTCCTTGCAATCACAAATTTGGTTTTGATAAATTTGAAGGGTTTGAAAAAGTCTAGCACAACCAAGTTAAAAAAAAAATACTTCCCCTTTCTATTTTTTATTTTTAAAGGAATAAGATACAGTCAGTATTTTTAAGTCAACCAAGGTTTAAAACCTAGGAGGTATTCTAATTAGTTACTAGTTAATTTAAAGAAGTTTTCTAAATGTAACCATTAGTTAAACCTTGACATTCACAGGTGTGGAAAAGCAATTTGATTTTCATTTCTACTGTTGTTTTTGCAAGCACCCACAAATTGATCCTTTCTGCTGTACAATATTTAGTTCACACTTGTTCACACTTGTAAGAGACTTGTCCACAGACATCTAAACCAGTATAACATGACTGTATTAATTTTGTATATCAGAATCTCAACTTTAAAAAAAATCACATTTAATGATATTACTGACCAACAAGATAAGTCTGCATATGTTTAAGTAAAATCTACCATACAGTCTAGTAAATTTTAGACCAAGTCTCAACAGCAGATTTTAAAACAGTGGTGTGGGCAATCCCTATGCACGTTGAATAAAAATAGTTTTAAACTTTAAGTTTTAATTCTGAAACTATAATTCCCAAAAGAGGAAAAAAATAAGTTTTAGTCATTAGATGAAATGTTTTCATTTTAATGAATCTTCTCTAAGATCACTCAACCCTTCCTCTGCCTACACCAATATGCAAATTGTTTCTTCCACAAAAGAAATTAAATAGCTCTGGGTTTTAAGATGCCTAAGGCTTACCATGAGTGCTGTTAGACAAAGTATTAGTGCTATCAAAAGTATGTTTTTAGCACAAAGTGTACAAAATATAAATCGCTCAACCTTTGGATCTGAATTTCTCAGCTTGAAGATTTCAGAGATTTGACAGAATTAACTACTTATGTTTGATTAGAGTATGTAGATACTTCTCTTGGGTAACTGCTTGTGTTCAAATGCCAGATAGCATATAAATTATTCCTCAAAGTGTGATTCTGTTGAGATTTACACTAAAATTACTAAATATCTTCAAGATGGGTAGACAAGATTTAACATATGAATGTGGTCTAGGGCAGGGTGAGAGGTGTCATTAAAATATCATCTCTTGAGCTGTCTCTGGGATGGTTTGATTCACAGTTTAAGTCAGAACAACGACAGGGCTGCCCTAGCCCACTTATTTTATTAATATCCTGTCCTGGGTTCAGCCAAGCAACACGCTATGTTTGCCGATGAGAGTATTCCATACCAATTGCATCATAATCAGACGGTCTGGTCCCGGTAGGGACGACTCCGGACCCAGTAGAAACGGCTCCGGACCCGGCATGGGAAGTTCTGGGTTTGGCAGGAGGAGTTCCGGTCTGGGCAGGCCTAGTGCCAGTTCCGGTTTTTCCCTCTTCCTCTTTAGGATCGGGCATGGCGACGGTGGTGAGGGGGGTTTGCAGCGCTGGGGCTTGAGTCGTGCGCGCGGTCGGCATCGGCTCGGGCACGGCTCAAATGACATAGTGGGGTGAGAGGTTTGCACTGTATATAATAGCACTGTAGTTAGTTGTTTTTGTATCTTTTCCTGTTGTTTAGTAAACTATCCTTATCCCAACCCGCGGGGCTTTGGGGTTTTTTGCCTTCCTCGCAGCTCCTCCGTTCGCCCATCCCCCACCTCTTAAAGAGACAGGGGACTTTTTCTAACTTTTGTGGCACCCAGCTCTCAGCTGAGGTTCAAATCACAACATATCCAAAACTAGTTTCCAGATGCAAGGATAATAGGGATACTCAACTTCTACGTTTAGACTCAAAAAATGTTCTCACAAAACCTTTAATTTATAACTATCCTGAGAGCAAAAACTATATATTAAAAAGAAAAAATTAAGATTTTAAGGTATTAAAAGCAGTATTTTCTGTCCAGTCAGACAAGTGTTTGGTCAAAATCTTCTAGTGTCCTAATAATACCCCTGGGACATCAAAACAGGCAAGATATTAAATAGTCCATCCAGAGCTCACTTAGAAAACAAGACAAGAAACAAGTATTTACCTGAACATGGAATTTGATAGTAAAATAGGACAATGTAGTCCAGAAATACATAGTAATTAAAGAATCACAGAATCACAAGGTTGGAAAAGACCTTTAAGATCATCAAGTCTAACCATTCCTGTCCTCTACTAAACCATATCCCTAAGCACCTCACCTTTTAAACATATCCAGGGATGGTGACTCAACCACCTCCCTGGGCAGCCTGTTCCAGGCCCTGACAACTCTCTCAGTAAAAATTTTTTTCCTAACATCTAATCTGAACCTGCCCTGGCATAACTTTGTGCCATTTCCCCTTGTCCTATCTCCTGTCACCTGGCTGAAGCAACCATTTCCCACCTCACTACAACCTCCTTTCAGGTAATTGTAGGCAAAAAATTTTCTTGCTGGAATGTACAGCAGTAATATTTCCTCAACATATCACACTCAGCTATTTCCAGAAATAGTAACTAGATTAAAAATATCACAGGGAACAGCAGTTGAACAATAGGAGAATTAGATTTGTTTGTTTGCTTGTTTGTTTTTCCTCTGATTTTCCTTCAAGCTGACATTCCACCTTGACTAAGCTTCACATTTCTCTAATACATACAGATTCATCTGCATGGAAGTAGATAATGTAGCTTTAACACATAGCTTCTGACCCTGCACCATCCTCAAAAGTTCCCCACTGGACACAATCTGCATGAGTGGAAAATTTGCCCTGTTGCCAAGAAGCCTCTCACTGGCCTCAACACTGGCTGCATGCAGACCATGGGGGGACATTCTGTAAAATAGGTATTAATAACTTCACAATATAAATTCCCAACTTTAATTTAATTAGGTACTGTTTTGGGAATGAGCTTTACAGACTGTGCCTTTTTGTTGGCCTGCAGACAGGCCTGCAGACGTTTGCGTCTCTTGTACATATTCTGAAGCAGTTTGCAAGCCTTTAAGGATAAGTCTCCTAGAGTCTGAGAATCCTTATTTCTCAGCTGACAAAGATCCATCTTTGACTAACTTGATCTGTGGCATTTCATGCAAGCTTACCCTTCTACAGGACTTTTACTAGTTCATAGTAAGTACAAAACAATAGTGGTGATCTCTGTTTTTGAAGGAACTAATACAAAAAGAGACAGAGATGTAATAGAGCAAAGAAGAGCTTTCACCTTCTGGGTGTTGAGTGAGCAGAAAAACTTAAGACAAGTGTAAAATTGTTTGCAGATCAGATGAATGAAAGAGAAAAAATAAAAGACCTTTTCTTTTCTTTCAGGTGTTGTATGACTATTAGAGGAGGAAGACCAGTAACAAAAGTCTGCTGTAGCCTCAGATGATCTGGCTTACTGCCCATGGAAAACCAAATGAAGTAAGCTACTTTGGTTTTGAGAAGCAGTACTTCAGCAGTCCTCTCTGCTTGCAGGAATATAGGTAGTAAGCCAGTAATTATCATAATCTTCCAAGTCTGCTTCAAGCTCAGTTCATCTATGATAAAATTTCGTTCTACTTCTAGGCACCTGATGACTATGTAAGCTGTGAGAGGAAACAATACCAGTAGCTGCTGTGAGCTGTGAGAAGCCCTTTTTTTTTTTTTTACAAGCAAGTATGCATCTTGGCTCTTTCTGAACTTAGTAATTTGTTTGAGGAAAAACAAAAGTCACCAAGATTGTCACAAACATCACAGCTGCACTCAGTATAGTGAGGGAAGAATATAATTGAAATGTTGTAAAAGATGATCTTAAAATACGGCAGTTGAGCCTTTGAGAAAATGATGTCCTTGCTGACTCTCAGACAATTCAATCCTATATTCAAAATGTCTTTGTATTCACCTTTCATGTAAAAGATGTATGAAGGGGGCAAAACACATCTCAAGATGATTACACTGCCAGAATAATCCCAATTTTATCATATAGAAAGAACAGAACAATGATTTTTCTTATCCTGTGCTTGCTATACATATAAGCAAGCAATTGGTCAAAAGGGAAAAAGATCTTGAATGCAAGAATTATTTTAATGCTCTGCACATGCTTGGGTATATCACACCCTTATTGACAATACAGCCTCAAGCCAGATCCATGACCTGTCCGACCTTGCCCAACCAGACTGCCATCTTACTTGCAGAGAAGTGCAAAAAGTGAGTGCCAGCCAAGAACAGGTAATGGGCTTCCACAGTTGTGCAAGGTAATTCCATCATAATGGGTCCTCCCAGACACTTGTAGCACTTATTATCCTTCCACATGATAATATTATATACATAAATAAACTATAATCCTATAATACCTGTCTTACAATAAATCAGTCAAGTTTCATATTAGAAAGAATACTGAGTCATTCCCATTCATGTGTTATTGCTCTCTCAGTCTCTCCCAAAGAAACACACTCCTATATCCAACTTGTTATTAGCTGGTGAAGCAGACAAGGAAGAATCATAATATACTAAATAGATAAAAATTTATATGCATATATGATATGTATTTATATGCATGCAAGACTAGAAAAGACTATACCAGTTACCAAAAGAGGTCTCTCCTCCTCCAAAATATCAGACAAATAATGCTTTCCAATCATACTCAAAATTCACCTGCAGTATTTCTCCAACTCCCTGCAGAGTATCTGCAAGTGCATTCATAAACCTACACTGGCACTTGTCAACACACTGCAAAATTTGTAGTAGCTTCCTGTCAACATGATGCAAGATAACTTCTGTAAAAAAACTCATGACAGAAACATATTTACCTCCTAATTTCATTCTATTGAGTTTAGAGTTCCTAAAGCAGCTCTCCATTTCTGAGATCATACAAAAATTTCAGTATAAGTATGTTTCAGCAGCACCTTACAATTCTGGTACAAAATACGAGTATTGACATGCTTCCTCTTGGGATGTTCTTCCAACAGTTAATAGCTAACATCCACAGAAAAAACGGAATAATTTCTTGGGTAAACAAAACCATGAATAACAATGACGACTACTACTTTCACGTACAAACAATGGAAAAAAACTGAGCACACAGAAGTTCAAAGGAGAAAATAGGTTTATGGGAAAATTATTCTTCAATTCTGTTCGATTTTCTGGCCCTTTGTAACAATGTGAGCAGCCCACATTTTTAAGGGATGCCTGGAACTAGGCTTGGTACTACCCTGGGAAACAACCACAATATGGGCTTTCAGGAGGAAAGGGTGCTGTTCACTCAGATGACAGAACATCTTCCAACTATAGGCTGCCATGTTGATAAAGAGCACAAAGGCTTCAATCCTCTTCCAAAAGTTGTCCTAGTCAGGAAAGAGCTGCCAAAGCCTGAACTATGACAAATCTCTGTTGCAGCTGGAAGTGGAATAGGGGCACGGGTTAAAAATGGCAGAATTGGGGGAGAAAAGAGTGTCCCTTCTTTAGAAGGTCACTTTTTAGATAATTAATGTAAGTGGCCTCACATAAAGAACGTTCTGTGAGTCTGAGAGACATCCAAGTATACCTTCAGGCAGTGTTGGACTCCCAAAATTTGCTCCATACATGGAAACAATTAACTCACAGTTCTAGCCATTCTCCAGTTTTTGAGCTGACAAAAGCATTTCCTATACAATCTCAATCAAAATACTTAGTGCCTCAGAACTAGAAAAATATCCAGGATCTGTGGAGAAATTCTTACTAAAAACCTGTTATGCCTCATAGGAGCAGAAACCATTAACTTGACCGATTCACACCAAATTATTGGTAACCCTCCTTTGATACAGGACATGGTCTACAAGGGAAAACTTCAAAACCCATTTGAATTATGAATGATGATGGATTCCAATACAAGTCTCTGCAGAGAACAAAGCATTTTATTTTTTTTTAATAAGGCATAACCTCCCATTCTGCTATTACTAAGTTTTAATCTCATGATTTATTTTCAACCAACATGGAAAACACAAATAACCACCCTCTGCCTGGCACTTGTATATTGCTCTGTTGATACACTTGAAACAAACACACATGAGACCAGCACTGTACTGCATAACACATCTATTTTTCCTACTGTGGTTCACAAGTCTATTTGGTGCATTTATAATATAAAGGGAAGTCTTTTGCAAAGACTTCCCAACAGATTTTTTGAAAATATTTTATGAGTCTTTACCTCAGCCCAAATGGTCTAGTATTTCCTGGTGCTTAGCGATATTTTACCTTGTTTATTCTAAGGCTTGAGACTGGAAGAAAGCTTGTTCCCCATTTTCAACTTGCTCCATGCTTCAGGGTTTTTTGGGGGGAAAGAAAAGGGGTGCCTGGCCCAGGCAATTGGCCTGCTACCACATTACCACCATTCCTTGTCCTTTCACGCCAAAAAACTCAGAACAAAACCTAGAATCATAGAATCATAGAATATACCGAGTTGGAAGGGATCCACAAGGAATATCAAGTCCAACTCTTGGCTACACACAGGACCAACCAAGTCAGAGCATGTGACTAAGTGCATCGTTGAGATGCTTCTTGAACTCAGTCAAGCTGAGTGTTGTGACCACTTCCTTGGGGAACCCGTTCCAGTGCCCACCCACCCTTTCAGTAAATACAAAAGAGATCTGGCAGAACCACTAGAATTCTACCATGGCCAGAGACTTTATTTTATACTTGAAATCCTCACTCATGAATAAGTAACTCTTCATTTTAATCCTACTTTTTCTGAGTAATTTCCTGTCATTCTGGTGTAGAATCAGAGGCCCTGATGGGCAACACAAGCAAATGTATAGTAAAAAATTTGTAATGTATGAATATGGGTTGCTTCTTAAAAAAAAATCATTCAAAAGAAGTAGTAACATTTGCATTAGCAAGCCTTCATCACCATGACTCAGTTGCTTACAATTAACTTCCAAGACAAACTGATCTAAACTGGGTCAAGGTATTTCCATGAAAGTCTGAGACAAGGTGTTTGTACTGCCCTAGGTGACACCTTCTCAATTTTTCTCTATGCACTGCTGTAAATCAATTAAAAAATCCTCTAACAATTAATATACAAGAAATGAAAGGCACCATCTTTCAGCAGCTTGAGAGAAACAGGCACTGCTGACTAATTGCATTGAGCTTTCCACCTAGACTTAGTGTTTGTGTTACCATCCCAATGCTATTTGCTGTTCTAGTTTTATCCATTTTCTCTGCACCTACATTCTCAAGTTATTTACAGTGAAAACAAATCTTTATGAAAACCCAAACTTAATAAACAAATTAAGGCTTTCCAGGCATATACACTTATTATTAATTTAAATAAAATGATGTTATTAGGCCAAAGGAAAACAAAAATAATGCAAACAAATAAAATCTGTCTGACAGAAATTTGATCTCAACTTAACCATGCATTCAGCTATGTATAGGTTAATGCATATTGATACCCCACTTTATTCTTTGGTAATGTAATGATTAGCCTTGCTCTCCTTTTAATTAAGTTCCATTCACTTAGGCTAACACTGAAGAATATTAATTCTTGTTACCAGTGAGAGATGGTAAAACATGATTTTATGCCCTTCACAGCACCTCAAATTCTCACCACAGCTACCCTGGCCTGCATTCTTCCCCAGCTCTCCCAGGTTTTAACTCAGTGGACATGGTGGTTGTGGCTGGTAACACCAGAATGCAAAGGTTTTGTTATCAAAATGGGCAACTGGCTCATAAAATACTAATCAAGCCTAAAAAAGGATGCATAAAATACAGGGAACTAGCCATAAACAGGATAATTGAAGGTAGATTATATTTGGTGCTTTCAGAGACAGTGAAGATGCATCAAGAGTTTATGGAAGATTTGTGAAGGCTCTGAAAATAAGCAGACATATTTGAGAACTTTATTTACAAAAAACAAATAAACTAAGACTGGTAAAAAAAAAAAAAGTAATACACTGTTTAAATGACAGAAGAGAGTCAATGAATGACATGTCACCTGTGTTGGCTGTTGCCTGACCTCAAGTCTAAATCTCCAAAAATTTCCAAAATGATCCTGCCTGCATTCAGAAACAGGCATTCACATCATAGTTGATTCATGCTGCCTCCCATTATTCTTGAGGAGAATGGGAATTTCACACCCATAGAAACAGAACGCTAATTTCTAGCTGTGTTGAAAATCATTCGGGAACTACATAGCTATTAAAACACATTATCAAACAGCATTTCTGGCAGAAACTGCAGAAAAAACCCTGTCGTTAGGGTTACAGATCATATGTTCTGGTTTAAATAGTCAAGAAGTAAAGTCATGTTTAGAAGAAATTACTTCAAAGAGTTGTTAATTAACATCAAAATTCCTTCAGTGAAGCTACAAAACAACTGTCAACATAAAACCGACTGACACAAAAGCATGGCCTGACATATGAATTTCTGGTTACTTACCTGCTCATTTGTTTTAGAGGGACAATTCTTTACATAAAGAGGAAAAATTTTTGCTCAGTGTTTATATAGGAGGTAACCTTATGGTTGTTGCTTCTAGGTTTCATTATGATACTTGTCATACTAGTGGAATAAGGTTACCAAATTCACATCTCCTGAATGAGGAACAATAAACTAGTTTTGACATTAGGTAGATCAGTTTCCCCATTTTGATCAAATTAGCTTGATTAGGAAATGAGATGCTCTGCACTTTGAACAAGCTAACTTTTACCACTGAAAGATTGAATAAAAGGATAGGTTTTTTTCCAAAACAACTCTGCAGTCCTGATATGCTGGAAAATGGTTAAACCAATGAAACAGAAAATCTCAAAAGAAATAAGAATGCAGAGGAGGAACATATGATAAAAGCCCCTCAAAAGCCTCACCAACTTGTTTTCATAATGCTACCCATCCTTTAAAAAGCAGTCTTCAAAACAACCTGCTGCTTTTAGACATACAGACTGGCTTTGGCTAAGATCAAAACCTGATACCTACCCCATTAGACTGTTATTTTTATGTCTTTGCTCCACAGAATCCCTAACACCAGGGTTTTCCAGTGATGGATGCTGTGCAGAAGCAGCAAACTGCCTGCCCCATGTGCTGTGAGTACCAACTCACATACACATCGTATACCATTAATAGTGGAAGAAAAGCAGACTGGGAAAGATTAGGCCAAGCATTACTAAACTTTGATGATGTAAAGACTCCACTATCCCAAAATTAAAAACCACTCCCTGTTTTTACCTCTCTGCATAGCATCTGGAGAATCACAGAATCACAGAATCACAGAATCTTAGGGGTTGGAAGGGACCTCAAGAGATCATCGGGTCCAACCCCCCTGCCAAAGCAGGTTCCCTATCTCATATTACATAGATAGGCGTCCAGACGAGACTTGAATATCTGAATATCCTCAGGTTCTTTAGACTTCCTCTTTCAGCCATTAGATATATATGAAATAACATGAGAGCAAAGAACTAGGATTTGGTGCTTTTGTATAAAGACAGATGGATAGATAGATAGGCATAAAAATGCCTATTTCCATGTGGTAATAATACTGAAGACCAGCTTCTAGATGTATAATTATATCACAGATACTCTGGTTTCTTTCACTACTTTTCCAACTCTCCCAATCCTTTTGATTTTGGGAGGACAACACTTGAAAATCACATCCAAAAGCTCAGTATTAATGCTGGGTAGCTTTGGTATCACTGCTGTTGGTGTCAAGCATATGACAAAAAGACTGCTAGGACACAGTCCTAGGAAAAGTAGTAGAGAACAGCTTTCCATACAGTTAATTCCATTGTCAAAACTAGTGAACAGTAAAAAAACCCAAACAAACCCATACTTAGGAAAGTAATCCACGTTTCTATACTATACATAGCAGTAAGTGGGCTTCAGCTTTAATGTTACAGAAACTTCATTAGCTCACGTGGCAAGAACGTCATTATTCTTCCATCCAAGCAGAACTGCTTGTTCAACTGCATACTTCGTGTTCACATAAACTAACTGTTATTATCATTTAATCCCATCATCATGTGTGACCCTTCCTCCTTTTACTGCCTGAATATAATAAAAAGGAGTCTGTAGATGTGAAAAGCTTCTCTAAATTTCATAATCTCAATATACTTAGATGACAATGTAGTCTCCAGGAAAAAGAAGAAAAAAAAAGGATGACTAATATTGAACAGAAAACTCACTTAAATGAAAATCTCATATGTGGGCGCAAATCTACTTTAACATAGTGAAGAAATGTAAATGGAGGATTAGCTGTTAATGCTACTTGCTAAAGAGATAGCAATTACAAAATCTATTTTGACAGATAAATGAAGAGTAAAAGTTGTTCTTTAGATTCCATAAACTAGGATAGAACCAAACTGAGGCTTCATAAAGTTATTCATAATAAACATCACATGGTCCATATGGAACACTAAATGAACAAATGTTTCCCTGTCATTAATGTTTCCCTATCATTCCCTATCATTAACCCTCAAATGAAATAGTGATCTTTTGTGCATGCAGACCAGTAAAGATAATTCTGAAAGGATAACCATTATTTCTAAAACATGTTAGCATAAACTGGCCTGGTATGTACGGCAATCAGTTTGATAACATTTGCCAATATAAAAAGTATTACAGTTCTTTACATGTCAGCTAAGTTTGGAAACTTAAAAAAAATAATCTAAGAAACCCCTCTGTTCAGCATTTACAACACCACAGTGTCACTCCCATTATAGTGATTAGTAGGATTTGAACAATAACTTATGAGTCAAGAAGTCAAGATCAGGGAAAACAGCAAACATATGCTCACTGTATGTTGTGGTTTAACCTTGGCTGGACACCACAGAATCACGGAATGTTAGGAGTTGGAAGGGACCTTGAAAGATCATCTATCCAACCCCCTGACACAGCAGGACTGCCTAAAGAAGGTTACAGAGGAACATGTCCAGGCAGGTTTTGAAAGTATCCAGAGGAGACTCCACAGCCTCTCTGGGCAGCCTATTTGAGTGCTGTGCTACCCTCACAGAAAAAAGTTTTGCCTTATGTTTCCATGGAACTTCCTATGCTCCAGCTTGCACCCACTGCCCCATGTCCTATCATTATCCCCCTCAGCAGGACAGGGAGGGGAGAAAAATAAAATGGAGAAAATAACCCCAAACTCATATGTCAAGATACACGTAATTTAATACAGCAAAAACAAAAGGCTGCACATAGAAGCAAAGCAAGATGTTATATTTCCCATCAGCAGGTTATGCCTGGCCACTACCCGTGAAATAGGACTTCAGTACACATAGCAGTTGGTCAGGAAGACAAACTCTGTAAAAACTTGAGCTTGATGATGGTGATGTCTATGGGTAAAAATCAGAGGAGCACGCAGTAAGGCGGATATTGTGGAGGGAGTCTGCTATTGACCACCCAGCCAGGAGGAAGAGACTGACAAGTTATTTTACAAACAACTTAAAGAAGCCTCACGATCAATAGCCTTTGTCCTTGCGGGAGACTTCAACTTACCAGATGTCTGCTGGAATGTCAGCAGAGAGGAAACAGGAGGTTCCTGGTGTGTGGAAGACAACTTCCTGACACAACCAGTGAGTGAGCAAACTAGGGAAGGCACCCCCTGTTGTTTGTGAACAGAGAAGGCCTTGTGGGAGATGTGACGTTTGGAGGACACAAGATGATAGAATTCAGTTCTAGGAGAATTAAGGAAGGGGAGCAATATAACAGCCACCTTGGACTTCCATAGGGCAGACTTTGGGCTGTTCAGAAAAGCTTCTTGATAAGGTTCCATGGGAGACAGTCCTTAAGGCCAAAGGAGCCTAGGAAGGCTGTATGCTCTTCAAGAAGAAAATCCTGGCAGCTCAAGAACAGGCTATGTGCCAGGCTCTGTGCCAGAAAAGGAGCCATTGAGATTGAAAACCAGCTTGGCTGAGAAGAGTGATGTAGGTGGATATCAGAAAAAAAAAAGCAAAGTCTATGAGCTTTGACATGTTGTGAGGACTGCTGGGATGAAGTAAGAACATGTAGAGAGTAAATCAGAAAAGCTAAAGCCCAACTAGAATTCAGATTGGCCAATTCTGTGAAAGAGAATAAAAAATCTTTCTCCAGATACATCAACAGCAAAAGGAGGGCCAAGGACAAACTCCAGTCCTTACTGGATACAAAGGGAACATTAATGACAAAGGTACTTCATTCCTTCTTTGCCTCGGTCTTTAATGGCAAGGTAAGATGTTCCCCGGATATTCAGCCAGAAGACAGGGAGGGAGAGCAGAACAAAACTCCCAAGATCCAGAAGGAAATGGTTAGAGACCTGCTTGTCCAATTAGACAGTCACAAGTCTATGGGGCCAGATGGATCCACACAAAAGTATTGAGGGAGCTGGCAGATGTGCTTGGCAAACCCCTTTTCATCATCTACCAACAGTCCCGGCTGGCTGGGTAAGTTCCACTTGACTGGAGGCTGGCAGATGTTCCTCCCATTTACAAGAAGGGTTGGAGCGAGGATCTACAAAACTCCAGGCCTGTCTGTCTGACCTCAGTGCCAGGGAAGATCATGGAAGAGTCGTCTTGAATGCTATCACACAACACATACATGGTAAGTGTGTGATCAGGCCCAGACAACTTGGGTTTATAAAAGGCAGATCATGCCAAACTAACATGTCAAACTAACCTGATCGCCTTATATGACAAGGTGATTCATGTGGTGGTTTCGCCCTGGCTGGAGGTCAGACACCCACCAAAGTTGCTCTATCACTCCCCTTTTCAGCTGGACAGGAGAGAAAATATATATTGAGAGGCTTAGGAGTCAAGATAAGGACAGGGAGAGATCATTCCACAATTAGCAGCATGGGCAATACAGAATAAAGGAAACTAATTTATTACACTGTGTTGCACACACAATGAAACCAGAGTCGGATAATGAGAAGTGCAACCAGATCTTACAGCACATCCCCCCACCCCTCCCTTCTTCGCAGACTCCACTTTAATTGTGATTTTGCTCCCTTCTTCCTCCGCATTGCGGCATGAGGAGGGGCAGGGACTGGGGAAATGGGCGTTTCAGTCAGCTCCTCACAAGTTGGTTTCTTTCTTGGCCAGGGGGGGCATTCCTCACACCCTTCCCCTGCTGCACCATCAGGTCTCACCCACAGGAGACAGTCCTTCACGAACTTCTCCAACGTGAGTCCCTTCGCACAGGGCTTCTGCCCCAGTGTGGGTCACTGCTATGGTGCGCAGTCATAAATCACAATGTCTCTCAGGCCCAGACTGCTCCAGTCTGGTCCTCCACAGAGTCACAAGCCTCTTCTCCTCCAGGCAAACCTGCTCCCGCACGGATCTCTCCCTTGCTCATCTCTGTGTCTCTGCCTCTCTCCATGGGCTGCAAGTGCTGGCAGAGCCTTGCTCCAACACTTGTCAGAGCATCTTCTGTATGTGTCCACCTGCTCAAGTGTGGGGCATCTCCATGGGTTGCGTGTTGGGTCTCGGCCTTTTCCATGGGCTACAGGGGGACACCTGCTCCACCATGGGTTTCTTCACAGGCTGCAGGGGCATCTTTGGCACCTGGGGTGCTTCCTCCCTGACTCCTTCCCTGACCTTGGTGCCTGCACAGTTTCTTACATCTTCTCACTCCCTTCTCTGGTGGCAAAATGCTGCTGCTTGTGAGTTTTTTCTCCTAAATGTGATTTCCAGAGGTGCTGTGACCCTCACAGATTAGCTTGGCCTTGGTCAGCAACAACTCTGGCCTTGAGCCATCTGGTGTTTGCTCTTTTCAGGTCTACAGAGAGGTTCTGTCTGCTTCTTGCAGAAGGCAGCCCCGCAGCTGCCCTTCTCCATCAGAATCCAGCCATGCAAAACTATGACAACTCATTTAGTGGATGAGGGAAAGGCTCTGGATGTATCTTATCGGCTATGAGATAAATCTTTGGTAGTTGGTGTTTTATTGGGAAGAAAGTCCATCCACACCGATCTACATTTTCTTTAACATTTTCATCTTCTAGAACCTGCTTACATATTTATAAGATATCCTTGCCTTGGTGGTTTTTTTCCTGCCAGGTACATGAAAGTGTTCTGAAGGCAATTGCTCCTTTTCCTGTACATTAATAGCAAGCTCCTCCAAGGAAAATCCTGGCCATTCTGATGAAATGTGGGCAAGATGGAGCTACTTTTGTCTCTTGGTGATAAATTTTTGGTAGAAGCCATTCCAGGACTCCTGAAGTTCTCTCAAATAAGTGAGACTAACATGAAACATCTTTTCTTAGGGGATCCAACATCTGCAAGTCCTTGAGCTATCCTTTCTACTCTAAGCAGCATTAATCCATTACATCTATCTTCAGTGGTATATGACTAGATTTGCCATATTTATTTTTCCACCGTTTGGCTTTATTCTTTTACAAAGAATCACAGAACAATAGGGGCTAGAAAGGACCTCTGGAGATCATTCAGTCCAAACCCCTGTCAGAGCAAGACCACCTAGAACAGGCTGCACAGGGCAGCATCCAGGCAAGTTTTGATTGAAAGAACTTTTAATGGAAACAACTGTCTAGTCACTATGACCTTTCCAAAATACTAACTTTGGCACAAACATTGCACACATTGGTTAGGAAGTTTGTCCAACATGAAACAATGCTGAACTGACTAGAGAGAGCATAAAACATGCTATAGCAATAAACGCCATGAGGCTGCATTAGTCATGGAAAGAAATTGTCCCCTTTAGTGAAAGAAAAATCTTCCTTTTTAGAAGATTAATGGCAGATTTTCTCTTCAACAACCTGTCCTATACTGAATGTTTTATCTCACTTTCAGGTTCAAAATGTCTCACATAAATCAAATTCACTCACTGAGTGGTAGTAATAATATTTCTTAGTACAGTCTGCCCCTATAGTTGTTGATTTGCAACACATGTATGGATAGCTCAGAAAAAGCCTTGACAAATCCATCATTTCAAGAAGAAAATATTTTGTCCTTGTAAGTGGCCATTACCAATGTAGAGTTTCTAAATGATAAATCCCACCAGCATCTGTGTATCCCATCAGTGCGTGCCTAAACAATGAAGAATACATCCTGTAATTACAAGGTAATGGTTACTCAGCTTTAAAATCTGACTTTAGGTCTGTTTCTGTATAAGCCATAGTAAGCAGAACTTTTCTGTCCTCTTCTTGGACTCTTGCATCTGTTTATGCTCTTGTGTTACTTAGGAATATTAAAATTTCTCATTAATACTAGACTTTTAACCCGATGTTATTTTACATTGTTAATTAAACTTCTGGCCCTTCAGGCCAAGATAGGCTCCTTCCCAATTAGCACTGGGAAATCAAGTAATCTTTGCTCAGATCAAAGGGTTATTTTGAAAGCTTCATGTAGTTTCTGTGAATAGATCTTTAGAAATTTCTCTTTAATGCTTCCCAATTTCTTCCCAAAGGCTATCCAACTTCCACTGTAGTTTTAACTAGAGTCCCCAGTTGAATAATGGTTGTTAGCATTTTAATGGCCTTATCTCAACAAACTTCTTTGTTTCTTTCACTGAATGGTTGGTTTAGCAAATTTCTTTCAGAATAGATCTTGAGACATTTATTCTTCTATAATACTTGTGATTTATGTAGGACAATCAAGACTAAAGTTATTACATAATGGTCACAGTGCTCAGTGAAATAAGAGATAAAAGAGATTTCATATAATGTAACGAACCACAAGGCTCAGCTAAGAAATGCACGCCAAATCTGGATCAAAATAATCTTGGTTTTCATAAACTTTGCGCATAGTACAATTACACAGTACAAAGATCTGTAGGTTTATTATTCAGTAGCAAGTAACTTCAAGTCAGGAAGTTATCACTGGCACATTTCATTATAAAAATACATTTAAGTTTGAAATTCAGATTATTTAACTTTTGACTTAACTATAACCAGTATTTCAATTTTCCAATAACAGATTGGTGAACTTTAAAATTGGAAGTTCCAAACAGGGAATTAATCAAGACAGATGGAGGCTTTAAAAAAAACACCTCAACAGCAGCTACGATTTTTACTTGTGCAACCAGATGTCTTTATCCAAAAGTCTATTAATCTTCTGCAATATCCCATTTCTTTTCTCCAGGTCTTTTCTCCAGGTCTTTTCTTCTGTTTCCTCCTGTCTGATAATGTAACACTGTAACATCCTATGAGACACTATTTCTAAAGCCACAGTAGGTTTGATTTTGGTTGGTTGGTTTTTTTGGTTGCAATCTAGTGCCAAGTTTGACTTAATACCAATACGGATTTAATGTCAATAATGGCCATATACAGAGCATTGTAAATTCAGCAAGCCTCTCTATCCTCCCGGCTTTCTCTCATAGCTTCAGTAAAAGTTCATTTTATGAAGATTACAGTGTAAATCTCTAGAAGTCATTTTTCAGGCCAATTATTCTGTTGGTGAAATGGGATTTCTGAGTAGGACTGTTTGATGTATTCTGGAGGCTATCTCTTAGTTCACTTACTGTATAAAAGGTCTATCTACAGGACATCAAAATAACCCTGCCAAACAAGTCCCACATGCTACAGCCTTCTCAGATTAAGTTTGCTAAAAAGCAGCATTTCCATAACCTGGCTTTAGAAAGCACAGAGTGAAAATACTTTTACATTAGTAGCACCTAAATAGCCAGCAAAGAAATGAAAGTCTTGCATTTGGGGCAATAGAAGATAGAAATAAACTACAGATGTAGAGGTATTTTCCCATAGCACTTAGTAGTTATGCTACCTCTACATTGTTTAGCAGAGATGGACTTAAATTTAGCAGGCCAGCCAGAGATTGTTGATAAGTCTTAATGTCACTGTTGGCATTCAGCAGTGTACAGATCCGTTTCAAAGGATGACTCCAGCAATCAGATAACTTCAGAGAGACAAGAGTAAAATGAGAGGATGTGCAACATGCACAATTTCATTATCAGTGATAAAACATGAAATCTGGCTCTTAACTTGATGGTTTTGTTATCGTTGTATTTGCTTGGTTGTGTTTCCCCAAAGACTTGCATATTAGAGCATCAACAGTTGTTTCATTTTTAGCTAAGCTGCCTTCAGTCAAGTACTTAGCCTTATGAGCTGTTCAGTTCTACTCCCCTTTGTTTTTCTACTGCTTCAGTTGCCTCTGCTGTTTCTGCTGCCAGGTAGTTATTTTGTGACTAAGTCATCCTGTCCCTAGCAAACCGATTCTACTGTAAGGTTATCAGAGCAGCATCATTAGGAAAAGTGTTTTGTGATACAATAGCACAGAGGTCACATTCTCTGCAGGTTAAACTCTTTCAGAACAAACAGCTTGAGCTACAGATTTTGCTGTTCAGCATTCTGAGTGACAAAGTATACACATAGTGTCAGTGCACTGAAAAAAAGTGTTACATAAACCAAGAATAATGATTCACAGGTATGACAATGACACTCATTACAATGATTACATGAGATAAGACTGTCAGGTCTCATGGTCCTGTCACTTGAGACATGAAGGGCAGATACAGGATTTGTCATTGGTGGGGGAGTAATCTAAGGCAGGTTTATATGTTCAGTTAACAAGTCTCTTAACATCCCGGTTTGGGTTACTTATGAATGTTTGAAACCCATATCAAGACTGGTCATTGAAAGTATTTTTGTTACCATTCAAAGTTTCAGCTGAAATGAATTGAGCATGCAGGTGAGATGGGAAGTATTGTCTACCATTGTGAGCAGTCACATCAATGCTGTTGTGATTTGATCAGAGGTTAGCTGGCAAGGTGATATGATCAAAGGTGATGAGGTGGGCCCAATATGGGAAAAAAGGCAGCTGTTACTCAAATGCTCTGTGGCTACATTAACAGAAGTTACACCAGCTCTAGTACAGACTGCTCACTGCAGGCCAAGCAAAAACTGACAATGATTGCTAGATGGAGAAAAGGAAAGTGTGAGGCAATAATACATAATGAAGAGTGAAAGCAGCAGAAATTGATATGAAGAGCAGAGTATAGAAGAAACAAGCAATGCCTCTTGTTTCTCACTCTCACAAGAACTTGGGCTTATAGCTAGGTGAAAAAGCACATGAAGATTGCCAGGTCATGCACTAAAACCTTTTGAAAGTTTAATTGCCCTTTTAACTTGCTTTCTACATTAGGCATTTCTGTATAACCTGTAGTTAATACCACAATTTTTTTTTTTCTGCAATACATGTTACACACTGTTACATGTAGTAACATGTAGTTAGTCAATGCCTTGCTGAGTGTTAACTCCCAGACTAATTTTTTGAATGAGCTAAAAGATATACAGTGAGCAACTCAAAAAATTGCAGAAAGAAAAAAGATAATGTCATGGTTAAGAAAGGTAAGTGTCACTCTGGAGAGCTCACTTCTAATATAAAGCTGGGGTTCATATTTGCATTCAAATATTTCTGTTTACATTTTTCCCAAACTTCAGATCTCAAGACTAAATTCTTACATAGTTTACAAAGATTGCAAAGAGAGATTAATACAGAGATAGTATTTTCCAAAATTACAGACAGAAGTAACCACCATTACTTGTCCATTAAACTTCACAAATATTATCTTTACATACACTACATCAGAAAAATGTATCTTCTGTCTATGCATTTCTAAAATCTTCTAGAATATTTATAATAGATTTTTTTTTTCTGGTTCACATCACAATTACACATTGTCTGTCCACCTCAAATATTAACACAGTTCAGGGAACCAAAATCTGTTACATCTCCTTGACTCTGCCACTGATCCTACAAGTTTATTTCTTTTAAGACGCTTTAGTAATCCATATCCATGGTATTCACTTTCTTTTATCTCTCTGGCACACACAGGTTTTTAAATAGATCAAAAATTGTTTTTGCTGAATCATACTCCATAATGCACCAGTTTCAGCATAATAATGCCATAATTTGCAAAAAGATACTGTACTTTACAATAACATTTATAGCAAGAAAAGAGACCCTTTCACGTATCACATCAGACCATTACTATATTCCTGCTTCACCCTTTAAATGCTTCAAGGCTGAAGGGTCATTGCAATTAGATGTTGCTTATCTTAGTCTGTATAACCACATTTGAGAGCAACTAAGAGCTAGTGGTTGTATGAAATTCAGTAAATGTTCCCACAAACTGAAAATTTCAACTTCTATACTTAAAAGTATCTCATTATAGTTTAATGTTGGAAAAAATGAGATACGGAAAAAAAAGAGTGGAAACATTCCCTTGTATCCAGCCTAGGAACACCAAAATACTAGAACAGAATTGCCTATGATTTCTGACCTGACTTTCTTTATATGTTCCTTTCCCTGTGTAAAAGATGCCTTTAAAAAGTTAAGAGTCAAAAAGTTAAGAGTCAAAAAACAAACAAAAACCCCTCCAGAAAAACCCCAACCAAACCAACTCAAGGTTCTCTCTACCTTCAATGCTCTGACACTTCCAGGGACTGCATCAATGTTGACACATACAATGTTCCTACAGTGCTGTACTTTAAAGCAGCAGTACAAGTAGTGGAAAGGACAGGTTTATATAAATTTTATCAGTAGGATAGCTGACTTCAACCAGTTGCATTGAATGCCCTTGCATGTTTTTATGAGTTGCTGATAGGATAGAAATTTGATGTTCCTGTTTTTTATGCATCTATACAGCTTTTTTACATTCACTGTACTTGTACAACAGATAAATACTTTTTTTGGGGTAAAATGATTTTATAGAATTTGCATTACTCAGCTAAATAAAATTGTAGGCTTTAACTACAACATCAATGGCCATATCCCTTATTCAGAAATCAATAAATCTGATTTCAATGCCTGAAGCTTTTAGCCTTCAAACTGAACTCTGACAAAAACATTTGCTTAAATACCTTTACATCCAAATAATTTTGTATTTTATAGCTTTTACAGCTTTACTAGTATAGGTGGGGAGGGAGTCTGCATCTTTTTATATAAAGAACATTCTCTCAAATGCACAGTATGACAAAGGATTTACAACAGATATGTTAATTCACAAGTTTTAATACCATTTTCATCTCTCCTTTTACTTGCAAGATAGTCTTCACACATATCAAAGAGAGATGGGGGAAAAGAGTTATGTGTGCAACAGCTAGGAAGTCATGAATTAGTTTTTATGTCCTCAAGAATTCCTAAAACAAACACAAAAACCACCTTTATATTGCAAATCTAACTACAAGTAGGATTCTAGCATTTATAGAGGCAATCTATATCAGGATAAGTTTTCATACAGAAATCCCAAAAAGTAACAAACAAGAGACTGCTTTATGACTACAACGCATCTGGTAAGAGTCTTTATAATAGAGCTATCAGTGCACCCACTGCTCAGTGGAAATTTGTCTGGAAGCAGTGACAGAGTATCTCTTGACTGGAGTGACCACAAGCTATGTAAGTTTATTCTGACTCATTCTTCTCAGAGAAAGAATATGTGGATCTCCACAAGCAGAGGTAGCAGTACTAGTTTCCTATCAACCGAACCTTGAAAATAATAATAGAATAATGAATCTGAAAGCAGTTTGAACAAATGTATCTGTCAGTAACTTCATGCTAAACATCAGAGGTAATAATAGAAGCACTTCACTAGTGACACACTCTGAAATATGGGGAAAAGATCTAATCAATAGGTTGCCTAGTCAGATAGTCACATCTGAACTCTGGTCATTGATCTATTTTATTCTCGGCTAAACTCTCTTTTTTTTTTTACCCTGACACAGACAGCCTGGCCATGCCAAAAAGCTCTTACAGAGTTCAGCTTAAGGTCTGTCATTAGCATCTGCTCTCATACACTACGAATTTTCTCCTTCCTGGTTTATTTTCACTGTTTAAATAACCGAGGTTGACAGTGTTTCCCCTCTTTCTTCTCCCCGAAGTTAAAAAAGCTAACAATTACCTTTTTTTTTTCTTTAATATTGGACATAGTAAACGTTTAGCCATTTGATATCTGAAGAATTACCTTAGTCTTTTTGTCTGATGTTACAATGTTGATGTGTTCTTTCTTCCCTCCTCTCCAGTTTGACATCTGCCTTTATTATTTAATTGTTAACTAAATATTCATCTAGCTCCTTGTGCTGCAGAACCTCTGGCCTAATGATTTTTATATACCAAAAAACAATATAAAACCCTCAGTGTAATGTAATCATAAACTTGATGTCTCAAAAGTCTTAAGTCTGTTTTACAGTTGCTCCCAACTGCATCTGAAGTCATTTTCTCTATGGAAATTTAACAACGGTGCCACATCAGCAGTTTTGCCTTATTTCTTGGAACACTGGGAGTTACTCTATTTATGAATATGAACTCTTTATGGCTTTGAAAATTCTGCTTTAAAGAAGAACGTCTTGAGTATGTTTGTCCAACAGTGCTCTCCCTCTCCTTTCCTCCCTTTCTTTTGTCTCTCTGGTGCTTTGGTAAAATCAATCATGAATTAAGAAGGCTGGCTTGATCGGAACAGGAGACTGTACTCAGTTTCCAGTAAATATATGATAAGGACCAATAAAATTGAAAAATTTTTTTAAAAGTATATTCCAGCTGGTGTCAACTTTTTCATAACTCATTGCCTAACATTGTAATAAAATGTAAGAAATAAAGTCACCCACCAGAAACTGCTCTCATTCTCCTAAATATTTCAAAAGTATGAAATAACTAAGGTCAAATAAGTGATGAGAAGAAGGCAATACTTTTCCTCCTCATCCAATCCCCAGTCACATTAAATGTTTCTAAATTTAAAAATATTTTGCCCTGGAAATAGTTCAGTACAAGTTTTGTACAAAATATTGGCTGGATTTGACCAGAAATTTGTGTGTCACTTTCTTGAAGTATATTTGTTCCTATTTATTTTTTCTTTAAAGTAACTTCCTCCTATAATCTACTTAATTTAAGACCTAAGCATGACAATAAACAGCCCTCAGGATCATGGTCATTCATTGAATAAAGCTTTCTTCTCACATATTCAGAAATAAGAATAGTGAGAAGTTTGATTTCTGATTTTGTAAGATGAAGTCAAATAATATTTTTAAAAACACTTCGCAAAATAAAGATCTTGACACTTCTACTTCCTAATATTTTGACAGTGCAACTATTCCTCCAAACAGGAAAAAAACCTTCTTCCTATGGGAAGTATCATTCATATGAATGCCCAGAAAAACGTCCACCAAGCATGTCTTTAACTTCAGCTAAGCAGATTGGAAAACATGCTAATCAAAGCTAACATTCAACATAAATCAGCATTCAGCATAGCCAACAACTCAGTGACTTTTGTAATTAATATTTAATAAGAAAAATGCTGATCATAATTGGCAAGGGAATCACCAAGCTAAGTCAAACTAGTTTATGCTATGGCTAAGGCAAGACTTGGCTCTTGCCAAGCCTCTACTGCTATTGTAGACAAAACATAGTCCTGTCATGGTATTTAGTGCTTCAGACAAGCAGTGTTGAGAGAAATGGTTCCACATCAGATATTAAACATCTATATGAACAGATTTTGTCTGATATGCTCCAATGCAAATCATATAATAACTCTGTAAGCTTATGTTCTTATTTTAGTCAAATGTACATACATAAAACAGTGAGATAGAGATATCAGACTGAAACAAAATAAAGCTAGTTTTCCTCCATTTGTCTACAAAGAATGAGTATAAAGCACAGTAATGCTTAACTTGTACAGGTTTGTTAGAACAATTGCAATTCAGAAACTTCAGTAATTTAAAAAATTTTATTCACATTACTAAAACAGGTGTTAGTAAAGATTAACTAATAATCTCTGTGCATAAGCAAAGGTAATGAAAAATACTATCGTACCAAAAATAGTAAGTATTTAGAGCAAATTATCTTATCCAAAACAAATTTGTAAAATAAACGGACTGCATGATAATACAAAACCAACTCTTTTCATGAAAGTGTTAAGCATGTGTTTTATTTACTTATCTGTTCTATTAAAGAATTACATTCCAGCTGAAAGTTAAGGGCTTCCTTATACACCTTTCTGAATAGGATCTATGTCAGTAAGTAATGTACTGATCTCTAATGATCTTACTCAGTTTGAGGGTATTAAATAAAAAAAATTAAAATCCAAGGCCAGAAAAAAAAATAGACGTTTTATTGGCCTGAGTCTAATTTTTTCATATTTTTAATGTGAATTTACTGCTCAGGAAAGGTGTCAGATTAAGAACCCTCAGGCTGAAGTTATCTCTACAGCCACAGACATGTACTGCATCCGCAGCAGCATTGCCAAATTTCCCTTTAAAATGCACTTCTCTAAAGCCAATCATAGTTTATGTACAGCTAAAGAAATGTGTGGTTTCTTATTTTTTTTTCTAAATTTATTTTTACATGCCAGGAAAAAGAATGGAAAGTGATTTTCATGAAGGAAGAGTCCACTTCATCATTTTAAGGGGGATTCAGTTCACATATACTCATGCAAGCAAATATTTCTCCATAATCTTAGGTGAGAAACTGCATTAATTTTTGAAGTCAGGCACTTACAAGTGTATTGACAGGATTTGGTATTAAATTACTAGTCACCCATTGTTCATTATCTCACTTTTTTCTGTTCTTGTGCAACAAGCTGTCTCTTTTGCAACCAAGTTCCAATCTCCAGGGAGGATCAGGGGCTAAAAAGACACACACAGGTGCACAAGCCCAAAAATTTACAGGGAAGTTAATGTTTGTGGATTCAACATTATTTGCTCATAGGTAATTACGCTCACCATCACCAGGAAATTAACTCCTAATGAGCCAAGAGGCAATCAGAAGACAGCCTTTTACAAGCTATGCTTTCTACATACCAGGCCTCACAGGCAACAGAAGTAACAGAACAAAATGCCTCAGATTAATGGCAATTGCCACAATGACATCTTTCATGCAGTAGCACGATCTATTGCACCAAACACAAATCTTTAGACTATAAAAAAGCACATTCTAGAGAAATATAAAATGCTTGCTTTGACTGTTTCCCAATCTAAGGATTTTTAAATTTGCAATGCATACCTGTGTCACTTTAACAGCTCTCCTGATATAAGTATATTTTCGTTTATAAATAAAGAAAAAAAAACCCAAACCCAACCTTTAAAAAAACTCCACCAAACAAGCACCCAGACTGATGATCATTGCTTTGTGCACAGTTTCATTACTTAAATTTCAACATTTGAAGTTAGTCATGGGAGCATTTACTGGATGAAAACTTAACTAATTTTGAAAATGCATAATTAAGAAGGAAATGCTGAACCACAACAAGGTTACTGGGTTTTGCCTTGAAGTCAGAACTAGCACCTGAATTTTCCTAACCTTTAGTGATGTTTTATGACGCATCTCATTACAGAACCTGAAGCCAGACATAAATTACAGACAGTAATGAAAGCTACACATATCAAAGAGTGGAGAAGCACAGAATATATTACAGTTGATTTGCCTCTTCATTTCAAAAGTTAGCAGTCTGAGAAAGTCTCAGACACATTCCAGAACCACAGGCTAAAGGGAACTTCTGGAGATCATTTGCTTCAGTTCCCTCACAACCTCTCCAGGCAAGCTGTTCTAGAGCTTGATCATCTTTGTGGGGAAAAAATAGCAGAGAACCAAGGAAGTCATCAGCAAATCAGTTTTTTGACAGCGCTACAGACAGCTATGTGCACAAGCATAGCATGAATGTCAAATACATTGCAGAAGTATTTTAACAAAATGCAAGCTGATGATTAAGTAAATGGGCAAGACTCATGATTTTTAACTCCACATTTTCTAATTTAACTTAAAGCATGTCAAATATCCGTATCATGGTTATTTTATTTCTAATCTTGGAGATCACTAGAATTTCTATTTCTATCCATGCTTTTATCAAAGAAAATGTTAGCTACACTATGCTGGATCCACTCTCTATTCAATATATGGATTTTTATATTTTATCATATCTGACAACAATGTAAGATCAGGATTGCCATAAAACTGATTTTGGGTCATGTGTTGTTCTTCTGCTATAATATGAGCCACATGAATTACTTGATATATTCATTCATAGTAGCCAAAAAAGGGGCAAGGAAATTGCTACAGTGCATTGTATTCAGTCACATTCAGTAGATCTTAATCTAGACATTCAACTATGTGTCTATAGACAACCTGTAGAAATTGAAAAATTTTTAAAATTCAGCTCTGGTTCAATCACTGAAGCAAGTGTTCAGGCCTTCTAGAATGGATTGACGACAACCTGCAAAACTATGCCTGAAGGTTTAGGATTGAACGGATGCACTCAACTCAGCCCTTGTACATACCATCTGAGAATTGGAAGCATTACTGTTATGTAAGCCTGGTGCAGCAGCCAGTGTGGGTTTTGCTCAGTGCTATGCATGAGCTACAAAGTCTGTGTCTTAGAAAGATTTGTGAGTTGAGATGCAATTCCATTCAGCCATGACTGTGACTATTGTCGTAGTTGAGCTGATTAAGAACAAAATTCACTCTTGTGAGCTTTCTTAAGGACCTGCCCAAGGTATTCATTTTGGGATGATGACTTGAAGGTATTTGAAAACCAAGCCATCTGAGAGCTAAAAGTGGATTTAGGTGCCTGCCTTTAGAAATCTGTGTTTAAAATTTGAAGGTTTAACATAAACAGACAAGTAGTCCTCAAGCTAAGAAAAAGAGATTAGAAAATAATCCTTTAGAATGGAAATGTTCTAGCAGACTAGAGTACAAAGCTCTAATACATTATACCATTTATTTATTTATTTATTTGCCTGTACAATGTTGAGGGAGGGCTTGGACATTGTCTGCCCGGATAAATTTTGTCTTCTGTCTACTTGGCATGCTCTGTGATAAATTAAAATAATTCTGCTTGTGCCTCTGGAGATAGCCTAATACAATTACAGAATCTTTCTTTCATAAACAGGATGAGTAGTTTGCAGTGAGGGAAAAAAACCCAAACCAACTTCCCATCTGATCAGATCCATACACTGTCAGTGTATCTTTCCCTTAAAAATTTTATTTAAAACTGTAAGAAAACTCATAAGCATGTTTCTGCTGAAAGTAACGTGAACTGAATTTCTTCCTGCACAAAACCTGTGATTTCAAGGATTCTAAACTCAACTATGTTTCATCAGGCCATAGCTTCATATGTGAAATACCTTAATAGGGTCATATCAGTATGCATTTTTTGGTATTTAGAAAGCTTAGAATTTTAATTAACATTATGGTTTTCTCAATTTGGTGTTAATGGTTTTCTCAATTTGGTGTTAATCCCTGTATTACAAAATTTTAAAAGCCATCAGATCTTCTGTCATTTTACTACAAATGTGTAATTTGCTAATACAGTGTGTGGCTGTGACAGCATTTGGTATAGATACATTTTGCCACGACATTTCAGATAGCCCCAAGTGTGCTTGTTTAACTGTTAAAAATGTATGGTTTCCCTTAACAGATTCCATACAAAGAAGAGATTAGGAAACAGGCTTCATCAGGATAGAACTGGTGTTTATCTGTAAAGTTCTTTTCTTCAGGGTTTCTAAAAATTCTTTGTCAGCAACAACCTGAATTTCTAAAGGTGCCCTACCAACACTTCATTATATTTTTGACATAATAGCAGAGGCTATTATGTTAGATCTATATAAGAGTTTAGCTTCACTACAGCAAAAGAAATATTTTCCTGTATCCATACCCTTTCAGTCATGGGCCCTCAATGTATAGGTTCTCAATGTGCACCAGGTGCTGAGACATATTGACTTTGGTGGGAGTTACACCACCTCATTCACTCAATATACCCATAAAGGTGATATTGGCTATTGCAAGGGAATGGAGCAATCTTTATGAGATAAAGATATGAGAGACAGGAACTCCTGGACATAACAGCCAGGTAAGCTAAAGCATAATGAAGTTAAGAAAAAGCACACAGTAGATTGCAGGAGGAAAAAAAAGAGTTTTTTTTTCTTTTAACATGAAGGAAAGTTAAAATTTGGGGGAAAAAGGTGGAGGGGGAGGAGTTTTTCCTAGTAATAAAATACCTGGAAAATTAAGAGCCCATAAAAATGACACTGGTCACCTTGCAGGCATTGCTATGGAGACAGCAAAATATGAGACATAAACATTCTTCCAGACAGAATAGGTCAGGGCATCCTTAAATAGAAAAACAACAATAAATTCACAATATTCCCAAAAGATTTCAGGGCCTTGCTATAACCACTAGTCAGAACTTTTCCACTAATATATCAAACCATGCTGTCATGTTTAAATAGGTCTGCACAGTATCTGATATTCTAGTAGTAGCCCAGTGGTGACAAATGGTAAATCCCAGACCACTCTAATCATATTTCATATTTTTGAAACACTCCCACAACTGCAAGTTAATACAATGTCATATAGAATCATAGAATCATAGAATGGCAAGGGTTGGAAGGGACCCCAAGGATCATAAAGCTCCAACCCCCCTGCCACAGGCAGGGCCACCAACCTCAGGCCTGGATCTACACAAGGTTGCCCAGGGCCCCATCCAACCTGGCCTTGAACACTTCCAGGGACGGGGCATCCAACACCTCTCTGGGGAGCCCGTTCCAGCACCTCACCACTCTCTCCGTAAAAAACGTCCCCCTAATATCCAATCTAAACCTTCCCTCCTTTAGCTTTAATCCATTCCCCCTTGTCCTGCCATTATCTGCCCTTTTAAAAAGTTGATTCCCCTCCTGTTTGTATGCTCCCTTCAGGTACTGGAAGGCTGCAATGAGGTCCCCCCGCAGCCTTCTCTTCTCCAGGATAAACAAGTCCAGCTCCCTCAGCCTCTCCTTGTAGGGCAGGTGCTCCAGCCCTCTAATCATCTTTGTGGCCCTCCTCTGAACCCTCTCCAACAGTTTTACATCCTTCTTGTATTGGGGGCCCCAGATCTGGACACAGTACTCCAGGTGGGGCCTCACGAGGGCAGAGTAGAGAGGGACAATCACCTCCCTGTCCCTGCTGGCCAGCCCTCTTCTGATAGAGCCCAGGATACCATTGGCCTTGTGAGCTGCAAGAGCACACTGCTGGCTCATGTTAAGTTTCTCATCCACTATGACACCCAGGTCCTTCTCAGCAGGGCTACTCTCAAGGAGCTCTTCTCCCAGTCTGTATCTATGTCTGGGATTCTTCCGGCCCAAGTGCCGCACCTTACACTTGGCAGTGTTGAACCTCATTAGGTTCACCTGGGCCCATCTTTCCAGCCTGTCAAGATCCCTCTGGATGGCTTCCTTTCCTTCTAGGGTGTCAACCACACCACTCAGCTTGGTGTCATCCGCAAACTTGCTGAGGGTGCACTCAATCCCATCATCGATGTCATTGATAAAGATGTTAAAAAGAACCGGTCCCAAGACAAACCCCTGGGGGACCCCGAATATAAACAAAATCATTTTATAAAAGATAATTGAATTCAATGGAAGCACTTGGGGGTGAAGGGGAGGGGGCAACAAATCCAGGTCCAAACACACATTAACCTAGCAAATCTTTCTATAATGTAAGTTTCCACTGAAGATTTTATGGACTAATCAGAAAAAAGAAGGGCACCAAACTCAAGAACTCTTTCATTGCATCCTACATTAATGATTAATTTAGGGTCATGGAAATAAGTTTGTCTTCAGGGAAAAAGCAGTGACAGTTTTTACAAAGTAAGTAATTCTTGCATGTCCTAATGGAGTGGGTGCATGCTAGAATTTATTCATCTTCATTTGTAGTTGCTATATGCAAATCACTGTAATCTAAGACGCATGCAGTAAGTCCTTGGTTAGCTGTAAATGATGCTCTGTAGAGCAGGTGGAAGAACCTGGGATGTGATAAGGCTTGCAGATTTTTCTCTCAATAATCTAACCAGAATTAGCATGTCAGGAGATACAGAAAAACTGAGCAGATGGTTCTCACATAATTTCAGCTAGATAGTGCTGCAGATGATCTACCTAGACATTAAATGTTACTTTAGGTCTGCCTGATGGTTGGAATTTCCAAAGGCACCCACGAGTATTTGAGACCTGAACTGTCTCACACAGCTTGCAAAAGTTAATCATCCAAGTCACTTGTGTTTCCTTTCACAATGAATTTTGGCTCAATACTACACAAAAATATTCTGAAGTGCTGACAGTTAATTTTCCTATGCAAGCTAAATCCACTGTGCTACACGTACTTTCTTCCTTCAATACCAAAGATGTAACTTAAAAGACTGCATTTTGCTAATTGTAAATTGCCAAAGTGCCAAAAAAAATGTAAAGTTCATTTTCAACTTAACTTATTGGATTTCTGATTATTTCACCTAGAAATGAATAGAATGAGCAGCATTTAGAACATAAAAAAAATAAAATCATGTTTAAAGACAGTGGGTAGGTAAATTCCTTTCAAAAAATCATTCTTCATAGCTTTTATTATGTAAATATTTTATATATTTTTCGTAATAAAAATACAACAAAAGCAGGTGTTGTGTATAATACAGTTTAATTAAAACTGTAATAAACCCAACAAAACCCCCAGAAAAATGTAACTGCTTTCAACTGATGCAGCAGCCATTTGATCCAAGGATAAATTTTCTGTGAAAAAAAAAAAGCTGGTATTTAGATCTTTTCAACTTCACTGATGTTCACTGAGGCTGAAGAGAACTACAGAGCATAATTTGGAGGTCATGTGCAAAGTGTCTGCACTCCACATTTCCCATGATTATTTTTTTTGAAACTCGTAATTACAGTAACATTTTTGTCTTCCACAACCTGACTCTTAGATCCCCCAAGAACAAGAAAATGAGATAGATTAGAACTGATCGCAAGTTCTACCAGAGTAAGCAAATTTTAAAACATGATACCTTACAAGACCTCTTTGTTCATGCCAAGGATCTTACAATTTCCATTAGGAAAGACCTGAATCTTAGTGATGCTCAATTCTGCCCTTAGAGTTTATAATGTGAGTCATATTTTCATAAGATGTCAGCATTTTCTTATAAAACCTAAAGGGCATTATGTTAAGTGTGAGGCATTTACAACATCTGTCCGAGTTAAGAAATAGAAAGAGCATCATATGTAAAATCACATCTGGTATGTGTATTCTTTAGGCAAAGAGATAGATGACATTGATTAGAAACTGAAATGAGCATCTATACCAAAACAAATATAGGCTGTGTACGTGAAACACCCCAGTGGATTGATGTATGAAGGGAAGCTTCATGACCTATCAAAATCAGAATCTCAAACTAGAATAGCAAAGGTAGGAGAAGTGATCAAAATTCTCTAGTTGCTAGGCATTTCATGGAAAGAGGCCAAATTCACACATCTGATTAAAATTCATGGAAATTGAAAATATCCAAAAGCTCAGGGGGGTGGGGTCAGAAAATCTATTTCACAAAACTTGGAAGCTTACTCTAAGTTCACCTTGAAAGCACTTTCCCCATCACAGACTTCCTGAGAGCCTTTTTATTTTTCTCCTACTTAGGAGATAATTATAGAATTTTTTTCCTCTGTGACTAATGACATACAGGAGGGAGTCACTTCAGCATTTTATGCGGATTATCATGGTTTGTTCTTAACTAGATCTTTGTTGGAAATTATTTCTCCTTTGCTCTCTTTCCAACTCATCTGGCAAGGTTTATTTTTATTTCCTTCTGTTTCCTATATCTCACCCGCTGGCTGTGTCACTTGATATCATAACTGCTTTAGTATTAACTATTGTTGAACTCTGCACAATTTTTCTCTTTTTCTTTGCTTTCTCCTTTAGTTTTAAATTTATTGTTGTCAGGAAACAATGACACTCAGACATGGGGATGATGGAAGAGGAACATTAATTAAAGGCTATATAGAACCTACCTCTTGTCGATAAAACTTATAAAAGGTACAAATCCAAAGGGAAACACCAAATACTTCCTAAAGTATTTGTAAGGGCACCAGAATCATCTGAGATTTTTTTAAGGTCATCACAGTCATTTTTGCCAGGAAGAATCTGGATTTAGGAGTTTAAATTACCAAAGCTTGTTACTTGTCTCATGCAGTCTGATCTGGCCCTCACAGGTTCTGCTGTTTTTAATTTCTTGTACAAAGTGAAACCAAGAGTAAGATGTGATGGAAATTCTGCACAACCCTGTTTCCACATCAGGGAAGTCTGTCTTCTTGTAACACTGCTACAATAGTTAACAGTGTTGCTCTATATACAGGCATCTCCCTTGCCTTGGAAACTTGTTAAATTTAAGACTTACTAATGCCTAATAAGCACAATGTTTTCACAATTAAATCAAGGCTCAGACATCTTTTAACAACAGAAGCAATGGAAGCAATGGTGTTTTAGGCAAGTTAAAAGTAGAGTTAAGACCCCTAGTAGTTTATTTTGCTAATAGTTCAGCTTTATTCATAAAAAGAAAGCTGGGATAGGGTAGCGCTTTTTTAAACAAAAATGACAAAATCAATGACCCAAACAACCAAAACCAACTAAAGGAAATACAACCCTGCTTTTCTAGTATTGTGAAAAAAATGCAGGACATAGCAGCAGCCAGTTTACTGAGTATATGCCAAAATTTAGCTTTCCAAATAGAAGTAGCAGATTTCTGCATAAATCATCACGTTTTGCGACTGATGGTCAATAACAGATCAACAGTATTCCCCTGAATTCACCAAACAGACATAACTGCTAATAAAGAGAAAAATGAAGTACTCTTTCATGAAGAAGCTTTCAGTAGTGAAGAAGCTTTCAGTAGTTCTGTAATAAGAGATGATATAAGAATAAAGACTTTCAACCAAGCCTAAGAAAGATGGGCCACTTTAGAAAGTCACAGCTATAAATGAAATAACCAAATCACATATTGCCAAAAGATTTTTCTCTTCAAGGTATAAAGAACAGGTTTTTTTTCCTCAGCCCAACTATCCCACTTCGTATATCATTCATTCAGCCAGCTAAATGAACAGTTCTTTATTACTTTAGTGGTTCTTGAAGAAACTTTTCTACATCTAAACTAATATAAACACTAAAGGCTATATTTTTATATGCATAAGTGGTCTTAAAAGAGAAACTTTTTTAATCAAGCTTAAACATAAGCTCCCCCTTCTCCCACCCTGACGAACATTTATACCACAGTCTTAAGGAATTTAAAGTAGTATCAATGTTTTTCTTTTCACTCCTGTTAGTCCCTCCAACTTTAATTTCTCCCTCTATCAGAACCCTGTCTGGCACATGGAGGAGGCTCTTTTAATGAATCAATGCTGTAATAAAAAATTACTGCCTTTATGTACTCCGCATATTAAATGAATTTTTCATATACAGATAAAACCATTCACCTTATGCTCTTTGACGTTCAATTTTAATAATAGAACTTAATAAAAGAAGCACCTGGCAAAAATGTTAATCTAAACCAGCACATTGTTAAATCTTGTCTGCTTCGACAATATTTTCCTGATGAGGCATAACAGCTAATCAATTTAATTTAGTTTCAGAAAGAATGATAGGATTTTGCTGGTTTCAAAGTATACTTTTGAAAATGAATAACCATCTGAACTGCTGTGAGGATCGACACAGTTAAGTAATAGGTATCATTATGTCAGCAAAATGAAAGGCTACTGTTTTCAGCAAGAATGAAATTAGTAGCTTATCCATGAAAAATGTAAAATCACAAATTACATGCTTTTGGTAAAATTATTATAGCATAACCCCCCCTGTACCATATATATTGAAAAAAATACATACATGATAAAACTGCTCCCAAGCACATATACATGCAAGAACAAATTACCCTCTAAAATGTTATGTTTAAGAGCAGAATTTTAAAAACTATTTTTGTGTCTTATATTTACTCCACAACATTAGTAAAAGGAAAAGGCAGGGGAAAGAAAGCCAAAGCATAAGAGACTCACTGAGGAATAGTAATAACCCAAAAAAATCTACATGTTCTGACAACAACAGCCATCATCCTAAAAGGGTTTTGCTAATCCAGGGAGAGGCCTCCTGACAGCCACTGCAACCCAAAGCATCAGGTTTTCAGCTAAATTCCTCTGTCCTCACAAAAACAACACTGAAGGGTTGTACAGGGTGCATGGTGCCTAAAAACACAGTCAATCAACTATACTATGCTTCCTTTTTACACTTACCCAGATATTTCCATCCTGGTGGTATGGTTTCCAGTTTCTCCCTGTATCACTGTAGAGCATCCGATACTGAGTGACCCAGTCAGAACTGCTATACCTGCCCTGAGTCGCAATAGCGCTGATCTGCTTCCTGTTCCCAAAATCCACTTGCAGCCATTGGTAATGATCACTGTCAGATGGAGACCAACCTCCTGCTCCTGTTGGGTTGAAAAAGAAGTGAGAGATTTAGAACTCAGACACTCTCTTTGAAGTGAGAGGAGTATAATA
Source organism: Laterallus jamaicensis coturniculus (assembly GCA_022605575.1). NCBI lineage: Eukaryota > Metazoa > Chordata > Aves > Gruiformes > Rallidae > Laterallus > Laterallus jamaicensis. The sequence continues at coordinate 5,452,047 of JAKCOX010000031.1, read as the reverse complement.
GCAAAAATAGGAGTATAATAGCTGAGAGGAGTATAATAGCAAAAAATCCCGAACATATACAAGACAAATATGATTGTACAATTTTTTAAAAATGAGTCTTTAGTACAGGCTTCAAATGCAGTTACTCTGTTGCCTTAATCATTTTATGATATAATTATAATGATTTAATAGGCTGTCTGCTAACGAATCAATGCCTTTATAATGCCTTTACAGTTTATTAGTTTTTGCCAAATTGTAATTGTTCAAGGGTTGACCAATTTGCCATGAAATCCTTTGTTAGAGTAAGCTGGCACAAATCAATAGCAATCTTTGGATTTTGTATGCCTTTTCAATAGCATTTCACATTAAAGAGATAATATAGATAAAACGGGAGGAAATGAGAGCAACCGCTCTGCTTCCATATGTTTCCCTATAGTATGAACTGAAAGATCTACCCGAAGAAATGAAAAAGGAGCAGACACTGCAAAGCTGGATCCAGTTTTGATCTGATGGGTGTACAAGCTGTCACAGATTACATTGGCAGATGCCTCACAAAACTGCTCTTTATGGGCCTATGAATTAACTTGACAGTAATACTATTAACAATTTTTTCTCAGCCACTCAACTACACTGAACTGCTCTAAATAAAGAAGGCCAATGATGCATAGACAAATGTAGTATCAAGACATTAACGAAAGTTCTTATTCTTCTGAAATAAAAAATATATATCAAGGGGTAAATTATAGTTTGATACTGTAGATAATGATAAGAATTCTAAGGCAGATACAATAATGATGTATTTACCATAATTATGGCTACCAAGAAATACTTGACACAAACAAAAAAAAAGTAATGTATTAATGCAAAGTGAAAAATCATTTTCTTTTTATTCATAGCAGACGTTAAGATGCAGAAAACTAAAGCTATACAGTCTTAAAGTGATTACAGGCTGTTATGGGGTTTTTTTACTCTTTTCTGTTTGCTTTCAAGTTTGAACCGGATAAGTGGCCTGGCACACCATAAAATCATGTAGTCTAGACTATGGGTCAATTTTTGTTGGTTTTAATTTCACTTATAGACTTCAGCTGATGTCACAAACCTATCCTGCTTGCCAATTCTCTCCTATACTGCATTTTATATACTCCCATCATTAGGCGGCAGCATTGCCTCAGTCTTAGACAATTCCAAAATTCAGCTGCTACAGGTGCTCTTTGCAGGCCACAGGTCATTTTAATGTTGTGATACGAATGAGATCATTTGATGTCATAAGTAGTTGCCTTTCATTGTAGTGAAAAGTGTAGCACTACACCAGTGACATCTAATTTTTTAACATTTTTAAGACTCGTAAAAGATTCTTTGTCCCTGCACTACAGATAATTTGTAGCCATCAATACAAAGAGGCTACTTCAGGGGTAGGTAATAGCTGAAAGGTATTTAAAAAAAAAAAAACAACCGAAAAACAACAAACCACCAAACAACCCACCCTTACTAAAAGCTCTTGCATGGAGAAGTATTCTCACATTCCGAAATTCAAACTAGCTCTATCTTTGCAGAGAATGGTAACTGATCATTTAAAAACAGAACACAGCTTCTTCAAGAGTACTGTGCAAGGAGACTGGAAATTAGCTCTGTATACTGTCCATCTGGCCTATATGAGATTGATGGCACGCAAAGGATAAGAATCTGCCCCTATACAGAAGCCACCTTTGTAAAAGGAGCCTTTGGTGGCTCCAGAAAAACATAAGGTTCAAAAGTGAGCATTCAAAAATTATTATGAAAGACAGAGCTGAATAAACCCATCAACAAAATGTCCTTTAGCAATGCAATTGTTGAAAAGGATGACATAGTATAGTTGTAAGAAGGCAAAAATAGACATGGTTTTTATGTTTCTTTCTTAAGCAGGAGATTTACATTAGAACTGGAGATTTTGTTACACACATCAAAAAGACTTTTAGCTAAAACACGATTATTTTTTTTATGTCCATGTTATTGAGACAAGACTTTGACCTTCTTTAACGGAAAAACATAGTCATTCACTATAAATTGTAACTTGGTTTCAGAAAGTCTTCACCTACACATACATTGAAAAGTTTATAAAAATTCAGCAGTAACATTTGTTTTCCCTTTTTTTTTTTTAATGTTAGAGATATGTGACAGGCCAGGGGATGGAAACACAAGTATTGCAAGTCAACCCGCCATATAACCATTTCTAATAAGTGAGATACAAGACTTTTAGTCAATATTTCAGACAGCAGAAAACGGTATTTTCTCATTGGTTCCTTGACCTAATTCTCTTGGTTTCACATTTGCCCTCCATCTTTTACAAGCAAGTAAATAAGTAGTCAAAAAGATGAAGGAGAAACATGCTGGATTATAGCTAAATGTACAGTTCAGCAGACAGCATAGGAAGGAAATGGTGATCAGTCTATGCAGCAGGGCAGGCACCAACCATTCTTGAGAAGTAGCCTGTGGGGATCATTTTAAAGTTTCCTCTTGCCCTTTGATTCATCAAGCTGTGCAGTTCAGGAGAGCTGATTAATTTGTTCATTTTGTTTATGATAGGTGTAACCTCTATCAATTCAATGATTAATAAAAGGCTCTCTTTTTTCAGGTGCATGCTCTAAATAAGCTAAGAAAAAGTTTTGTTTTTTTTTTTTAATCCCCCCTGTGAGATCCTTACAAAAGCCCTGAAGTCATTGGAGGAATTTAAGTACGTTTGTGTCTCCATTTACTCTAAGCAGGTACAAAAATATCACATCCGTAGAAATGTGCACATGCTCACAGCTCAGCATATTACTAAGCATTTTGCTGAATAAAAACATCTCCTTCACTGGAGTGAAGAATTGCGTTTGATACTGGACTGGGAAAAGAAGAATTACAGATAAATAAAGTATTTAACATATTTCGCTTTTCAAAAGGAGTGGTGAATTTGGAAATCAAACCAGATTTCCACAATATGGCATTCTTTTTGAAATATACATACTTTTATGGCCAATACATGAATTATGACATTTTATGACAGAATAATGAATTAACTTTATGGAATAAGCAAAATGACATCATGTTAGTAGTTTTCAGTGAGCATTACTTCATAGTGAAACTGCAATGGTATATTAAATTTGTTGAATAAACAGTAATCACAGCATTATTCTTCATACCTTGATGTGTTTATTTTAATGGTTACAGGCTATATTCTGACTTTTATTGTATGCATTACTTGCATTTTTTCTTATGGCAGAAAACCAGCAGTAGATATGTGTTCTCTTATATGATACTCTGTCTTACTTCATGTACTGCCTTTTAATGCCACAATATACTATAAAATCAATGCAAGTTACAAAGTGTTGGAAAGATATTAGAACTGCCAAGCATTTAAAAGATATTAAACACCTGCATATAATATAATTTACCTTAATTAAACTAGTAAGGTGCATTTATGGATTTCTTTGGTAGTAGAGGTGCAATAAATGCACTTGTAGACAGTATCTGCTTACTGTTTTTATTTTTGTGTTGTTCCTGAATTTGATGGGATTAAACATATTCACCCAGTCAGTGACAAAAATAAATTATTTAGTGACATTAACCAAGACAGTCACTGAATACTTTTATTTATATTGTACAGCACTCTACACCACAAACATGGCAACTAATTTCAACTTGAGCAAGAACATTTGAGATCAAAGGTACATGAAAGTTTGTTAGTAGATCATAGAATCATAGAATCATAGAAGGGCAAGGGTTGGAGGGGACCCCAAGGATCATAAAGCTCCAACCCCCCTGCCACAGGCAGGGCCACCGACCTCAGGCCTGGATCTACACAAGGTTGCCCAGGGCCCCATCCAACCTGGCCTTGAACACTTCCAGGGACGGGGCACCCACTACTTCTCTGGGCAGCCTGTTCCAGCACCTCACCACTCTTTCTGTGAAAAACTTCCCCCTAATATCCAATCTAAACCTTCCCTCCTTTAGTTTTAAACCATTCCCCCTTGTCCTGCCATTTTCTGCCCTTTTAAAAAGTTGATTCCCCTCCTGTTTGTATGCTCCCTTCAGGTACTGGAAGGCTGCAATGAGGTCCCCCCACGGCCTTCACTTCTCTAGGCTGAACAAGCCCAGCTCCCTCAGCCTCTCTTCGTAGGGTAGGTGCTCCAGCCCTCTAATCATCTAGACACCAGAGAACTGCAGGTTCAGCAATGGTAGTCAACACTGAGCATGTGGCCCACATATGTCTGTGCATCCAATAAATTTTCCTGTGCATTAAAGCCTAAAAGTATTAATCAGCAAAGCCAGCCAGAGCACTCCTGTGATAGAAGATGGCTATGAAAGGTTTCATAAAGTTTTACTTTGAAATCAAGCTACAGAAAGTCATTTGATCTGCTCCCACTGCAGATTGAGAAAACAATGTGTGACGTGTCTACACTTGGTGATGCAAAAGACACATAAAACTATAATCAAAATGCTAAAAACTTGTAAAACTTGAATCTTTAAATTATTTTTATCAAATCATGACAATTGCAAACAAATAGTATTAATGTCATTACAAGAAGAGTTGAAGTTCAAAGATTTATCTTTTTGTAATTATGAAAATTGTGATGGCTTTCATGCTTTTATTCTACAGGTTCATTCTGTGCAAAAGATAGCAATCAATGTATTTCTAGCAGTATAAAGAATTCAAGTCAATGTGAGTCTATTTTTTCAAAATTTCACGTACAATTTCTTCTTTATAATTAATTATGAATTTCAGCTTCCTATTGAAAGTGGAATGAGCTAGTTTCCATTTACTGCACACTTAAGAAATCCTATGTGATGAATTAGCCTTACCTTCTTATCATTCCTCCCTGATAAACTATCAATAAGCAGCAAAGCTGGGGTAGACTTACAGATTTTAGATTTTTGTTCGAATTGTCATATGATACTGAGCTTACAGATCTATAACAAAGGAAACTCTGATAATTTTTTAACATATCTACTCCACTTCAGTTAGAAATCTTTCTTTTGAAAATTTGGCACTTTCATCTTCATTCATGACTGAAACTGGAAAGATTAATTTGCATTAGAAGAGTCCACTCTTGTTTTAGTCACATTTCTTCATTGCCTACTTCAAATCACAAAGTAAAATATGTCAGTACTGCAGTAAATCTAGTTTTCTACTCTTTTCAAATAGTTATAAAAGGTTTCAATGACATGATTGAAAGGAGGGGATCCTTAGTCATAAATTTCATTAGAAAATAAACTATGAAAGCTATAGATAGAAGATATAAAATTTGTCATAGTTGTAATTCAAGGAATTACTCTAATCATAGAAAAGTTCTATAGCCTTTCAGCAGGGAAGCAAAAATTATTTTTTATAATTATGTCATAATGACACAAAACATTCTTAGAGTTTAAATCTGCTTATTTATATGGGAAAACACAATCCAGTCTTTCAATGAGAAATAACACTTTCTAGGTCACTGCAATAGCAGGAAATCAATACTGTTTGATACCCAGCTATTTTCCAAGACATTGCTTGTCATTCCTCTACATGAAAGATAAATCAAGACAAAAAGAAAAACTTTGAAATACTGAGATAATTCATCCTCTGCACTTCAGAGAAAATATGTGCAGCCATTTTCTATAGCATCCTAGAAAATAATATAAAAGACCCAAATTTCTGAACAGCATAAATCTACCTGCCATATTAGTCACCATTATACTTAAGTAGGACATCAACAGTGGTTTCCATTTTTGGTTTGCCTTTGTCTTTTTCTTCATTTTATCACTGCAGATAGACTATACAGAGACAGTAAAATATTCACCTTTACAGAGAGCAAATAGTATGATAGTATTGAGTGGGTTTAATCTAGATGATTAAATACTTTTTACTTCAAGTTGTCTGTCACAGTTTTGCATTTCTGGCTCCAGGTGGAGAAGGGGGGACTGCAGGGGTTGACTTCTGCAAGAAGCAGCCAGAAGCAGGCCCCAGAGAGCCGATTCAAGCCCAGAATCATTGCTGACCAAGGTCGAGCCAATCAGCAATAGTCATAGCATCTCTGTGGATCACATTTAGGGGGAAAAAAAATGCAAGCAGCAGCATTTTGCTACCAGAGAAGGGGGTGAGAAGAAGTGAGAAACTGTGCAGGTACCAAGGTGAGGGAAGGGGGGGAGGAGGCACTCCAGGTGCAGGAGACAAAGATGCCCCTGCAGCCTGTGGAGAAACCCATGGTGGAGCAGGTGTCCCCCCGTAGCCCAAGGAAATGGCCGAGACCCCACCTGCAGCCCGCGGAGAAGCACCACACTTGAGCAGGTGGAGACATATAGAAGACGCTCTGACTCACATCGGAGCAAGGCTCTGCCAGCACTTGAAACCCATGGAGAGAGGCAGAGACACAGAGATGAGTGACGGAGAGATCCGTGCTGGAGCAGGTTTGCCTAGGGGCGGAAGGGGCTTGTGACCCCGTGGAGGACAAGGCTGGAGCAGTCTGGGCCTGAGAGACTGAGAGACATTGTGATTTATGACTGTGCACCATAGCAGTGACCCACACTGGGGCAGATGGTGAAGAGCTGAAGCCCTGTGGGAAAGGACTCACGCTGGACAAGTTCGTGAAGGACTGTCTCCTGCAGGTGGGACCCTATGGTGCAGCAGAGGAAGGGTGTGAGGAATGCCCCCCTGGCTAAGAAGGAAACCAACTTGTGAGGAGCTGACTGAAGCCCCTGTTTTCCCCAGTCCTTCTGCCACAATGTAAGGGAAAAAGGGAATGAAATCACAACTATAGTGAAGTCTGCTAAGAAGGGCTGGCTGGGAGGAGGTGCTTTAAGATCTGGCTTCTCATTATCCGACTCTGGTTTCATTGTGTATGCAGCACAGTGTAATAAATTACAGTTTTCTTTACTTAATTCTATGTTGAGTCTGTTTTGCCCATGACGCTAGTTGTGGAATGATCTCTTCCTGTCCTTATCCCTACTCCTGAGCCTCTCAATACATATTTTCTCCCCTGTCCAACTGAAAAGGGGCGTGATAGAGCGGCTTTGGTGGGTGTCTGGCCTCCAGCCAGGGCTAAACCACCCCACTGGCTCAAGCAAGGATCACTTTTCTCTTCAAGTTGGTTCAAGCAAGGATGACTTCTACCCAGTATTAGGTAGAGACCTCTAACAAAGACATTCCAGTCTTCCTACAGGGCTCCACTTCTAATTACAGCAATCTTTTGCTGATATTGACATGGATAAACATTTTTAATTTCCTCATCATAAACAGCATGCATTTTTACATTTATTGTATCTATCTCCCGTTCTAGCTAAATTTGGATTTTTAATTAATTAATTTTAATCCCTCGCTTTACAGTAGGGATTTGCTTTTGCATGTTTGCAGAGCTCCTCTTTCCCACACAACAATAGTGATGGAGTAGCAGACAAAGAGGCCATGTATGATGCTGATGATGGGTAAATGATGAACATTCTGCTCCAGAGGAAACAAAAGCTGATGTTTAGAAGGCATTCTATACTGAGAAAATAGAAGCATAATTATAGTCACCCTGTGTTTATTTGGGGAAAAAAATTGTAAAAATTATTTAACTTTTTACAAGAACGGATAGGAAAGAAATGACAATGGCTATATTTCTTCTTCTCCAGAATTCACTATTAGAATTTACCTGAAATCAAACCGTATTTACTTAAAACTGGCATCCATCCCCATGAGTTTCAATAGCTACTTTCCAGAGGTGCCATAAGAATTGTGTTCCAGTAATCCTTGAACCTGTAAATTCCCTACAAAATACATCTGATAAAATCAATTTTGCTGAGGTAGCAGGAGATAGGAAAAATACAATATTCATTGCCCAAATTAGTCCTCCATCATTGCAGCTGAAAGTTGCAGGGAGAACTCCATATCAGCATGAATTTTGAATATTGAAAGGCTAAAGTAGCAGATCAGTCTTTCCAATGTCCATTACTAGTCACTGGGAATGTTTCCTAGTAGCACTTACGAATGTCTTCTCGTGGTATGACTTAACCTTTCTGACAAAGCATATTTTTTTCTTGCTTTGAACCAGCAATAACTGTATCATTTGTTTTTTGTGTGTAGTTTTTGCTTGTTTGTTTATTTAGTTTTGATTTGGTTTGGTTTTGGGGTTTTGTTGGGGTTTTTTTGGCCAGGGTGGGGGATAAGGATAAGCCATTATTCACTTTAGTAAATACTTTTTGGACATTTTTAGACTAATTTTAGAAGTCTTCTCCACTACTAAAAATAAACAGGGCAGGGGTTGGATAGACCTTAATTATATATTTTTAAATTATTTCATTTAAATTTAAAAAACAGAGAGTTAAGAGTAGAAATAACACAAAGGATAAGTAGTTATCAGGAGTAGTTATCAGTTGACATAGATCTTTTATGAGAATATCAAAATCACTATAGTATTTTTTAAATCCCAGTAGATGTTTCATACAGTAAATGCAATTAAATAAATCCCTTGATGTAGTGTCTGCTTCTTAATATTCACTGCTTCCTAGTATATCTTAACTGAGCACAAACCACATATGTTCGAAAGATCAATCAATCTGCCCTGAGAAACAGTGGTGATATGTAACAATAAAAATTATGCAAACGAGATCTCACTGTTGTCATACAGGGTTGTCAAACTCAAAACAGGGGAAAAAAATTGTAAGCCCAAGGAGTTTCATATCCTGAATCCTCTGTTGGGGAACAAATACTTTGCAGCTTTGGTTATTTTAATGAACACATCACTTTAAACTATGCCTTTCCCATCTGTTCTGCTTTCTAATTACATATGCAAAAAAGAAACTCATTCACAACTGCATCCTAATGGAATCTTAAACAAAACTTGGATGAGATTTAAATATCTTGCACACATCATCTGTATTCAAGGCATTGAGCAGCTTCTCCATGAGGTGTTTTCTTGTTTTCTAGACAGAAAGTTGAGGCAAGGCAATGGATCACTGCACCCTGGCATACAAACCCTTTGCATACAAAATAACCACAGTGGCATACAAAAGACAAGGAAGAGAGCATAGAGATCTCCTTTCCTCACACCCTCTTTTCACGTACCAGGACACAAATCTTGCAGTGTATGTTTATGCATTGGAGCACCGGGGTTTTCCTAACAATTCAGGTCATATTCCTGGCAAGAACTTGCAAGCGTACAGAGCTTATGGATAGCACACACTGCCTCTGCAGTGTCTCTGCTCAGCAATCAAGGCCTGATGAGCAAATTCTCATCCAAGATTTTAATCATTGTCAGATCAGGACTAGCGAAGTTTTACTGACTGTGATTGAATGGCATTTACACCATTTTGACATCCAGATATAAGCTCATTATGGCACTTCTGGTGGTTCCCTGTAACTGTGTTGATTCTTCCTTAGAGAGAAAGGGATTAAGGTATTCCTGCACCTGACCTATATCTTTTCAATAGCAATGGATGCCTTAAAACTTTAGTCACCTAAATCATCCTCTTCCCATTAGTACAGTTCACAAAGTGATGAAAGGTAAATCTGCATTTCTATTAGTTAAATCATGATGCTCTACCCCACCATGATTAGTATTTATTTTTCTCTCGAATGCTTGTATATGACAGATGATTAAATGCGGTCTTAGGTATCTTGTTCTATGACAAGTCTTCAGTGATAAAAGAAAAAAACCCAACCAAACAAAACCTGAACATCCTGTCTTACAGAGACTTGGTGTTCACATATCCTGATGTTGTGCTTCAATGTATATTGGCATTCCAGTGATGTACAAACAACACTGCCTTGAAATGCTCACTGGTAACAAATAAAAGTTATGTTATTATTTCATTATACTCATTATCTATTTTCTATATATGTTTTTACTCCAAATCTTCTAATTTCTGACTCCCACAAGAAAGTTTTCTCCCTTGACTTCTCCATTGAATTGTGGTGGTTTAGCCTTAGCTTAGAGCTGGGTTCCACAAAAGTTATCTGTCACTTTAAGAGGGGGCGGGGGCGCGAGTGGAAAAGCTGCGCAGTAGGGACTAAAAAACCAAAACCCTGCGGGTTGGGATAAGGATAGTTTACTAAAACAGCAGAAAAAGATACAAAGAACAACGAACAACAGTGCTAACACTACTTTAGAACACAGGGTACACGAAACTGGTGATACACAATGCAACCTCTCACCACACTATGCAACTTGGCCGTGCCACGCCCGCCGAGCTGACCCGGGAGCCGGCCACTGCTGCCGCTGAGAAACTATGCGCCGCCTGAAGCCCGAGCCGTGCCTGCCGGACCCCCCGGAGCCACACCTGCCCAGAGACCGCGCTTTTGGCGCGCTTTTCTCCTTTATACAGAACATGCCGTAATTGGTATGGAATATTCCCAGTGGCCAAAACATGGCTCACTGCTAAGCTGAAACCAGGACAGAATTACCCTCCTCATGACGTACTCCCTCCAGCTGTTTTATGCCCTGAAAAACTCTTAGCCCAGTAAATACAAAGCATGACCTGGCCTAGCTGCTACTGATGTTTTTAACACCCACTTGGGCTCAGCTCCTGGACTGCTACAGAATCTGAACACTGCTCAGCTCTGTTTTCTCTCTGGAAAACCCCAGTGCTCCACTTCTAACCAGGGTTTTTTCTTTCTCTATTTTTTAAATTTTTTTTTTTTAAAGCTAATTCTTTTGGGATAGGCAAGAACAACTATGTTCAGGATTATGCTCAGGTTGAGGATTTTTCCCTAATATCTCCTATATAGGTTAATCCCTTTTTTCTTCTATAAAAATGTCTTTTCCAACTATACAAAATTTCAGACCTGAATCGCCATTTTACAGGATCTTCCCAGATGGTGCTTCAATCTAAATAGTTATGATTTCTCAAAACTCAGAATTGCCAATAAGGCAGTCTGAAATATTTTTGACTACCTTATTGCTTTCTTCTTGAGTGCTAGAGTGATAAATCACTACACATTTCAATAATTTCCCACAAAAATTTTAAATGAATCCAATGAATTCTCATAAAGAGGTTCTTACCATCAAATCACCACATGAGTCTTTTCTGTATAGAAATTGCCTCAAAAATTAGCAGCTAGAAGTATCTATACTGTTCTTTTATTTGTGCAAACAATGCACTACCAGTGACCCAATCCTAAGAACAGATTTCTGACTGTCTCATTGATTAGTCATGGCTTCCAAATGCTCCAGTGAGACAGACCTTGCTTGTGGTGTTACAGGAGCTGTGATACTGTGCCATGCATGAACACAAGCCACTGGCACTGTTTAATCCATTTCAGCAGATGTGATTCCATCTTCTGTTTCTCATTCAACAAGCAGGACCATAGAATTCTGAAATATTGGGGGATGAATTTTGAAACCTAGTACACAGCTGATTCAAGGATTTGCAGGGTTTTCTGCTTTTAACAAAGCTACAGGATAATTATTTTTCCATTAATGCATATATTGCAAGCAGTACCCAGATCTTTATCCTTTTTCTCTATTAAGAAAACACGTTCTATTTTTAAAAATTACTGTGCATTGTATCCATTTTGATGATGAAAGCTCAATTATGCCTTCTATTTGGCAAAATATTTATGGATATCATATGCAGAGTTGCAACAACATGTGAGGAACGATTTTATTCTTTATTTTAATTTGCAAAATAATATATTCAAGATAGGACTACACCAGAGCAGAATTCAACTTTTTAGGGCAATGATTTGCCTGAAGTCTATGGCAAACTACTAATAAATATTGACTATTCTCTAATGAGTTTATACTCCTTGGAGCCAAAGCATAGTACTGTATACAAAATCATTATAATAATGGAAGAATGTAATAGGGAAAAAAATCAGCAGAAAAAGTTAAGACTTACAACTCTAATAAAAGTAATAGTAGTCTTAGCAGTGGCATATGTCCTGCTTTTTACTTAGTTACCAGCTGGAGTTAAACCACGACAGCATCAAATGTTAATTTACCCACACGGGATTAGCTAATCTGATACATTTCAGACACGGACAAGGGAATGAAATTTTGCTAGGACTTTTATTCAATATAAATTAACGAGAACTCAAAGTTCATATGGCAAAGCATTAAAAAAATTAAACTGTATTAAATTAAAAGTTGCAAATGCACGCTCCAACCCTTGTTCGTTAAAGTTTAACCTATAGAATGGAGGAGAATATGGAAATGCTAGCGTTAGAGGAGAAAGGTTCAAATTCCAGGACCTGAGGGAGGATTCAATGCAGGATTTAACTTCATGTGCACCCAATCGTCCCCACTTCTCCCCCTGCCTCCATTAGCCCTCTAAGACAATCAGGATGGCATGGCTCCCTGGCCTGAAATAAATCTCTCTGCAGTTTACATGCTCTCCATTTAAGGTGTTCAGGCTACAGATTGAAATCCCTGTCTGGAATGCATTTTTTCTAAATCCTCAGTCAAGACTGCTGAATATAACATTTCTGAGAAGAAAAAGAACTTCTGCATGTCCAAAACCATCTCAATACTACCCCTCCAAAAGGAAGAAAACCCACCACATTAAACAGCTAGACTGTAGATAATTATTTCTGTCTGTAGAGAGAAGTTAGTTGGCAGACGAGGAAACAGCCACAGCTACAAAAGGTCTGTTCAAGACAGTAATCATCTAACATGGCATAGGCATTGCCCAGGCAAGAAAAGATCTAAGTGAGGATAAAAAATATTTGGCAGGAATGTTAACAGGGTCTACATAGGGACCTGGACAGGCTGGATCAATGGGCCAAGGCCAATTGCATGAAATTCAACTAGGCCAAGTGCTGCATCCTGTACTTTGGTCACAACAACCCCATGCACAGGTACAGGCTTGGAGAACAGTGGCTAGAAAGCTGTCTGGAGAAGAGAGACCTAGGGGTGTTGATCAACAGACAGCTGAATATGAGCCAGCAGTGTGCCCAGGTGGCCAAGAAGGCCAATGGCACCCTGGCTTGCATCAGGAACAGTGTGGCCAGCAGGAGTAGGGAAGTGATCCTTCCCCTGTACTCAGTGCTGGTGAGATTGCACCTGGAGTACTGGGTTCAGTTTTGGGCACCTCACTACAAGAAGGTCATTGAGATGCTTGAGCATGTCCAGAGAAGGGCTACAAAGCTATTTCAAGGGTATAGAAGACAAGTCTTATGAGGAACTGCTGAGGGAGCTGGAATTGTTTAGTCTGGAAAAAAGGAGACTTGAGGGGAGACCTCATCTCATTCTACAACTACCTAAAAGGTGGTTGTAGTGAGGTGGGGGTCAGTCTCTACCTGGTAGCTAGTGACAGGACAAGGGGAAACAGTCTGAATTTGTGTCAGTGGAAGTTTAGGTTGGATATTAGGAAAAAAAATCTTTACTGAAAGGGTTGTTAGATATTGGAACAGGCTGCTCACCTAGAGGTGTTTTAAAAAAAAAGAGTAGATGTTGTACTTGGTGACATGGTCTAATGTGGACCTAGTAGGGCTGGATAGATGGTTGGACTTGATGATCTTGAAGGTCTTTTCCAACCAAAACCATTCTATGATTCTATAGTTTTGTATACTTCTGTTTGCCTGCATGTAAGCCAATGTAAGACCTAATTTGCCTTATTCAGACAACCGTGAAAGTACATAGTATTTTGGAATTTTATGAAAAATGTTGTAATGCTAAAGCTAACAATTTCTCCTACTTCACCATATATACACAACCCAAGGCTCTATTCCCATAGAGCTGGCTGCTCTATCCTTATAAATTCTATATACTTCTCTTCTTGAATAAAGCTCATTATTTTTCCTGCATGCTGGGATAAGAAAATCTTCCTAACTATCTTCAAAGAAATTCCCATTTGCTGAGGCTAGACAAGGAAGCCCTACCGTGCCTTGAGAGAAATTGTCCAGGGACATCTGTGTAACTGCATGATAGCTTTTCCATAACTTCTGTGCTCACCTGATTCACTTTTATATTGAGGAAAACTGTTTATCACAGACAGCTAGCTTTTCTCCTCTTCCAGCTACATGGATACCATTCCTACTGAAGGAAGGGGGATTTTTCTTAGCACTTAAGCCTGGGAAATAAGTATGCAGGAAGAGTTTCTAAAGTACAAATCACTACTAGCTAAATCACTACTGTAAAAACTGAATCCTACAATTATTGTGCTATAAAAAGGTCTTAAACAGGCAAAACCATATGGCTTTAAGAATGGAAAGTGCGATATGATAATTATATGTATTATGGTAAGAATATAGGTTTAAATACTGGGGTGTTTTTTTAAAGAATGAAAGAGGAAAAATATCTGCTAGTAATTCTTGGTTTAAAGAAATCTTATACCACAGTTTTATCTTCTGATTTGGCAGTTAATTAAGCATTTTAAAATCAGACTCAATTATAAAAGCTAGCTAGTGCTTATCAGGCCACTGCAATTGTCTTCACTTTTATTTATTATTATGATTATATAAAATTCACAGTCATCTCCGTCCCCCCCATTAGTAGCAGCAAAGTATCATTTGGAGAAAAAGAAGTATTATTTGCCATAAATTTTATAAGGCATATATATCATACAATGACTGGTAAGAAAATAATGTACATAGCACATTAACATGATCTATCAAAACATATACCATCTGTTAGAAAGATAATTGGGAGAGTATTTATAATAATAAAATAAAAATGTTAGTATTTAGTATCCTGTTGTGAGGTTTAGGTTTTGGGTTTGGTTTTAGTAGTTTTTATAGTAAAAAATATAGGGAACAAAGTTTATAACTTAAGTTTTATCCTAGATTTCAGTAACATGTCAAAGTTGTCTGAATAAAGTCAAAATAAAAAAAAAAACAAGCTTGAGAAACGTACAGTGTATTTCTTGAACTTATTCTAGAAGAAGATTAGGAAAAGGCAGAAGAGGAGCAGAAAATTAGATATTAACTATCAAACTACTGCTTTTTAAAGGAAGTTATGTATTAATGCCATAGATTTGGAAAAGAATGAGATTCTATTATAGTAAAAGCAAAGTATAAATTTATCACGAAAAAAATTACTAATACTTACACAATGGAATCAGTGAATTTGGAATAGTATATGTTTCGCCTTGCTCCAGCGGCCAGATTTGTAGCATTGTTGGACAAATACCCTAGCCACAAGAGTAACAGCAAATTAAGCTTGCCTTATAAGACAGAAAATATCACACTGCTTCTGACACTCGGAAACAAACTTCACAAGCCATAGAAGGTTGTAAAGCAGGTATGTTTGTTGCAGCACTGTGTGCAAGAGGATCACTCCTTCTAACCTGCACAACAAGCTGTAGGTGTAGCTTGTTTATATATAAACACTGCATGCATATTCAACAAATTTCTGGGAAATCTAACACTTATTCATAGCCATTCCGGGAACTGGGGGTCCCACCTTCTTTCTTCATTCAGCTTCTCAACTAATTTTAGTCAAGCGGCCCTGTTCCTCATCCTTGTCTTCCTCAAGGATTGAAGCTTCATTCCATCACACTCTTCAGATCATTAAGGATCATGGATGGTCCAATTTCCACATGGACTTTCAATTAAAGCAAGAATTCATTTTCTATGTACCTGCAAAGTGTCCTACTCAAAGCTCTGCTTATCTACAAAGTTTCCTCCTCAAGGCCTTTCTTCTCCTAAACTAAACCACCTAATCCATAGCTTTCTTGTTAGTATGCTAACAATCAATCAATCAAGGATGTGTTCTTTCTTCAGGGCTCTTGTTACATTCTAGCTACAGTTGGTTTCACAAAGACCTTTTTTTTAAACCATTTGCATCCCTTCACTATCTTTTCCAATAATTTGCTACAAGGTCAAACACTCTGAATATTGTGTTTATAGCTCATTATACTGCATATAATCTGGCATCAGTACAATGACCTTAGAACAGATGCCAGTGCACATTGTGGAACCAGACAACAAGCTCAGCAATATGTAAGTGCTGGATTTACAAACTCAGTCAGAAATATGCAAGGCAAGTAATTTGTAATTTAACATTTTTCATCAAAGATCAGGAAAAAAGTTTCATACTTGATTCTTCATGGGTAAAAGGAAAGCATTTTGGACACAAGATTTCTCAGGGGACAGGATTTCTACACACCTTTATTCACAGAAATGAAATTCTCTTTTACATCTCTCCTAGCAAAATGCATGTTTGGATCACAATCAACATCTTAGTAAGAGCGTTACACTCCTTGTTCTTATAAAAATCCTTAAACAGACAGTGCTGAAATAGTTTTTGTTGTCACTGATTTTCTCAAACTTTGTACAATTTTGTCTGACAGATTCATGTTCTAAGGGTGCACATTGCCATACACCATGGAAAGTGATCTAAACAGTGGCTTGTGCTGTGTTAGCATCCCTGGAGCTACAGTTGTCAGCAGAAGGATTACATGCTACTCAGAACATACTGTGTTATACTCTCTATGCCAGATCTGCAGTTTTTCCAACACTAAAACCAGGTTTCTGAAGTGACAAGGCTCAGGAATCAAGCAACTACAAATCTCCACATATATTCCAGAGTTCCAAAAACACAGCAGTGCTTATTACACATTTTTCAATTGGGCAGCCTACCCTTTCTTAATGCTTGCCTACAATAAAAGTACAACAGCAACAGTGCCCACAAAATGCCTGATTGAAAAGCCACCAAAGTCAAAGTATATCTTTCCATTGCCAGGGTTTGGATCAGGCTGTGAAATATGACAATGCACTCTGTTTCTGGCTACCACCAAAACCACTGTATGCTGCCTCAAACTTAATGTCTCTGTCACAGTCACCTTTTAAAAATTTCTTGATGATTTCTCTGTGATACGATGCCTCTTCCCATTCACCATGCATATCTGCTATCGTCATGGAAACAGCTGTGACAAAGAAGGTGCCAGTTCTGCAACAGATTTAACATACCTTTTTTGACAAAATCAAAGTACCACATGACATTAAATGGCAACAGTGCCTTAAGATCAGTGCTCTCCCATATGAAAGGATCTTTTCCAAGGAGAAGGGTCTTTTTGTGAGAAAGCTGAAGTCTGTGAGCTCCTCCTTCAGCAAGGGTAATTAACTTTTTGTACCCTCAACTTGCAAGTATCTTCACATACTTTCTGCCATCCCCAATATCCAGACATTATTCCGCTATTAAACTATCTGGACACTTCCAGGAATTTTAATTGACTGTCCTAAGCTACCAATAAAGAAACTGAAACGCTGTATGACAAAATTCTTCTTTTTATAAAGGGATAATTTTTATAAAAGGCTAGTTTTATTGCTTGGAATTTCCTCCTTGACTTGACACGAGCTCTTCTTTCAAAGACATGTTTAGATAAATTGGTGAATTGGTTTTATAGGTTCATCCCTCTACTTGGAAAAGGAAAGTTTGGTGCTCAATTCTATATTCTAGAAGCATGCTCTACACTTTCAAACACATACAGTTAAAAAGAACAATATAATCCCTCTGGGAGTAAAAAGAAATCAAACGTGGACACGGTGCATTAGCTTAATAAAACCCAGGAAAGACATTTACAAACTTTCTGGCCTGAGGGTCCCTTTAGGAACAAACACAAATTGGTTCAGCTTTTACGTAATCTGCCTTCACTAGCACTATCCCCAGGAGAAAGTGCATCTGCGCATCACATACCTTCAGTTTGAACCAGACAGTGGTATTCAGATGACAACTGCTCCTTAAAGTGTGTCCTAATTTGTTGAAAGCAGTTTACTGAATGAGCTCTATAGCCACTGCATGTCAGTGTAGCTTTGTTACAACAGATCCAAATTCATGTTATTCCTACCTTATGTTTTGCATGCAAACCATAAAGACTGGCACTCCCTCTATTAAATATAAAAACTTAAAGGGATTTATGTGCTAAACTTGCCTGGAAAAATAATGCAATTTAGTGGCCCAATTTTCTTATGTACATTAGCAAATCTTTTTATCTCTTCTCTCCTCTTTCATGTAATCTCTTCCAATATAGCTCATTCCTACTAAATCTGCCAAAATATCTACAAGTTTCTGTACCTTAAAGTCTGAAGTTTTCCTTTGTGTAGAGTAGGAAGGGGAAGCATGTCTTAAAATCAGCTTGTCAGAAAGTTGCATATACTCATTAATTAAAACTCTAGCAATACTTACTAATCAACACTACTAGTATAGATTAATATAAAAACTAACTCTAGGCATAAACTTTTTAATTCAGTTTTTATAGACCCCGCATTCTATGCATGCAAAAATTTTCTGTTTGACGGGTACTGTTGATAAAGCAGCCCATATTAGATATCTAATATTAGCCTTAGATTTTAAATAAGGCGATCAGCTTCTGTTGAGACACTATTATGCCATTTATGCAGCTTTGCAGTATTATGCATCACAATGTAACATTAGTAGCCTCTGTGTAATATAAAAGGAGAAAGCAGAACAGCCAACTGTACCACTTCTGCTGGGCAAAGGACTTACTTTGGCAAAATGCTAACAAAAAGCTTTCAGTATTATGGAAAAATAATACCTGTATTTAATTGTGAATTTTGGAAGTAAACCAGCTAATTTATATCTATTATAGATAATAAAGCACACAATTAAATTATTTTCTGTCATAAATTCTAGCACCTTGACAAAAAGCGGGTATCTCATGATGCTGCTCACTACTCTGATCAGCAGCTTCCTGTTCTTTAGCTGTCATCTTTAGACCTTTTAAAGTTATTTGAGTGAATTTACAAGATAAAAGCTATGATTACAGGCTTCAATTTCCTTGCTTACAAAGTAATGAACGGTAAGTTTCTGAAATCATTACAAGCATTTCTATACCTCATATTTAGCTGTATTTCATGAGTCATGTTAGACATGCAGACAATGTATTCTTGCAGTTATGTGGCCAGCTGAAAAATATGCACACCTTCTTTAACACAAAACAGAATAACTTGCCAGTGACTAAGGCCCTAAAATGGGAACACTTCTGCTTTTAGGGAATGGAAGACAGAGAGAAAGTGAAGAAACTGTTTTCAGCTGACTAAAATTATACGGCTTAACAATTCTGGTAACTCCAATGCTCTTGTCAAGCCAAAGGTTTTATTTATGTTGTTTCCTAGCTTCTTTGTAGGTTTCACTTCACAGTCCCAACTCTGTTTTTCAATAAGCTTTGGATCTATGCCAACACGGTAAATCAATTTTTAGGGGAGCCTTCTCCTGCCTTCTTGCTTTCAGTTAACTTCCCTGGTGCCTCTAAACTTCCTTGACTTTGTAGGTGAGCCTGAGAGGCTGAAAGTGTAGCAACCATCCGTAAAATTGGATAAGCCCATAGATTCCTCAGCAAACCCTGTCATCGTGATTTCAGCCTCATAGAGGGTCAGGCTGTAAGAGAACAGGGTAAGAGTATAGGAATTGCCATATCACACCTGAGCTGGTAAGCTAGTAGCTTTTCTCAAAGGGTGGCCAATACTACATATTTAAAGCAAGGTAGCTCCAGTCTTGCAGTAGATAACTGCTGAAAAAAAAAATCCCTGTCACAGGCTCAGTATAATTCCCCTAGTTAAAGTGTACCAGAAGCCTGAGAACAGGAATCTTTAAAATACTTAACTCACACTTCCTATTCAATTTCTGGTATCTCCGCTGTGGTCCCTAGCTATTACTATGCCTTTCCATATGACTTTGGATGTGGCTGATCAAACAGGCATTGCTGGTGACCATGTTGGTTGCCACCTTAACTGCATTTTGCATTTCATAAGGTTTCAAGAAAGAAAAGAGCTAAAGATTTGTCACCAGTGTGTTTAAGATAACATATACTACATATAATAAGTAGAATTTGGTTTTGCCTTGAAACTGGAAGTTCATTTAAGTAACTTTTAGAGTTCACTCACAATAAT
The DNA here is from genome assembly GCA_022605575.1 of Laterallus jamaicensis coturniculus. Taxonomy (NCBI): domain Eukaryota; kingdom Metazoa; phylum Chordata; class Aves; order Gruiformes; family Rallidae; genus Laterallus; species Laterallus jamaicensis. The sequence goes on along the minus strand of JAKCOX010000031.1, from coordinate 5,432,306 downwards.
TTGACTCATAATGAATAGCTTCTCTGGTCTCTCAATAAATTTCATTTTGAAAATTTGGCAAGTAACTTTTTCTTCCTGATATTTGAGCACCATTTTGGCATAATTTAGAAACTGATTAATCACAATTTGGGAAAAAAACCACAAGCTGAACAATACAAGAAGAAAACCCACCTGGAAACCAACATGCACAAGCAACAATCATCTATATTTAAAATGTGTTATGGGGGATATTGTTGACCAGCTGCTAAAGTCAGCAAATGAAATAATTCTAGCATTGACTTTTGTTGGAAAATCTTTTGCCACCGTAGACATTAGACAACTTCTTAGTACTGAACAAAGCAAAGCAGTTCACATCTTATCTCTCTCAGTACATACTGAAAACAACTTGGCTTGTGCATTAGAATTTGTATGTGTGTATATATATATATATTCTACATTTGGCAGCATGTCAGATAAAGCCCACTCAGTGCAACACTTTGCTATACCCAAGGATATTTACTTCCTAGAAGCAGCACAATACTCCGTTTCACTCAGCAATAATCTTATTTTTACTTCTCTTGCACATCGTTACCCAATGTCACCTGATTCTTCCCTCATCATATCACCCATTCACTACTAGCAAAAACTAAGAAGACAGGGATGGCCATAAGATATTATTATCATTCCTGACCTATAAATATTGTGTAGTTAATACACATGGTAAAGTGTCTATTTTTACATATTATAGGACCCTTTTATCCTTACAAACATCAGATCAGTTCTGACAAGTTTGTTAACCAAAGCAGAATTAGCTCACTGGGATTAATGTGCCAAAAAGCCCAGCAGGGACGCTAAATTTGATAGTAGTCAATATTGAAAAGCAAAGAGATCTAAAAAACAACTTTTCAAAAAGCAGCTTTTTAAGCTTTCTTCCTTTTTTTTCCCCACTGCTTATCAAATACATAGCCCCATGAATCTTAGTGGGGGAAAAAAAAGAAATGTCTAACATTGAGTGACATGGAAAATTGATCATTCAAACAAATTTTGTCACAAAAAATCTATGGCCATCCTAAAAAAGTGAAAATCCTAAAAGCAGTCAGAAAAGCACAGGTCTCTGAAGAGACAATAGCTCATTATCAATACTTAATATAATTTCTTAGTTGGCTGACAAACTATAAAAAACATCCAATACAAAACAACATTATCCTATGTGAACTATTTATCAGTTAAACAAATGGATCACTTCAGAAGGAGAAAAGCAGGATGGATAGCCAGAGGAAAGGGTTAAACTACTATTGCCATTTCTTTGGAGGCTTTCATGGTCCTTAGGAGCCCTTTAGGACAACAAATCTCCATACAAAGAAGAAAATAAAATGTATAATATCTTCTATTTTTTGCCTTTATATTTTTAATATCTGGGTCAGCATAACTAAACTGTTGTTTCTTAATTACACCAACAGTTTTTCACCCTGTGGCATTATAGTCATCTGCCATTCTGCACAAAGCTGACTCAAATCTCTGCTACAGTGATAACCTAATAAAATTATTCTCTCTCTCACTCAAGGGAAGGATTTTCTTCTGCTCAAAAAGCTCTGAATGGGATCTAGACAACACCCCAGAGTTCAGCTCTTCCCTTTCCACCTTCACCTGTCTATACAAGGCTTACATAAAGCTGAAGCTTTCTAAAGTAAGTGATCTTGCTCAGTATGAGTTGATGCACATTTTTCCTTCAAATGAGTCTCATTTTTATCAATTAAAATGAGTCTTACAGACAAACAGGTTAAAAATGGTTTCAGCAAAGAAAGTGACATAAAACAAAGGGAAAACAACACTAAATCTATGACATGGGACTGCATGCTGTGTCAGACTCTTTCAGATCCAGAGATAGCTTTTGTGACTTATATAGTAATTTTTATACAGAAAAATGAGTATTTATGTTCTGTCTCTTAGTATGTAGTTCAGATTTGCTTGAGAATAATCTAGGTCTAATTGTGAGAGCTGAAACATGAATAATAGCTACACTCTCCCATCCTGCAGCGAATAGCCTCATTTTATCACATTATTTCTTTTCTGTCTTTCAGCATATTACTGTACCAGGAGGTTATAATGGCAGCCAAATAGCTCCCATTTCTACCAGCACTTATGCTTGTTTATGACTTATTTGGGAAAGGGAGTGATCTGGCTGTGCTCGAAGATGCTACCTACCAGTTGCACTACACCCATCAGCATAAGGAAAACCTGCACTTTGTGTACAGAGAAGGGTGAAACACTCAGTGTCTGACAAGAGGCAGCTGAGTGCATTTTCTGTATACTCACTGCATCTTTGCTGTACTTACAGGTGAGTCTCACACACGTCTGTATCTTGGTCTGAAGTATCTAGAGATATAACCTACCTTGGGATAGCCAAACTATCAGCCTCTGTTACTGGACCTGTCAAAAACATTGGCCAGTTTTCCTATGTCAAGTTTATTTTTTTAATCCTGCATGTTGCCACTGATCTGTGCCAACACAGTAGCTCCACTGCCTGAGGAATATGAAGTTTTCTAATTTGCTCGTTAAATGTGCCAAGTCCAGTGTAGGCAAGTTGCTTGTGAGGCACTGGGGTGAGGAGACATCTAGCAGAACTCTCTCCAATGTGTCATTGCTGTGCATTTTTCAGCCAAAATCTCAACTTTTGTATTAACTCCAAAATGTAATTAAAAAGTGTTCCAGCTTTTTAAATGTGATAAAACTCCACTCCCTGTTTTAAGAATTAAAGTTAGAGACCAGAGGTAATGTCTGCAGTCTTTAAATGAACAATGTGGCTGGGTTATAAAGACCGATATCCCATGAAAAATTGTCGTTATGCAGGCAAGAGCCTGTCATTAGCAATATTCTTCTTGCACTAACACCTATATATCATCTGATTAATACTAATACCTCCACGTACAGATGATAACTCTATGAATGCAAACTTGAAGAATGCTTCTGAAACACAAATAAAGCAATACACATTTAATGACAGTTAGAAATTTTAACACAACCTATGTCTATGGCATATCCATATGTGAAATATGTGTGAAATTTGAAGTAGCTGACAGAAAAAACCCAAATCATAGCACTTACAAAGCTCAAGTATAAACTTGTAAGCCACCCCATGTTTGAGACTGTTAGCTCCTACTGAAATGCAAATAGGAATATAAGTATTCTGAGTGGTGGTGGTGGGGAGCTTATCAGGTCTGCCTTTTGAGATAGCATAGAAATTAAGCCACTAAGAACACTTAAATAAATTTCTCAACTATTTACAGGATAATGTCCAAACACTGCTTGAGAAGTCTTCAAATTAAACTCTGGGCTTCTTAGTCAAGACAGATGAATTTGGCTACTCTGGGGATAAACAGGCAGAGCTGCACTGGTCCTTAAGGAAATGTAAGACCTGTAACTGTGATACACAGATTTAGCCTGGCTCTCTGTGAGACTGCCTACTCCCTACCGCCAGCAGCCACTTTCCTGCCATAGTGAGCTGTTTTATCTTCAGATAAAATTAATGAACTGAGTTGAGTTTTGCCTGAAAAAAAGCTAGCTGGTCAGCAGAACCAGGATGGACCTGTTATCCCCAAGTGCCTATGTCAGTAGATGCTGCCCATTCACCTTATGTGTCCAGCTGGACTTGGATCTGCTGCTTCTGCAAACAATTGCTGTAGAAAAAAGTTTCACACACAAAGTTTAAGACAGAGCAGAGTGCTATTTTTTTTCTCCTCTCCATTTAGACATGTATTAAAAAAGCCAATTAGGTATTCTGCACACTAATTAACAAATCAGTTATGAACTGGAAAATGGTCATGCTTTCTGTATTTGTTGGGCGATGGTGAATTAACATAAGCTAATGATGCTTTATTTTTATCCAATTATTTGAGCTTCACTTTCCATCGACTTTGTTTCTTGGACTGTGTTTTTAATGAAAAGGGTGACATTTTTCTTTTTTAAAGTTACTTTTTCAATGCATCACAGAATCACAGAGTATTAGGGGTTGTAAGGGACCTCGAAAGATCATCTAGTCCAACACCCCTCCACCCCCCCACCCTGCCAGAGCACGATTGCCTAAAGAAAGTCACACAGGAAAATGTCCAGGTGGGTTCTGAATGTCTCCATAGAAGACGACTCCACAGCCTCTCTGGGCAGCCTGTTACAGAGCTCTGTCATCCTCACAGTGAAAAAGTTTTCCCTTACGTTCACATGGAACTTCCTCTGCTCCAGCTTGCACCAATTACCCCATGTCCTATCACTAGACATCACTGAGCTTGTGGTTTCAGAGGAATGAGCTAGTGGAAACATTTTCATTTGTATTTTGCAGAATTCCTTCTACAAAATCTAGAACTTTATGAAAAATGCTAAGGTCAACTGAGAGTACGTTACACTTGTCTTCACGACAGAGATACAGGCATTCATGGAGCTGAAGTGTGGTGACTGGCTATTTATGTTAAAGGTGAGTAATAAGCAAAATTGCTGATGTAATATGAAGCAGATATTAAAAAAAAAATAGCTGTAAGGGGAAAAACATCTTTCCTTCAATAATTTTCTTTCTGGTTCAAAAAAAAGTCCTTGAAAATTATGAACTGTTCCTGTCTTATTCCCAGATTTTAAAAGAAGGAAAAACCCAGAGGTCAAAGTTAAATGTTAAACAAAAATGTTATTAGGAATAATACCAAAGGGCCATGTTACTAGTAAAATGGAAGTGTTTTCTTTACCCTCACAGGTAAAGGAGCTCCTAAAGGATCTATGTCTTGAAGTGAGTAAGTTACAAAAAAAACCACCTCAAAATAAAACATCAGTTATCTTTTGTCTAAAGCATTCCAGAAATACTGGTTTTTATACTGTGTGCAGCACAAAAAATAGTATGTCCAGTGCAAACATGTTTTCAAGGCTGCATTAATAAATGAAGCACTAGTGGGTTATTTTTTTCCAGTCATGAATAACTGGGTTTTTTTAAATGGAAAAGTAATTATTTAGCAGATAATAATATTTAATTTCCCTGATTTATGATCACTTAATTTGATCCACTATGAATTACATGGCATAGTTTCAGCAAATAAACTATCTTGGAATATGTAATGTGCATTTATCTAAAGCAAGTATTTATGGAAATTGAATTGTTTATTTATTTATGGGCAACATTTTCATTATTTATCAATACTTAGCAAGACCTCTCTTACAGTCAGACAAAAGCTAAGTGGGTAACACTACTCTTTTTCTCATGCTTGATACCATTCCTTGATGCTACTCTATCCATTATTCTTCACAAACTTACCTACTTAGAAAAGAAAGTATTCAATAATCTGGGCAGTGAATTTTCAAATCACTGGTAAATCTATAACAATGTTCCTCTAAGAGGGTTTTAAGCAAAATATAATGAGTTGCATTTCATACAGGTTTTCTTGGTGTGCCCAAAGGCCATGAGACTGCAGTATTTAAGGTAACAATCTACAGTGTGCAAATTACGGCACACTACTTCCCCACTGTCCCTATCTGGACTATTTGCAGAGCAACCATTTCATTAATTTCAGATTCACACCCAAACTAAAGTAATGACAACGGATTTGATAAGCCCAAGCAGCACACAGAATCCAGGCTAACACAAACAATCTCTCCCATATTCATTTTATCAAAAGGAAAACTACTTGGGGACAGGCTGAGAGAGTTGGGCTTGTTCAGACAGAGGAAGGGAAGGCTCTGGCGAGACCTTATTGCAGCATTCCAGTAGCTAAAGGGGGCTCACAGGAAAGATGGAGAGGGACTGTTTATCAGGGAGTGTAGTGACAGGACCAGGGATAATGGATTTAAACTAAAAGAGGCTAGACTTAAGGAGAAATTCTTTACTATGGGAGTGATAAGGCAGTGGAACAGGTTGACCAGAGAAGCTTGGCAGTGTTCAAGGCCAGCTTGGATGGGGCTCTGGGCAGCCTGGTTAGGCGGAGGGTGCCACAGCCCATGGCAGGGGAGTATATGATATAGTTCTATGATTCTATGAAATTCTTTTCATATACCATTGTAGAAAAGTACTCAGGAATTGGAAAAACAGTGATATTGGTTATCGGTTTGAAAGTTTTAATAGCCACACTGAAAAAAGCCTAGGCTAGGGGTCTCCAATTTCTTCTCAGCTGAGACTCTCAAAAGCTTTTTTTTTTTTAATTGGAAGAGTTGTTGCATAACAGATCTAACTGACTTACTGGGAATGATTTGGGAAATAAAGAATCGTATTCCTTTATAGATAAGTTCTTATATCTTCCCCACAGAAGCCAAAATTTAAAACTCCACTGAGAAAAAACATTCTGTCTCAATCACATCTCTGCCAACACTTAAAATTTCTGATGCTTGTTTTATAGACACATCAATAATTCCAATAAGGAGTGAAGGTCAGCACCATGAGTAAAAAGCGACATGAAAGCCTAGAAGGAGGTTACACAATGTTGAAAAAAGGACTGTTTTTTGAACATCAACTGTCCTGTAGATTTTTCCCCCATATTCCATTATTAAGTTCACTGGCAGCTTCAGATTCCTTCCTAATCCTGGAATTGAAAGCAAGCCCTGGATGCCAAATTTCTTCTTTATTCCACTGTGCAAAAGATAATTTCCATACATCCAAAGATTCATTATGACCTTCATACTTTCACTGTCTGCAGGGATCATTTCTGAAGTTCTGAGACTCTGCTCAGTTTCAAGCAGTTTCCAATTATATTATATAACATTACATTATGTTGAAATAATGTGGAAATTCTTTTCTAAACTAAAATCGTATAAGGTGGTGATGGGCAGCATTAATTCTTATACTAGTAAGAAGTGTAAGGTCCAATAGCTTGGGAACCGTTAAAAGGAAGATTGATTATGTATTATATCAAACGTGTGCTAAGAATCCTCTGTATGATGTGATGCAGTCCATTGATTCTACTGATGGCAGGTCATAAGATGTTAGACCTTATAACCTTGACATCACATATGCAAAAGCTACTGTAGATAGATTTTTTTAAAAACTCTTGAATGAGCTAAGTGAAGACTCTCCTTTTTTCTGATCCCACATTAGTTAGTAAGGTATGGACTACTTTTGCAGAAGAATAGGTATGATGAAAATGGAAAGAACTCTGAAATCTTGTGCTAGTCTAATAACAGGATTTCAGTTAAAATGTGTTCAGTGCTGTCAATAACTTAATAGCATATATTTATGTGCCAATGTGAATGACTCCCATTTCAGTCATTTTGAAAATGAAAGTTTTTCAACACATTCTCATCTTTCTCCAAACATGATATTGGCTCATTTAATATGCTTAGAAATGTTTGGTTTACATAGGTGTAAAATGTTAGGTGATAACTGAAAGAATATTAAAAATATTTTTGAGAAGAGCATCCAAAGTAAAATGTTTCGGGATTTTATAGCATTCCAAGATTCAACGATGTTTGTAACTATTTAGAGAAAAGTGATAGTGAGAGGAATAAAAAATAAAAGCTATGTACATTTCTGCTCTTCTGCACTGCTTTGTTCTCTCATACAAGTTACAGGCATTTAAAAAAAAATCAGTACCTTTGTTATAAAAAACAGTAAACAACACTCATAATTTTTTACAATTAAAAAAATGAAAAAAAAATACAGGATAACAATAAGATTTAGTGGTTTAAATAAAATACCATCTAACTTTCCAAAGGATAATTTGATAGAATTTGATAGACTACAACAGCCTTTGTTGGAATAGCTGATAAATCAGTGTTACTATGCTTTTTAAATTCAAGCTTTTGCTTACACACTTGCTTGAACTTTAAAAGGTGGAGTTACCACACTCCACCTTCCCCAAACTGACTTTGGAATTCATTGCATCATTCCAGTCTCCACATAAATTTTGAAGGTTCTTCACCACCCTGTCTTTGCAGGCATGAAAGAGAGAGCAGCAACTGCTCCACCCACCAGTTTAACTCCATTTAACTCCAGTTAAATGTGTTGATAAGCAGCACTTTGCCCACAAAAGCACAAAATATTCTACATTTTCTCGTGCCTTTTTGTTCCCTACTTCTCTCCACTATAATAAACCAAAAGCATATTGCTTGTTTTTCACAGCTGCTATGAGTAAAAGCACCCAGGGCGGCTGAAATAAGGAAGGCATCCCACAAGCCACTCAGAGAGCTGTGGGGATGGGTGAAAGAGAGCATGGTGCATGCACCCATTGCATGTTGAGGCCTCTGGCTTTTTTGACTGTGGAAAAAGATTCACAGTCGTAACAATTATAAACAAAGACCCTTTACTAACTGACAAAGAGATTGGGGCTTCCCATTTTAACACATTTTGGTATGAATTTGCCAGATATTGACAGACCTGCAGGTAACACATGAATATTTATTTCTGTAATGAAGAAGTTTTCTTCTAATTAAAAATCAAAGGTTTTTTTCAAAAAAAAAGCTCAGGATACTTCTTTGTGCCCTACCAAGAAATAAGGATTGGAACAGGAGTAACACAGAAGAATATGAAGCACCGTGTAAAGTATATGAAGCAAGAGACTTGGAGAGGTTAGCTTTTCTAATCAAATTATACTCTGTCCATCAAATCCACATTTCCTTCAAAAATAAATTTGTATACTAATCTGTAAGCCAAGAAAGTTTTAAAGGGCTCTGAATAGACTGTTATGGAAAATGTGAGACATTCTCACATGCTGACATAGCAAATCATCCTAAACAGTCAGCCAGGAGGCTCAGTTTCCAGGTCCATGCGATTTCATGGAGTTTAAGTGACTAGTTATGGGATTTCTCAGCAAAGCGATATCAAACGTTAGTAACAAGTTTGTTGATGTTTCTGCTTTTGAAGCCTCCTAAAACCTGCTGAAAATATTAAACTCTTTGATATGCATACTTCCAATCGCAACATTTATAGCAGGAAACTGAACCAGAACACCAACACTCACAACCGCAACCTTCTTAATAACATGATATGATTTTTCAGTAAATCAGTGTCTTAATCAATAGAATAAAATATACTATCTATTCTGCTAAAGTGTTTTCCAGTCTAGAGTGAAGTGCAATAAAACTGGCAAGGAAAATTATAATTGGGTTGGAGGCTAGAATTTTCAAATGTGTATTTCCTTAATTTAAGGGGTCTGGGGCTAGAGGAGGGGGAGTTCTTTCTATTTAATGAATTGAGCACAGTGTGGATTAAATAGCACATTTTATTTCAGAACCTATTAGCTGATAATGACTCCTTGGAGAGAAAAATATTGGATTCCCTTATTACTAGTTTGATTAGCAATATCTGTAATTCCATGATGTTGTAAAATAGCTCAGCATTAAAAGTGAGCTGTTTTCCATCATTTGTAGAAGAAGCATAAACACTGTGAGGGCAGAGTTCCCATGTTAAGCACAATCCTGCAGTATTTTTACTGGCACTAGAATTGTGAAAGTGGAATCAGGTAATATAAAGTATTGAAAAGTAGATAAGCTATGCTTCATAGGTATTATGAGATGGATGATAACACGCTACAGAAGTTATCATTCAAGCAGAGGGATGCAACTAGATTTTAAATGACCCTTCGATAGATCCATATTGCCAAATAAATATGACAAGAAACTGCACCATAGTGATTATAAGGGTAAGGGAGAGTAAATATAAATTAAAAAAAAAATTCAAGTGTCTGATCTGCCTTTTACTTACAAAAGAATAAGAAGTCTGGTAACCTATCAGGAAGATTAATAATCTAAAATCAGTTTGAAGATCCTGCCTACCAAGTTGGTGTAACACTTTATTTTATAAAAGAGTGATTCTAATGATTTTTAAATATTTTAGAACAGAATGCAAATGAACATAACTGTGATCAGATACAACAGAATTCAACCTAAATGATGAGGAGTGTTTTAGAATGGAACTGTTCCTTAACCTCTTTCATCTGGACAATGAACAGTTGAAAACACAAATTAAGGGAGCCAACAGCCTAACAGAACTCACATTTAGACATATGGCTACAGAAGGACTAAGAATTACTAAAAGGCGTGTTATAAAATAAAAGCAAAAAATCCCAAAGCCAGCATGAAATGGCATCCATTCTCATTGAGACGTCATCTTCTACATTTCTGAAGCAATAAACAATGTTATCTACTAGTCTACAGGTCTAAAACCAAAAAGAAATTGCCTATGCTACTGACAGGCCACAGGCTTTCCATCAGTTCTGCAGGACTGCAGGAGAGCTGGTCAATCATATTTTCTCTGAGCTAGTCTTCAGCATCTGTTTAGCTCATTTAGTTGTAATTCTCTAACAACCAGGTAAGATAGCCTAATATGTTTTACCTTTAATGTAGCTTTTTGAATGCATGGGCTAGTGATTACAGTAACAATTTTGACATATTTCTGTACCTAAAGTAGATAATCTGCAGAGAGAAAAGCTATTACTATAGAATAAAGATGTAGCATAGAGTATGACAATCATGGAATGACAGGAGAGGTACTGAAACTACAGGCACAGGGTGGTATCAGTGGGAGCAGGGCTGTAAGAAATTCACTAGGTCAATTACTAGTCATTAAAAGAAAGCTACATTAGGAGCTGGCTAAGGTTGATTTTATAGTACAAAAAACAAGAGAAAAATAAATCATAAAGAAGAATCCTACATGTGTAAGCTACACGTACAGAGAATTCACATATACAGAGTTGCAATCCAATAAATGAGGATCAAAGTCAATGTCAGGGTTGCCCATGTCTCCAGCATGGCCCCACTCATGGCACAGTTTCCCACACCCCATTAACTGTAAACACACACAGTCAACCCCAAGAAGATCCCGCCTTGTCAACGTTGTCACTGACATCTGTGTTCTCACAGTAAAGGGTCCGGGACACTGACAATACACCTTAGCCTCCACCCCAGCAAAAGCCATCAGCTGTAAGACTCAGAGGAACAGTAACAGGCTGAACTAACAGCAGGGAAAAGGATTGCATAGAAGCATGTGTATATAGTCTAATTTATTATTGAGACTTTTCTTTTTCCGTTTATATTTTTGGGGGTTTTTTTGTAATAATAGCTAGGCCAAAAAATCATTCTTTGATTAACATTACAATTAGGCAAACAGTGTATTAATGGCTTTCCTCATAAAATGGCTTTCTTCTTTCTTTTTTGACTCAGAAACTAAAGAAAGAGTAGTACAAGAAAAAAATCAGTGGAGAATGTGGGCAGCCTAGGCTATAGTTTTGATGCCACAAATTCTGATCTTAAGAGTGTTTTACCATTTCAAAGTATTTGAAGATTTTGTTCACAAAGACTAGGAGACAAAAGCCTGTGACTTTTGTTCCTATGGTCTTTGTATTTTTCAGGAGCAGAATATGGTATATAGACAGGAGCAACACAATTCCTGCAGGAACAGGAAAAATAAAGCAGCAGTACACATAAGCCAACCTTCTACAAGTCTGGTGGCCGTTATTACAGATCTGCAGGATTTAGAAGATTGAGGCACTGTAGCCATTGGTCTCTCTTCATCCTCCCCAAATTGAAAGTATTTCTTAATTCTAGTTTCACAAACTTTACTATGTGACATTGACATGCATTGGGGGGCGGGCGAGGGGGGAGAAAAAATTCTGGTATTGATTCTCAAGCTAATTCCCCAAGAATATGTGAAATTTTAGACTTTATGTCTTTTGGATTCATATTATTTAGAAAAAACAAAATAATAAAAGAATAATAATTTTCTGCTAATCTAAAGTTTCATTTATAAATGTATAATTCCTGTGAAATTAATTTAGACACTGTTGTAGTTTTGCATGGCTGGGGTCTGGTGGAGAAGGGGGGCTGTAGGGGTGGCTTCTGCAAGAAGGAGCTAGAAGCTCTCTGCAGCCCCGACAGAGCAAACACCAGCCGGCTCAAGGCCAGAGTCACTGACCAAGGCCAAGCCCATCACCAATGGTCATAGTGCCTCTGGGAATCACATTTAAGAGGAGAAAAAATTTTTCAAGCAGCCACCTTTTGCCACCAGAGAAGGCAGTTAGAAGATGTAAGAAACTGTGCAGGCACCAAGGTCAGTGAAGAAGGGGGGCAGGGAGATGAGTTGCTTCAGGCACCAGAGAGAAAGATTCCCCTGTAGCCTGTGGAGAAGACCCAGGTGAATCAGGCTGTCCCCCTGCAGCCTACATATAACAGGGAGCAGAGATCCCATCTGCAGCCTACAGAGGACCCTACTCTGGAGCAGGTGGAGACACCTGAAGGACGCTGTGACCCTGTGGTAAACCCATGTTTGGAGCAAGCTCCTGGCAGTGAAACCTGCAGCCTGTGGAGAGACCAACCCACATCAGAGCAGATTTGCTGGAAGGACATGTGACTGGAGCAGTCTGGGCCTGAAGGTCAGCAACCCATGGCAGGGATCCACACTGAGGCACCTGGTGAAAAGCTGAAGGCCTGGGGGAAAGGGCTCATGTTGGAGAAGTTCGTGGAGGATTGTCTTCCGTGAGTGGTACCCCACGCTGTAGCAGGGGAAGAGTATGAGGAATGCCCCCTCCCCTCAAGAAGGAAAAGAACTCGTGAGGAACTGACTGAAATCCCCTGCACTTCCCTGTGCCACAATGTGGGGGTAAGAAGGGAGTGACATCATGACTAAAGTGGAGTCTGCTAAGAAGGGAGGGGTGGGGGGAGGTGCTTTAAGATCTGGTTGTACTTCTCATTATCCAACTGTGGTATGCAGTGTAGTGTGATAAATTAGTTTTCTTTCCTGTATTCTGTGTTGAGCCTGTTTTGTCCATGATGCTGACTGCAGAATGATCTCTACCTGCCCTTATCTCAACTCCTACACCTCTAAATAAATATTTTCTCCCCTGTCCATCTGAAAAGGGCAGTGATAGAATGACTTTGGTGGGCAACTGGTCTCTAGCCCGGGTCGAACCACCACAGAGATAATTATCAAGATGGTATATATATACAGTGATCTAGAAATATAAAATAAAGTTCTGAAAATTCCTGTGGGTGAAGGTAAAGACTTGTGTTCAGACTGTGAAATAAATTTTCCTAGCCCTAGGGATATAGCTAGACCAAGTAGTTCATCAAGCTTACACACTTATTCCCCTAACCACCAAAACTGAGATAGCTTGCTTTGTTCTGAACAGCTCATTGCATTACAAATATGCAGGCAAAAGGCAAAGTTCTTGTGGTGCTAGAAAAAGCTAAATGACAGCAGTCACCGCTGGGGCATGAAGCAGGTTAAATCAACAAAGCACATCAAAGCTGTTAAGTTTTGCTCCAACAACCATGACACTGACCTTCATCTACCTGATGAACATAAGTATGCCCTTTGAACTGAAGTCAATTATACAACTGTAGCACATGATTCCATCAACATTAGGCATTTGGCCCATGCTGCTACGCGTTCTTAGTAGTATATTTCTCCCTGTGGTGCAAGTGCAGTGAAATTAGTGTCACATACAATAAAATAGAAATTCATTCCATTTAAGAAACCGTCTGTCAAACAGCATAAACTGTGTTAAAACAGATATAAGCATTTTCATATTTAAAATATCATTCATAATTTTTTCTGGAAATATGTGAACATTAAGGTAGAGAGCACCCCTTACCTCCTCTCTTGTTTAACTTGGCATACCCTGGCACATAGCTGCTTGTCATAGATGATGAACTGCTGAAGGAGGAGTGGGGTAATGCTGAAACCAGAGGTTCATCACACTTTTCTGAAACACAAAAACAAACAAAAAAAAATCACTTTATGCAGTTCAGTATTCATGCATATTAAGGGGCAATGTGCCCTTTATTCTTCTTTTGGGTAATAGTATCACTTTGTTATTTTTGTACATGTGAAATGCAACATTTTACTAAAAATGTCTCAACACCAAAAAATAAACCCACCCAACAAATAAAGAAAAAAATCCAACCAACTAACCCACCCCCAAACCCACAAAACCCCCCCATAAACAAATAAAACACACAGACACACACACACATGCACACACACATTCCCTGACATATGAAAATAAAGACTTCACTAAAGTCAGGATGAAATTAGGTGATGGCAATGCCTATTGATTGGCCACCACTCTCCTTAGCGATACCACATATGGAACAATAAAGCCTGCCCTGATACATCACAAATGTTTTTGCTGACATGTGCTAAAGAAAAGTTTTATCATTAAAGCTTCGTAGGAAGTAGATAAGATATAAACTTTCAGTTATGTAATAGAAGTGACAATAACCTGGTATCTTAAAAATGAAAATAAATTAGGGTACATGAATAAATGCCTATGAATTATCACATATTACTGATTTACTGGAAAAAAACCCAAACCACAATCTCTATAATCCATTTCAGCACCTCACTTCTATTTTACTTAGTATAAAGAAGATTACTTGGTATTAGCATCTAAGATGGAAGAACACCAAAATCAGAATCTTTGCCTTTCTAATGGACAACAAAGTTTAAAACAAATCTCCTGCTAGTGAATGAAGTTATGTAAATTAGAATAAAGAGAATTTGCTTTTGATTTTTCAAATACTTATAATGAATGTACTGCCATTTTTTTCTAGTTTTTCCTCTGTTATTTCAACAGATGGGTGAAATATGTAGGTTAAATGACTCCATTACATTTCAGGTATAACCTACCACAGCAAGAAACCCTGTAGACTACACAAGTCAGCTTGATCAACCTTTTCAAAAACACAAATTGCAAGAGAGGCTGTAAGTTGAAACACCCTCAATTTACATATATAGAAAGCATTAGACCACCTTTGAAAGACAGCATATTTAACGCTTATCCACACCACATACTTTTGGTAGAATTGGAAAACTGTAATTTGACTGGACTGGATCATATGTGGAGACTGTGTAAATCTTACCCTAAAGAGAGGAACTTTAAGGGGAAGAAAAGGACTGTGAGTGAATCAAGTCATTTATGGTACAGGTCTCCAAAATTTTCCAATCTCATGTAATGAAGAATAAAAAGACCTACACAGCAATAGAAAGTGCAGCACAGAAATACAGATGAACATTACTTCATGAATCATGACATTTAGAAAATAAATAAGTTTCTCTCATAAATCTCTGATAGCTTGTTAAGGGAGACAATAAAATTTATACCAGCATAAAAACACAGGCAAGAGTAAAGGGCAATTGCTCTGCATTGAAATAAGGACAATACCAATGACTTTAAAGTTCACCCCCACACTATCTAATGATGGAATTTGGAGCGTGGAAGATAAATGGTTCTAAGCACAATTGTTTATAACATAAACCAGAGGGATCGATTCCCCTCATCCCCCTGCTTTGTCTGCAGCCACAGGTCACATGTGGTCAGAAACCTGCAGCTGGGTGGGCACAGTGCCTTGTGCTCCCATCACACCACCTGAGCAGCATACCACCATCACACAGGACACCTCTAGCACAGAGCAAAAGTTAGAAGATCCCGGGTGCCAGGCTGCTATTTTTGCCGTGTGAGTACCACAAGGTTAGAGTTCAAGAATAGAAGTCAGCAGCAGACTGAAGTATCTATTACAAATTTTTCCCTAAATGTTATAAACGCAGAGTCAGTTACTTGACAAAGTTTTTGTCATGTATTTATTTATCTATAGAGATAGGTTTTTATCTATAGAAATAGGTTTTCAACTTCAAGACTGCTAGAAAACTTCTCTCACCACCGCTTCATTATTAGTGTTACCTAGTTAGAGATTTGGAGTCATTTGTCATTAATTGTTGTCTAGCTAAAAATGGAACAAAACATTTTAAAAAAGAAGAACACACAATAATAAATATTTTCAAAACAACCAATAAAATATCTTATACCATTTTCCTATGCTTATTTTACGTGATACTTACTGTTGAGGAAAAATTACATATAATGAGAGCAAAGGTTGAACATGTACCTTTATTCACATTTCTGGGTTTTTTGCCCCCATATATTTTGTCATCAACTATTCTTAAAGTCAGTCATAAAGAAAAATTAAATTTGCTAGCTATTTACAGTGGAGAATAGAACAGATTAAAAAGCTCCTAAATATATGTATATGCATGCATATTGAAACAAAAATATTTATTAACCTATGCATAAATACAGACTAAAAATAAAGCTTTTTGGATAAATTATTTATTGTGGTATAAAGAAGAAAAACATTATCAGTATTAGATAAAGCTCCTTAGAACTCAGCTGACTTTATTGAATTCCAAGTAAGAGACAGAGGACTTCATCCAATGCAGTATAGCAATGCCAGAGGAATGGATACAAGGCCATCTAACAAAGATTTTGTCATACAGCATCTGCTTCTGCATTCCTTGCATATCCATAAAACCCATTAGATGTAATTTACCATCAAGATGGATTTTTAGTATATTTTTAAAATCAAATTCTCAGATTTATATTATCCCTCCCCCAGCCCTCCATTTCATATTTGCAGAGGAGGGAAAGAAAAACCTTTGTGGAAGAATATTGGGAATAGAAAGACACATAAAAAATGTTTGCTAGTGCTGCAATTTGATTAATTACTGAATATAATGGGAAGCTAATGGTCATATTTGTGTGAAATTAAAGAACTATCCTAAAACACAACCATAAAGTGAGACACACAACACTTTATTCTTTTACTGATCTCAGTAGCTATTGAGAAAAATCTCCTCTTATTTTGACAGCTGCTGTATTGGTGATAGTATTGATGAAGTAAAAGGAAATATGGAAAAACTTGTCTGGAAAGAATACAAGCTTCTAAATCATCATCTCTTCATATGGCCTGCATTGCCTCTGCTTCACTAATCCATCCCCTGTATTCAAAAGAAGAAACAGCAAACCGTGACATAGTAAAAAACCAAACCAAGCCAAAAAATATCCTACAGGGAGATTCACTCTGCGTTTGCCACTGTGTCATGGTTTAGCTCCAATGGGTAACTAAGCACCACACAGCCACTCATTCACCTGTCCCCCAGTGGGATGGGGAGGAGAATGGAAAAAACCCTCAGGAGTTGAGATGACAACAGCTTAATAGAATAACAAAGAAGGATAATAATAACAACCACCACAACAATAACCCATGGGAGGTACAAACACATTTGCTCACCACATGTGAAAGGAAAAAAAACACCCCAACACTCAGTCTGTTTTCAAGCAGCAATCCCACTTCCCAGCTCGCTTCCCCAGTTGCAGAGGGATCATGATGTTCTGTGCTAGGGAATATATCTTTGGCCAGTCTGGATCAGCTGTCCTGGCTGTGCTCTCCCAGCTTCTTGTGCACCTGGCAGGGTGTGAAAAGTCCTTGACTTAACCAAACCTAGGACAGTATCCACCCCTTATTGCATCAGACAACAGGACTCATTTCTGAAACACCCTCATAGACACCTGGGCCAAAAAGCATGGCACTGAGTGGGTGTATTACATCCCCTACAGCGCCCCAGGCTTTGGAAAAATTGAATGATATAACGCACTCTTAGAAGATGATGCTGAGATCAATGGGTGGTAGGACCTTCAAATACTGGGATACATATTTAGTAAATTTTTACAGGCAGCCATGAATTTGCTTCCATGAATGTGCTTCATTTTGTATACATGTGCTTTTGAAGTACTGAAGCTGGACCTCTGCTTTCTTAGTTTTGTTGGCATTACAAATATTGGGGAAAGCGGGGGAGAAAGGTGCAGAAAACCCAGAGTTGAAACAGGTTTTCTTCACTATTGTTCAGAACAGCAAGTACTTCCTTTGTCTATTTTAGGATATCAACACTATAAACACTAGAACCCAATTTATCTCACTTTCTCCTTCTCTGATAAATAAACAGAACCTCCAATCCACCTGCTCATTTAGGCTTCAAAATATAGGAAATTCATGATAAATGTGTCAGTGAATTATAGGGAAGGATTATACTTCAAATGAATAGATGTTTAAAAAAATATTAAAACTAATCAATATCTCATAACTTTACTTCCCATAGAACAAAAGTTAAAAGGCTGCTTACATAAGCTAATATTTCTAGCCCTGTAAGAAGGTTCCACTAAATATAACACACTATTTAAACTTCCTTCATAACATGAAATGCTGTTATGCCACAGATTTAAGAGGAAAAAAAAATAAAATCCTTGAGAACCTTTGGTTCTTTCAACAGTTTTAGTTATTTCCTGCAGAATTCAATTTTTTACTTACTCATATATACCTTCCTGTTACTGAGATATAATAGCTTTCCCCATATAAGTCAATGTACTGTGCCCTGTTAATCAATTACAGCGCACACTCTCCTGCCAGCATTCTAGCAGTGAAGAAATAAACACTCCTCCATACCATTTATCTCAGTGATGTATTAACATCCAAGCCAGCTTAGGTCCATTTAAATGGTAGCTTCCTGAAGCAAAACCACACTTCCACTCAACTCCATTCTGTTAAGACAGAAAGAACTGATAACTTTGTCATAGGTATGATGACATTTGCTATTTCTGACTTTCCTATTCAGACAGAAATGACAGTATATGTCCATTAAGAAAACAAAAAGTTTCTTTAAGATTCAAATAATTAGATCTGTGGAAAAAAGGTCACCTAATGTCCTTAAATATAAATGAAAAACCTCTGCAAACCACAAGCTTCAAATCCATCCAGACTTAAAGACTATGGAAGGGAAGAATCGCTATGCACTTGCTCTTTTCTTACATGCTTCCTCAGGCATATGACTACCAGAAAACAGATACCATGTGAGATGGATGTTTTGTCCTCTTATGGAGTGCAATGCAACCCCTCTCATCTCCTTCAAGAAAAACAGAAAAGGATACCTATTCTTTCCTTTGTTACAGTCTAATTACAGTGTAGATTTTATTTATGTTGTCTGCTCATTATGCTGGATACACTGAAAAATGGCTGTCTTCCACTTTGCCTGCAATTGCTTTAATACCCACTTAGTCCCTGAATTACTTACTAGTGGAACAGAGAGCAGAGTATTTGAAGGGATGGGCCTGGATTATAGCATAAAGCAGACCATATACACAAGTTTTGATTTATTATCTTAAGAGGCTGTTAAAGCTTAATCCTAGCTATACCAGTGACTTCAATGATTTTTGGTGGGTAAATCAGAGTGGAAAAACTCAATGTTTCACTTCACAGAAGTCTGCTCAAACTCTTAGCATTCTGATCGATAAACAGGTCACCTGTAAAGTTGCTGACATATCTTATCAAAGCAGTCCAATTAGATGAAAAAGACAATCTGCAGTTTATCTGAATCTTCTTGACATTTATATCTAGCAATAGGTTAGAATACATACAGACAGCCATACATTTGGAAATGTGAGGAAATGGGAACAGTATACACTTACAGTCACAGGTGCTTTTTATTAATAATTTGAAGCTGCATTGGAGTATCTCTCAAAATTTCTTGCAAACGTTCTGTCAGCAAAGTAAAAAGACCTAGGATGCATAAAATGCTTTAAAAAAAAATAAAAATTGGATGCTGATCAATAGCTCCCATCAGAATAACTTTTCTATAATTATGATACAGTGTACACTGAGGAACAGACCTTTAAAAAAATACCAAACACTAAATCAAAAAATTCACCCCTCTTTCTTCAAATATCTTCAGTCAAGATTTCCCATCAAATAATAATCTATTCTTATAATTCTACTGTAGGATACTATTTTTAAGACATAAACATGCTGCCAAAAACAACTTCACTAAAAAAAAAGGATTTTGTGTGTAATTCAGAAATTAAGAACTCGATCAACCTAGATGAAAAAAGGCAAATGACTACAATATCAATATTGGTTTTTGAGTCCAAAATAGACACAATTAATTGCTAGCAGGATATGATGAGTCAATCTGAAGTAGCATTAAAAAAAGTCTCAGCCAAGAAATACAAAAAGCCATGGCTTTCTGACATAAAAAAAAAGTCTTAACCATTTTTCTTTTACATTTTCCCAGTACAAACAGAATATTTACAGTACAACCTCTAAAATCTTAACTGTTACTATGATGTCCATCTCATTAATTATACAAAAATACCTTTCAAGTGCAAGGTAAGAAAGTTAAAAGCAACTTCTAATCTTTACTTGTAATGCAAAAATCCTCGTTTTAAATATGAATCCTAATGTAAATGTCAGGGAGTAAGGGAGGAAATCGTATCATCTGGGTTTAATTTGTACTGTGTGCTAAATGCTAGTTATCCTAAACACATTTTTCTCCCCCAATTTGAATATGCAAAGCAATTTCTCTGTAGCGTGCTGAGGAGAAAGAGTAAGTCACCAAGCACTTGTGAAAAGCAGTCATGAGATTCCAAGGGCACTCTGGAACGTGGATAAATACTAACGGGAATTGGCATATCTCCAGTGACAACCAATAGGAATATTAATGTGACTGGTTTGGATTGCAGTGTATGCTGAGACACCCTTAATTTTCATATTGCATAGGCAGGTTTTAAAATCTGAAATGAATGTAGAATCCACCGTTTTTAATTCACAAGACTGTGTCCCCCCAAAGAGTAGGAATAAATAAGCATAAATTGCTAGAACATTTTATATGCTCTTTTAAATGAACTTTTAAAGTGATGCTAACCAAAAAGTGTAAGATGCTAAAAAGCAGCTTATGGTTAATGGCAACTCTTTTAACAAAAATCAAACTTATAAGCAGGTGTTACTGAAAACAGCGTATTGAAGGTTTAACTTCAATGAAAAGAAAAGCAACCTTAGCCCAGCGTCACAGTCTGTTGCCCAGTATGATAAACCTCTAGCCAAACCCCTCATCACATGGAGCAGGAACACTGCTGGAGAAGCCCTCTCCTTCTTCCTCAGAAGAGCCATCAACAGAAACAATAAATACTGATGGTAATGGCTGGCAAAAGCCAAACAGAGTACACCACATGCTCCTCTTGTGGGGAAAGGAAACGCTTGCTTGTCAGGTACATCTGTCAGATATACCAGCCTTGGGTACATTTGGGGTGGTTCAATAACTTTTTGCCTAATCCATGTTCTGTTGTGCTTATCTCCTGTAGAAAATAATTTTTAAAAATCCACCAGACACTTTTTTCTAATACAAAGCTAGCTTTACTCCGCAGCAAAACTAGGTAGGGATGATGACTCGTAGAGCAGAAGCTTCAGTTTTGACTCTTTTCTGTCCCACCTACTGTCCCAAAAAACTCTCCTTTTGTACTGTGACACATCAAAAGGGTAACAAAAACAACTTGCTTTTTAAATACTTTAAGATGCAACCAAGCTGTCCACACTTCATCTGCATGAATAGGGTAACACTCTGCACACATTTCTTTTCAGTTACCATTCCCATTTCCATGTCAGAAAGTCAATGCAGTAAGCTTCATTTGGCTTCTTGACTGCTATTTCTACTGGCCCCTGTTGCTTTCATCTGATATTTCTTACCGTGCTTTTCTCAGCACAGTGCTCTTTCCATATCGCAGAAGTCTCTGGCTTCCCCACATGACTGACATTTCACAGGACAGTCTTGACAGAGTGCTAGGAAGCAAAGTTTACATTCAGCTTCAGGAGAAGATGAATCCAAGTGTAACTGAAAGTTTTCTCTAAGTATCTCTGGAGTTTAGCTGTAATCTAAAAGATTAGAGCAGCTCATATTGATGACCTGGGATGTTTCATATTCACATCAAGATGCATACCTTCAGTAGAGATAACACATTGCTGCTCAAAATGGTGGCTGCTGCTGAAAAGGAAGAAAACATAGGAGATTTTTTTCCCCCTTCACAGTGAAGCCATAAATTACATGAATTTAGTGGTCTCCACTCTATCTTTACTGTTCAAGGTTGCTCATTCTGAGATTTCAAATCTTTCT
The DNA here is from genome assembly GCA_022605575.1 of Laterallus jamaicensis coturniculus. Classification (NCBI taxonomy): domain Eukaryota; kingdom Metazoa; phylum Chordata; class Aves; order Gruiformes; family Rallidae; genus Laterallus; species Laterallus jamaicensis. Next base: position 5,410,603 of record JAKCOX010000031.1, on the reverse strand, counting down.
ATAGATCTCAGTAAGGAAAGGAACAAGTCTCAGGTAGCCTGTTTTATTGCAGTTACTTTGCTCACAGCAGAGCACAAGCTCTCAGGCCCATTTCTTTTTTCTGGTTCTGATTCAGGAATCAGTCCTTGGGTGGGCAACACTGAATGTGCCACCAGGGCCACATTTCTAAAAATGCATTTGGATGCCCAAAGACAGACAGTTTTTTTGAAGTATTATTAAACTGAACTTCATTTCTGACACCTATTGACTTTATTTCAGAGTAGCCAAAGCTGACTTAATCCCAAAGATCATGGTGTGGCTACACTTTTTACCTCCTATAAAGTAGGGCCATATTCCATCCAAGGACCAGGCTAAAAATACATCAGAAAACTTTCTTGAGGATTTATTAATAAACATTTGAAAGTACTCCTGGGAAACATCAGAAATAGCAACATCATTGCACAAATGTGCAATACATTACCTACAACTACTATCAGACATTTCTGGCTGCACTGCCTTTCATCAACATGTTCCACAGTATTCTATCTTTAAATACTGAAGATGAGAAAAATTTTAAAGTAGATGTCATTAATTACTGTGATCTTCAATTTAACCAGAGAGATTAGGATTTATTTTTAAATAAAACTATTTCATTTGGAATCATTACAAGTATAAAAGTATATAAAGCAGCCTCTGGAAAGTCAGACTTATCAACATTCGCAAAGGAAAAATAGAAAAATGTACCCAAAATTGATGCACTTTTGTTTTTCAGGAAACTGTCAATGTTTTAAATTCTGAATTTACAAGTAATTTCTTTAGCATTTTGCATGTGGAAAAAACAGGTAGCCTTAAAAACAAACGTATCTTATTTTATTCAGTAGCATTCAATTTTGAGTTATTTAAAAACATGGGGTGTGGTAGTTGATTGGTTTTAGGTTGGGTTTTTTTACTAGAAAAGAGTGGACAGAGGAAGTTTTTACATCAATTTAAAATAAAAATATTTCTCAATTGCTTTTGGTTTCCTTTAGAGTCCTTTGAGCAAACCACATTCCACTGAGAATTTGGCAAATGTTTATGCCATCATGCTACTGTCTTTTATAAAGAAATTTATAAACTTCTTTGCACCCTATGCAATTGGAAAAGTTGCATGAGAGACCTGTCATATTTTCTTAGTTAAAAAAAACAAACCCACAAAAAACCTCTGGTTAACCTACCTGGTATAGTCACAAGTCAACCAGTCTGGTTGTACACTTGGGTTTCATTAAAATGTCCTTAGTGCATAAGCAGTAACAGAGTATCAACTCTATGCAAAGTAAAATTCAGAAATATTTTTTTGCATTTTTGCATATCCAATCCTCAGGTTCCTCTTCAATTTTTAACCTTCTGACATGTAAATAAATACTCTTCACCTTTTCACTGCTGAAAATATCTAAAAGTTTTGAAGAATGTTACAGTGAATGAAGCTCCTTCTTAAATATCTATGCAGGCAGGCATGATTTTTCACAGAATGGTATATATCTGAATTAAACATGGAGAAGCCTGAAGTCATGTTGCAAATTTTTAGAGTGCTGAGGAACCCACAAGGGTGGAGGAAAGAACACTGAAAATCTTCACAATTTATCTTGTCAAGCCTAAATTAGTTTAAGATGTTTTGCCAATTACCTAGCCTATGTACTTCCTTAGTTGACCTTATATCAACAAGTATCTTGTTTGGTGTGAGATATTTTTTGTTAGTTTGATTTCTTTTTCAAGACTCAGGAATAAGACAACAGTATATGATAAGTAGTTTCCTCAATAACATTCTTACCAATCAGCTTAACTTTTCATCATCAATTTAGCAGGGTCCCATCTCTAAAATTAAGGGTTTTTTTCTTTAAAAAAAAGAAACATGAGAACAAAACGTGTAATTTTTTCCTCACAATACATACTTATTTTAATGGTCCCCTTAAATTTAGAAGGTTTGTATCTTCTGAATTCAGAATTCTGAATTCAGAGCTGCTATTTCAGATTTAACCTAATTTAAGCAAAAGCAAAACAGCCAGTAAGGGAGTTTAAAATTGCTGGTCACTTGAATACAAAATCATGCCCAGAGAAAGCCAAAAAATAACTCCCACAGGAACAGAATAAAGATATTTTAAACTTGGTGTATAGAACCTACCACTATGGATACCAAATTGTTTCAAAATAAGGAAGTTAAATTTCATAAGATTTAATAAAATATTTTATTCTATGTTCTTACAGGTTGGTTGGGATTCTCGACAGAAGCCTCATAATAAAGCTGCAGATTCCTGTCTGAATGCCATTTATATTAGAAAACTGCCCTTTCCCTGTAATGTCTGAGGAGAAACTCTGCTCCTACCAGACAAAGTATTTAATACTATGAAGCATGTAAATCACATTCCACATTTTCTTAGATGAGAAAGAATAGAATTAGCAGAGTATTCAAAATGCAGCAGAGAATTGTTTCTCAATTTGCACAGTGGAACGTAAACATCACTTAAGCTTAAACTCAGGCAATGTTTGTGCATTGTTTATTTTCATCTCCTCTTTGGAGAAAACAGATATGTCATATTTATAGCATAAGCTATTAGTTGGCTGTTTATCATTTGCCTACTGTTAGAAGTGATGACAGAAGCAAAAACAAAAAGGTGCGTGATCTATGAATTAAACTGTATTATACTGACAGATTATTTTCTTTTCCTGAGACAAAATTACAAATAAGGTCTAACCTTGTTTTCCCGCCTCTTCTACTTGAAGATTTTTTCCCCTCCAAGTATAAAAGGTGTGCTTCTCAATTCCTACCAGTGAAGCATGGGAGGATTAACTCTGCATTTTGCAAACTCTTTTGTTAAAGTGCTCTCCTTCCCATGTTTCCAAAGAAGTATCAAGTGACCAAATAGATTAACTTGTCACAATACATGGATTTCACCAAAATTATCAACAAAATGTTCATGAAAAGGTATTTAAGTGGGTGAAAGAAGAAATACTTCTGATCTTTCCCCTTACCGTTGAATTAATCTAGGGCATATACATCATACATTTAAGATCATTTAAGAAATTCCCAAAACAGAAGACAAGCTTCCAGAATTTGCTGAAATGTTTTGTTTTTTAGGGTCAAAATCTTGTGAAAATTCTGATGAAGAAAACTGTGGAAAGAAAAAACCCTATCCCCACTACTAAAAGAAGAAAGAGAGGAACATTAGATCACATGAAAATGTGAATATAGTTTAGATTTCTGAACTTATGTATTTTTTTTAGTTTGGAAAGAACAAGCTCTGTTACAACCAACCTGCAAGATGCAGCATTCTCAGTGGCTTGTTATACCTACTGTGAAACTCAAGCAAATTATGTAACCTGCTGGGAATCCTGTCACCAGAAGCCCAAATCTCTTCCACTAATACCTTGAAGAAATGGTATGTAAATCAGGGCAGGGTAACAAATTACTTGATATGCCGATACAAATTCTGCACATTGATTCCAGTAAGTGTCCAGCATCCTTACGTACACTGAAGCAACAGCACTACAAAGAAAGTCAGTTTAGGGCAATAGCTTCATAGGATACATATTTGGTGGATACATTTTACCTTATTCCCAAGGTCTGAAAGTGCCTAACATTTAATAATTAAAGATAGGATCTTTTTTATTATTTGCTAGAGACTAAAAGAAATAGCAAACCACTATGATAAGAACAGATCATTATTTGCATAAATTTGTATATCTGAAGCTGAATGCAAAATTTTTCCTTTGTGCTAGACTTGTGGGTTGGAAAGATGAGAATATTTGATTAATGGTTGTAAAGTATTTATAGGACTTCTGTTACTGACACAGGGCAGGGCAACCAGCACAGCAAGCAAACTCCTTTTCAATCAGCTTTTCAAGAAGGAGACAATTTGGGAGTTCAATGTAACTGTAATGTAATATCATCTCAAGAACTCTTTTCTAACTCATGATAACTAAAGCCAGAAGTATCAGTCAAAACAAGTGATCTCTGTTTTTGAGGTGCCATCCATAAAATGTAATGAACCCAAACTCTAGCTGCTTGTTCTACATTCACTGGAGACAAAAAAAAAAAAAGGGGGAAAAAAGTCTATGTTAGGTTTTTTTTCATCATTGTGAGATACAGATTTGGAGTCTTGCAGGTTGTCTCTAAAAGGGAATGAAATTCCAATGCAAGGAAAGCCAATGCCAGCCTTTATTAATCCTTAGTATGAACACAAGAAGCAATGTCAAAAAAATTCACAGCCAGATGCTGAATTAAACACTCTTAAGTGTGGTTAAGTGTCTTGGTTTGTGCACTTGATCAGGAAAACAAATAACCACATTTTATAATAGCTCAGACTATTCAGAAGGAGAAATTATTTTAATTTATTCTTAATTACTTCCTCTCTCTCCAATTGGTAAATGACACGTTCAGCTTGAAGTAGAATTTTACAATGCAAATTACCACGTTCTGTTTCTTACTTAATACATGTTACCTGATTTTTAAGGAAGAAAGGTAGTTTAAGGAAGAAAAAAGGGTCTTACACACATGAATGTTAATTATCATTGGTTTGAAGAGAACATAAGGGTGAAAAAGATGACAAGTTATCACTGTATAGTGGTGCTTGGGTTTTGTTTTAACAGGAAGGTGTCCAAACAAAAAGACACATCATCCACTGATATTTCACAGAATATCTGGTCACATCATAATGTTAAAGAAGACATAATGATAAACACAACAGTCATATTTTCTTTCACAGATTGTTCTGTACTCAATTTAGACTTCCTGGTCATATTTCCTCTGTTGAAGCACTACTACTGTGAGAAAAGGCTTCTCTCATAGGCTTCAAAAACATCGCAAGAGATGTACCAGAGAACAATTCCCTTAAATATGTGCCTAAATAAATTCTGCATCTTTCCCCACCAAAGAAAAAATGTGTTTGTAGTCTCCTGTACAAAACAGACTGCAACAACATTTCTAAAGAGTTACTTAACTGAAAAATCATTACCAAATAGACTATGAGATACAACTCAAAGGACATTGACTGCCAGTGTTGATCAGTGTTGCTGATTCAGATCTTAATGATATTGTCATACTAGTAGAGACTGAAGCAAAAGGATGGAAGGATGGTTCTGCACTACTTCTACATTCAGTCTTCACATTGCCTCAGGCAAAGTTCACCTGCTTTTAGAAGGAACTAAGGATCCTCAAACAAATCAGTTTTGCCATCCACAGTAAAACAGCTTATCCCTTACTCATGTTTGTCTGTTGCATTACTGAGATGAAACAAAGAAAGCTTCTGTTCAAAACAGAGGAAAATGTCAAGTAAGAAACCCATTTCTGAACTTAATGGGGATCAAAACCAATTTGAAAAGGGCTTAATCAAGCAAAGGGTTAGTATACCATCATGCCTCTGACTTTTGCTATGAAGATTAGTAATAACAAGTCCAGGTAATTTCACGTGCTCCAACAGGTGACCTTTCTTTTTTTTTTTTTTCTTTTTACATTTTACTGTTAAACAACAGCAAATGTCATTACAACAGTTCTTTTTCACATTTCCCTTCTGTCTCATTGGACACTCTTGATTTTGAAGAGAATAGTAATATCACTACATATTTAACATGTCAACCAAGGAAGGCAGCACAGCTAAATAAGCATATCTGGAAAAAAAGGTGACATAATTAGAGCCTAATCCCTCCAATTTTATTTAGATATCTAAATACTAAGTTCCAAACATTTCAGTTTACTACATTTTTCTGGATCATGAATTCCCATGATGTTCAAAGTGAAGGATGTCTGGTGTAAATATATATGAAACTCCATGGGACTTTCTAGTTGTACCAGCTGTAGCTGCCCAGGTCTTGGCAGAGGGGATGTTGGCTCTTTGGCCAGCAAAGCACTGGCAGAATGCTGCCTGGCAGTGAGGGGAGAGGGTAAGCATGAGAAACAGCCCTGACAGCCCAGAGGGGAGAGTGGGAAGAGGAAGAGAGGGCCTTCAGCTTCCTCCCTACGCCCACAGAAATTCCCCTGGAGAACCCCTACTAGAGCAGATGGATGGCCCAAGAAGAGTCCACCCTGGGGACGGGAAATGGCATGAAAAGGCAGGAGTGGCAGAGAGGAGCTGGTGTGGACTGACTGCAGTCCCCCAATCCCCAGGTGCCACTCCAAGGGCAGGTAGAGGAGTCAGGAATGAAACAGTAAAGCTGTGCCTTAGAAAAAAGAAGTTAGTCAGGGAAAAGGTGTTTTAGATGGTTTTGCATTTCTTTTGCAGAGCCCAAAATTAAATCAATTTTCCCTAAGTCAAATCTATTTTGCCTATGAAGTAACTGGCAAAGTGATCTCCATGTCTTCATCTTGACCCATGAGCTTCTCCACCCTGACAATTGTAAAATGGATTCTATGCAGTCAACTTTCTACTTCAAGTTTTAACTCCCTGTCTTCAGTATATATTCACACCCACAATTAAGCTGTGAAGTTCTTGCTTCTGTCTATCCTTGACACAGTCTTTTGGGGTCCCACTGGACTGAACCATGGGATTCAGACAGCATTCCTCATTCATAAAAGAAATTAGAAGATACCACAGGAACTAAATTATATTTATCCTCTGAGGAAGCACAGAACTTTGACAAGGCATGGATTATCTCAGTTTCCCTCTAAGGAGCACAGAGAATCTAACTGAATAGCTCTATGGCAGGAGAGGGAAGACGCCACACGAAACCGGGAAAATTTTTTACTTGCCTACTCTGTACAGCAATTCTTCAAATTTGAGCTGGGATGCCACACCATTTGTTGAAAACAGCGGCTGAATTGGAGGATTCACTATTCACTTCTACAACGACCAACTTGTAATGTGAACTTTTAATAGAGAGTACAACTATCCTGAATTCACACATTATTCTCCACTTCATGCAATCATTTTAAATTTAAATTGTTCTTCCTGAGATATATGCATTGGCAGCAACAACATGCTTTCATCAAAGCATTATGGTTTAATTTCACATCTGCATATTCAATAGTGCGCTGGAACCAATCTGTGTTGTCAATCACCATAAACACAGTGATAATACTGCTTTGCAATAAGACAGTCTCATATTTGAAAGTTTTCCCCAAACCCCAAATAAGCTACACAAAGTACTGAAGACACTGTGCCTTGTTCCTTTACAGATGAGTAGATCAGTTCACTATTTCTTATCCAGAATTAATCTGGGTAAAGATTACCAAAAAGCTTGATGCAATAAGTAAAACCATTTAATCCTTTCATTTAACTACATATGAAGGAAATCCATTCAGAATCCAGAAAATCTACTATAATAAATTTTCTAAGATCATACACCATGTAGAAAGCACCCTTCAAGCTTGTTTTTTCTATCTCGCTTATAAATCCATAAATGACTAATGATGCCATGTCCAATCAAGTATGTATGATTAAGTTATTTAGTTCCAGAAAAATGAAGTCAAAAGGTATTGAAAACAAATAGGAAATAATCAGTATAAATGAAACTCAAGTAAAATAAAATGGTGGAATAAAAACGTCAACCGATTTATGTTGTGACCCTCTGGTTTTCCTCAATAAATTCTCCTTAAATTTAACAAACTGGATTTGTATTTATTAATAGATTTCTGAAAACAAAAAAAACCCCAAAATCCCAACCAAAAACTCCAGATCTAAAATGCCCTAAATACTTCTCACTTCTATTAATTTTATTATCAGGATTGATTTCATTAAGGCAACCTTAATTTAATTTACAAAGTTAACTTTTATGTTCAATGCAGTTTGCCAGGATAGTAGGTTGAGTATGTCAAGAATTCATTTTCTCTTATAAATGAATGAACAAGATAGGAGGAAGATAAAATGAGTGACTAATTGATTGCAGTTAACCAAAAAGTTCTATTTTGCTCCCTTATAAAGAATGATGGAATATAATTTTATTGAACTCCATTATCCTAATGAGAAAATATTCTATGGAGTATCTTAGCCAAACGGCTGGAGAATATATTTTAATGACTTACTGCTACTGCTAAATAGGGAGATTTCATTATTACTGAAACTGCATTTGTTTGATTAATGAGCCTTTTCCAGCATCCATGCATCTTATTTCAGTTTGGTTGACAATGCACACTGGAAGCACATGTGCATACACAGAGGTGCTATTCATCCTTTATATGTGTACAAGGAAAATATTATTTAGAAGAAAATTAGGAGGACCACAAACAGGACAGCATACTTCTGATTTTCATTACTATAAGCAAGTTTGCAATTTCTCCCTCCATTTCTGTCCTTATACAGAAAATCAAGTTCACAATAAGCATTTAAATAAAACTAGCAGTCAATTTTATGGCCCATCTCCTGGGCATTTTAGGATGGTTTGCAATCAAATAGGAAAAAAATCAACACAGAAAATACTTAAACAAAGAAACACTGATGTGTCATTATAGATGTGATATTCACTCATAATATCTACTTAAGAAAAAGACTGCAGTTATTATCAAGTTGGTTTGAGAACATTGAAAGAATGTAAAAGTTTTGCATACCTTATGCCAAAATTCCTAAGAAGAATTTCAATTTTTAGGCTCATTGTATGATTCTTGATACTCCGGAAATCATAAATGAAGACCTAATAATTAACCCTCATGCCTAGAATTCTCACATGTACTACTAGGAAAAACACAATTAAAATACCAGGAAAATAGTACAAGAATAACCTTCAGGACTGATAGAACAAGCAAGAAGTTAGAGAAAAATGCTTGCGAAATAACTAATGAACTAAATTGGTACGTTATCTCAAGTAAAAGAAGATAGTATGCTCACATCTGAATAGCTAATATCAAAGTATTTTGCATTATTTACATAATGGAAGAATGTATTGCCCCACTATTCCATTATTCTGACCTCAAATCTAAGTTCATTAAGAGAGTTATCTGCTGCAAAAGTCAAACCATTCTTGAAACAACCTGGTTGTAGGAAACTTACCGTACCAGCTGTTAATTAGAGGTATTTTAAAGAAAAAGACCTCTTATTTTCATCTAAAATTACTGATTTAAAATATATTTATATGTTGAACTTTACATTATTCTTAACTCTGCATTGCCATGATATCACAAGAATGTGCCTTGTCATACCTGTTTTGCTATTTCTAATATGATGTGGAAAAGAGTTGTCAATAACTGTAACTGTGAGCCAGCTCTTTCTGAGACACATTTCTTGAATTCTTGTTATTTCTCAACTAATTTCTAGTCATCAACATGAATAGTTTGGGGTTTTTTGTTTTGGTTTTTTTTGGTTTTTTTCTTTAAATCTGATAATGGTAAAATAGAGGTGTTAAAAACTCTTAGGTAAGAAACATACAATACTTCACTATAGTCAGCAAGAACACCCAGAAAAGACAAACCTAGGTACCAGTTAGGAAAATTAACATTTTGGGATGAAGAGGCATTTAACATTCAATATTTAGGAAAGAAAAAGCTTACTATTGAGCAATATGCAGGGTATTAGGCATGAAATACAATTTCCAGATCACTGATTCCAACCTAAGAAGCCTATTCTCCAATTTTGTACCTCAGAAGCATTGCAAATACTCGTATGACACATTGGAAGCTAATTTTAACCCAAGAAGGAATGCCAAGAATATGATATCCACCTCTTTCAGAGGCACAAGAATGGCAGAAGGACATAACAATTACACTGCATTCAGGTCATCTCTCGTCAAACTTTCGTCTACTTTGTAGAAATCTGGGGAAGGAGTGGGAAGAGTGGGGAAAGTGTTGGGTAACCGCATTTCAAAGCCCCAGTAAAATATTTTGTTATCAAAATGACAGATTTTTGCTATCTCCATATAAAATAAGAAATATTTTTGGTGGAATTCTCTGCATTTGATGCAATGGGAGACTTCACTATTTCTTGCAGATATCTGTGTGCACTTGTGTTTAGGGGGAATGGTCAGCCAGAAGCCACTATTCATAAATTAATTTCAATATATATAAGGGTATAAAGAGACTCCGATTATTATTATCCATGGGTTGTTTTGTTTGGTTGTTTTTTTTAAATTATAGCACTGGCTGCATGCTGTTTTACCTGAAAAAAATTAGAGCTCCCAAGCTCTACAAGTTTCAACAGAGGTAAATCAGTGTCCACTAATCAATTTCCTTCTGTGTCCAAATGTGATAGAATATTGACTGGGACACTGATTTTGTGCAGCATTTCACATAGAAATTTCAAGTTACAATAAAACAGTATGAGAGGCAGCCTAACTTTTATGCTTTCATTTTATCAAGAGAAAATGCTTTGTCTCGACAGGTGCCTCACAAAAACTGCTCAGAGACTGTATAAGGAAAATACTTGGAGATAATTCTCTGTTGTAGAACTGCCAGGTTGACTGCTGTCAGCTTCCAGACTAAGTTTATGAATGGATATGCTGCATGTTTGGAAAACTGCCCTCTCTGCAGCATACTGAAAGACCGATATGAAATCATCAAATTCTGACTGCGATACCAAAGCATCATCATTGACTTCAGGGGAAGACAGCAGATTATCTGGAAAAGTGTAATGAGAGCAGATTTGAGCCTAGTGCCAATATTAAAGTTTTCAATTGTGATTACGTAGCAATTAGCTCACTACCCTTCTGCTTTTCAGTTCTTATCAGTCTTTACAATAGTTTGTTATACTTGCCTGTGGATAAAAGGAAAATGACTTCTCCATAAGGGAAGATGGAATGCAGTGCAAAAGAAGAACACTGAATAAGTAAGTTATCAGCAGAAAAATTACTATGGATGGGTTACATTGACAAAGATAAAACAAACAAGATATAACTATCCTAGGCAGTGGCATCTCTGAAAGTATCCATTGGTACCATTTGCAAGACAGAACAAAACAAAACAAAAAGCCCCAAACAATCTAGGCATGAAAATTCACATTCTCTTTGAACAGGACACAGAGAAAGGACCAATAGGGCATACTTGCAAGTGATGGACATTTTTCCCTTATAGTCATGATAGAATTAATCCCTGAGGTTGCCTCAGATGACCTTAAAGGACTCTATAGACAGCTGTTTGAGCTTCACCGTGATGGCTTTCTCAACAAGTGTGAACTAAAAATCACAAGAAGCTAAAAAAGATTGTCATTTGAAAGATAGGGAGAAATACTGATACAGATAAAGCATCATTTACTAGAACTTTGCCAATGAGAACAAGAAAAGTAACATCATGGGTAGAAGGTAGGACAAGACTGCAGAAGACAAAAAAAAACCCCACTCTACCAAGAACTACTGAATACAAGAACTTGTTCTGCTGTTTGAAAGCCAAAGCCAGGCTCCGCACCCCACCCCTCCACCCACTCATTAGCTTCAATAAATCAAAAATTAAATTTCAAAATTACATAATACACTGATAATATACCCGTGCTATGCACTCATGATTCATTACAAACATCTGTAAGAACTCCTTGCCCTTGACAGCATGCATGCATACGGGTAAAAGCTCCCTCTAGTGACACTGCTTGTCAAACCAAGAAAGATCAAGTAATGGTTTCATGGAAATGTCAGCAGAGCTCGGCTTTCATAGATACCAAATAAGCATTCAGTATTTCATAGCAACTAATTCACATGATCAAAAATCTGCGACTCATTATTATTTTAAGACTGTTAATAATTTCAAAAATAATAATTTCTCTATGTTCTGTTGTCCCCCATGATAGTCTAGTATTACTGAACACATTTCTAAGAATCTTTGACATGGAAACTAAACAACATCCGATTTTTCTCTTATTTGTATTGGACTTGTCAAGCAAAAAAATCTATTGGCAAGATGCATCACATAATGGTGAAAACTGACAGCTAGTAAGAAAGAAATTATGCAGAAAGAATAATGTTAAAAGTACTTGAGGAAGCATGAGCAAGATGAGTATAGACTTGGGTTTTTTTCATTATTTCTGCACTGACATCTAGTTAATAAAACCATTGGTGTTCAGCGTTTCCAAAGATAAAATCTGAAAAGTGTAGGAAAAGAATAAAACAATGGACTAGTGATTAAATATGGAATGGAAAACCAATGCAAAGAGTTATTTATTGTTTACTTAAATATATATGAAACTCAAAATGGAAATGATGTTTGCTCTAAACTCAGTCCTGGAAAGCTGGACTGAAAAGTTTAGAATTCAGCCAGAAGTGGTTAAAATAATCACCAGAACTGGGTCAGATAGTAATAGAAGCATTGGGGAAAGAAAGGAGCGGGCGGAATAGTAGTAGTAGTAATAATAATAATAAAAAATCAATGAGATATGAAGCCAAGCTAGAATGGAAAGTGAAGACAACAACAATTATTAAGAAACAATAGGATTTAAGGACATTTTAGAGAAACTCAGTGGAAATAAGTTACAGTCATAAAAAAAATGACTTAATAAATGTAGTTTGATAGGTCCATAAATCTCAGAGCTCTTTGAGAGTCAATAATTTTATTTATTTATTTAAGAGAAATAAATATTTGTTTTGATTTGATGGAATCAATATGGGGATTTCAGAAAGTGAGAGGCCACTGGGACTACTACTAGTGAGAGCTAAGACTTATCCAAAGAAAAAGGCAAGCTCAAGACAGCCAACCTGCCAACACTTGGGTAACTTTAATGACATTTTAAGAAGCAAGTCACATCAAAAAAAACAAAAAATCCTTGCAACACTTTTAATGAAAGGCAGAGCTCTGCCAACCCAGACAGGAATAAAATGATGGCTGCAAACAGAAACACAGAAAAAGGAACTAGAAATCCCATAAAACAGAGAAGAATGTAAATCAAAACACTTTAAAGTCAGCATGTTCTACTTTGCCTTTACACTCTCTGAAAATCCCCCCACCCATTCTCCTTACAAAACAGAGAAATACTGTATTCAAAGCTCAGTCACCCTTAATAGATAATGGAAGTTTAAGAGTAAAAACCCTACAACATCCCTCCCCCGCTTTTTATTTAGTAATGTGAGAAGATTAGGCTGGACTTTTTCCTACCATGTCTTTTGGTTTTTAAGTAGCAATGGAAAAATCTTTGTTCTTCCTGGATCTTTCCATTCTAATAAATTTATTAATTATCTGTTTTGCTATTGTTCACCTCCTAATTCATTTGGATTAATTTCTCTCTATTTTAAGAAAGAAAAAAAATAATAACCAGCAAAAATCAAAATCCTTAACTGGGTTAGAAGTCCCTAACTAGCCACTTAAAGAAAGAGTTGTTTGTAACTTGTTATACAGAATTGAACACAAAAACCACCCCAACTTTAGGGTCGCTTTGAGGAGAACTTTTAAACAACACTTTCATTATTTCTGTATCTACCATGCCTAGCAGACATTTGAAGTGTCAGATACCGGAAATTTTATATGATGGTGTACAACACTGTTTATACCTACACACCAAGTAACCAAGAGACACACGTCAGAGCATTCATGATTTATGGTACTGTAACAGAGATTGCTCCAAAGCAGAGCACTTGAGTATTCTTGACTCATCAAGGCTATTCAGTGGCATTGTCTTTATAGTGGTGCACCTCCACATCTTCTCAAATCATAAACATGTCTAAATACAGGGCACCTAAAAATGGCCTGTCCTTGGGTAGACTATGAATTCCCAACACATGTAGTCATCAATAATCAGTTTTGGCCAAACAAAGCAGAAGCCCCATTTACTTTCCGAATTGCAGAAGGATACTTATGCCACAGAAACAGACTATAGTAAACCCATTATTTCTGGCCTCATTGGATTAATTTCTGTTAGTATCTGACTACAGCTTTCTCTGATGCTACTTCGCATATATGCAAATACTAAACCAGAACTAAGAGGAACATACCATGTAAATCTTATCAGCAAGAAATTTCATTGTTGTACTGGCAGTGAAATTTTGTGTCACTGACTTAAGCTATTTCTGAATGGAATTCAGACATAAAGTCAAAAGTGGACAAATTACATGCTGGTTTGTCTGAGGAAGCTAAATACCATATGTTTCAGATTTTGTTTAAATAATACTGAAAAGGGAAAGAAAAAGGTGGACTGAAGTGTTACTTTAATAGCAGGGTTTGTGTTAGCAAAATGAGATATTTTCATGAGACCTGAAGAGATTTTATGCATAAATAATTGCAAAGGCAAGCATGGAAAAGACTTTTGGAATAAAAGCCCTCAGGGTTCTTATCTGATGTCCCAGCCCAGTACCTACATTTATCGTGAGCCAAGGCGTGGAGCCTACCATTTGCAACAAACAAAATTCAAACACTTTAATTAAAAATCAGAACTCACCATGCAAAACACTCAATTCCATTTCATTCACCTTGAGCTATCTATGTTGATGATAATACGCAGTATTTTAATCACTGCAGCCACAGAAGAATGAACTAATTCCACTTTTGTACTGTAAACAAGTCATCAAATAAGGGGAGGAAACAAGGCTGAACTGGAACACACTATGAACAAAGCAGTTTAAAAAGCAAAAGAGATTAAAATTTAGTGTGATTTTAAGTATAATTCTAGTCCAAAGGACATTAAAAATGTATCATCTTATTAATAGATAGTACTTTCTGTGCACTCTGATAACTTCTACTAGCACTACAATCCAGATCATTAGAGCATGACCAGGGTGAACATTTAATTTATGCAGTATGCAGTAGGAACATTAACCAGAACCCAGGTTTAATAAGATCCTTATGAACTAGAGTTTAAGCACATAAATATTCCCTCAGAAAGGCAGTGGGATAGTTAACATGCTAAAACCCAAAGCAGGGATCTTGAAAATTTTACCAAGTTAAACACTTGCTTCTGAGTTCAGCATCTTTTATTCTTAGTGGGATATTTGAGGCAAAAAGTCATCCAGCTGGATGTTCAAATCTCTGGCAATCAAAAAAACCTTTTCCAGTTTCACACAACTGTGTACAATTTAGCAGAGAAGAGAAAAAACTCATAGAGTTTACTTTAATCCTGTTCCACCATTTCTGTCTCTAATGTTCAGAGCATAGTTACATTTGTTGAAGGTGGAGAGGAATTAAACATGTGGCCTAATTTCAGTTGTAGTCCAAAATAAGATATTCTCTAGAAACATTTAATTTTCTTGTTATGAAAAGTTGCAAAAGCACTAGAGCTTCATTTCAACTTTGAATTAACATGTCAGAACTCTTTAGTAGTTTATTTAAATTAAAACTATGTTCTGATTTGGCACACCATTACCTTTTAAAATGTGTTGTCTGTTGATAACAAACCTGCATTTATAAGTCTGTTTTGATCCAAAATCCCAGTCCCTACAAAATGATCATGCATGTTATTTATACATAAGCAACACCACAGTCCCCAGCGAAGCAGAGCTATGGGTGGTATGAGACACAGCGGCAGCTCAGCAGAGCACAGCACTGCTACACGAGTGGAAGGAAGGAGGAATATTGAGTTTATTTACTTTGACTTATAAAAAGCTAAGGGAAAAAAGAAAAAAGCCTATCAAACATACTTGGTGTTTGCAAAGATCTACATAAGGATAGAGCATTTCATTATCACCACATAAGCCATAGAAAAGAAACCAACAACCAAATAACAATAATAATAAAAAAACCCCACAGAAGAACCTCTAAACTTCTTAAAAATAGATTCGCTTCAGACATTTCAACTGGTTAGTAGCTTTCCTTCTTCCCAAAGATCAGAGGAAGCAACTAAATACACAATGCCCTGAAGCTATGTATATAATCAAAGGGTGTCATAGAAAATGTAGTAGCAGTCCTTTCTTCTGTCATTCAGAGGAGTGACTTCAAGCACCTTTGTGACTTAGTAACTCCTATTCGATGGGACAGAAAACAGCTCTCAGGTAGAGGGATCTGTGGTCACAGCCATGTCTTATAAACTGGGATGTTATACAACAGAAGACAAGTCAGTGAATGCAACCCACGATGTCTTAGTGTCACATGCTTTAGCAAGCAACGTGCTGTATCACATTATAAGGAATATGACTTTATAAATAACGTACTCTCAATCACAGTTTCAGTCAGAACTGTTATCTGCATTTTTCACAGAAAAAAAGCCAGTTCCCAATCTAAAAGGAATTTCTAATGTAACATTTTGTGGAAGGTTTTTTAAAAAAGGATATAATACTAAAATGTAGTGTAATTTTTCTCCTTTACCCTTCCTGATCATATCAGAGAAAGCCATTCTATTTTATTCTACACTGATTTTTATGCTGCCTTATGACTGCAATATCATCCAGTGCCGTATCAAGCAATGGCACTAACATTCCTCAATTATGACTAATTTTTTCATTCTTCCCCTATTAAAATAAAAAAGGAGGGGTGAGGGAAGAAGAACCCCAGAACAAAACTCAACAGAACAGGAACAGCATAAGATTATGTTTTCTTTTGGTAAGATTTTGATATTACTTGAGAAATGAACCTAAAAGAACCTGGCAAAAAAGAATCTGACAGCAAAAGGGAGACCTTTGATTTTAATGCCATAATTCACTGATTAGCAGTGCATAATCAATGACAGGATAGATGCCACTGTGGGAAAGTCTCTGTCATGGTATGCCACCTCTAATGAGAGGACTGCTACTTTCAGTAACACTGTATTATTGACTTGGACTACAGTTTAAGAAAGATCAAATCAGCTCAATTAGGATGCTCATTTGTATTCAAGCTGTGCCATCCAGAGTTTAGTTACCAGCTCTTTGTTCCTGAAGATAACAAAATGTTTGTGCATAATGTGTCTTTTCATCCTTTAAATTGTAAAGGTCATTGGATGGGAAGGTATTGCTTTTCTGACTGCTATTCTTCTACAGCCATTTCATTTTAATCTCTGTACATCTATCATAAGCTATTGACATAGGAAAGAGAGGTAAGAGCAGTTGCTATTTTTATTTCCAATCCTCCCACTACTTGTATCCAAAGTCAAATCAACAGACATATTCTTCCTTATCTGAAATAAATATGGACTCATTTACAGACTTGGTAGAAATTTTCTACCTGTAAAGTCATTTCTCTGGGAGAAGTGAATTAATAGGCCTTTAAATTCAGCAGGAATAATTTTGTTTCATTCTGTTTTGCCTGATCATAAAGGCCAATGAATATTTATGCCTATTTTGTATACAAATATATTCCTTCACATACACATAGTAAACCCCACATAATCAAGTATTTGGTACGGTGCAATGAAAATCACCAATAAAAAAACATAAGTTACATTTTTCGGAAGAGTATTCATATATTGTTCGTTGTGGTGTGCAAATATTTGGGAGAAGACTGTTGGTTCACAGACTGACCTAACACTAGCAGCATTTTGTTTTAACTCAACCTAAACCATTTTTAAAAATGTTTGTCCAACTTCTCTTTATTACAGAAGTAAAATGTTCCACTCCAAAATAAGCTGCTGTGTATTACAGGGCAACAAACCTGACACTCACAAGCACACGTTATTTGCACAACTGTGCTGGATGAGGGCATCTCATTCTCCAGGAAGGAGATGTAAGTGTGAGTTCAAATATTCTTGCTACCCATTTCAGAGCCAGGATTGAAACTTAAGAAAATTATATTAACCTCTTTGCATTAGCCTTCCCATCACGCCAAGCCATGGACTTCTTGTGAGTACTCAATGGTACTTCTTGTGAGCCAAACTCAAATTCCCTCTGCTCTCCCAGGGAGGGTATGCTTACATAAATCCAGTCACATGACTGCTCATCCCTATTGGTTTTAAAATGGGTATATAGAAAAAGATGATCCAGCCTACAATCTCCTACTTGGCAATGGCTTTGTAGCCCTTGTAGCCCTGGAAGCTACTTAGAACAGGCCAAGGAAAGCTTGCTGGTTGTATTTCTCTGGCCTCAGTAGCACCTTTTTAGTCTGGCATCAGCCCATGTGATTAGTCAAAGCAGCAAAGCCACCTGGAAATATAGTATCCAACAGTATGTTCTCCAAGTAGCATTGCTACATGCATAGAAGTAGGATGTTTCCAGAGTAAATTAAAAGCAAGGGGAGAACACTTCCACTGTGATATTCTTTTCAGTCTTTGAAATACCTTCTTGAAGCAAAAGTTGCTAGACATGGTGTGCTGCTGTTTATCGTCAAGGGCCTTGTCATCTAAGTAGTAAGTAAAAAAGTTTATTTAAAATACTTATTAGTCCCACATTGTTGAATGTTACAGTGAAATTTGTTTATAATATGAGCACTATTTGAAAGGACACATGCATATGCTAATCTTTGGGAAAGAGTCATCCCTTTAAGCAGAAGGCTAGCACTGCATTTTACAATCAAGTCAATTTTTCTGACACTTTGAATTTAGGTCTATGGTTATTCTGAGCAACCACCTGAGACAGTCCCTGTTATGAAATCATTGTCTATTATGTAATAATGTTTGCACCATGAAAGCATGTTGTATAGCAAACAAATTACGAAAAGTTCAGCTGAGTCTGCAATAAAGCAAGACCTAATGTCCATTCTTCTACTTCAAGCGAACTCAGAAAGTATATTATGCATCACAGAATCTAAACCAAAGATTGACAGGTATTAGGTAGGACAGAAAAATTTGAAACCGGCACTTATGTTTTAATAAATATTATTCTTATTTATAATTTTAATTTTGTATTACCTTACAAGTGGCATCACCCACCACTGCTACTGAAGGAACTGTGGAATGTCCAGTCTGCCACTTTAGATGCAAATACAACTGAATTTCACTGTAGCCATTTACACTTCCCTGGCTGCCTCAGGAGAAAACTAGAATTGTTCAAGTTTTTACTTGTTTTACCAGTTGTTATTTCAGTAAGCTAATAAAATCCTTAATAAATAAAATCTAATGCTGGACAAGGGATCTGATATCCATGCCTAATATTTCATCCAGCCTCTACTCCCAGCAACTTGGTTTTGGATACAGCAGACCTTTGAAAAAGCATCCAATTTTTGTGTTTGACTTACTCAAAGTTCTTTCAGTAGTTTGTTACAATGACAAGTCATAGCCATTAAAAAGGTGTCCATCCTTCTCTCTTGAATTAAACTTTTTCCAGCAGCAGATCATATTTATGTCTTGCATCCCAAGTTACAATGCTACATGATACATATGCTTGCTCAGATTACAATATCAGAGGACTCTAGCAGCTTTTAGCTTCATGCACTGGGAGCTCAAGCTGACTTGACTATATGCAGAATCCTTCCACAACCACTACCTTTTCCATAATCCTGCAACCTCCAGTAACATCACCATGTTCCAATAGAGATCATGGTTCATTTGGCTACAGAAACCCATTTTTTTCCCCAAATAAAAGGCACAATTTAGCATTACACAGATACTTTTGCTTCATTTGCAAGTTTTGCCAACAGTGATTACAAAATTGCCTGTTTTCTGCAGTGATTTGGAAGATCACACAGAAGACCTACTGCCTCTTCTATGAAATCTTATTCAAAATATCCCTGTTCACCTCTTATTTCCACATCATTCAGCGATTGCTCTCTCCTGGAAAGCATATGTTACCATCATTAAATATTTAGCTGTTAAAGCACTGGATAAATATTTAATCAATGACTTAAAATGTTTTATATATTGCAGTTACATAGAGAATAGCATGCTTCCATTTTTCATTCCTATTTAGACCACCCTAAGCTTTTTGAGACAAATACTCATTCTCAGAGCTTGACACAATGAAGATGCTACTCTAGCAGAATGATATTTTTGAAAATAATGTCCTTTTGGAATGGAGTGAAGACAAAGATACTATAGAAAGAGGAGAAATATGATCAAGACAAAAAGACCTATCATTTGTTGGCAAATGGAGGAGTGTGGCCAGCAGGTCTAAGGAGGTGATCCTCCCCCTCTACTCTGCCCTGGTCAGGCCCCACCTGGAGTATTGTGTCCAGTTCTGGGCTCCCTGGTATAAAAAGTACAGGGACCTCCTTGAGAGAGTCCAGAGAAGAGCTATGAAGATGATTAAGGGCCTGGAACATCTATCCTATGAGGAAAGGCTGGAGAAGAGGCAATGGCTGCAAATTGGAGCACAGGAAGTTTCGCACCAACATACGGAGGAACTTTTTCACAGTAAGGATGACAGAGCAGTGGAATAGGCTGCCCAGGGAGGTGGTGGAGTCTCCTTCTCTGGAGATATTCAAGACTCGTCTGGACACCTATCTGTGCAGTATGAGCTAGGGAGCCTGCTTTGGCAGCGGGGTTGGACCTGATGATTTCTTGAGGTCCCTTCCAACCCCTACAGTTCTGTGATTCTGTGAAATGTAGTATTTTGTTCCCAGATAAACTGGGGGTTTTTCCCTGTTAGTAAAGGAAAAAAAACTTTGTTGTAGTTTAACCCCAGCTGGCAGCTAACCATCATGCATCCACTCACTTACTCCTCCCCTGCAGGATAGGTGACAGAGTCAGAAGAGGGAAAGAGATAAAACTTGTTGGTTGAGATAAAGATAGTTTAGTAGGTAAAGAAAAGCCACACACACAAGTAAAGCAAAACAAGGAATTCATTCACCATTTCCCATTGGTAGGCAAGTGTTCATCCATCTCCAGGAAAGCAGGGCTTCAACCTAACAAATAAATAAAATCTAACTGGGATGTATGGACAGGAGGTTTATGGTCTCTTCTCCCCTCAGGACCGGCAGGGCCTCAATGATACTGCTGTATTGCACTGTGGGCATCATACCACAAGGAACAGGTTGACCGTCAGGAGAACAATTCCAGATAGAACCCTTAAAGTGATGTGAGATGCAGAAAACATGGCCTGTGCAGGGTGACTGAATGAGAGAGGCTTGCTCACCTCTAAAGAGAAGAGGAATTTCAAGACAATTAAGGGACTGCAGTCAAGAGAAAGGGATTATCTCTTATGTCCATGGTACCTACTCTAAGTAGTACTAGCTTCAGTTATGGTAAGGAAAATTCAGGAGAGATCTGGAAAAAAAAAAACATTTAGTGATCTATTCCACTAGGGCAGACAGCCTGGGAGGCTCTGGGGGATCTAACACATGGGATTTTCAACAACGCCCTAAGTAACAGCTGCCTATGTGTAAGTAGATCCTCCTTAAGGCAGGAGGTTGGCCAGGATACCCCTGCCTTATGACTAATTCTGATCTCTAGCATCTGATAACAAAACCCAATAAATGTTTCATAAAAATAAAAAAAAACCAAAAAGAAAAAGGCAATAGATTGACATAACCATATATCTTTATTTCAACTTGTTCTGGTTCTAAGTAAAATGGTTGAAGACATCCAAGTGTATAACACTTTCTTTTAAGCAGACCTAAAAGAACAGGATACAGTCTGCAGAAAAGCACGGGCAGCACTGACATAAGCACCTGGAACTTCATGGTGCAGCTATTAGAATCACATTTCAAGGGGAGCCTTGTCATATTTGCCACTAATTTTGTCTCTTCCTGACAGTTTCAGGGGAAATGTGCTGGTACTAGTGAGCTGGTTTCTCCATCTTAAGATGGAGAATGGGATGTGCCAATGTGAAAACATAGGCCTTGGCAGGTTTAGAGCAGCTAACTTGTGCCTTTCTCTAGTTCATGCACAATTTAAAAGGAAAAGAGGCTTCAGAGAATTTTTAGCCCACAAGGTCTCTAAAAAAATAGAGCAGGGGTCTCTGAGACCACTAGCAGTCTCTGAAACTGCCAGCAATTTTGGTAGCAGTGCATGTGTGTAAATAAACCAGGGAAGAGCTTAACAGAACTGTTCCTGAACTCACTGGCACTCAAAATGAGCTAACAATATCTGAACTTTGCAACAATATTAACAGTTTTTTTAAAAGCCAGAACAGGAGATCTAAATGCAAAAAAGGAGGTAGACATGGAGACTGTAACACCAGCATTGCTCTCCCATCACCCCACCTCCCAAATTCCCCTTCAAAATCCTGTGTCCACAGCTGGACATAATTTATGGCTAGCTAAAGTGGCTTTTTCTCTGATCACCACTCACAAACCGCAGTGAAAAATCCAGCACAGCTCTTCCCTTTTATGTTAAATTGTCAGGAAAAAACAATAGTAGAGTTACATTTCTTCCTTTGCTTCAGTTTCTATTAAAGTACCGAAATAACATAAATACTGAAAAGCAACATGAAAAAAGAAACAGAAAAGTAATAACGGCTTCAACATAAGCCTGTATACATCTGTTATGTATACAAAACTCATCTGAAAAATATGACACTCAAATTTGCCATATATCTACAAAATGGTAATTTACAGAAAAAAAAATGCTACTAGAAAGCAAGATGTTTCTGTTTGCCCCTAAAAGAACAGCCTGTCACTAACAGATTGATGAATAAGCATTCTGGTTTCTGTACCAGAGGTTGGTTCTTCTTTGAATAATATTAATAATATGTAAAAAGTAAGTGGAGAAAAGAGATTCCCTTCTTATCAAGGGGTAAGAGAAAATGAAACAGATTTGAAGAGGGTATATAATAAATACTATTGCCTTCCACAGTATACGCAGTCACAGAAAGGAATTTTCTAAGCAAGGAATTCACAAAGTAAAACAAAAGGAAAATAAATTTCTATGCAGAAAGGTTCTACTATTTATTCAATTATATTCAGATTGTAGTCCCTTGATGACAAATGTTAGCAGGTAATTTGCTTTCAAATTAGAAAGGAGAAATATACTTTGAAGACATTTATTCCCAGCAAAGTAGGAACAATGAGGCAATTCAGTGATAACTAAATGCTTGATATTATCTTTATCTAGTGTCAAAATCTCACCTGGATTCAATATCAGTGGCAACAAAATACTCTTCGGCAGCAATGTAAAAGGACTCATGTATTTTCTGTTAGAACTTCATACAGAGCATTAGTGATTCCAAGAAGTTCCTAAATGTCAAGACTTCTTACAGTGGGTTTTACAATCAGATAGGTGTTGCGTAAAAAAAGGACAAGTGTCTTGAAACAATTTTTCCCCCAAAGAGGGGAAAAAAAGAGCTCTGAAGATGTTTAGCAGTTGTAGTTTGGGAAACAGCAACTAGACTTTTCATTATGTAACTACATTCTTTTTAAAATAAGCGAAGAATCATGAGATTATAAATTTTCAGGGATGTACACAGTGACAAAGTATACATCAAAGGAATGCCCGCGTACATACATGTGTGCTTACTATGAAAAGGATCTAGAAAGTCGTGGTGAATTTTGATAGTCTAGTAAATATTACCAAAATTAAGTTAAAGAATAATGTGGGTGTGCATAAGATATCCTTTCCCATGAAGTTCTATTGGCCCCGTTAAACATAATTTTACAAAATTCAGGGAAGAAGTCCTTTTGACTTGAAGCTTAAATATTCAAAACCATTTTCTAAAGAAAAAAATGCTGCTGAAAAACTCTTCAAAATGACAAGGGGGTGTACTAGGCATACTACAACACTTCTAGTTGAGTCTACTGAGCAAGGAACACAGGAAAAGTAATGGTAGCAAGAACATGAAATACATTTTGCAAGCCAAAATGCAATGCTATCAACTGCAAGATGATTTACCACGTAATTGCCATTCCTACACATCTTACTCCAGTTTTCCTAGTTATGGTTGCAGGCCAAGAAACCAATCCTAAGTATCAACACTAGCAAACTGAGGGCTGTGAAAGTTTCCAGTAATGGACTAATGTGCAAGGCATTTCTTAGCACATGGTGGGTTTTTTTTCTTTAAACTATCTGCATGTATTAAAAATTAGCATTCTGTGGAATAGCACAGAAACAGCTAAAGACAACACATGGATATTGCGGCAAAAGAATCTTAAATATGTGCTCTTTCAAGGGGATTACCACTACATTGAGAAACTTGTGGGTTTCAATTCTTACTGATGCAGTTTTTCCAAAAAAATAATGGAAAAGAGACAACCATTTGTCAATGTGTGTAATATTACATTTAAATGGGCTACAAGACCAGGTTAAAGCGGCTTTCTCTGCACACATCTATTATTTTCCTAAAATGAATTCCTATGGAAGAATGATGCCAAGACAATACCAGAGGATAGCATGAAACTACCCTAAATCCCAGTGTTAAGTCCCCCACATTGGATGAGAATATTCTGCCAAGTTCATGTTTGTCACGGTTACTGTTTACATTGAAGAGCTTTAGATAACTTTAATTAAATACTGTAATACAGAAAGATATTAGTGCCATGATGCATTCATATTAACTAAGGAATTAACTCTGCCCTGGTACCATGTGGAATTAGCTGCTTTTGCTGCCATAACTGCTGCTCAGTATTTAATATTCTGTACATATGTTTCTATTGTAAGCACCATGTGAATCACTAAATGAAAACAAAGATTTCTGCCAAATTTATCCTGTTCAAACAGTGGAATAGCAGTCCATCCTACAGCCCACACTTCACGGCTAGTTTGACACACAAAAGCCATCACAAGCCTGATAGATCACATAATTTTTAAAAGAAAAAGTTACAAAGTAAATTAAATGTCACAGAGGTAAGGCTATTGATTGAAATTTAGTACAAATGATAGACTGCAAGTTGTAACTACAGCTGCCTGTGAAGAGGCAATACTGCCTTTCCATGTAGATGCACTCTTTTCATTCTCATTTACTTTAGTTTTATGCTATGTGTGACACAAACTTAGTTTTCTCCCGCTTGTCCCCAGGCCTTACTGCATTAGGTAATACCAAGCCATAATATAACACCCATAAGTCCTTGCAGTGTTCAGGCCATTTCAGTGTCTGGAACTAGTATCTGAGATTACTAATAATTAAAAAATAAATCCAATCACCAGGTTCAAGTCATAATTTGCCTTTTAAAGAGTGATGGATTTTTAAGCGCAAGAAATTTTTTTTCATAGCTAAACATGTGCCTATAGAAAATAAAAGCCAAACAACCTTCCCCTCCTCCAAAATAATCACACCAGCCTGCACTGTATGTTTATTAGTAGAGTACACTGTCAGAAATTTTTTAAGGTACACTATTATAAAACATTGAAGTGGCTTTAAAATACACTAATTTAAAAAAAAAAATCTCAAAATACTAAGTTTTAGATTTCCTTTAACATACAGACAGTTTCTCCATAAAATAGTATCTATTACAATATTTACGACCTATGTTTCCATAAAGTTTTTTCATAATGTCTAAGATTACATAGCTATTAAACACAACTTTCCATTCAGCATCATTCTCTAGTCTGGCATTGCAGGCAGGTAAGTTATCCAGTGTTTATAAAAAGCAACTATACCAAGATGTTTAAAAAAAAAGAAAAAAAAATCTTTTTCTAGGTCTGATGAAGAAGAAAACCAGGCAGAGCCCTAATAAATGCTCTCCAGAATCAGTCCTGACACGGCCAGAGGACAGACTTAGGAATGGGAGCCGCAGGGCAGACAGTGAAGTATAGACACTCAGTGGTATGTAGGGCACAAAGCTATCCTGCCAGGAGTTACACAATATGGGACACACCGTATGAACAGTGACATAGCAAGAAAGAAGAGAGTGTTTGATCTGGTCCTGTAAATCTAAGTAGAATTTGTGTCTCAGTATCAGATTATGTCACACATTTCTTAGTACTGCTAGCACGGCTTTGATGTCATTGCTGAACATAAGTGTTAAATGATAAATCTCTCAGTTGTTAAGAACTGAAGATGTAGTTTACATTCAGGTTTTTCTTTATCCCCACCCCCACAAGATTGAAAAAAAAAAAAAAGGTAAGTTTTAGTCTTAGTCAAGAGCAATACTGATCTGACAGACTAGCAGCTCCAGGCACTTGTCCCAGAATTAACTCCGCCACCCTGCAGGGAAATGGAGCTGCAAATACTTCATATTCATGAGGAGGAGACACTCCTCCTCTAGAAGAACTCTTATATGTATCTGCTGTCACACTAGTACCATGACAGTGACAAGGAGCTGTATCTTTAAAAGGAAAATATTTAGGAAACCTTGAGTGACTTAACCCAAATACCACTAAGTACTAACACCATATCATTTTGCATTACATACTTTGATAGAAAAAACTGATTATTTGTAAAAAGTTCTTTGTAATTAGAAGTTACAGTTATTTTTAGTCTTGCCAAGTGTTATGACTCCCCGTTCTGCAAATGCATCACTGCAGAGGATAATGTAGAGACAGACCTCAGGTACGATAACCACAACTTGATTTTTGTCTCCAAAAAGTCAGTCCTCAAGCTGAGGTAAACAAATGCCATAAATCAAAGCTACTGATGCACATATAACCCAAATAGCTTCTTTGTATTACCAGCTGTCAAGCATGGCCCAATGGGCAACTACTGTACCTGCCTTCCTATGTGTCTTCCATTTAAAAAAAGCTTCATTTAACCTGATAGATTGTGTTATCTTTTTGAAGGGTTAATTTAAAAAGTACACTTCCCTTGTTAGCATCTTTTCCAAGTAATTTAGCTCAATGTTATAAACATTTTATTTTTCTCACTACAAAAGGAATTACCAGAGCTAAAATAATCTCCATTGAAGATGAACATATGTATCCAGTAGCATAATAGTCTCCTCAAAATGGTTATGTTTTACTTCTTCCAAATGTATTTTTAAAATAAATAAAGGGTCTGCATTCTTGAGTCATAAACAGCTACATGGAAGAAGCAGCGACTTCTGTAAATGAATACCAATGTTACAGCTGTGTATTTGCTAGGAAACATCTCAGAAAAGGAGCATTCCTCCCAGTAGATCAGCGGCATCTTCTTTTCCAACCTAGTCCTTTACCAGACACCCTCACAGACCTTCATGCAAGACAAGAGAGTGTGTACACAGAGGAAAAAGATGGTACATAATATTTATGGAACACCTCTCCTCCCACACCCAGGTTTGTTGGGTTTATTATTGGCAAACTTCTAAGCACTTTCTGTGAGAAAACTGGGTGTTTCATATGAAGAAATAGATTTTTAAAAAAACCCACCTTTGTTATATACAAAACATGTCAAAGAAAAAAAATGCTAAGGGAAAGAAATGAATTTTTAAACACTTGCTAGTGTTTTATCCAGGTTCAATTGCTAGTCCTTACTGTCTGGGAACTAATCAGCTCTTGGCAATGTCATTAGGACACATTGGAATTTACGCTTTTTCAGGGTTATAATGCCGGCATTAAGCATTGCTAGGTTAATTCATACTTACACATCTTAACTCAAAGTGGGGTTATTTAGGAATAAAGACAACAAGGTCTAGATTTGACATCTAAGCAGCTAGCAAGTAAGAGAGTTATCTGAAATGTTTGGCATTTTGAGATACAATGAGTTTTCAAGTCTTCCAGAAGTATAGGTTGGGTTTTTTTTACCTGGTAGCTAAGCCCATATGACAGGGGTGGGGCAGTTCAAACAGAAATAAAATATGTAATTCATTACTGTTGCTTCCTTCCCTCTATCCTTTCAGTCATTTAATTCTGTGCATCTGTGCCACCTTTAAATTTTGTGGGAAATAAATGAATAAAAAGTTATAAATTACAGAGCCATTAAAAATAGGGGGTGAGAGGGGGCATAATGGCACTAAGCTTGTCTTTCCTTGCTGCACAAGGAAGCAAGCCAACAAGATTTGCTTATGCCGTTAGCAGATTTTCCTGCACTTGTGACCTGGCTCTGTGCCATTCTGTCCTGGGGATGATAAAAGGATCTGACCTGAGCAAAGATGCTTCTCCCTGAAGAGCAGCACAAAAATCACTTCTTTTAAGCACCTGTCAGCATAGAAAGGGGCAGTCACCAGCTGGGTACTGTGATGTACAAGTACACAATGTTCACATTCACAAGCTACATCTAGAAGCTCAGTTCTACAGTTAACAGATTGCCTGCCTGAGAAATTAAGACACTCACGTTCATTGAGGCTGGCAGTTTTCTTAGGCTCCAAAGGACATTTAGAAGTCATACAAGTATGTTTATTACTCACAGGGAGCAACATATAGCAGTCTCTTGCATGTACACCACTGATCTACTAGAAAGTAATATTCACAAAGCCAAAAATGCACAGCTATAACTTGCACAGCAAAGCAATTTCAAGCAAGGTCTGTGATCTGACTAGTGCATTAGGTGACAGGGTATAATTTCATTTTTGTAATTACAATAAGAAGAGACCAAAATTGCTCTGTCACATGCACACTCTTCGTGTGTGACCAGTAAAGCCAGTAGTGATCTAGTCACAGGGACAAATTTTTACTATCAAACTGAAAGCTGAATTAAGCAACACTGATATTACAAAACAGCTCAAAATAAAATTATTGATAAAACACAGATTTTAATACGAGTGATACAAAATACATCATGAACAGAAGTAGAGAACTTTTAGATATAGTAAAAATTTCTGGTTAGTCCAATTTTTAACTAATAGTTTATATTATCTAATAGATAAAAACTACTTTAATAATACAGTTAAAATACTTATAGGTATTTATCCCTTTCCCTGGTGCAAGCTCACTCTACTATTAACCATTAATATCACCAGTTTTCTTCAAATGAGACAGGGAATGGCAGGTTTGTAAGTTACCACTGTCCTGGAGTCCTTACCAGGAGGGGTTGGATATAGGTGATGGGCCATCCTCCCTCCTCAGAGTCGGGACTTTTCAGGGCTATTTGTTTATTTATTTGTTTTTACCCTAATCTGGTTCCTTCTCCTTGCTTTCCAAGTAAAGTTTGAAGGTTGCTCAGCAGTCTCCAAACACAGTTAATGCAAAGGACCATAATTTTTCATGCAGTGACTACCAGAAGTCGTCAGACCCTCACTGTCCTTGGGATTCACAAGAATTTTGAATCACTGTTAAGGAACAGGAGCTCCATGCATTTCAGAGCCCCAAGCAAGATGATGCTTTACCTTTACCTGCTTCATCAACCAAGCTGTGTGGGGTTCCCACAGCTCAAGGCAAGGGAATCCCACAGAGCTTTTAACCTTACAGATTAAAATGGATAGGTACACTCTGCACACAAATTTGACTTTCAGAAAGGCTTCTGTCAGTTCTAATTAAAAGAAGTAGTTGTATAAGAATACTGCTGGGACTGATTTGGGCCATAAGATGATGTGAGTCTCAGTTTATGCTGTATTCAGAAAATAAACCCCACAGTTGTTCAATGACTCTTCAGGTACTTATGTACTGATTGAGTAGCAAGACTTTTCCTGAATAAAGGCTTAGGAAAACACGTCTCTTCTGATACACAAGCGTCTAAAACCTGTTGCATCTCTAACAAAAGCAGTGGCATGGAACCTGGAAGAATCACAGCACAAGAAAACAACCTTTGTGGGTTGCAGCTTTGTAACATTCTCCTGCTGCTGTGATGAACTTTCCTTACCAGTGACTATAAAACTCAAACAAACATTATAAGGAAGTCTGGCCCATTTCCTTTATGAAACAGCTTTCTTGAAAGATATCTGAATCTAATTCAAACTCTTAACTTTCCCCAAGAGTCAAAATTGGAGAATGATACATATTCCCTTGTTATCTGTATTCCAAAAATTAGAAATACTACATGACCATAAAAAAAACCTAAATAAAATGCAACCAATAAACCCAGCAGGATGCTTTTATGTATTTTTATTGTCTCCTGAGTTGTGTCCTTCATGGGAAAAAGAAGCATGAAAGACTCAATCTCCTAACCTTTAGTCCAAGCTTTGACACATCATCCTCTGTGAGACTTGGACACATAACTGAGTACTCTGTCTCTCATTTGTTTACATTTTCACATTAGGAACTTATTTAATTGGATCTTTCAGAGATGGATTAGCTGTTTCAATAAGCAAAACATAAATCAAGGATGGGAGGATATGGATTCAAAAACAGCCTGCGTAGTTAGACATACCTCCCATTGAATAAAGTCTCTACTGCCTCTCTCCCAATACTCTGGCACCACATAAAGCCTCTGATCACAACTGTGCATGCATTATCCTTCCTTCCATCCAAGAACTTGTATTGCTTCATTTTGGTAAGCCACTCTGCAATGGTTTAAGTATCAGTTGGCACCAATTTTCTGTCCTTTTACTGTCCCCTTTTTTTTTGAGAGCTGCACGCTGCAATTTGAACATATAGCCCTCCAAGAGAGACTCATCACCATCTCTCTTCAGCTCTATCTCTTGCTGATTGGATTTTATTGCATTTGTTGCAATTGACTTTTCACAACCTCCTACAGCTTTTGATTGCATCTTTTACACAACACAACATTTTTGGGGGTTGAAATTTGTGGTCCGTATATTGGAGTTTTTTAACAAAAACCCTAAGTACCAGCATTATCCTTCTCTCTGTATTTGTTTGAATAAGGTAATGGCATTTATCTGAAAACAGATGTTAAAGATTTCTTATATCAATCAGACTTCTCAGTGCCTTCTCATAGTCTCTTAATTCTCTCCAAAAATGCAGTTCTTCCTAAGACTACTCAACTACCTGGGAAGCATCTCCCCACTTTACCTGTTTTGCTGTTAGGGTGCTCACTAGCATAGATCTTTGATCTTTATACAACTGCATTTTTGCATATAAATAATTTCTAGTTCTTTCTGCATTTCATATGCTTTTAGTCTTGAATAGATACTGCAGCAAAACATTCCTAACATTAATACAACTATCCGACTGTTTTGCTCCAAATTCTCCACGAATTTAAATAATCATATCTGGCATCATCTTACTTATCCTTGACTGTATTTATCATGTTCCTTAACATAAGACACATAGTTGATGGCAATGCTTGGTGCACACTGACTTTCAAATTATTTTCCTATGTCATCATTCCAATTGTCACACCTTTATGCTTATTTTCAATTAGTTTTTTTTCCTAGGGTTCTTTATTCTCTCGTTACAAATCTCTCTTTCAAGGACATATACCATGTATGATCAATAAAGGACACTCATCTCCTGCCAATGTGATTGACAGTAATCCCATCCATATATACTTTGAATGCTCATAAGAGGAGAAATAGCAATCCTTTTTTAAAAAAAATATTTTCTTTGCTTAATGGCATGATTACCATAACACTTGTTTCATCTTTACAACTTATAGCTCTGTTTTGCAGACATCCATTTTCTGGGCCAGAGCTGCTGTCACCAGAACCATTTTTAGGGCACACACCTGAAGACCTGTCATAAGACTTCTCAATTTCATTAAAGAACACATCTGTTACTTCATTCCCCAAACCTTCAGTGGTTGACTGCATGCTGATGACTTTCATCCCTAGGTAACAACTGTATCTAATCACTATCACTAGTAGTTATAGAGACTAAAATGCTTGTTGCTATTTGTTTCAGTCCTTCCTCTTTAAAAACAGAATTCTAATCACTAAAAATAAGTGTCTCAAAGTTCCCTACACAAAACATTTATATGCTTCTATTAGTGTATCCCTTGGGGTGGCACCAGGTTTATAAACTCAAGTGTCCAACATTGTTATTTTTCAGCTCATTTTCAGAAGAAATACTGCTTGTACTTATTATAGTCTCTGTTTTAAGGAAAAGAAGGTTGCAGTTGTTTTGTTTGGGGTTTTTTACTATTTAAGGGATTAACCTTATTCTCAAGATTCCACTTGGAAAGGTGAAGTAAAATGATTACAATAAACAAACACTTTTTTTTAACCTGGTATCTTTTCCCCATGTTGAAAACAAATTGCGAGTCCCCCTACTATTAAATCACCCTCTACTTTAATGCCAGAGCACTGTAGTTTGTTTTCCACACAAATTAATCTGCCACAAAAAAGTTAAAGATTAATTATCTTTTCCTAACCTTCTAGAAGAGCACTATATAAGATCTTATACCTAAAAGAATAAATATTAAAAGGCATTAAAATTATAAAAGAAACAAGATTCTTCCAAAGGGCACACCTGTAAATATCCATTACAATAGTACTCTAATTACTTAATTTACAATGATAATACCCTAGTTCATCATCAATAACATTCATAATTTAAGAGAAGTTGCAGACAAAATAATCATTAATATCACATCTGTAAGTAAGATCTGTAAGTAAGTCTGACTGAGATTAATTCCTTCTCCTTTGCTACATTTTAAGTCTATGGTATGAATTCAATAATGTATGGATGTATCTGCTGGCCAGAACTGTGCTATTTTTAATATTTCCCTGGATGCTCAGTGAGGAAGTGCTTCGATATAAAAGGCTAAAGCAACGACAGCTACTGAGAATTCAGAGTGGAAACCCTCTGAAAAATATGAAGTACTCAAAATAAAATGTGCATTACTGCTGGATGAATTAATCCAAATAAATGTCAAGAGCTTGCAGAATGCTAGCACTGTTCTTCAAGAGTAGCTTTTACCAACACCAGTGGTCATCAAGGGAACACCTAATCATTTTCGAAAACATTCTTGTTTCACCTTGTGTCCTGTCCTGCTATTGTTTAGTGGCTAGAGAGAAGGAATAATAAGAGAGTATTCAGGCATAAAAATTCTTCTTGTCTTACAAAATTCTAATTTTATGGTTATAAGGAGAAACATTTTAATTAGACTTTAGCAACAGGAATGAGCTGGCTCCTGGTGATGCCTGCCAGCACTCAGCAACACTGGCCAAGTCTGTGGAGCCTCCCAGGGTAAGGAAAAAGCTGCACATCAGGCAGTTCTTTTTGCCAAGCATCTTCTGATGTTTGCAGCATTGCAAATATGCAAGACAGTTCTGGAATACCACATCCTTCATGGATTGGTTTCATCCTTCCAGAAGTTCAGCTGCAGGAGCCAGGTTTGGAGGTATTTTGTATCTAATCCCCTGAACTCAGGGGATGAAACTCAAGAATGATTTCCTGATTCTCAAGGGATCAAATTATTTTTAATGGCAAGCTTTCATAGATAATAAGTAAAGGTTTATTTCATCCTACACACAGAGAAATAACATATGGCAAATAACACATTATGCAAGTACCACTGAAGATCTATTGCACATATTTTAAATGGCAGGTAAGTGATACAGAAACCTTATAACACTGCACTACAAATGTAACCTTTAATGTTAATGATTTAAGCTCATATTCACACATGGTTTAATTTCCAAGAATAATTAGGCAATTGATATCTCCATCTGGCTCAAAATTCTTGTTGATGCTTTTGTAATCAAACATTCTCATCAGCCATCAAACTGCATGAGATTTTTAAAAATTAAAACCTTTCCAGAGTTACTTACCGGTTGTGTTAGCAGACCGGTGGTTTATGTCCAGGTTGACACTTGGTACCTGAAGGAGGCTATGACTGCTCCTGCTATCTCGCTGTCAGTCACATTGAACAAAGAATCCCAACTAAATTGGGACATGCCAAAGTTCAAGTCATTCCACAGAAAGAGCCATGCTTTTTTCCAGTTTCTTTGGACTTCTTCGTATAAGCAATTTGGGAACCCAGAGATCCAATATTGCAACCCCAATAGCCAAGTTACTAACTAAGCCACTGTATGCCTGCCTCATGGCTTGGCTTTGTCAGAGATTTCTTTAAAGGTCTTTGATCAGCCTCATTACAGAATAAAGAAAAACTTAAGGATTTTTTTAGGCTGAGAAAGCAGCTACAGCATTCAGAAATAGCACTGTCCTGTACAGCAGGAAAATATAAGTGAAGAAACCATGTATCAGCTTGGCCAGGAGAAAATAATAAGATTAAAGGAAAAGACTGCAACTTCATACTAGAAACCATATATAGCAATTATAGTTCTAGATGCTAACTTACCAGGATGATTACTGTTTAGTTTTATCTGACACTGATGTTTAGTTAGCAGCAGAAAACCAACCATGAGCCTGAAAACAGTGTTTCCTTTGTCACCAGCCCTGGCACAGACCCCCATGGATGCAAGTCCTCTGAAGCACACAGATGTTCTGCAACTCAGAGACTTTCCCCCTCACCAGGCCACAGCCTGTGAGAGAATCCACCCCCTCCGACTCATGGAAACAACTCAGTTCTCTGGGGCACCCTGGTACTCTGAATTAGCTAGGGTCAGGGCAGCTCACCTCCTCCTCACTCTCAGATGCTTCTTCCCTTTAAATCAAAAGGTTCAGTTCCAACTTCTTACTAACCAGCACACACCATAGCTTCTATCACTCCAGACATCACTTGGATTTTAGCATCATTATTCAAACTCTTACAAACACAGCTTCTCTGAGACCTGGCCTAAATTCCTCACATAAAAGAGAGGTCTCAGATGCAGAATGGAATAAAATGAGAAACATTTTAAAACAGTGTCATCCTTCCCTCCATAAACGAATGCTCCTAATCAAACTAATTTCCAGTCCTGTAAGCAATTCAGCAAATACATTAATTAATGAGTTATGATGTCAGGCTGATCACTAAATCACTTTTCACTGAAGTGGAACTCACTGTATTGTCTCCGCCACTCTCAAAAATATATACGCATACCTATCTCTCAATAAAAGTAGAGGAGTAGAAAGCTTGAACAACTGGTAAAAATCTCAGAACTTTTACAGAAATTAGTTTATGAGAGAAATTGAATATGGTACACCCTCTCTCCCCCCAAAAAAACCACCCCCACCACCAACAAAAAAACCCCCTGAAATACTTATATAACATTTCCTTTCCAGCAGAGGATATTTTTATATGTCTTATATACACTGTCACAGCTCTGGTTGCATGAGAGGCTGTTTATTGTACCTGAAATCATCTCCATTACTTGGGTTGCATGGCAATAAAATAACAAAATCCCTGTCCTGCTAAATTGTGGCAGTCTGTACAGCATTTTGCTTTCAGCATGTCAGTTTAAGATTTCTTTTTCCCTCAATTATGTCTACTTAGAATAGTTCCTGTCTGGTTTTATGTAATTAGAGAAAAAAAGTTTAAAATAACACTGCTATAGAGATCTTGATTTTGAAAAAATATCCAAGTAACTGTAAGTTAAAGATGCAAATTAGTGGCATGAAGGGTAAAATGAATGGATGAAATACTTTGTATCAACAGACAGTTGTGGCACTATGACAGTAAGAGAAAAGGAAAACATCAATGCTTTCAATTATGGGGGAAACAGTTATTGTTCACTATACTAACATTCTGATATAGCAAACCCTTTAAATAATCACAAAAATATCAATATATAGCAGAGGATTTTGTTTTGTGATGCAAATAAATTATTAATCCTAATGTCAATAACAGAATTTTAATCCTGTTAAAGAAGGCTCTTGTTTCTCAAGTATGGTTACAAATTCATAGCAAAGATTAATCTATTCCATTTGACAGTAAAGATTTCTGAAGCTTTAACTAAATCCATTTTGGAAGAAGACAGAGAAAAGCAGACCCTACGGGATACACATTTGTTTCAGTGTTCTTCGGTTGTCTAGCTTTTTAATTTTTATTATTAATACTTTGTGTATTACTGCCCCAATTCTGATTAAGATGTCTCAATTCCATAAAACTACTAAAGTTTTGAGGTTTAATTTTGTTTTGTGGTTTTTTTTCCTCCTGCATTCACAATCAAACTTTAGATAATATGAAGCGTGCCTGAAGCGTGACCCAAAAAAATCCCAGTAATTTAGACTACCATGTTAATCTAGCTGTGATTAGCTGCATTTACACAGACATTAAAGCAAGTAGACAAGGAGTCCAGCTGAGCCATATAAAAAGACTGTAAGAGTATATTTAAAAATGGCCAATAAGTTAAAAATAAAGCTCTACAAATTACAGCCTTTCATATTTAAAGACTGCAGCAAGAATGGGGAAAAGGATATTTTTATAATTGAATAATATTTTGGGAACTATTTTCTCAAAACTATTTTTCAACTGAATTTATATATTACTTCATTGATGCTTTAGAATTTTCTGTGTGAGTGAAACCACAATTTTTTTCCTGTTTTGGAAATTAATTCAGCTGAGTTTAACAATATCAAAGTATTCCAATTTTCATTTCCCATTCAAAGTTATTTACTGCTTACCATAGACCTTCTGAAATTGTATTTTCATAAATAAAAACACCAATCACACAGACTTTAAGCTTTCTATTACCCAGTTGTTCAAACTTCAGGTATGTTTTAACTCATGTGGTAGATTAACAGTAGATTATGCAAAGAGATTGGTTTGATTCAGTTCTATAACTGTTTCAAATATGGGGTGGGGAGGGGAATTAGTCACCCATACAAAATGAGATATTGTAAAACTAGATTATTTAACTGTGATCACATATCATATGATTTAATTTAAGACATAATCTTTTCCTGAAAGTTATGTCTTTGTCTGCTACACTGAGCATACTATTTGCAAGTATAAAGCAAATAATATTTCTTACATTTCAGATCTTTAAGGACAGTGCCTAAGCTCTTGTTTAGAGGTAGTAGTTGTAGACTTCTAGCTCTCCATACAACAGCAGCCTGCATTAATATTCTGCTAATGCCATAAACCTCTCCACAGCACAGAGTGTTCGCATTCTGACTCCAAATGATGTAGCTGACCCTCACCCAGGGATCCATTCATTGTAACACAAGAAATATTTATCTCTTAATACCAAGAAAGAAATCTTCCGTTGTAATTGAGCAAGTGGTCTCATCCATCCATCCAGGTGAATGAATGAAAATTTCAGATCAAAACCATGCCTAGATTGGCTTTCTGAAGCTCAGATCCAAATCAATATTTTCCAATTTCCCACTACAAAGACTCAGGTACTGTCATTTTGGTAACCATCACAGGGAATGTTATTGTTTGTGGATTTTATCACTTTGAAAAGATTCCTGGACAAAGACCAAAACCACTCACCCACACTCCCAAAAAATCAGTGCTATGTATAGGTAGGCATATTATTTACAGGTCAGCCAATACCACATACAAGCTATCTTTATCCAAAGACATAATAAACACAGGCAAGATACAATTATATTTTTCAATGTAAATTTACCCACTCTTGAAAATTAATCTATCTCTCTGGGGTTTTTTTCTTAAAAACAAGTAATGTAAACATGAAATTTGTTCAGTAGCTAATCCAATAAAGTTTACTTTTTAAGTGTCTAAGGCTCCTTGCATTCTGAAATCTTTTAATTAACAGTGAGCAAGGGCTTTTTTTACTGTTCTGGATTACAGCCTCTAGCATGTCTCTGCGCTGCCTTTGTCAATAGAAAGGAAGAAAAAGTTGATGCCCTTTATTTTGGTGTTATGCCTTTCCCTTCTCAGGAATTAAAGTCCTTTATAGTCAGCTTGCACTCATTTTGAGAAGCATTACAAGTTGACACTAGGTGGGAATATTTTGTAGATAAGTTCATTACCATTTATCCGTGTGAAATTCAAGTTGTTAAGCTTTGTTCCTCCTTTTTGTGTGATATGGAGGGTGAAATATGTTTTCCCTCCCTCTAATCCTCCTCATTCTGTAATCTTTTCCTATTTGAAATTGAGAGGGATTGAGAAGTGTCTACTTTTAATTAGATATGCATTTGCTGATTTCTCGGGTCTTGCACTCTAGCTTCATAGCCTTGATAAACTGAGGTGATACCTAAAGACCACAAACAAGTAACTACTGAGTGATAGCATGACAGTTTATATGCAGTTTAGTAGTTACTCAGTAGTGAAATAGTTCCAATACTGACACATTAATTATGGACAGCATTGTTTAAAATATTTTCTCAAACCATTTTATTTTAAGTTTCTCTTCTCACTCTTCTACAAAACACATGGCTTCCTAGCTTGCATAACGGGTTCTTGCACTGTTTATACCAATGTTTTACATTCATGAAAGACAGTGAGTCAAGCTTTGAAATAGTATAAATCAGACTCAATTTAGAACATAGTTAGAACCTAAATCCAAATTAGAAAAATCTATACTGGCAAAGTGCTATGCACAGTAAAATCTCTTTCTAGCCTTTGTAGGGCCATGGGTATCATCACACAGAATAAAAGCCAAACCATCCAAACAGAAATCTACATGAAGCCCTTTCTCCTCAGTGAAGTTCAGACAATTTCCAGAAACTAGAAACTTCCTGATCAACTTGATCAGGAAAATTTAAGTAAATAAAAGTAAGGCTGTGGGGATTTTCGGTTTTTATTTTTGGCTTTTTTACTAAATTTAGGATAAACAGGGACCTGGATACTAAATCATGAGATGTCAAATATGAAAAAGAAAAATTACAAGCAAGAATCAGATCTTTTCCCGTGGGAATAAACAAAACTAATAGTTGGATGGTTAGAGTTTCATATATCTGAAGCTACCAGGTACTTGTTGTGCTGCTCATAAGATGCTTTTATCAGTAAGGCATAACATGCAATCAGATTTTCAAGGGAGCAGTAGGGAAAACTCCAAGTGGCCACAAAGCAAACATTGATGCAAGAGAAGTACACGACACAATTTTAAAGCCAGATGTAACATTCTTGACATTTCCTCTGCAACTGTCAAAGGCTCAGTGGCTTTTAGTACTGGTTTCAGTTGCCTCAGAGGAGAACAGCAGTCAAGCTATGGAGATTGTGATAAGACATCTTTTATCACACAACTAAATAATATATGGCTAATTAAAAAAACCACAAACAACAACAGCATGGTAATGATGAGATGGTAATTTTAACCAACAACCAGAACATAGGAAAAAACATGTTAGCTGGAATGGCCCTTTAATAATCCAGTATTAAATGTGAAGAGAGATATTCTCTGAACAAAGTAAAACCATCCTCCAGATAAAAGCCACATTTGAAGCCAAAAAAACCTTTAGTACAGTAGTAAGACAACTCTAGTACTACAGTCTTGAAATAAGATTTAAAATTAGATAGATTGTAGATACCAGTAGTTATCTTTCCTGAACAACTTGAGCCCTCCATCAATCCAACCCTATCTGAAGTCTCAAATGAACTGGTAGCTAGAATCCAAAACTGTCAGCTCCACCACCATTGTCCCCATAGCTGCAACTACCATGAGCATTTCACTCAAATGTCACAAAGGTAGAAGTAACAATCAATGACCAAGTCAGTAATCTTTAATGTCAAGGCGAAAAAACCCCAACCCACCAAACAAACAAAACCTAAAACACACTGGAACACCAAGCTTTCAGAATGTACCCCAGTTATATTTCCATCTGGGGAGAGAATTATGTGCAGACCTCAGTAACAGTTCCCACAGTACAGATATTTGGTTTCATGGACCAGAAGGGAAATAGCACACTCCATGTATACAGCTGGGAAAACCAAGCATCTGAACTTTAGATGGAGATTTAGTATTCAATGTGATTCAAAATAGCACACTGATCATCAGAGCTAGCAATTCCTTGGAATTAACATGGAATAGCAACTTTTTGAAGACTCACAAAACCATATAAAAAGGTAATGAACAGGATTAGTTTGAAAGTTCTATAGATAGCTGTATAAAAACTAGAAAAACACTGTAAAATTGAGTGTGGAAGGCACAATGTAATTCTGCAATGTCAGATTTGATTAACCTCAACACATAAGAGGAAGAGGAAATTATATTCTGCTTCTACATACAATGAAAAATTGCATAATAATAAAAGGCCACAATTATGTTTCCTAATGGCAATCATCTCACAGAGCAGCCATCTGAGTCCATATAACAAATTCTATGTATTCCTATCCCCCCACATTATAACCTTTTTTCTACAACCAGGCAGAGATCTCATGCATATTGCACATACATAAACACACAAACTTAATAAAGTATTCCAAGTAAATCAGAAATGACCTTGCTGTCATTTTAAAAATACTGGCAAATACAAAGCACATTTACATCCCCAGCCTTGACTATCAAGATTATCCTTATAATTCATTCCTCCTCTGGCAGGAAACATCTCCTGATATCCTTTCTTAAAGACAGGCTTTCTTATGCTAGTCCTTCTGTAAAGTCAAATTGATAGCTGTGCATTTAGAGTTTAATTGTTTAGAATACTTCTAAATTCATGGATGTTTTATGTCAGCAGCAGAAATCTATTATTTATTAGCACAAAGCAGACTATGTATAGAGCTGAAGGTTAAAGATGATCAGGACAAACAAGAAAACAAAAAAGACACCGATAATCAGGGAAAGAGACAACATGAATATTTATGAGAAAAATACTCTGTGAAAAGGTGATAATTTCCTTTGAT
Source organism: Laterallus jamaicensis coturniculus (assembly GCA_022605575.1). Classification (NCBI taxonomy): domain Eukaryota; kingdom Metazoa; phylum Chordata; class Aves; order Gruiformes; family Rallidae; genus Laterallus; species Laterallus jamaicensis. The sequence goes on along the minus strand of JAKCOX010000031.1, from coordinate 5,370,784 downwards.
TTAATTTAGTGAACAGGAGGCTTGGGGTTGGGGTGAGGGGTGGCAGCGGGAAATAATGTAATGGACATAAATTGTGAAGATTTGAAAAAGCTTGAAGTATGGTTTCTCATGAGAGCTTATTAAAGTTACAAGGGTGTTGTTTGGAAAGGAGTACTGTGACAGGAGTGCAAAAGTGACTCACACCAGAAGGAAAGTACATTAATTTTAACATATCATCAGATGAGTGAGAAATACCATACGCAAGTAAGAAAACACTGGAAGCCAATGTCCTAAGATGGTCTAAAGAAACTCAGAAGCACAATGAAGAAATTCCCATTTAATAAATACAAATATACTAATTTTGGAGAAAGTATAACTATTACAAAAAAAACCCCAACCCTAACCTTACAGAGGGTTAATTCAGGGAAATTAAAGCTTTGGGCAAGGTTCTTCAGAGGGTGAAATCCACTGTGCATAAATGATATGCCACACTTACAAAATAATACTACAAAGTAAAAGTTAATATAGTTGTCATATAATGATTGCTAGGAACACAAGGACAAGATGAGAAAATACTTGGTATATATACATAAACACAGAATTGTCAAAAACAACCTAGGAAGAGAGCTTTTCTTGCAGACCAGATTTAGTCTCTAATTCAATTTAAGATTTTGGTGTACTAGACACATACACAGTGAAAAAGATCACTTAAGACTCATACTGTCAAAAGAAACACAAGCTTGAGCCCTTATTATGTCTGCTTGAAAACAGTAATAAACCTGTAGTAAAATCATATTGGTCATTTCTCCTTCTACTTGGAGACTGGAAAAGCTACACAAAATACTGTCATTAGAAGTCTGCAAATGGACCTTCCTCCTCTTACAAGTGAATTAAATGCCCGTTCTCTCTCTTCTCCCAACTTGTTTCTTTCTCCATTTCAATGTTTATTCCAGGTATGAAAATAGAACGGTTGCTTTCAAGGAAGACAATATTTTATTTTTCTTAGTGAAAGAAAACTAGAAAATACTATAATTTTTTAAAAATTTTTTTTTTGCATTTTTATACTCTATCAGCTAGAACAACCACTGTAATATTTCAGTGCTTCTGAACTTGAAGTACCCATTCACTGAAGGAAAGTGTTACCTGAGACACTTCAGAACAAGCAAATATGAATTGAGACATTACTGAAAATATCATCCAGCAAACAATGGGGCACCAGCTGGGGACCTCTAGACAGTATGCTGGTCAAAGATTTAGCTACTATATTCAAGAAACCTTAGGAAGATTTCAAACCTGGAGCTGGGACTTTATATGTAAAGCAGAAGATAGAATCCAGTTCCCTTGCCCATGCATTTATTTATACTTGAGATCTATGATGAATACAAAGTAGCAAATGCTGATGTGAAACAAGGAAGCAAATGGGCACTTGCCCTTGTTTTGCCCTTTAACAAAAATTGAAAAGAAGATCAGTTTAATAGGGAAGTGACACTTTATTTAGCCTGCTTTTAGACACAACAGCATGCATTCAATCTCATTTTGTTTTCTTTAAATATAATTAATCTACTAGGGTTTAATAAAGCATATAAATTAATATCAATGACATTAATCTAACTCATTAATGAAGTTACTGTATAATAATTTTCTGAATAAAGCAGAAGTACATGAAAAAAATGTAAAATATCCAAGAGATTTGTCTTAAATCATTCCCTAACCAACTTCAGGGCGTGGAAGTAAATGAAAATCTACAATTCTCTCTACCATATATTTCTTACTATGAAAGGCATTTTAAAAGTGCCTTGAACTGCCTTCAGCAGGAAAGAGAAAGGGAAAAGGTGTTCATTTTGTGTGTTTGTATGTGCACGCAAAATTTGAGTGTATTTTATCTGCATTCAGTCAAGTTTCTTTACATACAGTAAGCTAAAAGAATAAAAAAATGCATGCAAAGTGTAAAATTATACAAGATAAAACCAAAAGCCAGCTGCAGGAGCAGGCACCAAGCTAAGAAAATTCTTAGAAGTGATTCCCTGGTTTTGGTTTTTTCTACTGGAGAGTAGATAATCATAGGGAAGAGAGGCAGGAGTTGGGGAATAGATTTTCACTAAAAGGGATAAAGATAACAAGGGGAATAATGAAGGAGAAAAAATAAAAATAGAATAAATTATATTAATATAATATAATGTGATAAAAGATGAAAAGTCAATGGAACAACTAAGGCAGCCCACTTGACCTATTTTAGTCCATTTAGTTCCATCAGACTCTTAGGAAAAAAAAAAAAACAAAACAGGAAAAGTGTGAGGAAGTAGGAAAGTGCTTTTGAGATTGGTCGTTCAAAGGTTTTTTGAAAGAACTGTTTTAGAGCAAAGCATTAAAATTTACTTTCCTTAATAGCTTTCCAGATCTGACTGCATTTTGAAATATTTGAGAGTTACTGAAGTACTATTTCCATTTTCTGGCAGTCCAAGAGTTACACAAGTTCTGTCTGGAGGTATTACACTTGGCACATGATAGAAAAATTGCTTTTCACAACCCCTTGTTGAGATTCCAGACAGTAGTATCTAGAAGATATGTAACTATGTTACTACTAGTACTACTTTTAAGAGCTTTTTTCAAATGAACAAGCCTCTGCCAGTTACCTTCCCCTGCTATCAGTCCTACAAGAGAGCTAGGCTCCATCTTATCACTGCATCCATGTGTCTTAATTAAAATTCACAAGACACTGATCTCATTTCTTCAAGGGCTATGTTTTTCTTGATAAATTTGGAAAACCACCAAACACAATTTAAATCAGAATGAATCTCTCAAAAGTATCTCATTTAGAAAACCAAAGAGGACTATGAAATATCAAAGGATATTTAATTGGGACACTTGGTTAGCAAGAAAAAAAAGGAATAGAAGAAGTATGTCATTTACCCTTTTAATCTTTTCATGTCACAAATCTACAAACTTACATGAATAAATATTGACTAAGTATCGACCAGATTATTTCTGGTTCAAATTTAATGGAGATCAATTTTATGACCTATACCTAAATAAATTAAATGATGAGGAGGAATTTCATGTATAAATGAAAATAATATTTCAAGTGTTTATCTAAATGTTTCTTCACATACTCCAGAATCTAGGCATTAAAAGAGCAATATTGATTAACATAAAACAAACAAACCCCACAAAAAACCCTAAACTCTTTCACCATGCTATATTTAACAACAACAACAACTGTGTTGGTTTGGTTTGGGGGGGGCATGAGGGGTTGATTTGCTTTTGTTGTATATTTTGTTGTTTTTTCAAACCTGGTCCTTGGCCACTATATGACACTTTTTCAAGACTACATTCTACTGGGGAAGTCAATTTAACTTGCAGTTATCTAATTCTAATCCTCATAAGAGAGATGAGCATTCATTTTAAAAAGTTCACAGGGATGCATGGTTTTGCATTGTGGGTTCTTTTCTTATAGACGGAGAAGAATGACAAATCCTAAAGTAACTCAAACCACCTTTAATTCAGCAGAGTCTGTTTCAAAACAAACAAACTGGTTTTACTTCTATGCCTCTGAGACAGGTAAAGAGCTACTCTTCTTCAGTGAAGTAACTTCTATGTTTAAATACTGTTGCAGCATATAAATGAATTATCCTTTTGTTCACAAAAAATAATCCTCACTTAAAAGTTTACTTTATACTAGATGATCTTGAAAGTTTCCTTCCAACCCAAACTCTTCTATGATTCTAAAAAGCCCAAACCTAATGTTTTTGAAAATTCCCTAACAACATTATTTTAAGATAAATATTTTTCATCATTTTTCTTGCTAAGTTAATAGAATCATTGTACATCACCAAAGCCAGAAGACCAAGTTCCCTATTTCAAAGTACAGTAATTAATGTTTTTTATTCAATAGATCTGTGTGTTGAAGCTATCAAGTCTCATCCACTATCTTCCATGTTTATTTATTCAGTCAGATGAATTTTCAATCTGTTTGATTCCAAGGGAATGCACAGAACAGAGTGCCTTCTTTTTCTGCTGTACTTTTCCAGCTGTGAAGATATTGGAAATTCGAAAAGGGTACATTAATATTACAGTTATTTGAAGGTTTGTTCCAGAAGCCCTATTATGCCAAAGTTCCAAATAAAAGTAATTCCTATTCATATGGTATTCTATGTGGTACCTCTGCTTTCCATTTATAGGGAGTCTAAATTCTCTGTAGCAACATGCAGCTAAAATTTGTGCCATCACACACACAAAACCCCTAAAGTAACAACAAGAAAACCCCACCAAAACTCCCAAATCAAGACTGAAATCTGTATTACATAATTCACTGTATACTAATTCACTGTCCCAGGGCTTTAATTAGAAATCTGGTATTCAATTTCCTACCTTCAATTGGTAGGAAGGCTTTCCAAGTCTCAAGACTACATTTACTCATAACTAGTGAATTAGGTCTCATGTCCTGAAGCCCAGTCACCAATTCAAGCACATAATATGCTCATTGCTTTTAGGTTTAAATAGCACTGCTGGACAAAACCGTATAAAGAAAATGTGGTGTATTTCTTCCCAAATTAAACATTTTCCCAAATTCTCAACACTCCCTACAATACCTACTGCTCTCTTTCTTTTCATGTCCTTCAGCTGAGAGCCACTGAACAGGGCAACATCAACATTTAATGCGATCAAGAAGCCTTCCAATTCACAATTTAGCACAGTTCATGCAGTGGCAAAAAACTTACACTTGTAAACATACTGTATCAAGCCACAAAGTCAGGTAGCTAATGAGTCTACATCAGTTTCACATTTGGATAGTTATCTCTGTACCCAGTAGGATAGAAGGCTTTGTTTTCCTCGGCAAAGCTCAAACTCTGCAGATGTGATTTTTTCATACAATTAATGATACACTTTTATAGCTATAGGTTCCACCTTAAAGATAAAGATGCCTTTCACACCTCTTACAAAAACATCATACATTTTTCATCTCTTCCCTGGCAAACCTTATAAACCATTAAATCAAGCCATGCAGTAACCCATGTTTAGTTATCTATCATTTTTTGCAAGTCAGCCACTTGATAAAGGGTACCTCACTAAAGTGAAGCATCAGTGTCTAGAGGTTAGTAGAGCGGGAATTTGGAACCACCCTCCTCAAATCCTTGCTCACTAACCAACATGTTGTCTTCTACAACTCATTTTTCTTTATTTCTCCTACTGTTCTTCTAATTACCTTTTTACACGTTCACTTGGCTGTTGTCTGCTAAGTTGCAGACCCAACAGACTGTAGCAACAAATCTCTGCTTCTCATCTAGAGAGGATAGAGCAGAGGAAGCTGCTCGCCCCACACGATGAAAAACTCATCCCACCATCCAGACAGCCTCTACCAGCATTGGAGAGGCAGGAAGAAGATGAAACAGAGAGATTTCTTGCACTTAACGTACTTGTATAGGGATGGGTTTTGATGTTGAAATATTTTAAGACTTTGGTCTGAATTTATTCTACCAGAGCAGGGTGTTACCCTTTCCACCTTCAAAGGTAAAAACAGTCCCTCAAAAATACTATCCAAGAATATCACACTTTCATTTTCCTTTTCAGAGAAGATCCTGAGTTCCTCCTTAGGAGCACACACAGCAGAACACATACCTAGACCCATACCAGGAAAAAAATTAGAAACATTCAGCCACCTTGACCTCAAGCTCCAAGTTCCTCTTGATCACCAATCTTCTGGCTGCAGCACAAGATACCAGAATGAGGTTTGCCTTTTTTTACAGACAGAAACTCTCACAATTCTTACTCTCCTAACTTTCTGCTCTATATCCCTGGAGGGATACATCCTCTCCAGGTGTGCTTGTTGGCAGTCATTTGCAGGGATGAAAGCCAGATGAGCACAGCGATTCTGATACCTCCACTGCCTTTGCAGGGGTGACAACTTTTCTTCCTTTGCACACTGTTAGTTGAAAATTGGCCGTAACATTAAAAAAAAAAAAAAAGCATAAATCATGCTAAGGACTACATCAAATGGGAGGAACATGGAAATCCAGAAACAAAGAGTTTGTATGTGTGGCCAGAAAGGGGAAAAGCTTGCTTCACATTTATTTCTCCATGCCTTCATTACCTATTTAGCTAGGAGCATTACGTGATTTCTCAGAGATTAAGCTCTCTTCAGCTCTGGCTGCTATTGCAGCCATAGCACTGAAAAGAAAACAAGAAATTTAAGTTTCATTTACTGGTTTTCCAAGTCTTTTGCGAACACACTTTAAACTATTAATTTCATTTTTCTGTATCTCCTACTAAGAAAGGAACAAAAGTATATCTGCTTGTCCCCTGTTCCTTTTGGAATACAGGCACGTATTATATTACATCAGTCAGTTAAAAAAATAGGAGGAAGGATGCCTCATCCTTCTGATCTAAATTAACTAATTTTCTTCCAATCTGAAGCTCTACAAAAGTCCACCACTAGTTTTCATATTTTTTAATGCAACTACATTGTGTTGAAGTGCATTTAGTTTAATTATTAGTTGCTGCTATTGCGTATTTGTATCTTTGTTGGAAGGCTGAATGAAAGAAGATTTCTCATCTTGCTTCTAAATGCAGCCAGTGTTTCAACTAGTTTAACAGACTCAACTGAAAAGGACAAGAGTGACCCAGTACTATTAGCTTTTTTTGTATTCCAGTGGTAGTTACATTTATAATGTCTACACTACTTATTTTTTTCCAAAAAATTTCATACGGTAAAGGGGAGAAAGGAATTGCTTCATATTTCATTAAAAAAAAATCACATTAAATCAAACTTGTCACATTTTAGTGAAGAAGAGTGATGTGATGCTCTATTCCCAACACATTTGCTAGTAAAATTACACATACTGTACCTAGAATGTAGTTGGCACATAGCATGCTGTGCTGGTAACAGCATGAGTTGTATTTGTAATTAATAATGGAAGTGCACGATGGTCAAGAATAATAGTCTGTTTTGCCTCATGGTGACAGAAAAAGCATATGGTACCTATCTATTGAAAAGCATGTCTCTCTTACTTGCTCATTCATTTACAAAACCAGAAAGATATTTTTTTAAATATTCTTAAATGTTCTGAGAAAAAAAATCAATACTTGAAGGTTGCTTCTGCAAGCCTGAAGCCATGCTATTCTATCTGTGTAAGCAGATGGATGTTAAGACCTCTTTTATAGCCCTTAGTGGAACCCAGTTAGTCAAGGACGAGTCAACACCTGGGGTATATTTCACTTTGCTTTAAAGTACCTAAGATAGAGAAGGAAAAGTCTATTCATCCTTTTAATATTTATAGCATGAGCAATCTTAGTCACTGATTTGTAAAATCAGAATAAAGATTTTTACATGACCAGATTAATTTTTGTCTGGATTTTGCACTTAGTCCAAAATTTGGAGAACCCTTCCAATTTAAGAGAAGACTAGGTTTGGAAAAGTGGCTTGTGAAGTGCACATATGATAAAAATGTGAAACCTGTTTTCATATAGGAGTGTGAAAATCCTAGGGTACAGGATTTTCTTTGTATGTACCTTTTTCTCAGGAGCAACAACTGAAATGTAATTAATTATTAAAATAGTGACAGATCTAGGTCACAAATGCAGAGCTAGTATAATTACCTAAGAGGGAAGGTGAAACTCACATCACCATGTATCAATTAAAATAAATTATTAAAGCTTTCCCTTGATGCACCACATTGTTTTAGGGCTTTCAGAACAACTTGCTGCTCTGTGGGGCAGCTTGGAGGAATGTCAAAACTCGGGACACTAACATAACAGCCCAGAAGATATCTCATAGAGTGGCTGTTCTATTGTCTAAAACCAGTGTAATTCAAAGGGGAAGAGAAAGAAGATGCAAATTTATTAACTTTTCTTTAGACATTGAGTACAACGAAGAATCAGAATATTCTGAATGACAGAACAGTAATTGGCTTAAAGATGTATTTTCAGTTATTGGAAAAGTTTACATCTACAAGGTCAAATTATATGTATTATCATTTAGAGACAAAATTCAAAGACCCTGACACTTCCATTTAATTGGCTTGGCTTGCAGAAGCATGTTAAGAAGGGAGAGCCATGCAGCTACAAGTGTGTTAGCCTTCTCTCAAGCCCTGGGAAGTATACAGAAATTAATCCTAGAAAGCATCTCTGAACACAAGAAGGATAAGGAGGTGATTTGGAATAGTCACCATGGATTTACAAAGGGATTTACTTGGGCATGGCAGAGAAAGTTTTCCATGCTTCTAGAGTTACTCAGAATTTTAAAAGAATATAATAAACTTTAAAGTTCACGCACACAGACCTGTGAGAACTTGCAGCACTGAATTATCAGACTCTATCAGCAACTTGCAGCCTCTGTTAGTGCACTTTTAAATAGTCAAATTTCAAATGCCAGACAAACTGATATTCCTAACAGCCAAAAGGGTGGCTGTAAAAGTCAAGTATATTTTCTCCCAGTTGTCCAAATGTTTGAAGTTTTGAAGTTGTCTAAAAGCATCACATAAGAAAACTAAGGCCATTTATTTTTGAAGAAAAATAAATTACTATCTGCAGAAACCCCAAATTAATGACATAAACTTTAACTAATAAAAATAAGAGCAAAATAACCACAGGACACCCACTTTGTTCAATCAATATTTTTCTACTGCAAACAGCATAACCAAAAGCTTTTCAGTTCAATGCAGAGTACTCCGTGAGAACTTGAGAAAAAAATGAAAATAATAGTGCTGATGCCTCCTATGTCCAATCATTTGACAGTTATTTTCTCTGTTAATGGTGAAAAACATTTCTTCCAGGCTTAGCAGGTACTACAGCATCCCCTCAATTCAGTGTAATAATACAGACCAAGGATACTACACACATTCATCAAAGTAAACACGGGTGACCTAAGTATGTAAGGCTGTCCACCTGCTGCAGACTTCCACCCTGCTGTGGCCAAGACAGCCACCTGACAGTAAATCTTTAGCACATTACTTATTCCCAGTATTGACAAGATGTTTCCTGCTGAGAGTAGCTGAATGTTTGTCCATTATTAGACTGTCCCTTATCATCACTACCGGATTTCCAAGTTCCTTACATGGGTAAAGGCAAACATTACAGACTGAGTGAAAGTGGAGACAAACTCTTTTTTTTTTTTTTTTCTTCTAGGGGAGCTTTCCAAAGATAAACACACTCACAGCAAAGGCAGAAATATTTTTATTCTCAAAGAAATAACAAGAAGAATTCAAGATGTTTTCTACCAGATTGCAAACGTTAAGTCATCAAAGCAACATATTTGGGCAGATCTGGGCAAAATTTTATTCTAACTTGTGAGATTTCTCCAGGAGCCCACCATGTCTTCACAGCACTTTTAGTTCCTCTGCTCAGTCTGAAAAAGACTGATGTCTCTTATGAGCCTCCAGAGGTTGTCTCAGATTTCTGGTATAACTTGCAGTTAAGGTTTCGGACACTGTCAGCACCAGTCTCACGGGACACTTTAAATTTAAACTAAAATATTTTTCTCCACATTGAATGGATTCTACATTTATCATCCTCTGGGTGACACTCAACAGTTCACAGAACTGCTTACAAAAGTCCCAGCTGAAAATCCAGTGGACAGGAAAGGCAAAACCCCTCACATCTGGGGAAAAGCGTAAATTAGCAAAAACTTCAAAAAAAGAGCAAGAGCAAAACTGTAATGTAGGATATTGTGCAGTTCGAAGATAACAGTTCAAAAGACATCAGGCATGAAATGCATTTATATAGAGTTAATTTGGTGCCTTTCTTCCTTTATGGTTTACATTGTTTGTAGTCCTTTTCGTACCAAATTTAGTTTACCTGTACTGATGCACACATTACAGGTTAAGTAAGTTGGAGAAGCTGGTGGCCTGTGGCTTGGACAGGTACACTCTCTGCTACGTCAAAAACAGCCTGTGTGGCTGGGCCCAGAGAGTGGTGGTGAATGGAATTAAATCCAACCAGCAAATGGTTACAAGTGGTGTTCCTCGGTGGTCAGTACTGGGGCCCATCCTCTTTAATATCTTTACTGGTGATTTGGATGAGGGAATTGAGTGCACCCACAGGAGTTTGTAGTTGACACCAAGTTGCAGGAAGTGTCATGGAATCATAGAATGCTTTGAGTTGGAAGGGACCTCAAAGATCATCTAGTTCCACCATAACTCATACCCCCTCACCTCAGGCATGGACATCCTCCATTAGACCAGGTTGCCCAAAGCCTCATCCAAACCTGGCCTTTCCGCACCTGTTCCAGTGCCTCACCACCCTCACAGTAAAGAATTTCTTCCTAATCTAAACCTACCCTCTTTCAGCTTGAAGCCATTACCCCTTGTCCCTGATGAACAGTTCTACTCCTACTTTCCTGTAGGATCCCTTTAATATTGGTGTGCCATAATTAACTCTCCCCAGGGCTATCTCTTCTCCAGGCTGAACAACCCCAACTCTCACAGCCTTTCTTTTTAGGAGAGGTGAGCCAGCCCCCTGATCATCTTTGTGGCCCTCCTCTAGACTTGCTCTAACAGTTCTACGTCCTTCCTGTACTGTACTGGGGATCCCAGATCTGGATGCAGCACTCCAGGTGGGGTCTCATGAAAGCAGAGTAGAGGGGCTGGCCCTCCAGTGGCACCTGGACAGATGGGATCAATGCACAGAGGCTAATGGGATAAAGTTAAGCTTGGCAAAGTGCTGGGTTCTGCACTTCAGTCATAACAACCCCAAACAGTGCTACAGGTTTGAGGCAGGAGGCTGGTAAGTTTTACAGAGGAAAAGGATCTGGGTTGACACTTGCTTTAACATGAGCCAGCAGTGTGCCCAGGTGGCCAAGAAAGCCAACAGTATTCTGGCTTGTATCAGGAATAGCATAGCCAGCAGGACCAGGGAGGTGATCATTGCCCTGTACTCTGCTCTGGTGAGGTGCACCACTAATACTGTGTTCAGTTTTGGGACCCTCACTACAAAAAACACATCAAGGCCCTGAAGCATGTCTGGAGAAGGGCAATGAAGTTGGTGAAGGGGCTGGAAAGAAAATCAAGAGAGAACTGAGACTGTTTAGTCTGGAGGAGAGAAGGCTCAGAGGAGACCTTACTGCTCTCTACAACCACCTGAACGTAGATTGTGGTGACCTGGGAGTCAGCCTCTTCTCACAGATAACTAGCTATAGGACAAGAAGGAATGTCTGAAAGTTGCACCAGGGGAGGTTCAGGTTAGAAATTAGGAGACATTTTTTCTCAAAAAGAGTGCTTTGGCATTGGAGAGGGTTGCCTAGGCAGGTAGTAGAGTCACCATCCCTCAGAGTGTTTAAGGAAAGGTTGGTTGAGGTACTTAGGGACATGGTTTAGTAAGTAATACAGGTAGGACAGTTGGATTAGATGATTTTGGAGGTCTTTTCCAACTTAATGATTCTAAAACTTGAAATTCTGTGGACCATTTTCTCAATAGTTCGTTTCCATCAATGCTTGATCAGCACAGTTAAATCTACTACCAGACAAAACTTATTTTTCTTATTCAGAGAAGCATGCAGAGCTTCAGTGAAACTCTACTCTCCAGACCAGCCAGCTTGACACAAGAATCAAATTTTTTTAAACCTGCAGGTCCTGATAAATTTTTTATGAAAACAGAAACTTTTTTTAAATGAAACAAGCAAATTTTTAATGAATAAAAGTGATCACCTTTATGGCAATGATAGTCTCTCAATTACACTTAAAAGGTAAAGCTTATAACCTCAGACCCCATGTGAAGACAACTACTCTACACTCTGTTATGGTGCAGGAAATGTAAATATTCATCCATCATTAAACCACAAAGATTATCTGTCTCCCTCCTCCTCTGTTTATTCTGTAGTGACATACTGAACTGTTAATGCTGTTATTCATTCTCTTATTTATCCTCCAAAACCACAAGCAAGGATTAATTACCATAGATGAATTGCACTGAGAATCAGAAGTATGTAAGCTCTACAGGTTTATAGTCTAGAAGTGAACTACAGAAAATATTACTGAGATAAATTAAATTTCACTGAAAGCAGTCAGAAGTATCAGTTGTTCCTTTAAACAAGGAACCAGCTAATCATAATGTGACAGTGTTGTTAATGATTTTGATGTATGCATACGTACTGCTTGCTGCTACATTCTCCTACTATTAATTAATTTTTCAACTTTGTATCTGGTCCACCACAAATACAGTGCCCTCAGGCACAGCACATGTAAAGGCTGACACCAGACAGTATGCATCTACATTTTTTTCTTTGAATTAAAAGCACTGGAGTCTAAGGCCATTAAGTCCATAGCTGGTATTGACTTCTACATACATGTCTGTCTGCTGTCCTACCAATGCAGTTTACATATTGTAATCTTGAAGATCTCTCAGTCACATGGAATAGAAAATCTTAGCTAATACAAATCACCGTGGGCATATCAGCACTTTAATGTTTATTTTATGCAACTGTCAGCATTCACATGCTCCAAAATATTTACTGTTTGTGAATTTGAAAGATTCGTAATTGCTAAAATGAGTGAAACTAACACAACATTCTGCAAGACAACAACAGTTGCTGAGGAGTAGGGCTCTGGAATGGGAGACTCCAGTGTAAAATAAGGGGGGAAAAAAAAAAGGGAGAGAAGGCACTACGCACCCGGCAGCAGCCATTGCTTCTCGCTGAGACTGCACACCGTCGTGAATCATTGGGGGTCGAGCTAAGGGCGGCAGGAATAATTCCTCTCCATTCATAGGGGGCCTCTGGGAGCGCTAGCGACCAGGAGCGCTGCGAACAGGATGGGCAAACAGGGCGTGGCACAGCAGCTTGCGCGGCAATTTGCGCAGGCAGGGCAAGCAGGCCGGGCAAGCCTCCCCTCCCTTCTCAGAGGGGAAATTGAGCACACTGGTTCACAGAGTACACAGGGCAAGCCAAGGCCTCCCTGACTCCTGTGTGCTAGATAGTTAGACCATGGTGTCCACCAGACGGAGAGCTTCCCCCTACAAAGCTGCAGCAACCCTGATGGAGGACCTGCCTAGGGATGCTTCGGTTCAGATCACTGGCTACAGGGAATGTCAAAGTCTGCTATTGCCAGGGGAAAGAGGCAAAGACCTCACCTGTGTGAGGTGTAAGCAGATGAACGATCTGCTTTGCTTAGTAGCTAATCTAAAAGATGAGCTCAAAAGACTGGGAGCCGTCAGGGAATATGAGAGAGAAGAGCTCAAAAGACTGAGGGCCATCAGGGAATGTGAGCGAGAGATTGACTGGGGGAGTAGCTCCCCGGCATCCAAGAGGGAAGAGTGCCAGGAAGTCACCACACAACTGAAGGCGGTCCCCCTGTCCTATCCTAGCCAGGTAAATGGGAGTGACCAGAACCCTGAGCAGGGCTGGAAGACAGTCCTAACTCATCGCCATAGACACTGCCCCCGCCTACCTACCCCACTCCCCAAGGTTTCCCTAAGCAACAGGTTTGGGGCTCTGGATGTTGAGAAGGAGGTATGTGAGCAGATGAAGGCAGCCCCTCTACCTCAGAGGAAGCAGAAGCCCAGAGTGAGATGATCAGCTGTACACCTTGAGACGGCCCCAGTTAAGCAAGGGTAGTTGTGGTAGGGGATTCCCTCCTCAGGGGGACGGAGGGCCCCATATGTAGACCAGACCCTACACACAGGGAGGTGTGCTGCCTCCCTGGAGCCCGGGTCAGGGATATTACCAGAAGGCTCCCAGGGCTGGTAAGCTCCACTGACTATTATCCATTATTGATAGTTCAAGCAGGAAGGGATGCAATCACAAAGTGTAGCCTGTGCACTATCAAAAGGGAATTCCATGACCTAGGGCGCTTTTTTGAGGAGGGAAAACCCAAATAATATTTTCATCTATCCCCACTTGTGAGAGAAGGGGTTCAGAGCAGGACAGGAGAACTCATGAGATGAACAAGTGGCTGAAAGGCTAGTGTCTGCACAAGAACTTTGGGTTTTTTGACCAGGGGATGGTGTACTCTGCTCCTGATATGAGTACTGCTGATGGGGATCAGTTGTCCCATAGAGGAAAGCAGATCCTTGTCCAGGAGATGGCAGGGCTCTAAACTAGTTCGAAGGGGGAAGGGGATATTACAAAGGCTGCTGGGGTCAGGCAAGTGCTTTGGGAGTCACAAAATGAGTTGATGGTGGAAAAAGGTAAATGTCAACATCACAATGGCAGACTTGAGGATGTTCCTCAATGTGTGAGTAGGGAAAATTCTGTGGATTACCCTGAGGACTCCTCAGTGGAGCCACTTTTGCCCGACCCCTATCAGAAATCTCGCTGTGGTCTGATGAGGATACCTGCATCTGCTGCCCCACTAAAATGCCTTTATACAAATGCACGTAGCATGGGGAACAAACAAGAAAAATTAGAGATCTTTGTGTGGTCGCATGGCCATGATCTCATTGCAATCACAGAGACGTGGTGGGACAGCCTGGATGACTGGCACGCTACCATGGATGGCTATGTGCTTTTAAAGAAAGTTAGGCTAGGGAGGCAAGGTGGAGGAGTTGCTCTTTATGTTAGAGAGCACCTAGAATGTATTGACCTCCACCTGGGGAACAATGAACCCTCTATCAAGTGCTTGTGGGTAAGAATTAAGGGGCAGGCTAGTATGTGTGACATTGTCGTGGGTATGTACTACAGGCCCCCTGATGAAGAGGAGCGGGTTGATAATGCATTCTGTAAGCAGTTGGAAGTAACCTCGAGATCGTAGGTGCTGGTCCTTATGGGGGACTTCAATTACCCAGATATTTGCTGGGCAAGCAATACAGCCAGTCATATGCAGTCCAGACAACTTCTGCAATGTGTAGAAGACAATTTCCTGATACAGATGGTGCAGGAACCTATGAGGGGAGGGCGGGTGTTGGACCTTGGTTTTACTAACAAGGATGGGCTTGTTAGGGAAGTGAAGGTCAGGGGCAGCTTAGGACAAAGCGACCATGAATTGATCACATTCACGATCCTGAGTGGAAGAAGCAAGCCAAAAAGTAGGATAGCTACCCTGAATTTTGGAAGAGCTAACTTTGATCTCCTCCAAAGTGTTATAGGGGCTATCCCATGGGCTACACTGTTTGAAGGAATGGGAACCTGTGAGAGCTGGCTAGCATTCAAACAGCGCTTCTTCCAAGCACAGGAACGATGCATCCCTTTGAGTAAGAAATCGGGAGAGGTAAAAGACCTGTGTGGATGAGCAGGGAGCTAATGAATATACTCAAAGGGAAGCAGAAGGTCTATGAATTGCGGAAAAAGAGTCTGGGCACCTGGGAAGAATACAGGAACGTTGTAAGGGCTTGTAGGGACACAACTAGGAAGGCTAAAGCCCACTTGGAAGTGCAGTTCCAAAGGGACATAAAGGACAATAAAAAGGGTTTTTTTAGATATGTGAATAGTAAGAGGATGACCAGGGATAATGTAGGCCCCTTGCTGAATGATACGGGTGTCCTGGTAATGGGGGATGACAAGAAGGTGGAGATACTGAATGCCTTCTTCGCTTTGATCTTCACTTCAAAGGCTCCCCAGGACTCACAAACACTGGATGAAAGTAGTAATGTTTCGGAAATGAAGAGCTTCCCTTTGGTTGAGGTGGGGGTGGTCCAGGAGCGGCTCAAAGGGATTAATGTACGCAAATCTACGGGCCTGGATAGGATGCACCCACGTGTGTTGAGGGAGCTGGCAGAAGTGATTGCTGAGCCACTCTCTATCATCTTCGATAGGTCTTGGCGAACAGAAGTGCCCAAGGACTGGAGGAAAGGCAATGTCACTCCGGTCTTTAAAAAGGGCAAGAAGGAGGATCCTAGCAACTATAGGCCAGTCAGCCTCACTTCTGTCCCTGGAAAGGTGATGGAACAGCTTGTTCTGGATGCCATCACCAAGCAACTGGAAGAGAAGAAGGTCATGAGGAGTAGTCAGCATGGATTCACCAAGGGGAGATCGTGCTTGACCAATCACATAGCCTTCTATGATCTCATCAACGGCTGGGTAGATGGAGGAAGAACAGTAGATGTCATCTACCTTGACTTCAGCAAAGCTTTCGATACTGTCTTCCATAACATCCTGATAACAAAGCTAAGAGAGCATGGGATAGATGAGTGGACAGTGAGGTGGGTTGAGAATTGGCTGTTGGACCGAGCCCAGAGGGTGGTGATCAGTGGAGCAGAATCTGAATGGAGGCCTGTGACTAGCGGTGTTCCCCAGGGCTCAGTGTTGGGTCCAGTCCTGTTCAATATCTTCATTGACGACCTTGATGAGGGAATAGCATCCACCCTCAGCAAGTACGCCAATGATACAAAGCTGGAAGGGGTGGATGACACGCAGGAACACTGCGCTGCCATCCAGTGAGACCTGGACAGGCTGGAAAGCTGGGCAGGGAGAAACCTAATGAAATTCAACAAAAGCAAGCGTAGAGTCTTACACCTGGGGAGGAATAACCATTTGTTTCAGTACAGGCTGGGGGATGTCCTACTGGAGAAGAGCACTATGGAGGACCTGGGGGTCCTGGTTGACGACAGGTTGGCTATGAGCCAGCAGTGTGCCCTGGTGGCTAAGAGAGCCGATAGGATCCTAGGGTACATCAGGAGGAGTGTGGCCAGCAGGTCACAGGAGGGGATCCTCCCCCTCTACTCTGCCCTGGTCAGGCCCAACCTGGAGTATTGTGTCCAGTTCTGGGCTTTCTGATGTAAAAAGAACAGGAATCTCCTTGAGAGAGTCCAAAGAAGGGCTACAAAGATGATTAAGTGCCTGGAACATCTCCCCTACGAGGAGAGGCTGAATAAGCTGTGACTGTTCAGTCTAGAGAAAAGAAGATTAAGGGGAGATCTAATTGGTGTTTTACAATTATCTTAAGCATGGGATGCAGGGCAAGTTAGCCAGCCCCTTTTCAGTGGTTAGCAGAGACAGGACAAGGGGGCAATAGCTGCAAGTTAGAACACAGGAAGTTCCACACTAATATGCAGAAAAGCTTTTTCACAGTAAGGGTGACAGAGCAGTGGAATAGGCTGCCCAGGGAGGTGGTGGAGTCTCCTTCCCTGGAGATATTCAAGACCCGTCTGGATGCCTATCTGTGTAACATGAGCTAGGGAGCCTGCTTTGGCAGGGGGATTGGACCTGATGATCTCCTGAGGTCCCTTCCAACTGCTACAATTCTGTGATTCTGTGACTGGTTGGCAATGTTGACAAATGCTCTGATGGTTCAAAAATGAGTTAAAATATGTATTTCTGATACAGCCAAAGTTAAAGCATACCGGAAATACTCCTCTAACTTCAATGTATTTTATAAGACCTTGTGGTTGTTTAACCCTTGCTGGAGGCCAGATGTCCACCAAAGCCACTCTATCACTCCCCTTATTAGCTGGACAGGGGAAAGAAAGAGGGAGAGATCATTTGAAAATTAGTTACAGGCAAAACAGACTAAACAAGGAATAAAATAATCTAATTACCCAATCAAAACAGAGTAGGATAATGAGAAATCCACATATTGAAATATCTCACCACACCCCTCTCATTTTCCTGGGTTCAAATTTATTCCTAATTTCTCTACCACCTCCCCTGAGTGCTATAGGGAATGGTGATTGGCAGTTGATCATGCATATTCTCTGCCACTTCTTCCTGTTCAGGGGAGGATGGCTCAGACTCTTCCCCTGCTCAAGTCCCTGCCCTGGGGTCCCTCTCATAGGATACAGTCCTCCATGAACACCTCCAACACAAGTCTTTCCTACAGGAGCTTTGTCCCAGGGTGTTTTGCATGGGGTGCAGACCTTCAGGAACAGACTTCTCCAGCATAGTCCCCCACAGGGTCACAATTTCCCCCAGAAAAACTGTTCTGGCATGGGCTCCTCTCTCCACAGGCTGCAGGTCCTGCCAGGAGCTAACTCCAGTGCAGGCTTCCCACCAGCTCACAGCCTCTTTCTAGCATCTCCACCTACTCCAGCGTGAGGTTGGGCTGCAGGTGGAATCTCTACTCCATATAATCTTCCATGAGCTGCAGGGGGATAGCCTGCTTTACCATGGTCTTTTTCACAGGCTGCAGGGGAATCTCTCAGAGGGCACCTGGAGCACCTCCTCCCCTCCTTCTTCACTGCCTTTCATGTCTGCAGTTTCTTACATCTTCTCACTCCTTTCTCTGGTGGCTGCCACTCAGATTTTATTTTTTTTTTGTTCATTTGTTTTTTTCCTTAAATATGTTAGTCCAGAGGTGCTATCACTGTTGCTAATTCTCAGCCTTGTTGAGCATTGGAGTCTTGGAGCCAGCTGGTATTAGCTCTGTCAGACCTAGGGGAAGCTTCTAGCAGCTTCTTGCAGAAACCAACCCTGCAGTGCCCTGTTCCCACTATCAAAACCTTGGCATACAAACCCAAAACATGCCTGCTTAGTACTTCCCAGTGTGTCCCTGAAGCTCACATTTTTACAATCTATGTCACATAAATTGTGCCTAAGGAAGGACTGAATTGGATCTATATTAAGGATGGGAACAGTCAGTGACAAACACTCCCACAAGAAGTAAAACTTTTCAGAATACCAATTGTCATTATAGCACAATGAGGTCATTTTGAAAAGGGGACCACAGGTTCTGCTTGGAAAGGGAACTGTTGTGCCCTTTTTCTTCTTAACTTCATACTCCATAGCAGTATCAGATCGATGATCTCCAGTGAATTTTACCTGTGACAAGTCACATGGCAAAGCTGATTTTATTTATCTTAGCCAACAAAGATATGGGATCTCAGTCTTCTGACAACTAAGGATTCCCAGCACACCTATGCACAGATCTCTTCACCATTTTGCTGGAGGGAAAAGTGTCCCCAGAGAGTCAGCAGAGAAGACACATTGCCTGCTTCCTGCTGCTCCACATCCCATCCCCCCCTTTGAAGAGGGTAAATCCCAGAGGACTGAATTTAGGACTGTGTTTACAGGCACTGTAACAGCAGTGCCCCCCTGTTGTGGGATCCCAAGCAGTACAATCCTCACACCAAATTACTTCTCACCCATGAGCTGCAGGATGCTGTGCTAATGAATCATTATTTATTCATTTTTTAGCACAATACAAAAAGCCCTCAGCTTCCTTCTGTAACAAATCAATAGTATAAATATGCAGCCTTTACTGGCAGGAGCTGATCCCTATCGAATTCGTGATCAGCATGAGAAAAAGCAACATGCTTTTTGTGCTATACCAAGAAAGTCCCCAGCAGGAAGGATAGAGAGGGCAAAGATAGGAATTCTTATAGTGTAGATTACATTAAAACTTCATATAGTTTAATTAACTACATCTCTTATTATTTATTTTTAGAATGAAATGCAGATATATTGATTTTCTTTGAGGTGGATGTTACACAAACAAGACAGGACAAAAAGGCAGGGACGATGGACCATTACAGACATAGAAAGAATAAACTGCATAACTAAACTGTGACTAATTGAAATACCAGTTTGGCATTTCAATCAAAGACATCTTATTTCTGTTTCATTGCTAATTTATGGTATGTTCAGTGATTTTCCAAGTGACACTGAGATTAAGTTAGTCATTCTTATAAGTAGAAAACACTAAGGCACAAAATGGAATTCCAAAAGAACTAAAAGAAACATTTGAGTAAGAAAAAAAGAATATATAAAAAAAGTCACAAACAACCTGTCTATTAAGTTTTCCTTATTAGAAATGTTTGGGATTTTAAAACATTTCTGTTAAAATCTGAGCCTTCTAGTACATATGTGTACTAGCAACCTAAAAAATCTACACTGAAAAAAATCAAGGGTTCAACAAAAGCCAACCAACCTCAAAATTCAGCAATACTTTTGGTGAACTTTTCAGGTTGTTGCTTTCTTGTAGCCATCCCTCCTAACACCCTGATTCCCATTGTTTCTCATCACTGTGTACAGGATCCCAAAGAGACTTTAAACTGATATTTTGACTTAAGATCCCAATTTAAAATTCCCTCATCTGTCTTCAGAAAATTATCATTTTCCTGCACTTGTTTGCATTCTCAAGTGCAATACGTTTACATAATTTTTCAGCTAGAAATTTTCTGACACAGGCTTTGGGTGACATTAAAGGAAATAAGCATCAAGTAGTTAAACTATGAACTTAATCAAAATCTATGATCACAGTTCTTTGATTCTTTAAAGTCCTCCCAGAATTTCTTCTTTGGGTAGAACTGCCGTTGCCACTAAAGCAATCTAAGACATATTGACAGCATTCATACACATTCAGCAAATCCCATTGATTACAACCAGGCATTACTCCCATTGCATAGAGGTCAGCACAGGTGTACAACTTTGCCAGCTGGGGACTTGCTCATTCTCAATGTTAAAAAAGTTATTAATGCTGACCTGGTTGTGATCTAATCATTAATCCTTCCACAAAGTGAGGTGGCTTTGTCTGAGATCATGAGTCTATATTCAGAAATATTTGATGAACTTAAATGACTCATTGATCCACTGAGCACAAATATTTATCTTGAAGGATTTAATCTTCAACGTATATTTGGAATTTGTTATCAGGCTATTCTTTAAAAAGGAGAACAACTCTGGGATTAGGATTTCTGTTCCCAGAAATGTAGCTAAGTGCCCTGATGAAAACTTAAAAGCATCATCTCTCCTTCATGGTAAGACAAATGTAAGTGTTCAAAAAAAGATACTATTTAGAGACTTACTGCACCTTTTTTCCTGAGGACTCAAAAATTAATGAAAAACATACATAAATGGCATGTAATCATAACAAAGCGTTTTAAAGAAAAAACAGCATAAACAAACATGAAGTTAAAGAAAGGCTTATTTACATTATATTTATAAAGCTTACAAGTGCACATTGAAGATCTTTTTCAAGGTCCTTTGACCTATTAGTTCTACAGTTAAAGTCAGTTTTCAGGACCTTAATTTCTATTTCAGGAGCTCATTTTCATATACATCCTTTCTCTAAGTTTACCTGCTCCTACAAAATAGGAAATACTGTCCCATCACCAACGTAGCAAGAATTATGATTAATGAAATTAAAATGGGAATGAATTATCCTACAAACTTCAGAAGTCAACTATTTTCTTTTCCTCTGTATGTTTCTATAATTTATTTTCACTTCCACTTTAATAATTATTTTATTATTTCATATTCATTTTCTTTTGATAAAATTCAACACACCTTGGGACCTTAAAGCAAATTAGATCTTATATGCATCAGGCTTTAAAGATCCAAAACAAGATACTGTCTTTTCCTTAGTGTCCTGCATAAATATACATTAGACATACTGTTAAAAGGATGACGCTGGGAACTCACACATATTCAGTGTCACAGAACAATATGAGTTGGAAGGTAACTCTGAAGCTCATCTAGTCCAGCCCCTCTACTTAAGTAGGATCACCTAGAGCATGCTGCACAGGATTGTGTCCAGGCAGGTTTTTAAGGCCTTCAGAGAAGAAACCACAACCCCTCTTGGAAGCCTGTTCCATTGCTCTGTAACAATCAGAATAAAAAAAGTTTCTTTCCCATTTTCAGGCACAGCTTCCTGTATTCATCTGTGGGCACTGACCCTTTTCCTGTCACTGAGGACAACTGAGAAGAGACTAACCTTTTCCTCTAGAAACCTACCCTTTAGAAAGTTGTAAGTATTACTCAGATCCCCTCTTTCTTCTCTTCTCCAGGCTATACAGACCCAGTTCTCAGCTTTCCTGATATGAGAGATCATCCAGTTCCCTCATTGTCTTTGTAGTCCTCCACCGGGGTCTCTCCAGTAGTACCCTGTCTTTTTTCAACTGGGGAACCCAGAACAGGACATAATAGTCCAGCTGTGGCCTCACCAAGGCAGAGTAGAGGGGAAGAATAACATCTCTTGACCTCCTGGCCATACTCTTATTAATGCAGCCCAGGATACCATTGGCCTTCTTCACCACGAGGGCACACTGCTGGCTCATGGATAACACCTTGTCCAAAAGGACTCCCATGTCCTTCTTCACAGCACTGTTTTCTAGTGGGTTAGCCCTAACCTGAATGGCAGCACAGCCTCCTGATGTGTCAGCAACTGCTTCCAGTTTTCTGTCATCAGCAAATTTGCTGATGGCACGCTCTGTCCCCTCATCCAGGTCATTCATGAATATGTTGAATACAATTGGACCAAGCACTGACCCTTGGGGCACATCACTGGCTATAGGTTTGAACCACCTGCACCACTTATCACAACCCTCTGGGCTCTGCCATTCATCCAGTTCTCAAGCCACATCACTGTCCACTCATCCAAACCAAACTTCCAAAGTTTGTTTACAAGGATGCTATGAGGGTCTGTGTCAAAAGCCTTGTTAAAGTCAAGGTAGACTACAACCACTGCTCTCCTCTTTATCAACCCAGCCAGTCATGCTATCATAAAAGGCTATCAGATTGTTCAGGCATGATTTCCTGCTTGGTGAATCCATGCTAACCACTCCAAATAAGGTTATGGAGGTTATTCTCCTCCACATGTTTATTGATAACCCCCAGAATAAGCAGTTCCATCACCTTTCCAGGGATAAGGTGAGGCTGACTGACCTGTAGTTTCCTGGTTCCTTTCTTGAAGGATAGGCTGAGATTTGCTGTCCTCCAGTCCTCAGGCACCTATCCTGTTTTCCATGTAATCCCACTTACTGTCCTGTTCCTTCCCCACAGGATCTTCAACTCCACCATCTTATAGTCACTGAAGCCATGGCTGTCCCCCCACTCTTCACATCCTCAACCAATACTTCTTTGTCAGTACGAGGTCCAGCATCACCCTTCTTGTGGGTTCTTCCACCATCTCTGTCAAAATTATTTTTTTATTAATGCACCACAGGAACCTCTTGGACTATATATGCCTGGCTGTGTTGCCTTTCCAGAAAATATCAGCTAAGCAGTTATGAAACCACTTCCATCTTGGTTCATCTAATAGTGTGCAGTCTTTTTACTGTTTCCTGCAATTTGACCACCTGGCTCAACAGACAGTCAACCTGTGCACATCTTGTGCAAGTACTTCTCACCAGGAGAGAGGTCTGGGCACTCACTGCAGCCTACTGCCTACACTGAACTTTTCCTCCTTACCACTTCCATCTGGGTAGATACATCTGACTTCTTAGGGGAGAGATGTTCCCTGTAGGAACACTGGTTTTAGCTCTGAAGTGCATGCCCTCAATTTTGGAGAAGCCCTACAGCATTTCCCTGGGCTGTGGACCTACAACAAACTGGAGACAAGGCCCTCCACGTGCATGTGTGCCATACCCTGTTTGCCACCCTGTTTGAAGTGCTCCAGGTCACTGGTGCTCTCCAGGAAAGTTTAAATCACCCGCTGTTTCTCCTGGCAACTCCCAAGCCACATCAGCATTGCTCAGATGTCAGCCCTGCTGTTGAGAACGGCTGACCCTGGCAGGTCTCTCCGTTCTTCCTCAGGCTTTTTTCCTGGCTTTGAGAAGTCTGCGCATGCCTTAATCTACCCCTAGGCTGCAGAATTTATCATGGCCACTGCTACATTTCTCACCACCTGAGCTCCAAAATTAGCTTTCTATAACCAGAAAGCTTTTACCACAAATAGGTGTTTTGTTTTGCGGTTGTGCCCTTCCCCTCTCCTGAAGATGACTTGGCTCAAAAATAATTCAGGAATAAGAAGCTTTGAATGCAATCTGCAATTATATACCATATATATTCTTTTAGTGCTTTCTGCATATTTTCATATTACATGAATGACTATTGCACAATGTTTTATCCTAACTGGTTTTATCTTTTTAATTTACATATATGCTCCAAAAAGATATCAAGGTTTAATTCAAGCAAGTAATAAACAAGTGAAGATCTCACTAAAACAAAGTATCAGATACAGAAAACACACACATTTGACTATAGACCAATTTTACCACATTTTTCCTTCCCTTGTCCACAAGTCCCTGGTTAAAATATATAAATATTTACAGCAAGGAAAAACACATAGCTTTTACTTCACAAAGGAGAGGCCTGATGCAAGTTACGTAGGATTTTGTTGATTTGCTCTTTCTCTGGCACCACCAGTCTCACTGTTGGCTGACTAATATTACAATTCAGTTCAAGTCATGATCCTACAAGCTTCAGGTTCACATGCAAAACAGGGTAGGCACTGAAAGGCCCTTCCTTAGAGTGGTAAGTTGCATTTTTAAACAGCCTCAGATACAGAAAAGCAGGAGAAGCAAAAAAGAAAAAATAAAATAAATAAAAGGTTTTCTATTTCTTTGGCAAGTTGATTAGCCAGGATATTAACAAGAATTGTCTACTTCTCCCCTTCCAGTGCTAAAAGCTGAATCTGTGTTTACTTTAAAGATAGGATTTTAATCAGCATGGAGGTTCCTGACCCAGCATGGCAAAAGTCAGAGGCACACAGCTTCAGGCATACCTCTTCCTTCAGTGTTTTCAATTCTCCTGCTTGTAGGGCAGGTCTATATCTGCATCTCAGTTCAGATCAGACATTGCTTTGCAAGTGAACCTCAGGATTGTCCTGCTTATATTGTGGCATGGTTTTGCAGCACAAACTTACTCATTGAGCTACAGCAAATAATGATTATTGGTCCATGAAATCAGTCTAGAGGCAGCCCCAAATAAAAGTCCTGAAAACACTGCAAAGTGCTGAGCCCAAGGTGTCAGCACCAGCTTTTGCCTTCTGGTCCCTCCCATCTTAGACAGCCCTGCCTGCCAATGTAAGCATTGGCTGAGATATCCCCTTGCCATTTCCATCCTTAGTTATCCACACACCACTTCTCCTGTGCTTAACCTTCTCCAGCCCTTCTTGCACTGAACCCATAAACTTTGTGAACTCCATTTTCAGGGTGACAGTTAACGTGCCAACATAGCAGTGGCATAACTGAGGTAACCCTTCAGACCATCAGACCAAGGATCAGTCGTGTCAGAGTATCAGTTGCAGAGTATTATGCACATCAGAAACAATCCACCACTCATGTAAACTTATACATTAGTGTAAAACTGCTGTAAACTAGACCTGATTTTAGGACTGTTTAAACTAAGTAGAAATTCAATGATCTAGATGAAATATTGTATCACTTTAGTTTTCTGTACTTGTTAATCATACATAACTATCCTTTATGCACTTATCTCAACCAATGTTTGCAAGGTGCCTTAAAACTGTCCAGTAAGTTTGCTATTAAATTATAACTATTTGATTTTGAATTATTTAATCTTTTACATATTGAGACCATTTCCTTTTCTTCTTTCCAGCTCCTCAACTCACAGTAAAAACACTTTACAGTGCTAGAGTCCCAAGAAGCAAGCAAACAGTGCTGGTGTACAAAAGTCCTGTTCTGAACATTAAAGGCCAAACTCCTATCAGAAGATTATTCGAATAAAGGTCCTCACAAGTGAGTTAACAACCACTACTATAAAAGACTACTTATCTAGGTGAAACTCCATTCTACAATTTTCTGGCTATGTGTATCTATGTAAACATATTAAAATTATAGTAAAGCTACATCACTGACATTCTTGCATCACCAGATGATCCATTTCTTCACTTACTTTAAGGGATGATCTATTAAGTTCTGGAAGAAAAATGTTCTACTTGGAACCTCTACAGAGAAGTATCTGACAAATAGGTGAAATAGGACCTTATGGCTCCAAAGAGCTTTTAAGATAATTGATCTACAAACACACACGTTATCAGACAGCAAAGCAAATTATAACCAGCCACTAAAGGCAGCAGTGGCTCAATAAATGATTTCCTGACATTTCAGTATATTATAGAAGCAGCATGTCTTTCCTTTGGGGTTCACATCACAGCAGGCCTATTTTCTTCGTAAACTCTAGATGGAGATGCACAGAAAGAAAAAAGGAATCTAAACAAAGTAATAAATATAATGGCAGGTTTGACTTTTGAAAATTAAAAAGTCTTGCTAGGCTATTTGCTCAAAATCCAGACCATCGCAACAGTTTTCTGCAGGTTTTCCTGTATGACAATTATGTGATTGTGTGCTGGAGTACTGTATATATTTTTCCAGAAAAATAGGAAATAAAAAGCCCTACATTTAAACTGACAGGATATGATCAAAGTAGTTTTTGACATCTATACATACAACAGCAGTAGATGAAACCTCTGAGTGTTGAGATTGCTACTCTTCCTCTATCTCCAAATAAGTACAAAACCTCTCAAAATCCAGTTCCAGGCAACTGAATGGCTCAGAGCACCAATAATTCTGCATATATATTTTGACCTTCCCAGTCATCAACTCAAATTTATGCCAAGTTAATAGTAAGTAAAAAAACAACAGCTGTGTGTGCCTATATGTGAAAAACCAATGGTTCAGGCAAAGTCCTAGCGGACAGCTGTTTATGTAATCACAGCTGTTACTTTTGCTGGCAGTTTCCAAACAAGTAAGAATGAATGAGCCACAGAAACAAAACTATTTTCTTATTTCTAGAAACACAATAATGAGCCGCATACAGATGTCTGAACAGCTACTACAGCAACACAGAGTACATGCATATCTCTGACAAAGAAAGTGTAGTGGTATACTTCTGTTTTTCAACATGTGGAATTTCAGGAATTGGTCTGAAAAGAAAGTTATCAGACTTATTTTGGATTTATTAGTAAAAGTTGCTTCTGTGGCCATAAGAGTAACTTAAGGTTGCCAGACATCTCTTAAGAAACAGAGATAGCAACGTGTGGTGGTTTAACCTCAGCTAAGAGCTGGGTCCCACAAAGTTACCTGTCTCTTTAAGGGGGGGGTGGGGGAGGGGAGCAGAGAAGCTGCGGGGGAAGGAAAAAAACCAAAACCCCGCGAGTTGGGATAAGGATAGTTTACTAAAACAGCAGAAAAAGATACAAAGAACAACGAACAACAGTGCTAACACTACTTTAGAACAGAGGGCACGCAAAACCAGTGTCACACAATGCAACCTCCCACCGCAACCCGCGACTAGGCCACGCTGTGCCGAGCCGAGGCCTGGGACCTAGCTGCTGCCGCCGAGAAGCCACATTTGCCTCAGGCCGCAGCCTCGCCCGCCAGACCGCACCTGCCTCAAGCCCCAGTCGTGCCCTGCCGGTTTTGCCTTTTTGGCGCACTTTTTTTCTCCTTTATACAGAACATGACGTAATTGGTATGGAATATTCTCATTGGCCAACATGGCTCACTGAAACCATGACACAATGTTTAAAAGCATCCACTAAAACTCGTTCACAGGAAGTGATCCCACCTGCAGGCTTTGCCTTTTTAACCACATCGATTTGGTCAGCATAGTTTCTTAACAGCTGGATTGAAAGCTACTAGTCACACTGGATACTCAAGATTGGGAAGCCTTTCATACAAAGAACTCAAAACAAAACTTCCTGTGCACATTTCTTATTCGTGACTTTCAGCCTACGTTTCACAGTATCTCAAATGTCAGAAGAAAACAGTAACTGCCATTAGCAGAATTGGGCAGATCCTGTTTTTCATCTAAGCCTGTATCAGTGTTGAAACCTCCACTGGCACAAGTGAAATCATGTCTACCTAAACCAGTTACAATTAATTTGGCATGCTTACATAGTGTAAAACAGTGCTAAGAAAATTCTACAGAAATGCCCAGTTTCTGATCTGTGAGAACAAGATCTTTCTTTCAGCATGTATGGTCCTCCATTCAAGGGATTAATTTTGAATCCTTCCATCCATGAAAGAAATAAAACAGGTAAAGTAGAAGTGTAAGAGCAGGTCATGAAGCAAATCTAAGGAACCTGGTCTTATTCTTCACAGCAGTTTTGGGAAAGTTGCTGTTTGGACTCAGGTATACTATTTTTCAACTATTTTCCTTCCTCGCTTAGATTTGCTTTGATTTCACATTTTTATCAACTGCTATTTCACATATGTAATGAGATCTTAAGAACGTATACGTAGGATAACAATAAAATCATACATGAATCTCAGTTGACACAGTATTTATTAAATAATTATCAAAAGTAACAATAACATGTGACATGGCATTCATTGTCTTGTCTTTTGTTCTCCATTTTATGTTTTTAGAAAATAATTTTTAAAGCAAAGTTGAATCACTGACTTTTATCATATTCCCACTGAATAAAACCAGGCTGAAAATGGCTTACTACGTAAAAAACCCACCTTACTTAGAGGAAAATTTTTCTAAAATCAGTTAGCTCTAAGTTACCAGCTTGGACTTCCAAGCAAGCACTATATTGGTTTATCTTAGTTTTTTTATATATACTGTGTTATAAAAGGAAAAGAGTATTAGCAGGAAGAAGAGCAGAATCATAATCATGGAAATACTGATTTTGAAAGTGGATTCTTTTTTAAATGCAGTGAACTCTTACCACTTCTACCCAAACAACACACACAGCAAATGCTAGTACAGTTTGTCTGATGTAATAAATGGAAGGAAAAAGCAGTGGAAATCTGTGAAGATGCTCTCACCCCTCTTCACATTGCTGGGAAATTCTGCACCTGGTTTAGGATCTAGTCACTACCTGTTTTCTTCCAGCTAAAATTTAAATAACTATTCATGGTAAAACTAATCAATTTCTGTTTATCTTTCCCAATCTGCTGATTTTGAGCAGTAATGAAAGCTAAGCCCTAAACTGAAAATAAGAAAAGCCATTCCAATAAAGAGCAGAATATGCTTCTTTAAGTCATTTCTTTCCTCAAGAGGACAGATGTCCTCATGTAGTAGAGCACCACTATTTAAAACATCACAAGGTAGAAAAGCATGTTGGATTCTCCACCACAGCAGTATTTCCATAGGAAGTAGCAAGGAAAATTCAAATAATAGATTAGCTGGGTGGTTTTGGCATGGTTTGGATTGGGATTTTGTCAACTCCTAGGAGTCATTATGGCTTGAAATTGTTTTCTATTGTTGGTGTCTTAGAGCCAAATGCATCCATGATAGTACACAAAGACACGCAAGGGAATCTCTAGAAGTATAGCCATATATAAAACCCACGGCATGACAGGAAAGTATCTTATTTTGTTCATGTTCAAATACACGTGTATTCTTCCAACCTAATTCCATACCTTTCATACTCAAGCATATTTTATACTTTTTAAAGCACTATGTATTTTAAGTTGTTCATTACCCTTTTTTCACAGAGAAACAGTAACTGTTAAGAGCACAAAATACAGCTGGCTTGAGTTTGAAATAGGATTGTCCTAAAGAGGTGTCAGGAAAACATTCTTTTCCTCTAGCTTGCTTCATTATGTTGATGGTTAGGAAGCACAGAAAACCTCCTCAACCAAAGTAATGAGAAGCAGCTTCCCAGAAGGCCTGAAACTCACACTGTTATGTATTTAACATACTTATATTAGTGGTCATTTGGTTTATATACACACTCAAAATAACAAAATACACACCTCAAAATAATTTTCAGCTAACATCAGTAAAAAGTCTGAGTGTAGTCAAGTAACTAGTGTGACAAATTTTATAAGTTTTCATAAAAACCCATCCGTAAATATTTAGGGTGTGGTTTGAAATTGTTCACTTTAATCTTATGAAATTATCATTCAAATAAAGCCAGTTGCATGTAGTAACTTGGCCAACAGCCTTAATAGATACAACTCCAAAAAGCAAATTAATGTAAAAAAAACCCCCACTTTTCCTTCTATCTTTTAGGATGGTTATTATATTCCCCTTAGAACAAGCAAGACAGACACAGGAAGGAGGATACACTAAGTACAATTGTTGAATTTTAAACAATACAGCTTCCAGATTCTCTTTTTTTTTTACAGCCTTGAAGATATTTTTATATATATTAAATCAAATTATAAATCTTATATTATATGAGACTGACAACCCACTTGATCCACTAAATGTAGTTGCAAGGATACCACAAAAGCCCCTCACTTCTCTTTCAGCAGCCTGTTAGACCTGCATACAGCACCACACGTTCGTCTTTAATCCTGTTGTGACTTTTATTTGACCTTTCATTAAGCAAAGTTTAAGTTAAAAAGAAATGTTTGTTCATGAGCAAATCTGTGTATTTGATGATCTATATTCAGGTCACAAGCTGACCAGGAAAAGCTATGTGATGCAATTTTCCTGCCAAACAGTACAAGAGGACAGGATCACACACTAAGAAATTAATTTTCTTTTTCAAGACTTTGCATGAAGACAGAGATGATGATTCCCAGTTTCAAAATATACATCAATAATATCCAGAAGTTTTCTATAAACATTCAACATTGAGCAAGAAGAATTGAGAAAAAAGAACAGAAAGGTCTGTCATAGAACTGCAATCATACCGATAGCCACGTGGCCATAAATTACAATTGTTCAAGACTATTTGGAGAAGTAGTATATTTTAAACATAAATTTAATTATCACCTAAGAAGCAGAGTACTTCCCTCACAGTTTTCTAAGAACTAATGTCACAGTTCCAGCTATAAGAGAGAACAGAGACAGGGAAGAAAAAAGAATCAAATTAATAACCTTTTGAAATGCATATTGCTACTATTTTTTATCCCTATAAGATTCGGATATAATTACACAGACAGAGCACTGATATGATAAATAAAAGAGCGGTCATATAATTTACTTTGTAAAGTTAAAAGAACTCCATAATTCCAACTCGTTGTTTCCAGATATCAAATACTGAAAATGGATAAGTGTTGACTAAACTGAAAATGGATAAAATCCATTTCCACATGTTTCTAAGATACTTCAGAGCAGACAACTAGAGCTATCCCTAAAGGATCAGCAACAGGTAGTGCAAATACATCCTCCAAGTAGAGATATCTCTCAAACTTCATAAGAGCAAAACACTCGTTTTTAGCTAATTTTTCTACAGACTCTTTTCAAGCTGTCCACAATGTCAATCATGTGCAGGCAAAATTAACCACCAGCATCCAAAGGCTTGGTATATTAGATATAACCTTAGCAGTAACATATTTGCTGTAGAGACAAGCCAGACTGAGTCTTACAGTGTGGCTTATTGCAGCTAATGCAGTTTTATCAAAGCTACCAGTAAGAATTAGTAAGAAACAATACCACCTTCTGGTAGCCCGAATGGTTAAAAACATTTCCCAGCCGCATAAAGAAAGAAAGGTTCAGAAATTCAGTTAAAGTGTGGTGGTTTAGCCCCAGCTGAGAGCTGAACCCCACACAGTCGCTTGTTCTTTTAACAAAAAGAAGGGGGGGGAGGGGTGGGGCGGGAAGGGAAAGGAAATGTAAAGAGGGAAAGAAAAAACCAAACCAAAACCTAGAAAACCAAAACCCCACAGGTTGGGATAAGGATAGTTTACTAAAATAGCAGAAAAAGATAAAAAAGAACAACAATGATAACACGACTTCAGAGCACAAAATACACAAAACTGGTGATACACAATGCAATCTCTCACCAAACCACACAACATAGCCGTACAACCCAGAGCTGTCCCAGAACATCCCAAAGAAACTGCACATCCTGGAGGTTTTTTCCTCCTCCTCCCAGTCACCCCTTTATACTGAGCATGACATAATTGGCTTGGAATATCCTCTTTGGCCAGCTCGGGTCACCTGTCCAGGCTGTGCCCCCTCCTTACTCATTAGTAGGGAAATATGAAGAACTGAAAAAAGTCCTTGATCACTTGGCAACAACTAGAATCATCAGGGTGCTATCAGCACTGCTCTCATCCTAACACCCAAACACGGCATTCCATCCGCTTCTAAAGAGTAAGTTAACTTCATCTTAGCTGATACCAGGACAAGAAATTAGTCCAGAAATTTCAGAATCATATGCAATTTTAAATTGCTGTTTATACTTGCAGTGGTTTAGTCCCAAACAGTGGCGGAGCACCACAGACCACTTGCTCACAGAGAAAGAGAAGGGGCCTCAGGGGGTTGGGATAAGGACAATTTACTGACAAAAAGCACCATGACAGTAGAACAGTAACAGCCAGTGATAACAGAGTATCTTACTGACCTGACAATTACAGTGTGCTGCAGAACACAAGGACTGACCAAACACCCCAACCACACTCAGACTGCCCTGGAAGCACCCAGACAGTACCTGCCTGCCCTCTCCCCTCTTATGGGGAAGTGATGACAGGGGGTGTGGAAAACAGCCCAGATTAACTCAGCTCACCTGTGCTGGCTGCCTGGTCTGGACAGAACCAGGACAATACTAATGCAGTATAAATTAGATGTTGTAGGATTTTAGAACAAAGAGTATTTATTATCTATTACTTTAGAACAAAAGTTATTATTAGCTCTGACAAATTTATTCGTCAATGACATCAGAGAAAAATCTAACTATTTTTCAGAAACAAAATTTTAAACAAATCTAACCAGTTCTACCAAAGATTTGTGGTTTTCCTCATTTTTGTTTTGCTGTTGTTTAATAAAAATTAATATCTTCTATCTGCTAGAGGTCAATATCATGCCCCAAGTAAAATACATAGACAGCTACAAAGTCCTTGTCATCCTCTGGCCAGAAAACCCTGACTTATGTAAACCTTATTTTAAAGGTCTCATTTACCAAAGACTGAACTTGCTAGTACAAGTAGTGCATTCCGTCATTATATCAATTTAAGCAGGTGTATCTTGGGTTAAAGATAGAAGGTCATTATAGATATTATATTCCAATCCTCCACAAAACTTTGAAAGCAAATTGCTGCGTTTAGGACAAGGCAGAGAATGACTAAGTGGATAGGTTTCCTCTGTTTTCCTATTTACCACATTGTTAATGAAGCAGCAGGGAAGTATAGGTGTGACTGTGAAAACACTGGCAACAAAGCTTACTACTTTTCAGTTTTCTAAATAATTGCATGGGATTTGCATATTCTACCTGGATTCTGTATTTTGTTAGATAAAATTATTTTGTATTTATTAGTGACAATCCCATATAACTCAGTGTATAAAAAGTGTGCCACCTTAAGTAACACCATTTATACAGAATCATAGAATCAGAGAATGATAGGATTTGGAAGGGACATCTTCAGTTCATCCAGTCCCATCCCCTTGCCAGAGCAGGATCACTTAGAGTACATTGTGCAGGACAGCATCCAGGCAAGTTTTTAATATCTCCAGAAATGGAGATTCCACAACCTCTCTGGGCAGTCTGTTCCAGTGCTCTGTCACCCTCACAGTAAAGAAGTTCCTCCTCATGCTTAGGTGCAACTTCCTATATTCTAGTTTATGTTTGTTGCCTTTTGTCCTGTCACTGGGCTCCACTGAAAAAAAGACTGACCCCATCCTTCTGAATACCATCCCTCAAATATTTATAAGCATTGATAAGATCCCCCCTCAGCCTTCTCTAGGCTAAAATATCCCTAATCCCTCAGGCTCTCTTCATAAGAGAGATGTTCTAGTCCCCTAATCATCTTCATAGCCCTTTTTGTACTCTCTCCAGTAGCTCCCTGTCTTTCTTGAACTGAGGAGCCCAGAAGTGCACACAATATTCCAGATGAGGCCTAACCAGTGTAGAGCAGAGGGGAGGATAGCTTCCTGTGACTTTTTTCAATACACCCAAGGATGCCATTGGCTTTCTGGTCCACAAGGGCACATTGTTGGCTCATGGTTAACGTGCTGTCCTGAGTCTTTTTCCACAGAGCTGCTTTCCAGCAGGTCAGTCCCTAACCTGTACTGGTGCGTGGAGTTATTCCTCCCTAGTGCAGGACTGTACACTTGCCCTTGTTGAATTTTATAACTTTAGTCCCTTCCCAACTCTCCAGCCTGTCCAAATCTCACTGAATGGTAACACAGTCTTCCAGTGCGTCAGCCACTCCTCCCAGTTTTGTATCATCAGCAAACTTGCTGAGGGTACACTTTGTCCCTTCGTTCAAGTTATTGAAGAACATATTAATCAGGACTGGACCCAGAACTGACCCCTGAGGAACACCACTTCTTGCAGGCCTCCAAGTAGAGTCCATGCCAATGATCACAACCCTCTGAGCTCAGTCTTTCAGCCAATTTTCAATCCACCCCATTGTCCATTCATGTAACACACATTTCCTAAGCTTGCCTATGAGGTTGCTGTGGGCGACCATGTTGAAAGCCTTGTTTAAGTCAAGGTAGACAACATCCACTGCCCTCCCTTCATCTATCCATTCAGTCATGCCCTCATAGAAGACTATCACATTAGTCAGACATGACCCGCCCTTGGTGAATTTGTACTGACTACTTCTGATAACCTTATTTTCCTCCACATGTTTTGAGATGATCTCCAAAATTAGCTGCTCCAATATCTTTCCAGGGATGGAAGTGAGGCTGCACTTGAAGATACCAATCACACCTTTTGCTCACAGGTTAAGGAAAACCACATCAGTGAAAATTCCTCCTTTGAGTTATTTCTTCTGCAAAGAATCCTTCCAAAAAAGGCTTAAGGTGTTGCCTTCCTCCCTTATTTATCACTCTTCAGCCTAAGTCACATCCTGAATAATTATTGTCTGATCTTTTTTGTAGGTATTTTGTAATTTCTTATGGATTTTTTGCAATAAATAACTGCTTTGATAATTTTGTTGCTGGTACTGTTTGTGGATGAAAGTGCGAGGGTAAGTACTTGAAGTTCTGGGTGCACTAAAAAGCATCTTTTGAAGAAAATGAAAAATAATTTTGCCATTTTCTATTTGTAGAGGCTGATAAAAGCCTCTCATCATTCAATATGCAACCTGTGAGATGCAAATGCAATACTACCATGAATAAGATAGGATTGGTTTTGTGGTTTTAGCCTCTGGTAGTATCTCAGCATATTGAATATTGAGAATAAAGATACCTTTGCAGGTGGAATTAACTTCTAGGATCTCACAGCACATAGTTGAGTTACTAATGGGATTCAGCTCAATCAACTCTTTTTTAAAACTTTCTTTTGTTGAGACTTGTTTAGGATTAAATATGTTTCTTCCTCTACATTTATTATTTTGGCTATTCTTTTCATACATCTGCCACCAAAAGCTAAGGATAGACTGCTTTCATTGGGCAAGTACAGAGATCCTTTATTTGTTTGTGAAACAAGTCTGTATTTCCAGTTTGAATAACAGATAAACCACCTTGTGACACCTGGATTACATATCTACCTTTGCATCTGCTGCCACTTCTTTTTTTAGAATGATATTTTTACAGAGATGGCTCAGGTCTCCCAGTGAGATGGCTGCACTTAATAGCTGCGTTCAAAATTCTCATGTTCAATACCCATGTTGTTCATTGGCTCGTATTTTATTTGCAAATTTGAAAAAACGCAAATCAAACAGTAGCTTTTACAGATAGGACTACTTATACTGAATTCTATGTACTAACTTTAATGTGTGAAACCATGAGACTATTCAAGATCTGGATACTGAAGACACCGAGTGTTTACTATGTTTAACTATGTTTTTCATAATGTTACTCTCAAGAAATGAGAATAAAATAAATTTCTGTGCTTGCTTTCTTTAGCAATTTCTACACAATTTCCTTGTTAAATATGATTTTCCATTACGTGACTGAAGGGATAGGATCCATGATCAAAAAACAAACAACCCTTGGCTGAAGCAATATGGTCAGCAAACAGGTCATGTAAGTATTTTTATATTGTTTACTATTAATAATGTGGCATTTTTTCCTATTATCCCTTCCTGACTCATACTTAAGAGTTTCTTCTACTGCTTTAATAAAAAGAGCAGCAAAGACAAGCATGAAAAATAAAGTTTTAAGAATAC
Source organism: Laterallus jamaicensis coturniculus (assembly GCA_022605575.1). Lineage (NCBI taxonomy): Eukaryota > Metazoa > Chordata > Aves > Gruiformes > Rallidae > Laterallus > Laterallus jamaicensis. The sequence goes on along the minus strand of JAKCOX010000031.1, from coordinate 5,335,300 downwards.
ACAACTATCTGCTATCAGTCTTCACTGAAAAGCTACAAAGCATCTCAGACTGTGAAGAATGTGAAAGATGTGCTAATGGCAATAATTGATGCTGAGAGCAATTCTTCTGTTGTACCTTGGCAGCTGCTATTTTATGTAGAACTGCCAAAGGAAGCTTTTGTGTTGATCAAATAAAAAGTCTTTGATAAATGACTGAAAACATTTGGTTGAATGGTACTTCAGAGCTTGTTTATTTCTACCCATAAATGGAGTAAAAAAGGGAAGTATTTAAAAGAATAGAAATACCAGAATGCAAATTTACAAGAATATAATTTTGAAAATAATGAAACAGAGTATTTCAACCAGTTCAAATCAAAACCACTCAACTAAAATGACATTACTCAAACTGAACTGCTTTATTTTATTTCACTGAAGTTCTCAAACTATTTCAGGTGATTTTTATATATATATATTTTTCTATAGAAGAATATTGTCTTGTAAAAAAGATTTGTTTTCATATCTATCTTCCCATATTCCTGTTCTCTTTTGGGTCAGGCTACCAATCATGCTATGTCCTACATAATATACCCCACATCTCCCTCGTTCACTGTAGATCCGTGAAATCTGCATGGACTTCAGCCTACAGGGGAAAAGAGAAGGCTGATTGCTGAGCACATACAGATCACAGCTTCAGGGAAAACTTAATTTGATATTTTGGTCACTGGATAAAGCACAAAGCATTTTAACTGGGTTCAGACTGCCAGTCCACTACTCCCCCCTGAATATTTAATATATCTGTAGGCAAAATCTACAAATATTTTTCTATTGAAAATTTCTCTTTGAAAAGAGATTTTCATTATGAAATCCTTGTCATGTTCTCCGAGAAATCTTTACCACTGATTTTAAGTTCAAGACAATATTTCTTTTTTTCATTTTATTTTATTTTTATGGCTTATTTCTATTTAAAACAAATGGCATGTTAAACTCAAAAGCATTTATACAGAAATTAAAAATTAAAAACTAAAAGAAAAACTAACCTTCTAACCAGTTCTAACCAGTAGGCAGACCTACTTTATCCATAATTCCCTTTCATCAGGGTCACTGTTCTTATTCTTCATTCAAAACTGTAGCACAAATACCTCCCAAAGCTGGATTTGATGATAGCTTCAAGTCAGGGAAGGAGAAGAGAATTCCCAAGTCAAGTGTCTTTTCCTGGCTAGTCCTCTACTCCAGTACCTTTTATTTCCCTCTGCGTTTTCTTATGGTCAACTTCTGGTAGCACTAATAGAAAATTATATTTAAACTAAAAGTTACTAAAAAACATTACTCCTTTATAAGGCTCTTTTAATTATTGATTTTCTTTTGCAATACTTTAGAAAAGAGATCTGGACAGTTGCTCTCTATTTCACAGGGAAGGAACCAAACCAGGGCTTACACATCTGGTGAAGACAAGCTGGGAAATGAGACAGCTTTGGAAACAAGTCTCCCAGCTCAAAGTCTTAGTATCATTGAAGTAAAATTTTAAACCGTCAACACTATTCTAATCTTGTATAATGTCATGTCAGGATGTTTAGGGATTTGTTTGGCCTTTTTTTTTTTTTTTTTAATCACTCTTCCTGACATTTGATATAGCGCTGTACACTGCCTGTAGACTTTATCACTTTATAGATATAAGTGACTACAAATGTTCTTTTCTGTACTGCATGGGAATTAAGCTCAAATATTTTTCCTACCTAATTACATAATCACATTCAAGGCTTAGAATTTTGCATTAATCTATCTGGAGTTAAAGAAACTAGGCAGCTTTGTTGGGTTTGTATCTTATCTTAGATTTGGTTAGCTTAAGCAGTTAGAATTTGAAAAAGATGGCTTTCTTTTCCCGAGGGGAAAATATCAGTCTGTTAACAATTTAAATTATAATAATTATACAAATCTGTAAAAAATCAAATAAAAAAATTCATGTAGTGCAATGACAAAGCATTGTGAAAACCACTGAAGTACGTACCCTCATATTTAATGTCTAATGACTCTAATATCTTTATATATTGGGAAATTGGAGTTAAAATATTAGATTTTTGAGAAATATTCTTTAAAATTATTTTTATTAAAGTCCAAACGAATATAACAGGGAAATGTTAGATTAAAGGACCTTAGCCACATGGGGTAGTTTTAAACACAGTTCTTTTGACATCTTGTTTCAATGTGCTATGGATTTTCTTGGTTTCTAAACAGAGTGCATGGGCTATCATTCTCCTGGTTTCCCCTGACCTGAGTGCCTGAGGTTAACAAGTTGTTTGTTGATTTTTATGTTTAAGTAATGTTCTGTTATACTGATGGGCAAGTTCTGTATCCTACTGAGCAACTAAAGATGTTTGCTTTTGTGCAATCCACAGATTTTATTTCTGGCTAGAACATTTTAAATATCCTATCCACCACAGAAAAACCCTGTGTTAGTATAAAACATACAGTTAATGCAATATAATTTGTTTTACATTGAAAAGCAAAATATGGGATTAGACTTCAATCTTGTAAAATACATTTCTATCGTAACAGAATTATATTGTGGTATTTTACAAAAATCCATAATCTATGTACCAAATGTACATATTACAGTAATCTTAACTCATTTGGGTTTCCATGTGGGAATATATGTGCCCACAGGACTACATGGGATCATACCATCTTTAATGGTATGTTTATGGCTGTTTATCAGACTTTTTTATTAGTCTGAAATTTTGGCTTGCAAGTAAAATATCTTCCTGTGTAAAGCAATATTACAGGACTTCTCATCAGCTTGTATAAATTAAGTTCTTTATAAATTAAGTTCCCTCAAAGTTGTCAAAATTGTTACCCTACCCTCCACCACCCCTCACTCCCCATTGTAATGGCTTCTTATTGCCTAGAGAAACCATGAACATTTATATGTTCATAAAATTGTTTCATAAGGTGAAAAAGGAGTTCTTCAAATACTGATTAAAAAGTAATTGCCTGAGGCCTTGCATAGAGCAATAATGATGAAGTCAGCATTTATTTCAATATTTTTGAAGATGTAAGGAGAAATAAATCCTCATCTCCTACATACTTATTGCTAAATCACATACTGGTACATTGGTCTCTACCTGTTACAGTGTAATTATTGCAATCTATAGAAATGCCATAAATTAAGTATAGCAACCCTAGATGATTCTCTTTAAATAATCTGTCCAAATCTTTGTGCCTCAATAATACACCATTGGCCTTAATGGAATGAAATAATTGACATGATAGAAAGACTTCACCCTGAAATATGGAACTTTAACATTCATACTTTCTTACAGACACAATGACACAAACGTACACTCACAGCTACATGAGGTGGTGATGAATGTTTGCCAGCTCTCAGCTAAAAAAGTAAATCATCTCAAGTTTCTTAGCTAATTTATTGCTATAAATGGACTTGATAAGGAGTAAAAAGACTATCTTTTCTCACCTCTGATCTACCAAGCCATTATTATAACTCCTTTCCTTTATATTACAGATGAGAATATACAATAAAACAGAAGCTTGAAGTGAAACAGTGATGAAGTCTCCTTCATGCAGGCCTCTATTCATACTGAATAATCAGGTAGCCCTATTATAGAGACAACATTGAAAACTGATTCATTTCAAACCGTTAACACCAGAACTTGCCAACTTGAACTCTACCTTGGTCTTGGCAACCTATACAAGCTCAAAGTGACACATGGCACCACAGCTTCTTTCTAGGTATCCTAAACCTTTTTTTGCAGTCAATCCTCATAATCTCATCTGATTTGAGGCACAGTACCACCTTCCTATGCCTGTATTCATGCATAGCCTTACACAGGATATACCAGAGGAATCACAAGTCCTTATAGCAGAGCTAATACCCACAAGCTTCTTTCATAAACATCTGAGATGTTGCTTGCATGGTTCTTACCCCAGTATTTCTCTCATTCTAGAGAAGATGTGTTTCTCACTTAAATGCTCTGTAATCTTTCACCTTTTTCCAACTACAGTGACATAAATTCACATAGTTTCAGATATTCTGTACAGGTTGTGTACCCCTAATTCATAGGAAGTCTGGGCACACTGTGTTCATTGTGGGTTTTTGCCTGGAGAAAAAAGCCCTGTTGTTCTTCCTGCTGGAGGACAGTGCTGTAATCACTGTAGACCTTCTTAACAAAGCCATGTTTAGAACAGCCTCTTTTGCCCAGTTTACAAGTGTCTCATCCTCTACCAATATTTTAAATTACCATGTAAAGTGTAACAAGTGAGACTTTGCAAATGGGTGAAATGATGTAGAACATTCAATTACACAGTCTCTGCATGAGCCAGTGGCAGCCTCTCAGTGTTTCAGTTTGCCTTGCAAGACCTCGCAGTTTGACACCCATTCACTGCTCCACTCTGAGACACATTTAGCATAATATGGAGGCAAATAATACAAAGCCCCTGGGAAAAAGATAGCACACATATCAGCCAGTGGTAGCCCATGGGTGAATAAAGTGCAAACAGAATCTCAAGGAAGGCTCATCAAGACAGCCTGGACAGAAGGAACAGCGTGTAAAATTAAAAGGGTATTTTTTTGAAAAAGGTGAAAAGGTGGCAGAATAAGATTAAGATTTTTAAAAAAGAAGCAGATTATTTCTAGTTCATTTTAGCCAGAAATGGCTTGGGGTTTAGTGGAAAGAATTCTTTTGAATGCAAACAGATTTGCAATTTTAACCATAAATTTGAAAAATTATTATTACAAGAAGAAAATAATTAATATTTTAAATAATTTTTAAAAATATTTGTTGAAGTCTGTTGGTTTTCCAGCAGGAAATCCTCTGAGGAGGATTGGGAAATAAGAAAGTGTTTTCTTCCTGGTTTTCATTTTATCTGGATAACCCAAAGTGCTATTATTTATATACCTTTGAAAGGGACACTGCTTTCCATGCTAAAATCTAAAACGATTAAAGGTCTTCCTCTAAAGGTTTTCATATACACTGAAGTATACTCCAGCGTTTTCATATACACTGAAGTCAACACTATTTATGGGTGATAGTGTCAGCAAAAAAAAAGAATATAGCTTTTTTTTTCCCATGTAATCGGAACTCTTAGTTTATTTTACCTTTAAGCAAGATAAAAATATGGCTTTGTTTATGATTTCACTGGTTACAATTTAATCTTCTGCAAGATCATTAAAACTTTTATTTGCAAGCCTGCATCCAGTTTTTATTGACCTTTTAACGGAATCCAACTTCCAACTAATAGCGTTATCCACTCTAAATTTTATCTTTGCATTAAATAGATGTTCTCCCATTTTAAACATACAGGATACTCTATAAGCATCATAGAAGTATTTGAGGCTCATGGAAAGTACAGTTAGTCTAGAGATACAACCTTTGCAAAATGTTTTTAACTTGTATAAGCTGGGAAAAAAATGAATGCTTAATATTATGACATCAAATGATTAGTACTATTCCTGAATCCAGATTACATCCTAGAGGATAGCAGATACAAAGTAACCACATGGTGTATTAGCCAGCTCTAATTAACCACATTACTGGGTGTATATCACACTCTCAATGTAGGAAACTGGTGTTGTAGTGGATTCTGAACTTTCCCCAGTTGGAACAACCTCTTTATATTTTTTTTTCTTAAATACGGAAAATTATATTAATCTATGAAAAGTTATTCAACGTACTAGATTTTTTTTTGGAAATAACTGGTGTTACAGATGACTGACTTTGTAATGTTATCTACACAAAGAATGTAGTAAAGATATATTCTTTTTTTATTAATATTCCATACACTTTTTCTTAGAAACCAAACTCATGGGTATTATCGTTCTCTGTTTTATACCCTGTTCACTATGGTTGTAATTTGTTACAGATTTAGATACACACATGCTTTAAAAAATTCCAGACCACATATTTTCAAGAGCATTGATTTCCACGTTAACTTTATACAGGCCATGCAACTACAACTGCAGATTTCTACTTCTTTGGAAGCTCTTGATCTTTTTATGAAAAATAAAAATTTTCTCTGTGTGTTGTAACCACGAGACCAGCATTTGGATAACTTCAGCAACTGAAAAACAGCACTGTATGTTATATTTTAGGTCCTGGAGAATGGTACAAGAAGCAACATGTAACTGAATTTAATGGAGAAAACCCTTCAAAACAACTACAGTCATATCAGTTGTAGTCTGCCACTGAGTTACTGGAGCAACTATTTGTAATCTCTTAGATGGCTAAAAGACTTACTCCTCTCTTTGAATTGTCTTAAAAAAATATTCTACAGCCAAAAAGTCCTCAGAATCAAATCCCAAAAGTTTTTTAGATCCTTATGCATTTTCTTCAGAAAACAAAATGTCTAAGCAGCTCACTTAGTTAGACAATTTAAGTATATGATACATTTATCTTGGTTTTCTCTTATATCATCTCTGAGAACACAGACTTAATCGCTCAATATCCTGCTGTCACCAATTTGTTCTAGGTTAAGTATTTTCTAGTAGTACATGTATTTCCTTTGCTAATAGATGCAAATATCTTCAGGGAAACTGTTCCCTAGCTTTAATAAGCACAGAGTTGAAAGCAAAATAACCAGTTTCAATAAAAGATTTCTGATTTATTTTAAAAGAAAATGTACTCATTCTTGTGAAGATAGTATCAAATTCAGTTGACTATATTAAACCAAACCAGGGCATAAATTACTTTATATTACTCCCTTTCCCATTTTCTTAAACTTGCTATATGCTTTGAATTCTGTTGTTTATTCAGTTCCTTTCACAGTTTCTGCAGAAATTTTTATGTTTCTTGAAAACTGAAAATATTTCAGCTTCAATTTCTCAACTGTGGGAAAATAAGAGTTCAATTAATGTCGCTGCTGGCAGTTGGCTCCTAGGATACCCCTTAGTTCTGTTCCCTTTGTCAAAGAACTTCATGAACTCCTATTAGGTGAGACATTAATAGTCAGAACTCAATACCTATACCAATCGAACCATATTTGTTAGTGACTAGCAAAATATAAATCCTTTACAACACAGAAAGGTTTCTATTTTTAAATCAATGCAAAACCACACTACTTAATTCTTTTTAGTGCTAGGCTTTACCTTTCAGACCAGACATCCAAAACTGCTTAAACCAGGCTGAGATGATACACTAATGTTACTTGGTGATTTATTTTCCAAAGTAAGCAACATATCATTGCTTACTTCATAAACAAGGACCTGAGGTATATACACACTGTACATCTTTGAACACCTGAGGTGAGAGTTGGCATCCACCAAATACTATATGTCCAGAGCTTTCATAAAATAAAGACTAAACCACAAAGTAACTTTCTTCCTAAACATATTCTGGAAGAGCATTCCTCTTCCCACTGCACAGAGGCACCCATAGAAATCTCCAACTGCTTCATTACTTCAAAATATGCAACACTGAATCAGTGATTATGATGTATCCAAGCATACTACAGGGACAACTGAAATATTTCGGCATTTTCAGCTACAAAATACATACGTGAGCACCAAAGCATCCAGAAAGAGTGATTTGTAGAGATGAACCTGATTATCTCCTATTACCCCTTAAGAAACTATGTACACACATGCTTCAGTATAACACTTAGTAAACTCACAGAAGCTTTTACATGGCTGTATCCAGATTCTCTTTCTTTGGCTAAAAATTTATAGAACATAAAAGGGTCAAATCTATAAACCTGATAATTAAAATTTGTTTTTCACATTCTTGGCATGATATGCATTTTTTCTTAAATCTATGCTCCAAGCTGTAGCATAATGTAAAGAAAAAGAAAAGCCTTAGAAAAATATAATCATGTGCACAAGCAATCCAAAACTAATTTAGATTTAAACATGATCTTAAAAAAAATCTTCAAAAATTGTTCACAAGTAAAAACTAGTTACTGTTAAAGTGACATCCATGTTCATTTAATAGACCCAGGAAGATAATTTTGATTTAGGTACTATTCTATGGCTTGAATTTAATTTCTCAGCTCTTTTCATTCACTTTCTGGGAAGCATTTTGTATTTACTTTCTAATACTTTCTTGTATTTATCTATGATAGCTTTAAATCCAAAACAAAACTGATTTAGATAGACTTGCAATATTGAAAATATAAAGTGAGAGTAGCATATGAATAAATTAAGATTATCTTTAACATGAAAAAGAAACATTAATGTAGTCAAAGTTTCTGGTAACCTCAGCCCCACAACAACATCCAGTTTTCTGTTAATAAGTAAAACCTAATATTTTCTGCTGACATAATAAATCTTCAGAAAAAGACATACGGTTTAAGTCAGTGATTTACTAAAATAAGTGCTTCAAATGTAAGAACCTAAATTCTCAGAATATGCTACAATATTCAGTGAAAGTTGTATCTGGCAATAGAAACCCAACTGAATGTGAAAAGAAACAAAATATATTGACTGCAGTTCAAAGAGTAAGATCTGTACCACACTATAGGATTTTCTTTGTGTTGGGTAAATGCAATAGAGTCACACAACACACTCATCCAATAAAGAAGATTGAAACACATAATCATACGCTAGACCATACCCAGTCATATATACTTATATTTTAATTTCCATTAGAATAACCTGATTATACAATATTTGTAGAGGCTTACAGCTCATTAGTACCAAAAACAGGTAGTAAAGGTGTATGTATGCATATATTCTTCATAAGAATGGGGTTTTGTATGAAAATGGATGTAAAGAATAGCTTGGTCTAACTTCCATTGAGGCCAGGTATGACAGCATGCTAATTGGTTCTTTCACGTGTCTTCAGTTTTCTACTCACAAAATCTACCAACAGTAAGTATAAAAAAAACCCCAAACCTCAGCTAGGATATATATACATACATATAAAGTAACTAATTGAAAATCCAAGTTTAGAAGTGGGCCTAATGTTGCTATTATTAATAATTCAACTGTCTTTTTCATAAAGCAATGTTGTGGTTTAACGTGGCAGACAGCTAAACACCACACAGCCATTCCCTCACTCCCCTCCCTGACCACCACAGTGAATTGAGGGGGGAAAAAAAGTTAAACTCTCTGGTTGAGATAAAGACAGTTTAATAGGACATAAAAGGAAGATAAAATAATAAATAACAATAATAACAAAAGATTATACAAAACAGGTGATGCACAAGGCAATTGGTCACCACTTGCTGACAGATACCCAGCCTGGCCAACTCTCATGAGTTATCTGTCAAGCATGATGTCACACAGTGTGTTATACTCCTTTGGCCTGTTGGGGTCAGCTGTCCTGGCTGTGTCCCCTCTCCCAGATTCTTGTGTTTTCCACCCCCAGCCTCCTCCCTGGCTTGGAAGCGTGAGAGGCTGAAAAGTCCTTGGTTTAGTGTAAGCACTACTTAGAAACAACTGAAAACATCGGCGTGTAACCAACATTATTTTCATACTAAGTCCAAAACATGTCACTATACCAGCTACTGGGAAGAAAATTAACTCCATTGCATCCAAAACTAGGAGAAACAGCTAAGTAAGAAATGAATAGTACAAACCAAAAATTTCACTTAATTATGACTGCTAAGTAAAATGGAGCCTTTATACACTCATTCTTTTGTCTTGATTTTACAAGACGTGTTCAACTTCAAGATACTCTGTAATTAACAAGTAAGCTTTAAAATAATAAAGAACATAAAAAGACATTGAAAATATAATAAATTAAAATAATGAAAAGGTTCTGGAAAAGCCCACATAACAGCATTAATGTGTTTTACTAAAGTTTTCTTTCAGAAAAAAGATGGTTGAAATAAATTATTAGGCTTTTCTATTTATCAGGTTTTTGGAAAGGCAGGTCTAGGGTAAATCATTACAGGTGCAATTACTTTCCTATAATGTCAGGAATGTCAGCACAGACATACCTAAATATCAAAAAGTCTTAGGTTTATGTGGTCAGAGATCAGAAACTAGTATCACTGAATTAACATAGTTCTGCTGCTACGTTCACAGATTCACAGAACTGTAGGGGTTGGAAGGGACCTCCAGAGATCATCAAGTCCAATCCCCCTGCTAAAGCAGGTTCCCCAAGACAGGTCACACAGGTAGGCATCCAGATGGGTCTTGAATATCTCCAGCCATTATTAAAAAGGAAAAATTACTTCAGAAATGAGAGCACAAAATCATTAGAGGCAACCATTGGATGTGACTCTATGCCCCGCACAGTATTCTGCAGAGGAGCAGTTGAGACTTTTTGAATAATAAGGTTTCTTAGATAACATTTTAAAGCATTTCAGGCTTGTTTTAATTATAATTTAATATTATTAAAAATATGCATGTATAAGAAGGGTTCATTAAGTAATATCACAGGCAAAGCACATTAACTATTCAACACTTCCTGAAGTGTTTGTCTATTTATAAAAATGGGAAATGGGCTGTTGTCAATGACAATTCAAACTTTTTCAGGTCCAATTGCTGTTCTGGAAAAAAATAGAAACAAACCACACTTAAGTGAAACATAGCAAGTGATGGAACAGTTTTGGTCTTTTCCACAGCATGAAACATTTAAAAGAACCTTGATAAACAGCATCATAGGTGTGCAGAGAGGCATAAAATTTGCAATTGTATTGGTACTTATCTGAATGGCCTTCCAGTGTCCTTTTTCTGACACAGCACATTTTATGACTGCACAGAAGCTGACTAGAAGAAAAGCTTTCCATACTTTAATTAACAGGGAAGGAAAAAAAACCCAAATAAACAAGCCTTGCTTACCTCAGGTACAAAAGTACTTTTTTTTACTATGCTACAGTCTTAGAGGTATAAAAGGTTTTAATTTATTGAATAGAAATATGTGAGAACCAAACAAGATCACATATATCACAGACTTTAAACCCACTCCTAAATAGAAAGTTATATGTTATATTATGTTATTAACAGGGACATATGTAAGCATTCTTTGAGGGCCATAGCTCCTCATCTGCATAGTGTATCACGATATTTAAGTCCTAATTGTGCTCTTCTGCATCTTATTGTCTCTGCATACTTCTCAGAAGGCTTTCTCACTATGTACTCGACTGAATGCTAGACCAATTATTTTGACCTCCTCCCTTGAGATATGGCAAACATACTTTTATGATATTGGTATATCTTAAGGTGAACAAGGGAGCTGAGACTTCCTGTTCTCTCCCTCCAGCAAACAAGAGCTTTCAACTAAGGTAGAGCTTTATTTGTTCAAGGATAGGTGGGATGACATCAGGAAAGTGGTATGGTTTTTGGCATTTTGTTTTTATGGCAGATGATATGTATACCTAAGAACAATACTGAGTGAGGCACTTCCTTCAGTTTGTATGTCCAGCTCATTACAACACCAGCCTCAAAGTGACTAAGGGAGGAGAAAGAAACAACTTTAACAGCATATCTCACAAGTCTTAGTTACGGATGTTGTTCTGGTTTTGGCTAGGATAGAATTAATTTTATTTCTAGCCTGTGTTTTGGAAGTTAGGATGAGAGCAGTGCTGATAACATGCTGATTTTTTTAGTTGTTGCCAAGCAGTCAAGGACTTTTCAGTTTTTCATATTTCCCTGCTAAAAAGAGAGCCAGGGGACACCCAGGAACCTGGGAGGGGACACAGCAGTTTTAGGGATGGTCCAGTTTTGGGATGGCTCTGAGCTGTATGGCCTGAGTTGTGTGATTTGGTGAGAAACTGCATTTGTGTATCACAAGTTTTATATATTTTGCTATAAAGTCCTATTATTATTATATCTACCTGTCTGCTATCCCAGTAAACTATCCTTACACTAACCTGCAAGGTTTGCTTTTTTTGGTTTTCTTTTCTCTCCCTTCTTCCCCCCCAGTTCTCCCCCCTGTACCCTCTTAGAGAGAGCAGCTACGTGATGCTCAGCTTTTAGCTGTGGCAAAACCGTGACAGGTGTGATGAAGACAATTGGAGTATCAGATTTTTGCTACTTCAGATATTCTCTTAGGACACTTCTCTCAAAGACACCTTGGCCTGTGTTGATCTTCAAGAGTAGAATATGAAATCTTGCAGCATCTCCCCTTCTTGTTAAAGTAGAAAGGTATGCTAATATTTCACATTTACATAGTGTTTTACGTTCTTTAAAAGCTTTTTAGAAATTAACATATTCATCCTAAAAGCAGTATTACACACACAATGTTATCTATTTTACAGATGAGTGAACAAACAAAAAGAGTTTGCCTCTGAGTTGTACTACTTATTCTCTTCAGAAGTTGGGAGAGAAAAACCAGCAACACTGGAGAAGAAACTCAGAGATACAAATAAATGCCTCTGGTATTGTGGTCTTTTCTTCTCACTGTCCCTTCCATTTTTATCTTTCATATATACTCATCACTTGTGATTTTAGAGCTGCAGTTACTGTACTTTATCTAAGCAGTTTATTATGAGGAAAGTAGAAACCTTGTCAGCAGCAAACCACAAAGGAGGCAAAGAAGGCAAAGAAATCCCTAACTGTAAGTGCAGAATTTTCAGGAGTGAATCCCCTCATCCTACCAGTATTCTTACGTAAGAAAAAGTTCTCTAAATATTGCATAGGCTAAGTTCACATGAAGGTCAGTAGAAGTTTTTTCTGATAGAAAACACCAGAGATGTAGGTTTAGGCCCCAAATATTCAGCATAGATGTGATCTTTTTTTTCTTCCTTCACCTGAAAAATAATATGGATTGACACATCTTCACAGAATCACAGGGGAATTCAAGCAATACCCTGGTTGAAAGACATACACATTTAACCTGCCACAAACATTCCTATCGTTCACAAGAATAAGAGAGGGTACAACTGGAATTGTTGCCCCATCAAGTAATCTCTCTTTTATTTCTTACAAACAACTACACATGTATGCAAATAGATTTTCTATGCTGGACATATACCTACTCTGTGCATGATTAATTTTTGAAGGGTAGTGATCAAATGCTTACTTATGAACAACCCAAAGTTCACATCATGAGGTTTAAGAAAAATCAAGTCTTAGGTATGCTTGAGACAAAGGGGTGGAGTATCTACATAAACAGAATATAAACACTGCAGCATTACTTCAGAGTTAAAGTTGAGAACATGAATATATTAAAGTAAAAAAAAAGCTGTATCTCACACGGGCCCTTTTTTGTTTTCCTTTTGCAAAACCCACATACAGTGTGGCTTATACAGTGTTAAGTTTCATGTGTGAGAATGCAAATGCAATGGGAGTTACAATTGCACAAGAACATTACAATCTGAATAGTCTAACTCAGAGGATCGTAATAATTTCAATTAATATATGTAAAAAATTGAAAGCCTCCTTGCACACAGACATAAGTGCATTTTGGTACAGATTCAGTGGAGTTCATGATGGAGGTTTTGTCTTATTTAGAATACAACCACTGCAGAAGTCAGTGAATGGAGCCCTATCAATATCACTTCCTACGTAAATTAGGATTACAAGACAAAATAATATATTACCAAATATGTAAAAAGGTTTAAGGAAAGATAAAACTATAAACAATTATACAGCAACAATCTTAAAAATTAAGATTAACACCCCCCCCATGGAACAGGAATCTCCTTTCAAGAGAAGATTTAGCAAAAATTAAATCAAGCAATAGAATTTCATTGTTCCTCATCTCTTTTTCAAATATGTAAAAAGTTTTTCACCCCAACATGGATTAAGGTCCACTGCAGGAGACTGAGTAGAGCTTTAAGGTGGCTTGGACATCCCATTCCCTTTTCTCCTTTTAACTGCCTTCAGAAGAACTACTTGACTAGTTACACATCCCATAAATATGCTGAAGCTAAACAAGGAACCTGGTTATGTTTTGAAGACAAAGGTCCCTGAAGTGAACTAAGTATTTCTTAAATATCTGCAAACTGGAACACAAGGGATTACCTAAGCATGAATTCAGTAAAAGTCATGATAAGTGGGTGAAAGTTAAAGGTGGCAGGGGAAGTTCATGACCACAGATCCTTGGACCACTGACTCAAAAAAACCTCACAAACTAAAAACTTCCTTTTTTTGAGCCTGTCTGCTGATTTACATAAAAAGCAGAGCTTGTGCAAATGAAAAAAGGAACAATGAGCACCAAAGGATAAGGCACAGACTTGGGGGTGGGCACCAAACATCAAACACCCCCGTCAGCAGGTCTGATGCCACTGGATCCAGGTATCTCTCCTACTCTCTCTTCTTTCCCTCAAAGATGGTAAGTAATGCAAGACTGACCTTGGTTCCTACCACAGTCTTTCTCTCTCTCTCTCCCCGGCCTCTCATTCCCATCAAAGCTGCTAAGTAATGCAAAGCCTACCTTGGTTCTCATATAGATCCAATTGTGAGGGTGCCAAAGTTAATTGTACATTTGTTATCTGTGTTCCAATTAAACTTAATGTTTCTGTACAGACCTTAAGTGTTTTCTTACTTTAAGTTCAACAAAAGGGATTGGCAAATCTGAATAACCTGTCCCACCTTTTTGGACCAGGACTTGACAGTCCACAGAAATTTAAAGGTATTAGATAAAACAGTTCTGACTGTTTCAAGTCAGAAAAACATGATCACGTTTTTTCCCAGTATAAACTATATTGAATTTAGGAGTAAGGATGGAGTTCTGAAAGGGTCCTATAATGGAAGTGCTCCTCCACTACATTTTTAATTTGTTGAATAGAAGCAGGTTTCTCTGTTTGCTATCTTTTACCTTGATACTCAGTTTATTTTCTATTTTATGATTTTACCTGTTTCCCCTCAGTAGAACAAATTTCTTCGTCAAAGTATGCACCAAAGGAATTGAATGGAACCATACACTGTTTCTATTCCATTGCTTATGAAAAAGAGAAATCTTTTGGATGGAAAATATTTTTGAAATCATTCAGACATTTCTCTTTTATGTACACATTTGAGATTTTATTTGTAGTTGTTGTTGTGACACACAGCAATTTTCTACCTTATATCAGGAGGGTAGCAGTAAAGTACTTAAATCTGTTGATAGGCTACCTAAGACTAAATGCCTTACCTGAAGCTGACTGACAAAACAATGACAACTGTTGTAACAAAATACTTCTGTAATTTCAGAACAAATAGCCATTCTTTTCCTTTTGTAAGATTTTCTTTATGACACTTGATGTTTCTGCTCAGAGGCCTTTGACACTGTCACTACAAAAGCTTTTGGCAGATGTGCAGGGGGCTAAAGAATTTAAATGGAAAAAGCTCCGCCAGTGACAGCCAGTATTTGTAGCTCACTTTATGAAGCATGTATAAATTATGATCCTGCACATTTTTGAAAAGCAAGTATTTTATTTTCTACTTGTTCATTAGCTTTTATACTTTGCACAGAGAAAAGTAACAGCAATTCACCCTCAAGTGAGAGTATTCACTTGAGGGTGAGAAAGGCATCTTCTCCACTCGTTACTAATACTGAGCCACATAGTCTCACAAAGTATAAAAGTGTAAGAGGAAGGTTTCCTTTCTCAATTTTTTCCTTTCTGCTTTAGGGCTGGTAAACACTCAAGTTCCTGCAAAGGCTTTTTCTAATTTGTTCCTTCCTAAGACCATCTTTCCTAAGCCCTTAGAGGAGGAAGGACAAGAGGCTCTCACTCACACTCTGGTCCCTCCCAGAGCCATTTTCAACCCAGAGATATAATTACAGAATAATTATTTTCTATCTTATTTTACCAATTCCCACTGCAAGTACAGCCCTAATCTCAACATGCACTTAATTATTCACCCTTGAAATAACCCAAGTTAACAGCAAAATCAAAACATCATATACCTGTACTTTCCTTTATGCATCCAAAGTTTATTTTCCTCAAAAAATGCCCATCCAATTCCACTGTTATTTTAAGGATTATTTTATACCAAAGAGGTGTTAGCAGAAAAACATTTTCAAATTTGTTCCTAAGCCTGCCTGTATAGAACATTTTTATATGTTTGTTTTAAAGAAGCTATCATACCTTGAGAAGCTAAACAAGTCACAAAGCTACGTATTAATGTGATACACTTACATTATCCTTAAATGGTTTACATGTGGCGAAGTTGTAGTAGAGTTTCAGGGGCCCTTTGGTTTTATTTTGAAATAAAGTTCTGGCAGATGGACAGATCTGCAAATTCTGTTTCATTTACAAATCTATTGTAACTCTTAAGAGCTATGCTTAAACACATATGACAGAAAGAACAGACCAGTGCCATTGTATGAAATGCTGAACAACAATTTCTCACTTGTAGAAAAGAAAAAAATTAATCTTTGCTAGAAAATTCCGTTACCATAGAAAACGTAACTATAGCCCACAAATTGGACCAAATTGCTCCCTCACTGTAATTGTCTTAGAATCTGATTCCTGATTATATTACCCTCTAATAAGTGCATACTTGAAGGGATGTCTGCAAAGGAATGTAACGAGAGCATACTTGCTCAGTTATTAGAAAAAAAGAAAATTCCACCAGAATAAGACTAAAATATACAACATATACAAACAATGTCAGCAGAATTTTTAATTTTTCTTATGTTTTTGTTGGTAAATAAGGATTAGTTATACATATTTGTGTTATTTTTTTCCTCTGAAGCTTCAGATAAGTCATCTGTACCTTGCAAGTTTCTCAAGGAGAGAGCATACTTTTCATTACTGTCAAATCCATATGAAACTGAGAAGATTCACTTGATAGAACAGTAAACATGCCTGCATGTTTGTCTAGTTAGCAGTACAACTGTTAAGAAATACCTTAGATAAAATTTAAATAATGCTGTATTGTTGTGACAGCAGAGATTCTCTTGATTCTCTTGGTTTGCTCTTGACCTATATTTAAATTCTATCAATTTCAAAATTTTATTTTAAACTGATTCCCACCATGAATCACCTATTTTCTCTTGTATTTTACTTTTAGTTTCAAGAAGGAGGCAGTAATCTTTATTGTGCATTGTGCAATAAATACACATAAATAAATAAATAAATAAATAAATAAATAAATAAATAAATAAAAGCTTCTATTCACATTGAGTCTGATAAGCATTGTTCAAGTTTTCTGAACTGTTTGCTAAATTTGTCCTGTTGTATTTATGAATGAAGACATTAGATCTCTCGGTTCTATTCTTATGACACACATCTGTAACATTTATTCTACTACCTTATTTCTGACAGCTACCCAGGTAGATACTGTCAATTTCAGTTAAGGTACCTAAACACTTCTGTGAACATAGCAGCTTGTACCTTTACCTACCTATTTTCCTCTAACAAAGAGCCAGCTTTCTTCTTCCATGTCAATTATAGCTCTACAAAGCTTCCGCTGCCCGTCTGAAAAGGCCAGACTGATTCTTGAACAAGATCCTGCATGTATAAAATTCTAAGACTTGATGTTTTGGCATAAAGGTTGAGATAACCTATTATCTTAAAATCTGAAAGACAGTATTTGCTTCTGCATACACATCTGATCAGATGTGACGGTATCCAGGTTAATGGACACTGGCGTGTCAATGCTCAGCTCTTACACTAACATCTTTCTGAGACTATGAAAAAAAAGCGAAACTGTCTCAGATGTGTCTTGCCGTTACATATAATGTGACTATACCACCACCCAGTTTGCCACACTGATCGTTAAAACCAGAACTGGAAGCAGTACAAACATGTCAGTGTAGTGCTGAGATTAATACAACTAGGGTACCTGAAGTATAGCTCTGGGTGGTACTACATTTTGACAGGATATCATACCGGTTAATTTGGAAAAAATGCTGTAATTTTTAACATGATACTTCATGGTGAATATGGCCAAGGACCACAAGACCCATTTTCAAAAGAAAACTGCTGTCTAGAAATCGATGTTCCACAGCATTAAAATTCCTAAGTGTCTGAGACACTTGGAAAACTTGATATGAACTTTGTAGGTATCATTGGAAAAAAACCTTGTCTCTTTATTCCCACTCTAAAATTGATAAAATAGTACATTGACAAGGCAGAAGATGAAGCAGTGAGACAACTGCTTCCCAAATAAACAGAAAGGATTTCTAAATTTCCTTTCTTATTTTAAACTTAATTTCAGAGCAGATCAACCCAAATAAACTAACTTGAGTGCATCCAACATGGCTTCTGTATTTTACTTATAAAAGGAAATGGTGTGACTGGTGGTATATTTTAAACCTGTTTGTTAATGAAGCATTACTGGCTGGTATTGCAGTAATCATCCAAAAGGCTATTAAATGAGTTTTTCAGAAATAGATAGTTAATTAGTTTTTTTCTGTGGATATTCACCCATGCCATAGTAAATAAAAAAAGAAAAAGATCATGTTGTATTTCAGAATAAAAGAATAAATACATTTTTACCAAATCCTTTTCTGATGCAAGGAAACTATTTGGCACCCATCTAATAGGAGTAAATTTGAATACCATGCCTAAATAACGCATAAGCAGAAGCAGCACAACAAAGACTTTGGACTGTGAAAAAGGAACAGTCCACAAGAAACTCCTGGTGGCATTTACAGATCAAGTAATTTGAGTTCACAGAAAACAGATTACTTTTAAAGATTTCTATTCTGTGGTTACACACCTGAAAAGCATCAGTGCCAAAAATACTTGTAACTTACTATTTTTAAGAGCATATTGCAGACCAAATACTAATTAAGTAAAAGATGGTGGATGCAAAGAAACTATCTCCTTGGAAATTAAGTTATACCTAGATCTGTGGGTTTGTGCTTAGATTCGTCCAATTATGCTGCTGGTATTAGTTTTCTTTAAGGAAAAGTATGGCAAACAGATACTTTGCATTCTAAGCAAGCTATCTAAGCAACACAGCCCTTCAAGAAAGGAAAAGTTTCTTTGCATATGTCTTGAAATGCATCATTTTCATGAAATCTTACTGAGGAAAAATAGCAATTCAATTTCAAGATGAATACTGCTTGGAATGCTGTGATGTGCATCTGATAAATTTTAGTTGAATTATCAACTTATTTCTGGAATAATAATTACAACAACTGAGAAATGTGTTTGCACCCCACTTCATTAGATGACTAGGAACAATTTCCCTCTCTTTTACGGTTAGACAATGTATTAGATAGAGGTAAGGGAAGAAAACTGGGCAATTTGGACAAAAGAAGCCTTTCAAAGGTGCTTTTCAGAGTCTGGCAACAGTAAGAGTTGGCTTCTACACTAATGCCTCCATTGATGCCACCACCTGTGAAGATCAAAACAAATATCATAACAGTGGAAACTATTCAAATGCAAGTGTTAGCAGAGAACATGTGGGGATTTTGAAGACTCCACAGTCATCTTTTTTCCCAAATCATGCTCTTCTACTGTGCACAGTATCAGAATAATTTCTTCTGTGCTAAAGGTTGTTTCCCTATGTATTAGACACCTTTCTTTTCAGGACACAGATTAATATAAATAATTAAATAACTATTATTTACTGATTCTGACAGATATTAGACGTTAGACAACTAATGAAAATAAATTGATATGTAAAATTTGCTGAAGTACCAATTTCCTTAAAACAAAAGAAACAATTCATTTAATGGGATCAGTGATCTTAAAAGGCAAAACCACTCTTCTGAACATGGAACAACACTTTTAAATGGAAAAGCCATACATTTAAATGATAAATATCTATTAATGTGGTGTAGTTGAACTTGGCTATGTATTTAAAATAATTCTTACTGTTTATACAGAAGCCTTACAGTCTAACACCCTGATTTCAAAGATCAAGATACATTTAAAAAAAATAAATTATAATACACTTTAATGATATTATAACATACTGCCAACACTGAGCAGCTGAGATTTTAAAAAACTAAAATAACCCCCCAAAACGTTTAAAAGCAGGCAGCCTGTGAGTTGAGCATCAATCACTGTTACTTCAGAATGTGTGAAACAGCTGTTCCACACAAGCATATTACAGTAAAGTAATTTATTTCTTCATACATCCCTCCATTAGGTCTCTATGACATCAACTCTGCAGTTACTGGCCTTTGCTCTAGTTCTCAGTTACCAGCATGAAAAGACATGCATCAGTTTATTCTGTTGCTGCCTTCAGCATGTAACAGGTGACTTCCTACAGTTCCAATGCATGCATTAATGCCTTGCTCACAGTGGCTACACCCACTCCACGCTCCTTATGGAGGAATCCCGGTCTCTAGCATTTTGAAGACCCAAAGCAGCTTAGCTCACACTTATTACAATGCACTTTCAGCAACATACCTGGCTCATATTCAAAGGCCTTACAAAAGAACAATCCTAAGAGTATCACAGGTCAATAACACAAGTCCTTCTTTCTAGACACCTACAGTATTTGAAAAAATACACTTAAATAATCAGTAACCTGCATCAGGATGCCTCTCGTGGCTCCACATTGCTTAGGGTGGGACAGGAGAAGAAAAGCAGAAAACTCTTTCCCAATTAGTATTTGGTGTTAATGAACAGAACAAAATTAGATCTCAATCAAGACACTTGTGTAAGAGCAGGCATAAGGCTAGGTATTTCAGATACAGATGCTAAACTTAGCCAGAATCCATATACTTTCCTAAATCCACCCATTTTCATAGAATCATAGAATGGCAAGGGTTGGAAGGGACCCCAAGGATCATAGAGCTCCAACCCCCCTGCCACAGGCAGGGCCACCAACTTCAGGCCTGGAATTTCCTAGGTCTAGTCCTATTTTGAAGGGACTCACTCCCTTCAAAAGAACAAGAAGTAATAGAAGTACAAAAGAAAAAAGCATTCCTCCAGAATATATTTTTTAAATTACAAGTAAAATTGTAATACAAAAATAGAGACACAAAATTCCCTTTCATTTTCAATGCCTGCTAAGAACAGGATTACACAAGGAAACAGGAAATAGAGCTTTAAAAAAAATCATATATATATATATATATATATATATATAAAAATAATCATCTGCCTAAATATGAGTCGCAAAAGAATGCGGCCAAGTTAAACTGTTCTCTTATTCCATTTAGTCAATTCTGTAACTTTTCTTCAAAACAAATACAGCTTTTCTCTGATGGAAAATTTTTTGTCCCATAAAAATTCTATATATTTTTACCATGGCCTTCCTAAACAAAGGAAAAAAAAAGAGAAAATGATAGAACTTTAAAATCCCCAAACAACATTGTAAATACTTCCTTTCTTCAATATTCCAAAATGTCAAGTCTAAAACATAGGAAATGCTTAAAAATATCTGGAAAGATTATTCTGTTAGGAAGCTTGTTCTTGTACTTTCTGCATAGTAGATAATTCCTAATTGCAAAAATAAAAGTGGCTGCAGGGATCTACAGAAGAGAGAGATTAAAAATCAAAATGTTCAGTAATGAATAGCTAAACCTGAAAACAGAGATCAAAGACATCTTGAAAAGATGACTGTAAAAAAACCCTACCAAACTACCAAAAGCAGTAAAGCAATGAAAGTAGTAGGATGACTGCATAAAGACACACTATGTATTAGATTATGTCTTTAAAAATTTAATTTAAAGAAACAACTCAGAACTGTAGAGGAGAAAGAGAAATATTAATTATAAGTCTTTAAGGAATAATTTTTTTCTAATTCTAAAGACTTGTCTTCAGAAAAAAAAATTGCAATAATTTTAATTGGATCTTTTAAACCCATACAAGCTCCTAACACAGATTAATTTAGACCACTTTTAACTTAGTGACATACCAATGACCCAATGTCCAACCTAATTTAAGCAATGGTCAAACCTTCTTAAATGCCTTTATACATGGAGTGAGTTCTAATTTAACTAAGTTGCTTTTGAAATTCACAGAAAGGCAACTTTTTACATTTAAACTTGTAGCCTTCCACATTAATGACTGCTAATGATGCATTTAAGCTGCCTTTGTAGTCAGAAACATGACTTGCAGAAATGACATGTTTTTACTGCACAAAGTTTCTTCTGTGTACATGATTCATATCCATAGCTTTTATGGAGGAAGTTGGATTATAAAGCTTAGCAAAATACAGGAGAGGAAGGTAAGAAAGTGGCAATGGCTGGATACCATTTTCCAGCAAGATTCACAATAGAACCATATAACTGTTATCTCATATAACTGCATGTCATTAATGAAGATAAGTGGGTTGCACAAGTATCTGCATATGTGTCTTGCCGATCTGATAATCTTACATTAGTCAAAAGAAACTCTGTTTTGAATTTAGGTATCAGATTCCATTTCTACTCAAAATATGCATGCTGAATATCAACTACATACAGCAGTGGAACCATACTTGCCATTAGTTTAGCCATGTTTAAGAGAAAAAGTCTCTCAGAAATAGAAATCACAAGAAAACAAACAAAATTAATTGGACTTTCTCCAGGAAATACCTTTGAAGTGTTTTGTTTCAGAGCTTTGACATGACAGTCTATCAAGCACAGTGCTTTAGCAATGGTGACTCTTTGAATTTATATGCGCTCAGTGGAGGCTGGGAAAATTCCTAGAGGATAATCTAATTACCTTTCAATGCAAGGGTACTGATTGGCAGTAAGAGATGAAAACAGGAGCCAAATCCATCCTGGAATAAACTGCAGACTCCTCATGTTTTATTAGAATATCATGATAATCCCATGGATAAGCAAAAAGGCAAGTGCACAAGCAAAAATATTTATTAGAAAATATAAGAGTAGCTACAATCAAATCTATTAAAACACCAATTGATCATAAAGGACAAATTGTCCAGAGAAGCTGTGGATGCCACCTTCCTAGAAGTCTCCATGGCCAGGCTGGATGGAACTTTGCGCCACCTGATCTAGTGGAAGGTGTCTCTGTCCATGGCAGGGGGTTGGAACTAAGGATCTTTAAGATCCCTTCTAATCAAAACCATTCTATGATTCTAACTCTGATTTAATAATCTGTTTCTTGATTTGCAGAAATGTCACATCACTATTCTACTGCACCTAAGAACCTCTGTGCACTGTATTATTTGATGGAAAAGGCATCTAGTGTCCAGTTATAGCGCCAATCCTGCTCCAACTATCTGGAATACAGAGCAGAGAGGTCAGGTTTAAATTAACCAGTTCATTGGCAACTTACTAATAGAGAATAATTTGCACACTCTAATGGTCAGAGCACTGCAGAAAAGCTTCTGTTCCATACCAATCTGTTGTGTAGCTATGGGAAAGATGCCTTTCTCGATGCAGTACTCATTTCTTTCCTCAGGCCCCCTCCAGTGCACCAACAGTACAGCTTTCCTGCAAGTGAATACCACTGTCATCAGAGTGATTCCAGATTTTTTTTGTTGTTGCTGCAGTTCTTTTAAAAATATTAATCCTATTTCAAAACAAAAAAATGTCAGTGTTAGATTTGTAATGTGAAAGTTCAGTGTTATGTAAAGTTGTAATGTTAAAATTATCAAGTGAATGTTAATTTACTGAAAAGGCTGACATAACAGATTATTTATCTGGTGATGAGAAAAGCACTAAATTGTTATTAGAAATTGTCATTGACATGCTTTCTTCCTTCTGTCCAGAAAAATAATTCTCACAACTCCTTGTGCTCTGGTTCTTCAATTTAGAACATGAACTGCAAAAAGGTAGGCTTTGGTTTTTTATGCATAGCATGTAGCCCCAAATACAGCTGTGACACCATCTAAAAAATACAACATACTGATACATACTGCAGAGATTCATTTGCACAGTTTACCTAATGACAGTGTGCTCTGAGTGACACAAAATACTGCTAATATCTCCATTACAAGCAACATCAGCTGGACCTGTTTTCTACCAGTGTTACTCAATATCTGCAATTGTTCTGTAAGGAATTTGTATTGATATTTGACCACAAGTGCATCAGAGAGACATCCACAAACGTTTTTTTTAATGGAGCACTACTGCAATGCATTTTCTGATTGTCAGTGTGTTACCTTCCTTGGAAATCCTGCTTCATTCTCAACTGATCTGATCTGATCTCTTTGATCAAACTGACATCAACAGCTAACACTCACTGAAACTTTTCTTGTGGTTACTCTGA
Source organism: Laterallus jamaicensis coturniculus (assembly GCA_022605575.1). Lineage (NCBI taxonomy): Eukaryota > Metazoa > Chordata > Aves > Gruiformes > Rallidae > Laterallus > Laterallus jamaicensis. The sequence continues at coordinate 5,311,426 of JAKCOX010000031.1, read as the reverse complement.
CATATTTGAGGAATGTCCTAATCCCAAGAACCTTTTAAAAAGGGGTGAATGACACACTCAAGAGCATCTGATTCCGAACAGTTATGTTATTAGTTATATTTTACCATTCTTTTTTGTTTAGCAAATTAATGACAAATGTTTTCTTTCAAATTGCAATTCTCACTTTATGATCATCATTATATTTTATATAGTTAATTCAGTCACAGTCTTCAGCCTTAAGAAGAAAAACCTATAACTTCTACTATTGTGAACTAACGATAATTGTCTACTATTGTGAACTAACCATAACTATTACCTTAGAAGTATTCACCTTCACTCTAACGAGTGATCTAATCTATCCTATAATGTTCTTAATGCATAAATGCATGCAACTGACAGATGGCTGGGCAAAGTAAGCAATTTTAAAAACAAAAATTAATTTTAAATATCTAAGTATTTCTTAGATAATTGTTGCTATTCGTAATCCTTTGACAAAGCAGAAAGTTATTTTACTGGCACCAAACCAAACAAGAAAATGGAAAGTTTTGACAAAGATGAATCGAGGACTGACATTAATTTATAGAAGACACTCAATGCCAACTTTCATCTAGGCAAGTGTTTTTAAAGTGTTTGGAATTCTATTAAATCACAGTAGTAAATAACTATGGTAAGATCGATCTGACTGCTCAGACACAAAACAGCAATTGATTCTACCTGAAATGGTAAGGTGAAACAGAAAAACAAAATATTTTTGGTCATTCTTTAATTAATAGACTGGAGGGGAAGATTATCATAAAGCAATGGTTGTATGCTGTGCATAACTATTGAGGAATATGTACGTTGAAGTTGTATTACAATCGCTTTGTATTATACCAAGTGGGTTTAAAATGATTAATTTTATCTTGTGGGCACGAGTACAGTAGAGGTTAGCAAAAGAAGAAACAGAATGGAAGGATGCCAAGAGGTGGAGATAGTGGGCTTCCCCCAATCAGGGACTAATTCATGTAAGCAGTGTCTAAAAATATGCAGCAGCTACATGAAGCAACCGATTTCCTTTAATGATGCTTTATTTTTCTAAATGTCTATTACAAACTAATAGCAAGCTGGTGCGCTGAGTAGCTCACAGTAATGTCACTGTGCACACTTAGAGCAAAGACATTTAATGTGAGACAAGGATCATACCTGTTGCAAAGCCATTTCATATGGAAAAAAGTTAAAATCCTTGGTTTAGATTTGCAAGATGAAAAGGCTACCTGCTCTGTAGAACAACACTGACCATTACAAAAAATCCAAAATAACTACACAGCTATTTTTGAACAACCCAAAAAATCTAAGTAATTTATGCACACAATAATAACAATAAAAATTTTCAGTGTCCTTCCCATTTCACACAGCTGAAACAGAGGAAGGAGCCATTCACCCAAAGCCCAAGGAAGATTTTGAAAAATCAAGTTCTTGAATCAAGGACTTCCAGTTCAATCAAAGTAATTCCTGTTCCGCCAATGAGAGTTCCTTACCGGTTTTTGAATTTGGCTCTAGGTGTATACTTCTAAAATATTTTTTATCACTCAACCAATCACTTTTCTTAAAGATTGCTTTTTCTTATCTGTAAAAGCAATCTGGCATTTTTGTTTAATACACTAAAATAAATTAAACTCAAAATGGTCCTAGACACTCCCTCGGACTGACCTTCTTTTTCATGAGGAATTAACTGTTCTGGAAACTAATCTATTTGACTGGGGCATTCATACTTAGAAATTTGTACTGCTTGCCAAAGGTCAGCTCTGATCATCTCTCTCCACTCTAATGCTGCCCTCTTTCTGTGTAAATGCTATGCTTTATTCCCTGAATAAATCTTGCAGGCCATGTTTACTGCTGCTGTTTGTTTCAAGCAAACATTGACCTGACAGTCATGATTAGAATTTTCAGGATCTTTGATACCATCATAGAGGAGATAAAATTGAACTTCTCAAAACTCAGTAGACATATAGAAGGATGTCATCAGATATTCTTCCTACCACAGTAAACCTTGCACATTTCCCAATAACTATCATATCCCTATTCAGATTCTCTGCACAGAAAAGAAATGATTTATTAAAAAATAAACTGTTAATTAGAATATCTAAGTACACACAATTACCATGTGCTGGAAAAGCAGGGATTGCCTAAATTAAATTAGTGGAACACGTCCAGGTGGTTTTTGAATGTCTCCAGAGAAGTAGACTCCACAACCAGTGCTCCATACATTCACATGGAACTTACTGTGGTCCAGTTTCCACCCGTTGCCCCTTGTCTTATTGCTGGATGCTTTACTACCACCAATTTATGACTTACTTTTCCATTTCTGCAGTTTTAGTTGTTCTTCCTTCCCTATAATTAAATATTCACAAAGACAGAAAAACCATAGAGACTGGTAGTCAGGAAAGTCAGCAGGACTGTTGGGAATGTAAAGACTATGGCTTGCATATAAACACAGAACAATGTAGAATGTGAAGTCATCAATCACAAAGGTACTTGTTATGCCACATCTTTGCCCCCTGTATGCTGCAGACAGGCATATGTGGACCAACATAGCATTTATGAATGCTGCTGTTGAATATATTCTTTGCATTTCATTTAAATTAGGTGGTGATTCAATATGTCATTGTGCTTTGTGACATATAAAATACAGAATTTTTAAGTCTATGCACATAAACTTTTAGATAAATCATGATTTGATCTTGGGATGTGCATAAAATAATTTACAGATGTAACTAGTTTTGTACATGTTTGTAGAGTACACTATATGAAAAGGATTAATTTAGATATTATAGTTTAATTGATACAAACCTTATTTGTGTTGTCATTAAAATATTATCAGTTCAGCTACAATAGTTCCATATTAGTGTCAGCATGTATATTGCTGTAACCTAGAAAAGTCCTTAGCTGTGTATGAGCAATCTCAGAGGAACCAAATATTCCATATTCATATCTATGTGTCATCTTAATGAAGCCAAATATATTCTGAAGGGGAAACATTTTCCAAGCACAGAAAATGTATTGCTTTCTTAAACACAGACTTTGCTTAATATACCTTCAAGAAACCCTGTACCAAGCTCATTTATGCCTTAAAATTTGAGAAGTGAAATGAAGTTACATGCATTATTTTCAGAACTAAGTAGACTAAAAAACACAGCAAATTTGAAGCTTAATTAACTGAGTTTTAAATTCACTGTTTGCGAGTATAAAAAAAAGGAATAGATACTGCCTGGAATGGAGAGATGCTAAAGTTGAATTATTATGCTTGAATAGCTTTATAGACTTCATCACCTTCATTCTGATCTGTAAGAGTATTCATTCTAATAAGATTGTAGCCTAAGAAAACAGATTCACGTTCTACTTTTTATAGGCTTGACCTTGTTTATAGTCCATACTTTTTTTTTTAGTTTGACCTTGTTGTTGTGGATAGCTGTAAAACAAATGCTGTACTTTTAACAGAAAGAGTGAGTTACTAATGTTAACACTATTTTGCTGTCAATGAAAAAACATTATTAACATTAATCTTGTCTCCTTGCAAAATCTTATTAAACAGTATTCTAACTTATACGGAGATAAATTGCTCCCGTTACTTTCTGAATCGTGAAATATTAATGAAGGACATAATACCCGAGTAATTTTTTATTATGGTCTGTGATCCATTGTGGTATATGTACCAGCTGATCATTTTGCCAAAATAAGTCAGCATAATTTATTACTGAATTTTTCAACCTATAATTCAGTGAAAAATGCGAATTGAGCTAGCTGAAAAGCAAAGGTACAAGGATCCTGTTAATTTCTCTCCCCCCATACACACTTAGAATAGAAACACGGAGTAATGTTATATTAGAAAGTCACAAAGTCAAAACCAGAAACAAAAATTAGTAAAGACCAGTTTCAGCAGATCCTGTGTTCCAGGTGTGCAGCTTAATATGTGCAAAATTATATCTGCTGATATAATTGCAATTACAGGCATGTAATTTGTTTAATACGAAGGTGGCAAACACAAAAGCCTCCTTAAATCACCAAAGTGTTTAGAGATCTGAATGGTTCACCCCTAGTATGTCATAAAGCCATAAGCAAGAGGACAAAGATCATGAATATACCAGCTTGTGTCAGTGCCTGTGTCAGACTTCCTGCGTGGATCATCAGCCACTATTGAGCAAAACACAACTAGGTTGATGAAAAGCAGAGATGTACCAAGGGTGTCATTAGAGGATAAGGAAATTAAGGCAAATAGTTGGGTCAGTTTTCCAAGGCAAATGCCATTCTGTGAGGTATTTTTTGTACAAACATTTAACTGTGCTAAAATAAAGAAAAAAAAACCCAACACAACTTGTTATTAATCACAGCAGAGAAGCATCAGTGTGAAAAGTTAGTTCACAGTCTACAAACCCCTTAAGACTTAGATGAACCATTGCTTGGAAGGTTTAACTGGAGTTTAGGCCATACACACTCACCAAGATACCTTCTACATCTCTGCTGGGCCAGGTTCCCAGAGGACAAGAGTTTAATTTCAGGACTGGGTTGTCTTTCCCGGTAGCTCAGGTTATACTGAATAGGTAGCAGAGTGGCTCCCCTAGGAAAACATCTCACTCTGCACCTCAGGCAGACAAAACCAAACACTCCACTGCCTAAAGACCTAAGTGCTACTCTACACATATGGCTTGTTCCAGACCTCTCTTTGCCACAGTCTTGATCATAACACAGTGTTGCACTGCTGCCCTCATGAAAGGGATGCAAGGCAGAAGGGCAGAACAAGTCTTCAGGAGCCCCATTCCCCCTGCCATGGCAGCCCTTTTCTGTACATCTCTCTCCATAGAAGATCTGTGGGGAAACAGAAGCTGTATAGCTAGAGGAAGATACGCAGTCAGGGACAAGGGCTTTAGCGGCATGTAACCAAGGAGCTTGTTTCTGATGCTTATTTGCTTTCACGTTCATCAGTAATTTGGAGAAAATGCTTCAGGCAGTGTCTAGACCTACTTCTAGGGATGCACTGGAGACCTGATAACCTGATTCTTCAGGAGGGCTATGTCTTGAGCTGAGCCTTCACACCTGTGTATTTTCCTCGTGGGTGGGATGGAGATCTTGCTCAGACTGGATCAAGATGTGGCCTCACCATCTACCCAGGCTCAAGAACTGGGGAAAGTCCAGTAACATGCATTTAATCTGGGATTTTCATGGTGCTGTTTCAGTGGAGCCAAGGTGAGGTCAGGCACAAAAATGTCCTCCTAAAGGCCAATCCCTTCAATACGTCATTGTACATAATAGCTTGTTTTGCTTTCATCTTAAACGACCTCTATGAATACTGGTCTTACCTCAGGAATCTCTTTTTAGCTGTTACAGGAAAGTAGTTCTTTGAGGTTGAGTTTATTAGCTGTTCCTGACCAATATTCCATGTGTAATTTGTGCTATTTCTCCACAGAATCTGATTGCCATGAGCTTTTGGCCATGGCAAAAATAGGATTTCTGACTAGGAATACATCACACATCAACATTATTATGACTTCTTGCACCCCAGGAAATAACCACAAAATGATGTACATATACATACACATATTGCTTCAGTATCACGTGTTTGCATGACAGCATGCATGTCACTGAGCAATACAAATATTATCATGTGCTTCATATGCTTGAGTAGAATCACAGAATCATAGAATGGTCTGGGTTGGAAGGGACCCCAAGGATCATAGAGTTCCAACCCCCCTGCCACAGGCAGGGCCACCAACCTCCAGGCCTGGATCTACACAAGGTTGCCTAGGGCCCCATTCAACCTGGCCTTTTATGTCTACAATGAGACTGAAGATAATGGGAATACTGCCATGGGACATTTCATATAGCAAATTGAAATTCACTGCTTTAAGTACTGTCTCATCTAATTTTTTTTAACTTCTGTGTCTCATTCTCTAGCATAAAGGAACTATATGATGTTATACAATCAATACCTTAACTATTACGTTATGTTCCTAAGTTGCACTTGATTAGCAGATTCCTCCCTTTAATTAAAAATGTATTTCACTGCTTTAGTTTAGTTCATTTTATGAATTTTCCTTAAGGTGAAGATGTAAATTAGATTTTAGCTCCTCAGATTGTATAGGAAGACAGATTTCTAATTTTAAAACCCTCTAATTACAAACTATTAAATTCTAATATTTGAGCACTTAATTATAAAACACATTTACTGATTCCCCTAAGAACCGCACTGAAACAAATTCATAAGTAGAACTTAATTGGAAATGTAATATGATTAATAGAAGAACTAGAGATGAAATATGAAGTGGAAATGTGGCTGCTGTCACAGTTACATGGTCATGAAAGGAAATGTAATGTTATAAACAAGAAAAAAATTAATCCTCTTAAGTCAAAAATCATCCAACAGTGAATAGAGTCAGAGCCAGCTCTTGACCCAACCCTTCAGCCAAACAATCTTGCTGAAGCTAATTATACTTTGCAAAAAAGAATGAGATGACTGTGCAATCACTGTGGACAAGGTGAAACCTTAAAGATATGAACAGAAGCAATCTCCTGCAAGATAGCAAGAATAATCAATGTAATTGCTAAAAATATTATTTTAAAATATTTTTTCTAAATATTCCAGCCGTCTTCACATGCAAGCACTTCCAACTTACTACAACCTGAATGTTTTCTTAGACTCATAGCAAAAATGTAATGACCTGGGAATAAATTGGCACATTTGACCACCACAAAAAACAAGCAATCTATAAGAAATTAATGGAGTAAAATTAGCCTTCCACTTTTGGCAACAGAAATGTTAAATGATAGTTTAATGATATTCATCTATCTCCCAGGATACTTAATTCACAAAAATTACCATACAAATTATTCTCCAAGGGTTTGTAACAGAATGGAGAAAGTGAAGGAGGTTAACCTGTTCCAAGTAAGGAACAGAACAATGGAAAAGTATGTGGTCCTTTGAAGGTCCTTATAGACTTTCCCTGGATGGGAAGTCACTAAACTGCTGATTATATGCACTACCATGTCATGATAGTCTCACACACTACTACCACCTTTGGTTTACAGAGTCTGTGCTACTTCACAGATTCTTTTTGTGGCCACTCAAACTGTTTTTGACACAAGATATCTACTGCTCCAAGCTTTCCCCAGTAGGGACTATCAGAAAGAAGGAGATGCACCAGATTGACAAATTGAAAGAAAATAGTCTATACTGTAGCTTGTACTAGAAATACACAGATGAAGTCAAACATGTTTTCTGTTCAATCCACATACTCTTTAAAGACAGAATTTTCTCAGGCTCTTTATTTCCTTTCACCACCCTGCATTTCTTTAGCTGAATATAAATCATATCTTTTTCCTCCTTTCATCCAAACTTTTTGCCAACAGCTTAATTGAAGTCTTAGGTGTCTTACTCAACCAAAATTATAATGAATCCAATTTTGAAACTTTCAGTCAGAGCTTTTCCACTGAATGATTTTATGACTCTAGTGTTTCAGACAGTGTAGGTGGCTGTCACAAGGTCTCTACCCCTTGCAGAGTACAATTTGTCACAAAACTGCTTCTGAGAAATGGGCAGTCTCTTTCCTAATATAAGCAGAATGCCACTGGTTGAAAAGGGTGCACGCTTCTCCATGCCTTGCTGTGCAGCTTCACCTGAACAGACCAGTCATATTTACAGAAAAACACTGGCCTTTTTCCTTTTTTTTCGACATACTTCCTCAAGTATGTGAAAACCTTGCATGGGGGATTTTCCTCTCTGTGACAGGTAAAGCAAATTAGGTAAAAATCTCTATAAACACTGGCCATCCTAGTAAAGTATGAAAACACTTAAGGTCTCAGCTTAATCTAAAAGAGGGCAGATTTAGATTAGATATTAGGAAGAAATTATTTGCTGTGAGGGTGGTGAGGCAGTGACACAGGTTGCCCAGAGAAGCTGTGGATGCCTCTTCCTGGCACTGTCCAAGGACAAGTTGGATGGGGCTTTGGGCAACCTGGTATAGTAGAGGGTGTCCCTGCCCATGGTAGAGTGTTGGAACTAGATGAACCTTGAGGTCACTTCCAACCCAAACCACTCTACAATTCTATGATTCAGCTATCCTTTCTCCAAGATTTGAGCACAAACTACCAGTAGTGACATAAGGAAGAAAGTCTGCATAATTTACAATCTCAAATTTTGCAGTAAAGCATTAAGCTGAGTGAGATGAAAGAATCAAATATTTACTCAACCTCTTGACCGCTGGTTAGGAATTTTGTTCAGAAACAAAAAATGTGGCTCATAGTTAGAAAATTGCATTTTTCATTCTACCTACCTCAACTAAGTTTCTGAAGAATACCAAGAACTGAGATAAATGAGTTTAGTCTATAGTAATTATTACTGTAGCTTTCATAATCATATTCTAAAGCTCCACGGACAATGCCTGACAGCAGGCTTGCTACTTGAAGCACTAAATCAGGTGTTGACAGCCCTATTATATAATTTTCCAATAATCTGATCAAAGGATATGAATTTACTGGGCATTTTAATGCTGAAAAAGGCTAAACTGAGTTCCACTGACAGGGCGCTTTCTATTTTGATTTTCTAAGCACTTCTTTTCACAGTTAAAAAAAAATCACAGTTATTTTTAGAGATAGCAAAATGAGCAAAAGCTTTGCAGTTCTTTGCTGGAAATACATTAGTTTTTCTTCAGTAAGTCATTCACCATCAGGCTCAGAGAATGCATGAAACAAATTGCTGGTGCATACTACTTATCACATGGACATTCGACACTACTGGTTCCATGATGAGGAATAATAAAACGAAGCAAAAGAGCTCAGGAAATAAGCAATCCTTTGATTTGATGTTAGTTCTCATAGGATATTATCTAAGTATGACTTCTGCAAAGCTTGGCATCACAAAGTTCTTGCTCTTGTATGACATTGCCAGAGGCAGAAGCTCTTGGGAATGGCATGCAGTGATAGTGCAAATCTAGTGTTAAAATTACACATTAACTGTACAAAAGAATATTGCTATTTCACACCAATTCTAATATAGAGTATTGATTATATTAAATACAACTGTAACTATTACAGAGTAGTGATCCATCTTCTCATAGCTATTTAATTAGTTTAGGCAGACTAGAAAGTTCTGTTACATTAATCTATTTTTGAAATAAGATTAAACTATGCTAGCTCTATTTAAATACACACTCATGTCTCTGGAGTGACATCTGCTACTGCTGTAGGTCTAAATGTCAAATTGGTAATATAAAAAAAGTACTACTAAGTTAAAACACACTGGAAGATTCTGACCGAATTATTTTGTCCATTTTTAAACCTCTGTCCCACGCTGTGTTACTTAAAATGGCTGTTAAACAGACGAAAATACAGCACTCTTATTTGTGATGTCATCCCAGCAGAGACTAGACAACCCCTATCAAAAGCTGAATTACACATCACAATAATTAGAAATGGTCTATATGCAGTGTACAAGTGGCTCATTCATAAACTTACCTGAAGAAGAGCAGTCTTTATGAACCTAGAGGAATCTTGCTATGGACACACTGTAGATGACCAAGAGATATGAGATGCTTTCAATTTGAGAGTTAAGAGTTCAGAGCAAAAAGGAATTACTAAAATGTAGACAGCTACGATCACACAAATGTTTGTGTAGATGAAGGGGTTTAGCTTGTTTCTTGAAGGTATTCTAAATTTCTCGATACTCATTATTTAGCAGGTTTGTCCACATGGGCAATTACAGAAGAAACACTAAATATGTGAATTTGATTAAAGTTTAAGGCACAGCCATTTTCTCAACAAAACAAGGAATTACACATATATTCACAACAAAGTGTATAAATAATTATTTTAAACTATTATTTTTAAAAATATTTAACTTTTTTCCTAATATCTTGACTCTCACACTGCTGATGTACAGAATCATTTGGTAATGCTGAAGTTATATTTAAATATATATATTTTCAAGGAAGATTAGACTCATTACAGAAAGTGTTATATTGGAAGGATGTTTTTTACTAAATGAAGAAATATGAAAGCCTCAAACAAAATTAGTTTTGGCAAAATGTCTGACTCTCCATGCACTGTTTTTATAAATATGATCTGCAGTTGGTAAAACCTACCTATAGGTAAGCTTACAAGGACCATGTAGAATGCTATCAATTGCCTTCAAATAATTTTCAGAATACACATGTTATTAAAACATGGGTAATTCACACTCTTTCCTCTGTAAAGCACAATGTGATTTTTAAAATAAAAACAAACCACAAACTCTAAAGAACAAAAAAGAAAGTATGGGATTTTATTCTATTTGATCCATTTTATAAATCTATTTTTGACCAATGTGCCAGTGATTTACTCAGTAGTATTCATCAAAAAAATAAACAGGAGACCCTTAATATAAATTCAGATTATTTTATGGTTGTTCTTCCACTTGTCTAACTCACTACTTCAGATATGTAAAAAAACCCAGACTGAAATTCTCATATCTAGGTCCCCACTCACATCTACCACAAAAACAGTTATATGTACGGTACATAAGCTTTGTACAATGATCATTAGTTTTTACCATCCTGTTCCTGAATGCTGTACAACAACATGTTACATAATAAAATGTAAAGCGAGCTGTAACATTTTTGAGCTAGGTCTTTTTTATTTGGGAAATAACAAGCACAAAATTCTAAAACAAGCAAACACAAAAAGCCATCAACTTTTCAGGATATTCAGTACACAGCTTTATTATTTTGGGCACCCAAGTAAAAATTTTACTGCAATATGTCTGCTTCCAAGAATGCATTTAATCTTAAAGATCCTGCAGCACTTCCAGTCAAAATATATCTATAATTCTTTTTGCAAAAAAAAACCAAAACTGGTGTTCAGTAGAATAACCCCTATATGAATAAATTGTTTGCTTCTCTAAAACTCACCTTTAAGAATATATGAATTGATAATACATTCAAAAGTACCTTAAATGGAACTGCCAGTTTGCTACTTGAATTGTTACAGTCAGAACTTGCTGAGGGATATTCTTACTTTTCCAGATAACTTGCTTTGATTATGATTTACATGAGATCTACAGGAAAGAGAGTTCTTTAATTTGGAAATGCACCTCTGTGTGCTGGCTACTTTTAAAAGGCTTAATCCTTTCACAGTCTATTCCAAGAACGAGCTCATTCATAACATAAGAACGAAGACAGACTAATAAAGTCTTTGGTTATTACACACAACTTTCCTGATACCCTATTTTTATTTTCATTTCCATTGAAACCCGCTATCATATACAAGTCTATCTCTTTAAAAGGGCAAATAAAATACTACTTGTGGTCTTTCACTTGAACTCTGATCAAGCACAGCTTCAGCTAGTCCAGGCATTTCATTCAAGCCTAACCCTGAAGTAATGTGCAAAAAATGGTCCTGCATGTGTTTCCCTGAGTAGTCGCTTTAAGCAGTCATTAAAAAAATAATAATTATCATTTACACATTAGAAAACCTAATCTAATGATGGTTTATCTCTCAGTGTGTACATTGTTTCCATCTCTAAATTTGCATTCTGTGCAAATGATATTTTTCTTAAGTAACTTAAAAAACTGGGGGGTTTTTGGAAAAGTTATAACAACTTACTTATTTTCAGCAGCCACCTATGTGCCATTCTCCAATGCAAGGAAAAGTAGTACTATGAGGACAACATCTTTTCTTATAAGAGATTGAAAATGTCTTCTCCATAAATCTTGTCCGACACTTGAATGGGAACAAGGAAAATATTTCTTGCCTGCAGAATATTTTCTTAAGAAACTATCATTAAATATTCCTTCTTTATTCACAGAGAGAAAAAATAACCATGGTGAATGACACAAAACTTTCTTTAAAAGCTGATTGTAGTTCTTCTCTCACAGTCTACCCTCACACCTTGCTTTGGATCACAAAGGACAATTTTCCCTCCTGAAAGGTGAAAATTCAGTTACCAGGTCAGTGGATTATAACTTTCAGGGTGCATTCAGTCATCAGGAGATCCAAATGCTGCAAGCAAGACAGGTGAAATTCTACGGACTCAGTAATGGCAGGAAGGACATGGCTCCTCAGCTTCAGTGCTCATGGCAACCCATGGGCAGAACAATTACCTCCCTCATCTTCGAAAACCAATACTGCACTAAAATCCATTCTATGCCCATTTAGGACATTGGGGGAAATTGCAAATAGAAGTTGTGTGCTCAGAATGACAATTTGTGAAAATCAGCACCAATGTAACTGGCTTAGATTAGGTTTATATAAAGTCCTTTTGTACATGCCTAATTCACATCATCCTTAAATGCTCAATAAGGACTGGGCCTGCGTGGGAATGGGCTTTGGATTATACTTTTTGAACAGAAAAGGGAAAAACTGCTTCATATACAAACTGGATTTATAGATATCTCCAGGAACAGACTGCTTTAGAATTGCATAGTCTGAGAATTTTAGAAGCCAAGATAAATGTCTGCACTTCTGAGATTAGTTATCTTAATTTACAGCAAGTACCCACAGAATGACACTTTCAACACAACATTCTTTAAAAAAGAAAGAAAGAAAAAGTGACATATCACACTGCACTTTCAAGATTCTGCAGTTCAGCTGAGCGCATCTTACTTGGCAAATGTAACCCATCACTAGCCTTGACAAGAAATTAATGCCAGAGGATTACTTTTTTGGTGAAGTGGAGCTGCTTGTTGGAACTGTGGCTCTGTGGCAACTTTCCTTCCTCTTTAAATTGATATACGAGCCTGCTGCATCCAGTCAGTTCTCCCACTTGGCTGAGCAGACATTATGGTTCACAAGGCCAGCATCACTCTAAATGAAATCTGATCCAGCAGTGCTACTGGTGGGTCTTGAAGCATGCATTTGTCTCTCATCCATGTGGTTTCTGCTATAATGCAAATGAATGAAAAGGTAGATCTTTTCCTCAGACAGAAAAAAATAAAGCTAGCTCTGAGCAGCATTTAAAGAAACATTAAGACCTCTCACTTTTTGCTTAGGATGAGTAGTGTTTTTAAATAACAAAGTAAGCCTTTAGATATTTTTTGAAAGCAAGAAAAAACATTAAGGTAATGACATTAATAGCAAAGCTGGACTCTTTTGTCTTCCAGCCTCATACATTTCATGAGTAGCCACAAATTGAGTCCAAAAGCACAGTGAACAACTCTTGTCATTTCATCTTAAACAGCCAAGTTCCAAGAACAAACAGAAGCTTAGGGCAAACAAAATTATAGGGATGTCAATCATGCATCTTATCAACATTCAGAGAATTGCCTGTCTCGATGACAGCTTCTTCCCAAACTCACTCTGAAAGTGGTATGCTATATTCAAGTCTGCAACCACTAAAAGGTGCTGTCAAAATTCCTGACCTCATTAATGAAAAATTTTAAACTGGGGTAATTTTAGTATCTCCGGGGAAAACACTGTAGATTTACACCAATGTCTCTGACAATAGAATCTGACTTGATGTGTATTATGCAAGTGGTGAACAGACAATTGAAGACTCAAATATTTTAAAAAAAGCGTATTTCCACAAATCACTGTAAACTACAACAACAACAAAAATTGCTGCCTAAATCAGACAGTTAAAATTCTCAGACTTTTCTTTTAATATATTTTTTTTTAATCCTAAACTGATAGGGAACATAATTTTGGCTTTGCTAATTTCTGTATGAGAATTAAACCAACTTTCTAAAATTGATACCTGGTATCACTGAAATTAAAGTTATATATGCCTTAGTTTTGGAGGCATTTATATGCCAGTTGTTTGTATACTGAATAGCTGAAATTGTTTATTTACTGTCCCCAAAAGTGTGAAATCAAAGGACTTGTTAAGGTTGTGGGGTGGAAATAAATTGACAATAGAAGAGTCACTGAAAGCCCTATTCAATTCCAGGAAACCCAGTGGATAAGAGAGGGATCATGTGCAAAAGTTGAGACCTTCATGAACTGCACAGTTAAATTTTACAGTGCTGAGTACTCACTACCTGTAAAACCCTGTCTACTTCCTATTAGTCAAGGAAGCCTGGAGTGTGAGTTGCAAGCTGACATCTCAATCCATGCTAAATTTCCACAAATCATGAGCTGTTATCAAAGCCAGCAGGAACCCAATCCTGAGCCAACAGCCAGCTTTAGATTAGCATCTTTCCTTGGAAAGATTAAAATTTATTTTATGCTTCGAAATCTTGTTTAAGCTGCAAAAGGGAATGAAGCTGAGAATTATAAACCTGTTCTGCCACTCACTAAATCAGTCCTAATAGGATTTCACCACCTGTGCAACAGAGAAAAGGAAAGGGAGGGGCAGAGGTTGGAATCAGAGTATCTGTCAAACCGCAGCAATGACACACGTTATCTCTGTTTTCCAGCTTGGTGCTCTGTGTCAACAGTAACCCCAGCAGAAAAATTCTGGTCAAAAAGATGAACTCTCATGTGAGGAAACAGAAAGGCACAACAGAACACTGGCTACTTCTTTCTGACTGCATGATTTGGGAATGGGAGAGAATTGAGGCGCTCAGGCTCAACTTTCAGAGCACAGCTGGAAATTAATCCAAGATTAATTCATGTAGAAAGGTTAAATGTTTGAGGGGAATAAAACCCCCACATGCTCTCTAAAGCAGACACTCCCTTTGGATTCACAGTTATTTCCCTCCATTTTTAAATATTCAGCTTTTGGACTGAAGACTTAGTATATTATGATGCTACATCCTCTAGGGAGTATCTGAAAGTTTCAGGTGTTTGATATATACATATTTATATATATCTTTAAACCCAGGGCAGCTCTTATTATATTTGGCAGGTTGGGATATTAAGCAATAAGCAAAAGTTTTCACTGTTAGTAGTTTGTTTCCAAACACCTGTTTCAAACCCTTTTCACATCCTTACTGGTACAATGGTAGCTCAGAATTTCCCAAGCTAGCACAAACCTCTAGCTGTCCTTTCCAGGAAAGGCAAAATAGAAAATGCAAACTAATTTGTTTAAGTAACCTGCCATGCTACTATGTAGCTAATATGCAGCTTGGTCATATTTGCTATATAATCATGTGCAGCTCTTTGAATCTACAGCATCCCAGCATTGTATCACACTGTAACTATTAAAACCAACTGAACATATCCATCTCAACAAGGAAAAAGAGTTTCATTACATTGCAAATCTGACAATGTATTAGATATTACAAGTATATCATCAATTTGGAATACCCTGTGCCTTTTCAAACTCTCTTTGTCCTTTACATCATAGAAATGAGCTTTACTAGCTCCTGAACTGCTTTTTAGATACATACTTGCAAATTTTTAGAATCCAGATATTGACAAATATTTTTAAACATTACATGATACAACTTAGAGAGATAACCTCTACTATTAAATAATTTTCTATTTTAAGTATAACTAAAGCACAGTCTTCATAGAAATTAATACCTTTTAGTTTGTTATGGAATTAAATATATGGTAATATTTTCAAAGAGGCTAAAGTTCAGCATATGAAATAATTTTTGCATATGTAAATTAATTTTCTAGAGATACTAAAATATTATCCAAATTCAGAAAAGATTTCACCAAGTACATTTCCAAATTTGAACTGAAATACTTTCTGAGCTCTCCCCCTCAAAATGATGGGTAAACACAAACTTGCAATTTGTAAGTGGAAACAACCAAAAAATATTCCCAGATTTTCTGGCTAATATCAGATCAACTCCAGTTGCTCAGCAGGAATGTCAGTTCCCTACTAAGGTTTAAACAAAAGTCAAAAGAGTGGAGCCAGATCTTCACTGATGCTTAGCCAAAAATATTACCATTTGATTACTTTTGGGGGAGGAGTTCTGCATGCCCTCAACCTAAAAGTCTTACAGTTAGTAACTCGCAACTCAAAGCAACTGACCCATTCTTACAGCTTTATGGACTTACAACAGACTTGTGAGCTGAGATTGTAATTTTACTGCAAGATGTTCTTCTTGGGTTGCCCAGAGCATCTCCTTCAGTTGAATCATTTTCGAACCTACATCAGTTCTGCACTGACTGACTTGAAACTGATTTTAATCTCTGCTAGTTGCAAAGCTCTAATCTTGTCGGGAAACCTTGTCTCTAAGAGCAGCCGAGATTTTAGATGTAGGATGAATTTTGAGATACACTTTGAAACATCACGAATTTATGACTCTCATTAATATCACACATACACACAAAGAAAAAAAAATCCTATTTTCATTGGATTGTGAAGCACAATAAAGCACAATAAAGGTCCAAAACTTCTTGGTGAAATGAGAACTAAGTTGGAGAACATAAACTATGCATAGCCAAACACATGGCAGTCCATAAATTGAATTGTATTCATGAGGAAACTAAAATCAGTATTGCATTGAATTCATGGTAATATCAGGCATTAGGTATGTGCCCAATAATCAAGGGCAAAAAGAAAGAAAAAAATGGTGATATGTATACATGTATAAAATCAACGTATGCACTGAATTTAAGGCTTAAGCTTTCCTGTAGATCAGCATCTCTCCTTCCCACACTGCTTAAATTCCAACTATTTTTTGGTATACAAATCAGTTTAGAAAATATTTTAGGGGGAAAAAAAAGCCACTATAAAATTTTATGCTATTTTTCGATGTGCATGCGTTTGCTGGGGTCATTTTCTTCATAGCAGCTTGTGCAGTGGGTTTGAATCTGTGACTAAACCTGTGTACATAACACACTAATGTTTTTTGGTATCACTGAGTAGAGCACAGCATTGAAATCTCTTTTTCCCACCCTGACCCCTCTTAAGTATGGTGTGAGTGGGCAAGAAGCTGGGAGGGGAAACAGTCAGAGCAACTGACATAAAATCAAAGGGATGTCCTATACCATTGCACTCAGCAGTAAAAGCTCAAGGAGAGGTTTAGGAAGGGGGGATGTTTGCAGTTATGGGTTTGTGTTACACATTCTGATGCCTGGATTCCCAGGAATTACTACCTGCTGATGGGATGTGGTGAATAAATTCCTTTGCTTTGCTTTGTTTGCATGAGAAGCTTTTGCTACACCTATTAAATGGATTGATCCATGATTCTTCTTCCCATCATTATGTTTTCTCCCTGTTCCATGGGAGAGGGCAGAGAGTAAGTGGCTGTGTGGGTGCCTGGCTGCTGGCTGGGGACATGCCCACCACAGAGCATTACCACAGAATCTGAATTAAAGCATAAACATTCTCTGGCAAAAACAAAACTGCCAGAAAGAATGGGGCCAAACACATAACCAGCTTTAGCAATGAAAGGAATAAGGGCACTCTTCCTTAGTAACTAAAGCAGCTATACTGAGCTTGTTGCATCCTAGAAAACTTCTGGTAGTTTCTCAGTCTCTATTCCCTCTGAGGACTTCCTCATTTGTCTCTCTCTGGCTGCTTAACAGTAGATTCTAAAGTAACAGGCCTGAATATACATGAAGTTGCAAGTATGATGTGTAAGCAAACCAAGTACTGACATGGGAAAGTAGAACTCCTATGGCTGAGTCTTATATAGTGTTTCTATTACGTGATTTTAGCACAAAAAGAAGACTTGATACGATGAAAATGGATGATGGCAGGAAGTTGAGAGACATCAATACAATGGAGGAACAGAATATTATCCAGGAAAAATTAGGTGGCTTTGAGGTTTGTAATTGAAATAGAATGAAGTGTAATAGAACAAGGGCAAGGGACTATTAATGCTATCCGTGATATAGAATGAGATTAGATCAGCGAAAAATGATAAAAAGGCATGGCTGTATTTATTGATCACAGGTTGACTATAAATCACTGGCATGATGCAGCTGTGAAAAGGCAAATGAAATTTTAAGTTGCATCAGGAGAAATGTTTTTATAGAAGTGGACAGCTATTAAAGCCTTTTTACAAGACCCCATGTGTGGGAGAGACTTAATATGAAACATGCAAAAAAAAAAAAGTGGAGACAAGCTCCAAGGATGCCTAGAGAAATAAATTGCCAATGTCATAAAAAATATATGGGAAGAAAACTGGCTTGCTTAGCTCAACAAAACAATATTGGATATGTATTTTAGTTATTCTTTAGAAGTACATGGTTAGATAATCCCAAAGAAGCAAAAGAAAACAGGAATCAAATCTTGACACAAGAACAGAAGCTTGTAAAGTGTGCATGAGGAAACTGAGGCCACAAACTTGAAGACTTAATGAATAGTGGCTTAAGGCTCTGAGACAGCCTTTCTAGAAGACAGCAGGAAAGGAGCACAACCAGTCTCTAAATGAACACTGTCAAACACATGTAGGGGCATTTTTGTGTACTTCTCTGTAATAGCAGAGGACTATTTGACTGTGCTTGAGGTTTTCTATACCCTTTCTTCTAAGTAGTGCATAGCTGCCACTTCTAGTTGGTCCATCAGGCCACATCATGATCTGAAATAATATTCCCAATCTGAATCTGTAGGGTTAAGAATTATTGGAACATATGATTTGTGTATGTCCCAATCTGAATTATAAGACCCCATCATATATATATTATATTAATTAAATAACTTGATTAATTTTCTTATCTGAATTTCACCATCAAATCTTATTATAGCTGATTCAAAAATGCAACATAAAAGGGTGATTTTTAGTGTATGTATAAAATAAATTGGTTATAGCTATGAAATAAACATAGCAGCATGCTTTTTTCTAGAAGGAAAAAAGCTAAGAAATAGAAATCACTAAGGGAAATCATTAAGGCAAACCATTAATAACAGAAAATAGCAATAACTATCAGGAGACATTTTGCCAAGAAAGACATCGCATGCACATCGTTCCACCCCTGCAGAAATATGGAGATCATTTAGCTAGTTACAGTTGGATGATAAGTAAATTGCACATGAGTTTTCCACACATAAAAGAAAATTTCAGTAAATTCCTCAGCTTCAATTTTTTCATGTCAATCTGATTAAATATTCCTATCTCAGACAAACTATATTCTGCCTGTGACAGAACTGTTGCACAAGATGAGAGCCTGAAGCATGGAATTAAGGTTAGCACTATGTATTTCCAGCTCCTGTTACCGGTTTAGGACACAGCTGTGAGCACCAAGGAAATTTTTATTTAAAGGTATCAGAAAGGAAAAATTTATAAAAAAGCCCATGTATATTTCATATTGGACTCAGTAAGAATTAGATGTTATTGCACCTGAATATTTGTAAAACTGCAAGCCCTTTCCCAAACACATGCAGAAACCCACTACCACCAGCAACCCCACAGATCAATCCATGATGCTAGAAAAGGAGCAAATCACCTGCTGTAATACAGAAATTGTGGGTTTGAGCTAACCTAGAAAAAACATGATGCATTTGCTCTAGACCACTCTCCTAATTTTCCTCAGAGAACTTTACTGTAGTCTACCAGAACTATTAAATTTATAATCACTAGATACAACATAGCTGATACAGTAAAACCTTACAGTGGGCAACAAATTAATTGAGCAGTAATTTAAGCAGTTTGCTGCAAAGTATGCATTAGATGTATTCTCAATCCTCATTAATTCCAATTCAATGGACTGGTGGTAAAAGTGACATAAAAATAATAAAGCACATAAAACATGGAGTGAAACTGATCCTTAGTGCTGTTAAATTGCAAAGTAACATCATAATAATGTGTTGAATATTTAATGTAGAAATGCCTATGCTGTTTACTGGCTGTAAGAGGCAGCAGAGCTCTGTAGCTATACACAAAATTAAAAAACAACATAAATTACAATCCTGCTGCATACCACCCTTTTACAAGAATGTAAAATATTGCAAGAAGGTTTCACCACAAGAGAACCAAAGACTGCAGATCCCTTTTCCAACAATCAGATGAGCAACATGTAATTTGCCCTTTTCCTTAGGAGAGTCCATAAACCAATGGTTTATGGCTTGACATAAGAAGATCTAAAAAGAGTGGCTGGCTACTGCCTGACAACTAGACCTAAGCTGTCATGGCATTAAAGGATTTCAGGAAAGCAAGTTTGATCATGTACAATAAAACAGCTCCCAGTGGCCTGTGAACAACATGCAAGCTTGTATCAACATAGCCCTTGAAGATGAAGTACAACGTGGCGGTATTTCCTTGTTTTTAAAGAAGAAATACAGTTCTTGGGATCTTGTTAGGGCTTATTCTCAATAAATTTATATTTTAAACAGTGACAGCTGTAAAAGTAGTTTTTGGACAGAGCTTTGTAAGACACTAAAGAAAATTTGCATAAATTTAGTTCAATTTGTCCCCCTTACAAACACAGTGATAAATGTACATTGAGAATCTTGCAGAGAAAAAGTACAATTTTTTCCTTGACAAATTAAATTAAAGAATCAAACCAAGCAACAGAACTGGACTAATCTGTCATGTGTTAGCTGTGTGCTACAAACTGTCATGTCAACTTGCTTCTATAACTTTGAGCTTCTGGAGTAAAACATGGGAAACAGATAGTGCATCTACATTACAATTTGACTTTTGATCAGGAATGTGTTTTTGCATCCAATCTCCTTATCTTCGTCCCTTCCCATGACGTTGTTCACACTGTGAAGTCTCTTAGGAAGCAAGAACAGGATCTCTTTTGAAAGAACTAGTGCTGGAAGGTGCACTCCTTGAATACACCCCATTCTGTAACTCGGCCTGATCGATGGGAACTAACCCAATGTCCAACTCACAGAATACATACAAATACTGTGTCCCAAAAGCCAACTGATTTGCTCTTCAAATCCATTTCTGTTGGACAGTGTTACTTGCTAATGTAAAAATAGGCAAAGCTAAATAAAGCTGAGTAAGACAAGGGAGAAATACAACCTGAGGTTATAAAACATCACACAATGAAAAGAAGTGCTGCAGACTTAAAAAAACATTGGTGATAAAGAATTGTGTGAAGATCTCAGTGGATCTATTTTTACCTGTGGTACTTCTCCTAGAAGTAGACAGAATAGAATTATAATACACAGAAAGCACTCAAAGCTTTACCATTAATAGAAACAATTATTTGGATTAGATTCTGAAGGAGAAAGGGTCCAAACCGGAGTTCAGTTTAATTCACTAAGGAAGCCAGGTGTACAGCATGACTGGACACATTTACATTCTTGATTGATGTTCTTGAAAGTATGTCTGAAAATACAAAAAATCTGAAAAGCTGGAATTGCATTTTGAATGTACAGTTAACCATTCCATAAACATGCTCCTGATTGAGAAAAAACAACAACGAATATTTTCTCTTGATAAAAAAAACCCAAAACAAAACAAAAAACAAACCTGAAAACTTTGTTTAATAACTTGACAGCCCAGCTTTCATTTTGGAAAACAGCAACCTACATGCCTTTCGACTATTCAGTACCTCAGTATGAAATATTCAGAACTGAGTATGAATCATGTGCTGTAACTGCAGCTGAAAAATTGCATTGAACCAGAATGCACAACCACATTTCCTGAACAAAGAAAATGAGATGGCTTAGCTGGTTTTTTTTCCAGAGTTGGGAATCCAATCCTTAGAAAGTTAAATTCATTTTCAATCTGTACAGAACAGATCTGCATAGCACAGGGAGAAGCTGATAGATTTACCATCCTCTGTTTCCTCCATTAAATGAGAACTTTACATCCAACTAATCTTTCAGATGAGTTTCAGACTTAACTTTTTGCGTAAGAGGTGAATTTATTATGCAGGATTCCACTTTGAGCAATGAAAGACAAACACCTGCAGCTCAAATACAGAGGAAACAATGCCTTGTCAAAAAGAGATACTTAGGACAAATGATGAGATACATTTAAAAAAACTTGTCACCCTTCTCTTATTTACATTTATATTTGGAAATCAAAGCTTAAGTTTCTGACTTCCCGCAAATTCAGTAAGAAAAAATGCTCTCTTAGGTCATGCAGCTATTGTTCTTACTGCCATGTAATTCTGAGTATCACAATGTTGGCAGAAAAATAAAATTTAAAAAATGCCATGGTCTGAGAACACCTTCCTTTGAGTCTATGTTGCAGTTTTGCATAGCTTGGTTTTAATGGAAAAGGGGGGTGCTGCCGAGATGGCTTCTGCAAGAAGAGGCTAGAAGGTCTCTGCAGACCAGGGCCAAGCCAATTTGTGATGGTCACAGCACCTCTGTGAATCACATTTAGGAGAAAAAAAACCCCACAAGCGGCTGCATTTTGCCACCAGAGAAGGGAGTGAGAAGATGTAAGAAGCCACGCAGACACCAAGGCCAGGGAAGAAGGAAGGCAGGGAAGAATGAGGCAATCCAGGTGCTGGAGAGAGAGAGATTCCCCTGCAGCCTGTGAAGATGACCATGGTTGAGCAGATGTCCCCTTGCAGCCCATGGATAAGGACAGGGAGCAGAGACCATCGACAGCCTGTGATGAGATTGACCGATGCCACAGCAGGTTTGCCAGGGGACTTGTGACGCTGTGAGGGACCAGGCCAGAGCAGTCTGGGCCCGAAGGTCAGTACCCTATGGAAGGGAGCCGTGCTGAGCTAAGTGGTGAGGAGATGACTCTCCGATAGAAAGGACTCATGTTGGAGAAATTTGTGAAGGGTTGTCTCCCATGGGTGGGACTCCACAGTGCTGGAAGGGAAGGGTGTGTGTGTAGAATGAATGCCTCCTCAGCTAAGAAGTAAGACAACTCAGGAGGAACGGACTGAAAACCCCCATTCCCCATTCCCTGCCCCTCCCTGCACCGTGATGCGGGGGGAAAGAAGGGAGCAAATTTATGACTAAAGTCTGCGAAGAAGGGAGGGGTCAGGGGGAAGTAGAGGTGTTAAGATCTGGAAAAGGAAAGTAGTTTGTAAGGAACTGACCGGAACCCCACTCCCTAATCCCTGCCCCTACCTGAGTCATGTTCGGGGGCGGAAGGAAGAAGGGAGTAAAATCCTGAATGAAGTCTGCTAAGAAGGGAGGGGTGGGGGGAAGGTCCTTTAAGTCCTGTCTGCACTTCTCATTACCCGACTCCGGTTCACTGGGTGTGTAGTTGTGTAATAATTACAGAGTGAGCCCCCTCTGTACTTACCTCAAATCCTAAGCCTCCCAATATTTATTTTCTCACGCTTTTCAGCTGAAAAGGGGAATGATAGAGCAGCTTTGGTGGGTATTTGGCCTCTAGCCAGGGCCAAACCACCACAGTCTATTATACAAAGATGACAGCTGGACTGATTAATATGCAGCCTTTTTTTTACAGTTCCTTTTTGAGTACACCTGAGGTTTGTTTGTCTGTCAGTCAAGCTGTAACTAATTTGTAGTTATTGACTATTGCACAGTTACAAAAGAGATCACCTTCTTTAAGCTCCTTATACTTCCCATCATTCTCAGTTCGCATTTTCCACCATCTACCTGAGTTGCATTGTCCTATACCATGCAGTAGAACTAAATCTCAATGCAAAAAAAAATGCCAAATTACTCAGCTAAAATTGCCTTTGCACTTTTCCTTCTGCTAAAATTATGAAAATGGAGGCAAAACACAAACACGTAGGGCTATTCATCTATTCAAATCAAATCCCTTAGTATGCAAACACATCCTTATGCAATGAACAGCACAAACAATTCAAAGACAGAGACCCTCCAAAGAGGAAACAAAAAAGGATTCTGGTGAACTTAAAAATTCTGAGTTGTTTACACTCTTCAAAATACTTAAGTCATTTTGCATTCTGCTCAGTGTTCTGAAGGTTATATTAAGCATACATTGTAAATGGACTTGAAGACATTTTTATAGTAGCTCGCTAAAGAAACAGATGTAAATCTGACAAAAATCAAAGGAGGGAAGATTGGGCCTGGAGAGGGGTAGAATAACCTGCTAAGGAAAGTTACAGAAAACATCCAATCTATCAAACTATCAGCAGGGAGACTGCCAGCATCCTGAAAAACGAAAAGAAAAATATTCAGTGCTTAAGACTTCTGAATAGCTTTTCAGTGCTGCTATAGTATATTTAGGCTTAAATATAATGGGAACAGATAAATCACCTCATGGTTCATGCTGTTGCCCATATGTGGGCAAGGAAAGCAGGACCCAAGGCCAAGACTTGCAGACTTTGTCATCTCGCTGTATAGCAGGGCTTTCGGGTGCTTTTTAGGACCTTTTGTTCAATTCACACTGAGATTGATTAGTGCTACTACAGGGAGGGACTACTGTTTGCAGGAACTTCTCATATTTCTGAGGACAAACGAGACCATATTAAGGCAGGCAGATTATGTTTTCTAGATCACTGATTTTCTAGGGCTATTTGCTTAGTACACAGTTTTCTTCCTTAGGTCTTCTAATAAGAGATTCAGACATACATAACGCAATCTCAGCTTTCAGCGTCTAGACAGTCTGCAAATCAGTTTTGTTGTATCACATCCTCCAAATATTTCCTGCCCCAATGACCAACATAATGAATCTATGGTACTCTTTAGCACTCATTCCAGCACAAGCTCATGGGCAGTCAGTCAATAATGCACATGTGCAGTGGTTGTCTGTGGCAAGTAGCTACTTGGCAGTTACTTGGAAATAGTTATTTGGAGAGCTATTTGACTCTAGTGTGTTGGTTGACAACTGGAACTACTGTTCTGAATAAGAAATATAGCTGAATTGTGCTTTCCTGCCCACACACTATTTTTGCATGGTAAGGAGGACCTGGTTGGTAACCTTAAGAAGAGTGGAACAGCTTTTGTTACCACACACAATGAAGTATGTATAAAACTCAGCTCTGGGCTGTTCAAAAAGGTTATTCTTCCTGTTTCTCTTGGCAGTTTATAGGAAGCAGAGAGTTTTCAAGTAACTCATGCTCCAGTGGGCTGGTACCGTGAGGGATTGACCCTCCACTTTCCTCAGTTGAAAGTAGCAATATTTGGCACATGACTTCATAGAGTTAAAACCATCACCACCTCTAAAGACAACAAAAATATCAGTATCATACAGGATGCCTAGGAAAGTGCTATTAACATGCTCCTATGGCAGAATCTAGGGGTCACACTGAGAACACAACTGATGGAAGGACTTCCCATAAAGTATAAATATTTTAAGGCAGTGAACCATTTTGAATCACCAGAAAGAAAGAAAAATAGGACCTATACAATAACAGTGTAAAGGACAAATTCACTCAAGAAAGAAGGTGGAGAACAGACACCTTCTTTTACTGTGTCAGGAAACACTTCTGCAGTTCCACAGTCAATATCAAATATCATTACAAGAGTATTATCTCCAATAAAAAAAATAAAAAAGAGAAACTATGAACTTAGTATTTTGCTCATGAAAAATGCAAAGTCCTTATCTTATTAGTCTGATATAAAATTATAATAATATCATTGATTAAAGTAGAATTTTCTAGATTAAAACCAGCCCAAGAGAATAATTTGTACCAATTGTCTTGATCAATGGATTATGCACTTTGTGTAATTACCTACTGAACTGTACTTATCATGTCCTTGAGTTTTCAGAAGCATTCTATGAAGAATCTGATTATGAAGTACTGTTTCAAAACTGTAGCAGTGTTATCTACAGATCAGTCTATGTTTTACTTTTCAAAAAAAGTGCAGTTTTACTGTTCCAATTTATTGAAAACTAATAATAAGTTTGTTGGCAATCAGTTAGTGTTGAACTATGAACATCAGAATGAAACACAGGCTGAAACTGCTACATGTCTGCAACAGAGGTAAAGAGGGTAAACTAGACCATCTCACTTTCTGCCTTAAAATTCAAAGCACTATTAAGCAATGAGGTTACAGCAAATACATTTTAACAGCCTATTTCAATTTTCCCAGTGAAAGCTATTATCTCAGAAACTCACTCTTCCACCAACAGTGATAATGCCTGGTAGATAAAGCTGAAGAGATGCAAGTTAACAAATATTTTCGGCAGATGGAAATCTGAACAGGTAACAATGAAATACTGTTCCACACCAGCAGAAAATGTTTTCTTTCAATTTTTATTTGCACTTATAATCAGTTTCTATAATCAGTAAGACACATGTAGATGATTTTTTAGTAAAAAACATACATAATGCTCTCCCCCAATATTTGACTGTAACAATATTATTAATATTGAAATAGTCAGATTTTGAAATCATACCATTGTTCTTACAGTCTGGGTAGATGGCAGGATTTTAAGACAGAGGGTAGAAAGAAAATTGAAAAGAACTATGTATTTTGACAAGGTTACAAAAAAAGGCAAGGAAGTAGAGCAAGAAGTTTTATTTGGCCACAACTCAATTTAATATGTCAGCAATCAATGAACAAAGTGATATATAGAGTTTGAAAGAAGTTATACAAAAGGTAGAGAAGACAAGCTAAGTAAAGAAATACATTGTGTGTTTTGTGAAGTGAACTTCAGACAGTTTTCTTCTCAAAGAAAGCATGTGCAAAAAGGGAAGAGAATTAGAATATCAACTTTCAGTGTTCATTATTGAGAACATTATTATTTGTCTAGAGAGATGGTAGATTTTCATCATGTCACCAGTGTTACTCTGGTTGAGGATGCTTCAGAGGCACCTCTAATGTATACTCATAGTAGTGACACTACGTATCCCATATAAATCATCAAGAGAAGAACCCATCTTCAAATGTTCATTTTAGTATTTATTTGCATTCCTTTTGAATTCTGATCAATTACATTGGTTTCATTCTTCATTATATAAAAAGGGAACTTTTTTTTTTTAAATAAAAGACAAGTTGGAGACAACTAATTTCTAAGCACAATATGCCAGACAAAATTGAAACATGTCACTGATGGATATTCATAGCAATCTGATGAGCATCCAGTAAAAGAATTTTTACTGCTGTTCCTAAATGTAACATGTTTAAGTGCTAAATGCAGTCAATCAGATATAAAGCCAATGTCATTAGTTCTGTGGGTTTGGCAGGACCATTGCTGGAGAGCTATCTGTCATTTCAGCACATTCCTGGGGAATGCAATAATGAGTAACATTAGATATTTAGAGAAGACACCATGATCACCCCTCAAAGATATCTTTTAGAGAACTGCCAAAACCTGAGCGTCACATGAGAACAGCCAGAGCATGGTGTTTCAGTGAAGGAATAAAGCAACAAACTTTACCATCTAAGCTGATAAATTCAAGATATTCATGCACATACATAATTTCATTCAGTAAAAATGAGTGAAAAGTTAAGAGGAAAAGATCACATATGGTGAAATATTTCCATCACCTTCAATAAGGCTACAGTTAACCCCATTTAAAACAGTACTTGCTTTTACAGCTGCATTTTGAATCCAGGTTTATATTTAAAAAGCCAAAAGAACATTAAAATAATGTGTTTTTAAAGCTGTACAGTCAAACTTCTAAGAAGTCAAACCCTATCATTGTTATGGTACTTTGCTCAACTATGAATTTACCTCACTTGTGTAAATAATTACGCAGGTTCTAAATGATTGTGTTTCCTCACCCTTCTAAAACCCTGCACCATTCAGCATATGTGATAAATGAGAAGTTATTAATGATCACCTGGTCAATATTTGCTGCAAACTGTTAAAACCTGGAGTGAACCTGTTAAAACTGTTCATTTGTCTTGAACTTTCTATGGCACTTTTCAGAACAGAAAACTGCTTCACAAAACTTAATCAATCTTTAAAATGGCCAGCAAAATGAAAGATGATATCACTCCATTTTACAGATAGTTGACTGAGGCACAGACAGACTAAGGAAAAAAATCCTATTAATTTTCACACCCAACTTGATAACTCTAGCAAATGATTTTTCAGAAGGTGATTGCTATATAGTACTTTATCCATTCAAACTAGCATAACCATTGGCTTCAGTTATAAGTGTTCAGCATTTCTGCAAGGTATTTCTACAGAAATGTCTAGCTGTTACTATGAAAAATGAGATGTGTATTTATTAACCATTTGTAAGAAATGTGGCTTGAGTAACTACCTAATGTTACAAAGGAGAAAAAGGCAAGAAGAAAATCCTCCGGGCAATAATTAAATCCAGTACTAATCCACCATCCCATCCACTACATAATAACTTTCAAAAAAGCCCTATGTTAACCATCCCCTCTTGCTCTATCATAAAATGACAGTAGTGCTAGTTTGTGGAAGAGTTCCTTTTAATTGTTCAGAACAACAGAGGGAAAAAACAAAAACAAACCACTAAAACCGAAATCAACAAAACAAGAAGAATCACGTTTCCAATTTGCAGTATTTTCCACCCAATTCAAGTTTGCAGGAATTTGTGTCCTATTGAAAGTCTTGTCCCAAAAGCAATTTTGCAAGTTTCCCAGCCAGCTATCAAACAGCTCTTTCCTTATCTTTAACTTTAGTCCAAAAATGCCTGTTCTTTGCTAGTTCTTCCTCAATTAAACAGTCTAGTTGTCAAAATCACCTTCTCTAGCCAAGCCCATTTTCCTCATATCTTCTCCAGTCTTGCGGTTCCAAACAACTCATTTCCCCGACCCCACCCACCACCCAGCCCATCTTTCTGTCCCTTTGGTATCTAATCAACCAGCAGCTCTGTGTATGCATCCATGCAGGGCCTTAGTAATACCAAAATCACTTTGAAGTTCTCAAGGGGAATCAAATATTCACAGGAGTTACTATTACTGGCCTTTATTATTTTCATATGCATATTTTAGGATACTTTAGAGTACAATATACATCTTCCGCATTTGATTGTCCCCATGGGCCACAGTATTTAGCTTTCTGTGCTTCAAAGGCATATGAGTAGAACTAATGCTAAATGTTTAGAAAAAATGCTTTATTAAAGATAATATAAGGGAACTTAGATTAATTGGTCATGACTTCATGTTTTGGCAAACTTTACACAAACCTGTCACACAAACTTCTGCTTTCACCGAATTTTAAAGGCCTCCTTGAATAGCAGCTCCTAGCTAAAGAAATAGATTAGATGTACAATAGACATTAAGAATAGTGATTCCTTTAAAATCTGGGGGGGGAAATGTCCTTGAAAAACACTGGAAATCTCTGATATATGTTAGGCCTTCCTATCTGCAGTAACACCATTTGTAAAGGAGTCAGCATGACTGGAGCCCATAAGCAGAGGATGAGTTAATTAGGTTGTTTTGTTCTAATAAAATACACTATTTAATGAATCTCATATTTATCTGCTTAAACTTCATTAGATAAAAGAAGGCAGCCATCAAAAGAAAAGCCAACTACAAATTTAAGAAGTGAGAACGACACCATGCTCTGAAAGAAAACAACGGAACATTTTGAGCACTACTGACAGTTCTATCCAGGAGAGAACTGTTTTTTCATTAATGTCAAAGCATGGGACCAAAACCAGTCTACAATCTCTGAGTCCAATCAAAGTAGCAAAACCAAAGAGTTGAGCCAGAGTCTTCAGCGCAGTTAGAAATTACAGGACAGCAGGCCCTGATGATCACTTACAGGAGCAAGCTTTACTTAAAAAAAAAAAAAAAAAAGACAAAACAAAACAAAACAAAACCAACCCCAACACACACATCTCTACCCCCAAAAAAGGGCAAAAAAAACCCCAGAAAGCCCAGTATTGTAGACAGATTAATTCTATGAATTCAGAGGGGTTAAGGAAATACTAGTTGCCATGCAGACAAGATAAATAGGATATACCACACTACAGTCTGCAAACACAATGCATGAGGATGCACTGTGTGATATTCACTCAAGACTATTTACAGGCATTTTGCCTGCAGAAACTAAAAGATACATTATGGGAATGCTCTTATCACTATACAAGCAATGTGCACTTTATTTAAACTTGGTGGGTGCCTGTCAATGAATTTGCTATCAGGCTAGGAAAGTAGCTGTGCCATGCTGTCTTCTCCCCTCCTCTCACTCCACCTCTATCATATTACTTAAGCAGTCAGTAACAGCCATAACATTGCATTCTATATTCTTTACCAGTACACCAGCTCCCTCAAAAAATAGCAACACCAAAAAAGGCAAGCTTTTTCAAAACATCAGTGTGAAAATGTCCTTAATTTAGTCCATTTCCTGTTCTATCTTATGTGCAGGGTAAAATTAATATGGCTACAAAAGGGTCTTGAAAAGAACCCAAATACTATGGGCTTTCATCTAGTGAAGTGTGTACTTTTACAGAAAGGAAGGTGTGCTTTAGTTCAGCCCTGTGCTGTGACAGTAATCAGTGTCCCCATCAACCTTCCACTGCACTTCTCTCACTAAAACAAAAGGCAAGTATGAGCAGAGACTGCAGGCAATGTATGGCCCTTCACACAGATTTACAATTTTCTACTCAGCACATTGATTGTATACTTTATTTCCCAAAGAAACCTGAAATAGAAGAAATGTGCCAAGAAACAAAGGAGAGAGAAATGTCTGTAGTATAGATTTTTTCAGCAATCTCAAAAGAGAATGTAAAAACCCCACAGACACAAAGAAAACATTCTGCAGCTAGTTGAACCAGGAGAATTCTTTTTTAAAATTATCCTAATGATTTTCACATACAATTTATTGAGCAGGCAGCTCAAGTAGATGGATGGATATTTAAGAAAAGATGCATAGTGATCAATTGAAATGACAACCACATTTAACATTATCAAGAATTACCTGGAAAACCATTTACCACGGTCATCTTTTGCATCTGGCTGTCTAATGGTGCTTTTAATGAAAGAGACAAGCATAACTTAACTAATTACTTAGAGATACTGAAATCCGTCATGTCAGTGACTCCTGAGCACAAATTTCCTTGGACCTTCAGCTTTTTTCCTTTAAAGTGGAACCCATTAGAATTAGGCAGCTTTTGAAGTTATGAAATATGAGATCATATTGTGACAAATTGTACCACTCAAAAATGAAAGTAATTTTAATTAAAAATCCATCTCATTTGGAAGAGCAACTTTCCATCATGTAAAAATTGGAAATTCCATTGAGCAATGTTTTGCTTAGTTGAGTTAGAAGGCGTTAGTCAACACATTGATTAGTTTAAATCATAAAATAAATGCTCCTGTTTTTCTATCATCATTGCTCTCATTGGAACAGGAGGCATGGAGTTCACATTTTTGTTTAACCTCCCAAACATGCTTCAGACATAACTCCAAAAATCTGCAGTTCCTTGCCTGCATTCCATTAGAGGAAGAAGCAAGTACTCTATTTGCTGATTCAACCAACAGCTTTTGTACAATTTCATTGGAACCTTGGTATTAGGAACCAGATCACATATACTCATTGAATCACATAACAAGAGGATACTTGAGGATGGAAGGAGCCTCTGGAGACGTTCTGCTCTAACACCCTTGCTCAGGATCAGCTGGAACAGGTTATGCAGAGTTGTGTTCAATAAGGTTTTTGAAGATGTCCAAGGATGGAAACTCCAAAACATCCCTGGGCAATCTGCACCAGTGTTTGATGACCCACACAGTAAAAACAGTTTCTCCTTGTATTTTAAAATTAATTTCCTGAATTTCACCTTGTGCTGTCTTGGCCTTTCACCAGGTACCACTGAGAAAGTCTGGCTCTGTCTGCTTTGCACCCTCCCATCAGGTATTTATACACACCGAAATGATTCCCAACACAGATTCAGGGTTAACAGCCTCGACTCTCTTGGCCTCTTCTCATCTCAAATACACTCCAGTTCTTAATCATCATAGTGCCCCTTCACTGAGCTTGTTCCAGTAGAGCTATGACTTTGTTTTTTCACTGGACACATTATTCCAGATGCAGTATCAGTGCTGAGTAGAGTTGGAAAGATCTCCTGTTCTGACCTGCTGGCAATGATCTTTCTACTGCATGCATGGATACCATTGGCCTTTGGGCTCATTGTTCTTCAACAAGTGGTCCACAAGGACCACCAGAGACTCCTACAAAGCTGCTTTCAAGCTGTTGATCCCCTGACAAATACTGGTACATGGGGTTAGTCCTCTGCAGGTGCAGGACTTGGCATTACCCTTTGTTGAAAATAATCAGGTTCCTATCAGATCATTTCTTCAAGCAGATCATTTCGTCAAGCACAATCATCTGGTCTATCAGCTGCACCTCCCAATCTTGTACTGCTGAGGATGAATTCTGACCTACAATTTAAGTCATTAATGAAGCTGCTTTTGAATGCATAGCTACTCTAGCTAATTTGCTTATAATTTTCAGATGCACAAAAATAATTCCGTCATCCAAAAAGTTCCAGAAAATGTAAAGAGAAGTAATATGGTAAGAATATTAGTGGAGAGACAAAAGGAGATACATTTTATCCTGTTTTTCTTAAAAAACCTAAAAGCCCGATTTATCACCAACATTAACACAAAGAAATATTGACAAAAATACTAATTATTGACAATGATAGCTTATTTTGTTTCTGTCGTGCGTATTAGCATGCACTGGTTCCAAAGATGTTACCAAAGATCTTTGTTACCCTATTTTAAAGAGCAACCGACGAGGGATAAGTTCACCAGTTCTGGTTAACTTACTTCTGAATCATAGAGTCTGCCTTTAGCAGGCATGTGCTAGAAAAAATACACCTTTGCAATCACCAACCTCAACTGCGCAGCTACTGAAGTCTTCCTGTGAATTCTTTAGTAAACTTCTATATTTTATGAATCCACATTCCTCTTTCAATACAGTCTATTAATTGCATGGTTGTCATGCTCCACAGATGCTGCAGAGCTTTAGCCTTCAGATGACTCTGTGACAGTGGACCTTCAACCTTGACAGAGAAAACAGGTTTCGATGTGTTCACAGGAGTGCAATTCAAAGCCTAATCTATACATAAGCTTTCCCAGATAATGTTCTAGTTTTATGAAAGCATGAAAAACAAACCCTGCTTTTCTACAATTGTTTGGTCATGTTACAAACTACATATTTTTTTCTATATCAAAAGACTGGACATTTGTCCATCACAATCATTTGGGAAAAACAGAATTTAGCCTTTCAAGTTTCAAGAATTCTGAGAAATTGTGTTCCATTACCAAAGACGTGTTCTTTTGAAAGAAAGCAAGCAACAATGGCAGCAATTAGACATTTTATTTAACAGTTACCTCAGCGTCTTCTTTCAGTAAAATAATGGGTTTGATTGTTCAAAAAATTGTAAAATACTTTATAGTTGTTGCTGATGCTGAATACTAATGCAGCTGAGAACAGCAAACAAAAATTATAGTTGAAAAATAGCAGTTTTCATTGTTAGGTCTGGCAAGTTTTTATTATACCAACAGATAAAGAAGATTTAAGAAATTTAAATTAAAGTTGGTAGCTTAATTTTCCAGACTCTAGATCTGACCAAAACTGCCATCAATTGTCCTCATGTGTATCTAGGCTATATATCATATATTATATATGATGCTTAGCAAAAAAACCAAACAGATGGGATTCCATACTCATCAAAATAGTTTCTAATATTTGTTCAAATCATTTAGTTTTACCTACTTGTATTCTAAAATGTTGTCTCTTAAGAAATGCTACTAGAAAAAAAAATTAACAGAGTAACAATAATGTACCTTTCTAAATGTAAGGGTAATAATCCAGCCTTTGCTGGCATTTGGTACTTCAAGGCAGCACTACAAAAGCATTAGACCATAGTACATAAACTAATGTAATGACAAGAATATTTTTGTCTGCCTAATGCCATCAAAGACAAAGAAAACACATTTTCTAACTTCATTAGAATCCCTTCTCCTCATAAAAAGAGTGTCTTACAGATCACTGTCCTGAAATATGCTGAGCCTATGGAGTCTCCAAGTAAAGCTGGGAGTAAAGGTAAAGCTCTGAAGTGCGTTCATAGAATGCAATATTGCTCAAATTCCTGACCTCATCTGTCAGTATAAACCACCATCACCCTTCCCTCTCATTATGAGAGGAAAAAATCTAGCCAACAATTAATCAGTACTAAGTACACCACTAGTCTTGTCCAAAGCCAACTGCTCATTTTCTAAAGTAAAGGTCAAGGATCCAAGCTATTAATATGAAACAAGAGAATACTGGGGGAAAAAGTATTTTTTTGCCTCAAAGTGTAATGTGGTTTAGCACCATATAAATTTTCTGACCTCTTAAGGTTCAAGTGAGAGTCAAAATCTGACAAGCATGATAATATGCATCAGATCCTTCCTGTCTCAGAAAGAGACCATCATTCACATTTTAAAAGCTTCTTAACGTGAAGCAATGCTTAGAACCAAACCAAATCTTCACTCCTAGCATTTTTCTTCTAGCAGGCAAAAGTAATTTGACACAGGATGGAAAAACCCTCCACCCAAAACAACAACAACAACAAAAAAAAAAGAGGAGGGGGTGGGGGGAGGGGCAGAGAACCATAGGAGAAGAGAGGAGAAAAGTTAAACAAATCTGCATCCACAGTTAAAATCACTTTCTAAAACTGAAGGGAATAAATGGCTGAAGTAAGAAGCAGCTGCAGAAGTATGAATTTATGGAGGTAACCAGAACTGACAGGAGTTATTCATTGGTGGGGCAGGGTTTTTTGTGAACTTTTCAGTGCATAAATTCTAGTACAAAAATACAATTTTTACAACTTTACAAAGTAAATTAAACTTTATGGCTGAGACCCCACTGCAGCATTAAAGCAACACAGACCAAATACTAAAAGTTATCTAATACCCAGAACACTTCCAGATATGATGAGGACACACAGGGAAAATAAATTACATTAAGAGTTTCATATGACATAGATGAGATTCTGAAGTGCTTGCCAAAACAGCTCTCAGACAAGAAAGAGTAACATCAACCTTAAATCTAAGCCAAACACTATAGACAACCTCATTCATTTGGATTTACTGAAGCCACTTGGAAGGAGGTGGTCACTAAGTACAAGGTCCGGTACTCAATATTTTTAAAAAAGTAAAAGCTTGAAGAAAATAATTAGTTGTGTTTTGGGGGTTTTCCCCAAATGGGGATCAGAGGAATTTTTCCCAAATGTAAATAAAAAATTAAAAGGTCTGCGTAAATGCACAGAGCAACATATGGAAAGCATAACACCAAGCTGCAGACCAGTGAACAGCATTGTAAGGATGTTCTGTGATTAACAACATATTGAAAATATGTATATGAAAAATCCGCAAATTTACAACCAAAGGATACCAAACTGTAAGAATTGCATAAAAATCTAAAATTAGGGATCAGTGTATTCAGTAAAATAAAACTGAAGACACCTGACCAAAGGATCAAATTTTAAGCACAGGTAGATGGTTCCTTACTTAAAAGCCAGATGAAAGTGATCTACTATTAACAAATCGAACCCTCTATAATCTTAAGTAGACTTCCCAAGATTTATTATTAAGAAAGGAAATTAATCCAACAGCAACCATTAAACTCTGCTATGAAGAAGAAAACAATGCATGTAAATCAGTATCAGCTAGGGACAAAATTTAAAATCTAAGCTAACCAACAACAGTTACTGCAATAAATGGAATACTTCAAATCAATGATAGCTACCATCCCTACATACTGAAATTTATCAGTCAGGTGTCTTACAGCTCGAATTGCAAGTATTTTCCCTGCTGTCATTTTGAATACACATTCTCAGTACTGAACTAGCTTTAAGCAAAATAATAATTTTTTTCTGTCCTTCCTCCTACTCTTCTTCTTATCCTCATCACCCTACCAGACTGCAAACACTCTACCGTGAGAGTGTAGATGCGTACATGCATAATCGACTCGGACTCTATGCAGTTGCAGAATGAGAGTAAGCAACATGAAGTTCCTTTGCCAGTAGCATTGTACTGCTGGCTCTCACTTTGACTTGACACTCATTTTTTGCAACATGTCCACCCTTGCCATGAGTGGCAGGTTAACTACACAGGCTGGTTTTTAAATGGAGCATTCAGTCACACAGTACACCAGTGTATTTATACTTAATAAGCAACAGAAAGACAGGAGGCTTCAACCAACACTTCTTATCAAATCTCAGATCAATGGAGAAGCAGATACAGGTAGCAGTGGCTATTCACGTTATTCTGTTCCCATATATATTTTCCCTTATAAATTAATGATGTCAGCAGTGTCTTTTCTCTTTTTGGCACACTGAACTCAGCAGCTTATGCAACTTCACGTTCCTTGTGTTAGTATCATAAATCAGTACTTTCTTTGACAGGGTCCTGCCACAAAATTCCCTCTCTATCCTCATACACAGTCTGCAAAGCTCAACAAGACCCAGAATAAAGAATGACATTAATGTACAATGCACAGCTTAGCACAATGCTAAGTAGTATACAATAAACCTGTGGAAATCCTAAAACCTTAGCAAGGGAGTGACAACAGCAGCACAGTGGTGCTAAAGAATATCAGTGATGTGTTGCTTAACAAAGCATATCACAGATTCACAGAGCATTAGGAGTTTGAAGGAACCTCAAAAGATCATCTAGTCCAACCCTCTGCCAGAGCCGGATCACCCAGACTAAATCACACAGGAATGCATCCCCGCGGGTTTTGAATGACCTACTAACCATACCCTTTCTAATACACCCCCGGATGCCATTGGCCTTCTTAGCCACCAGGATTCACTGTTGGCTCATGGTCATCCGGCCGTCACCGTCCCTTTCCCCATACTGCTCTCCAACAGCTCTGTCCCTAACAGATACTTGTACCTGGGGTTGTTCTTCCCTAGATGCAAGACCCTACTTCCCCACTGTCTTGCTGAATGGCAGCACAGCCTTCTGATACTTCAGATACTCTGAATCTTGATTAAAATGGATTTCTACAGCAAATAATCCCACAGTTAGCACATATCCTCTTTTCAACTGCTAATATATTTAAGTAAAATAACCCAGAGGACTTTTCCCATATTTTGTCATGTCATTAGATAATTAGAGGGAAAAAAAGAAAAAAAAGAATGTTGTAGAAAAGCAGAAGTAAAGAGCACTGACCACCTCTCATGTCCAGTAGCAATAGAAGCATCTACTACAACAGGAGGTAGCCACAACTTTGAGAAAAAGTTCCAAACACTAGCTGTGTAAAAGAATAATGAACTACACCCCTTTGTGGAAGAGAAGGAATATCCCAAATTAAAATCCTGTCCTGTAAAACATTGTACTTTCTCATTTATGTTGAAAATATTATTGTAACTTTCCTCATAATTGAATCTTTTATAAAAGAAAGTAGAATGTCAAAACAAACCCTGCTATATTGCTGAACAAATTAATTTCAAATATTTTAATTTTAAAACAAATGCAATACAGGAAATTATTTTTATTTATTTTTAACACAAGAAGAGAAAAACAACCAGGAATTAGTGCAAATCTTTAGATGTAAAAGATTCTTTATTAATTTTCTAAGCCAGCAGTTTTGCTCATCCTTTAACTCCCTAGCTGCAATTATGCTTTTTTTTTCACCTTCAAAGAATATTAGTTTTTTTAATTCCATTAATACATTCATTACTTTCATCATCAAGCACAACAATGGCTTAATAGATAAAGCCTTTATTCAACTTTATTTAAATATGTTCATACGAAGAGCTGTCTTTAACATTCTTCTCTACCGTAATGTCTCAACAGTACCTTTATTAAATGATAAATGACAGCTTCAGATATCATGGAGTTGAACAATACCTTTTGAACTAAATTTAATTTTTAAACAAAATCCCACAGTTCCAAATGAGATGAAACCTAAAGACTTAATGCTTAAAATAATCTAGATAGATATATTTCCTTCTCCTTTTCAAAACTAACTCCAGAGGTCTTGAAAAAAAAGTTAAAGGACATGTCTAAATGATCATACAGATATATCTGTAGCAGTTACATGCATGTCTGTCATCAAATGAAAGAAGTGGGAAGCACAGTAACTGCAGGCCAGCTCATGGAAAGACAGGACTTAGAACAGGTTCAGTACCACACAAATCCCTTTCAGGTCCCAGGCGATCAGTGGTGCTTTGTACTAACAGTTACGGTCAGCATGAGGTCAAAGATCTTTACAGCAACTGCACTGCAAAATAACTTCTTTGCTGCCTACATTCAATTTCCCTACTGTGCAACTTGTGCAAAGCAGAAGAACATTCTACTAGAATACTTTTTTTTCATTTTTCTTTTTTTTTTGCTCCTGGTCACCAGAGAGATTTGATTTAACTCAGCTTTCTCATCAAACTGTAGAAGCATAAGCACATATCAGGCATGTATGCTTAATTGCAGAACCCATGCATCTTATACAATGCAATCTTGAACTCAGTGAAAATGTGCATGCACTTTGTCTTGAAAAAGAAGTTAAAAAACATTATGTACAAAGTTATTCTTCCTCCTTTTCAGTAAATACATTTCTTCACTGATGCTTCTTTATTTATGACTGTAAAGGTATGTTCTTTAAATAATGAGTAGTCATGTCTTATCTTACCAAATCATTTCAAGTAGGTATGATCAAAAGAGGTTCTCAAGAGTAACTTTTTCAGAAATTCAGACAATTTGTCTGATTTTACCTACCAGATTTGTTTTCTTCTCAAACACACTCTAATGACTTTTTAATGTTAACATAGTGAAAACATTTGAACTAATCTCTCAGATCTAACATTCATTCCATGTTATTTTGAAAATGAGCTTCTTACTATCAGTCGGACAACTTGAACTACAGAATAGAAACCATTATCTTTTTGGCAAGAAACAGAATGACATAATTTAGTCTTCAGACAGGATACCACAAATTCCACAGCACTTGAAACTGTAAAATATAATTATAATCAAGCACACGTACCAGAAAGTCAGTCTTTCCAACCTAACTCAAGACTAGTAAATTGTAGAGATAACAGCTGTTACTGAATACCATAAAAGATGTTTTATAGTTAGGTTTACTGAGACAGCACTGTACATTAGTGTTGCTAGCTAGGGTCCAGCGGTCGGAAGATCTCGTGATATGCGTGAAGATAAGGCCCCTCCCCTAATAGCCAAAAGCAAGCAGGCAGAAGTAATGTTGTGAACCTCAGCTCACGGTTGATGTGCCGTTCCTGAACCAGGTAGCCACGCCTTTGCAAAGGCAACACATTAGTCACAATTGATAGCGACCGAGCACACCACACAGCAGTGATTACTAGAGTTATATGTTGACACTCGTTTAGTCTGGCAACCAGTGACACTGACTGCAATACTGCGGAGTCCTCATGAGTGTAAAACGTGTTATTTGATCAGGTAGCGCGTCCATCACTGCCCAGCCATCAGCAGCAGGCTACGCACTTCTGCCGTGGGCAATCATTCAGGTAAAGCACACGTGTTGCCTGACTGAACGAGCAAGACATGCTGTGCCTCCGTGCTAACTCCAATCGGTAAATCAGGCAGATTCTGATCAGGGACAATTAGAATCAGGCTGAAAGATCATTTCACTTTTCCCTGAAGTATAGTACTGTTACACAAAATCAACTGCCCGAATGTTGGCTGTAATTTGTAAGAGTTTCTTCTGATGACCTTCCCAACTTGCCTTTGCAGGCTAATTTTCTACATACCTCAAAAACTCTGGCCTTAATTTATGCCAAAAATGATATCATTACTCACATCTCAAATTTCTATTATGTGAGCAAGAACTTCATAAGCTAGCACATTCTTATTTCTGTACTGACAATACTCAATTAAATTGTTTTTTTTTCCGTTTGACACAAAAAGTCTTAAACCCTGAAACACATCTGCATGCAGATAATTTGATGATGGGACCCTGCGCTGGTCTAGCACCTTTTATCAGAAAATTTTATTTTAATTTTTTTCAGAAAAACTAATTTTTCTCTTATTCCTACACATTGTGGAATAACTTAAAACAAAACACCTCATAATGTGAAAGGAATTTGCTTGAAAAATAAGTGAATATTTAACTCAAGTATTTCAGAGCTACTCATACACTTTCTAGTATAGAAACCATGCACCTGTGCCTATAGAGGCTTAAGATCATCTCAAGCAGTACAGTCATGTCACTTTCTTGAAAAAACTGATTATTTTTTTTTCACCATTTAAGCCACTAATTTCCTTAACTTTTACAGATGCATACATAATCAAGTTTTTGAACAAACTAGGGCTAAATACTGAGAATGTAAAACTAAATTACTATAATCAACAGAAGAAGAATTATTGAGCAGTTACACAGCATTCAAGTCCAAATGCTAGTTCCAAATATATCCAGATATGAGTATGCAACCTAGCATGTGCTGTGTTATTTTCATAATAATAAACAAAGAACTTTAACTTCAGATTTTAAAATTTTAATACAATTGCAACAAATATTCCTACGATTACTGCAAATAAAACACTGTTTCATCTAAGCACTTAGAAGTGAATTTATGATATGGGCTTTAATGAAACATTAATTTATTGAAAATTCATTTTGCAAAGACAGTTTTCATGTTTAGTCACCACAGATTAAAAAGAGAAAAAAAAAACAACCAAAAAACAAAAACCCCAAAACCAAACCAAAACAA
Source organism: Laterallus jamaicensis coturniculus (assembly GCA_022605575.1). Lineage (NCBI taxonomy): Eukaryota > Metazoa > Chordata > Aves > Gruiformes > Rallidae > Laterallus > Laterallus jamaicensis. Next base: position 5,271,241 of record JAKCOX010000031.1, on the reverse strand, counting down.
ACCCCAAAACACTGAGAAAGAAAACAAATTTGGTTTCATACTCTTAAGTAGATCTTAAAATTCCTAAATATTCTAAGAAGTAATTAAGAAACAAAGCCTATCACTGAAGTAATTGATAGTTATTCCAGAGCGATAGGATATTGTTATCCACAACATCCCAAAATTTCCTTGTATGAACTTGAAGATCCACTGTTATTTCTCAACTTCAAGGCTGTGGAAGACTTCATGAATCAGTAGTGTGCCCAGGTGGCCAGGAAGACCAATGGCATCCTGGTTTGTATCAAAAATAGTGTGGACAGTAGGTCTGGGGAGGTGATAGTGCTCCTGGACTCGGCATTGGTGAGACTGCATCTTGAATACTGTGTCCAGTTCTGGGCTCCTCACCGTAAGAAGGACACTGAGGTCCTCAAGCGAGTCTAGAAAGGGGCAACCAGGCTGGTGATGGGGCTGGAGGGCAAATCATATGACGAGCAGCTGAGGGAGCTGGGCCTGTTTAGTCTGGAAAAGAGGAGGCTGAGGCGAGACCTTCTCACTGCCTACAATTACCTGAAAGGAGGTTGTGGAGATGTGGGTGATGGTCTCTTCAGCCGAGTGACAGGAGATAGGACAAGGGGAAATGGCACAAAGCTGCATCAGGGCAGGTTCAGATCACATGTTAGGAAAAAATTTTTCACTGAAAAAGTTTTTAGGGCTTGGAACAGGCTGCCCAGGGAGGTGGTTGTGTCACCTTCCCTGGATGTGTTTAAAAAAAGGATAGATGAGGTACTTATGTATATGGTTTTGCATAGGGCAGGAACGGTTGGACTTGACGATCTTAAAACTTCAAGAAAAAATAAAATTGGTGATAATGCTATGGATTTATTCTGGTCATACTCATTAAGAACATGAAATATTTCTACCATATTCTTACATTATGAGTTTAGATCCAATATCATGTAGAGAATAACACTCAATAAAACCCCTAGCAGGTATGGTGAGATTCATCTTTCAACTCTATGAATAATGGGTAAGCTTAGAGGCAAACCCTGTAAACAACAAACACATTGGGGAAAGTTGCAGTCATACTGTACAGCATTCGGTAGTGTTTTAGTTGGAAACAATTTTACAATTCTAATGCCATCCTCTGGAATGCATTAAGACCACTAGTAGCCAATTTTATTACTACTGTATTTATCAAGTATTACTACTATATCACAAATATTAAAATACAGTTTTCAATTATATTGTAATTAAAATAATATCAAACTAATTACAGTCAGGATGCAGTGGTAATACATGGGGTCTTTAGTTTCCTGAGGAGACAATCAATGACTTGCAAAAATTGTTTTCAGTGAAGCTCATAGTCCAGAAGATAGACAAATCCACATATTTATAGATAGATTGATCCACTCAAAAGATAACAGATTCCAATGACCTTTGAAAAGGAAGAATTAGGGACTGATTTCCAAGGTATTTTCAGATTTTTTGAATGCATCCCTACTTCCTCACGCTTCATTTGAAATCTTGTCTATTCCTTCTAGTATAAGATTATCTCACTTCACCCCATTTCTGAAACAATGTCACTGTATATATCTTGCTACAGAAAATCTTCTTGCTCTTCATTTTCATCTAATAAAGTCTCTTCAGCTTAGTGCGAACACTTTCTATTAATATAAAGGTAAACAGTAACAAAAATTAAAAAGTGTCCTTGTATATGATGGACACCAGCTTGCTATCTTAAGCAGCTTTTCATAAGAAAACCCTCAACTAGCAAAGCAACAACTCATTCATCTTGCCAATCACAGTGTCACTTCTGAACAAATCAGACTTAAAATTTTCATTATTGCACTCCCACTATGTTTTCCTCAAGGCTAAAAAGTTATTAAATTGTATCAAAATTTTCATCCATGCTATGATTAAAATAATTCAACTGAGCAGTGTCACAACTCCCATCAAAATGGGAGGAAATTTCATATTCAAGTGTTTAACATGGAATCTGTGATGATACATCATTGAACATACTTTATGCTCGTGTCTCCACTTTATGAAAACATAATCTTAGCACCTATGTTGGTGGCTTTGGCATATTACTAGCTACAGGAGCTAAATCTATAATGTGCTAGATGTTCAAATACCTCTTTCACGTGAGAGGTTTGACCTCATAGTACTAAAAAAAGTCTTATCATTAAAAAAAAAATCAGAAAATATTTTTTATTTGAATGTAGGACATTTATCCTAGTAATTATTCTCAATGGAAAGATTCTGCCTCAGTTAAAACTCATGTGGTTTTATGGAGGATAATCTTATCCTCAAGAAGACCAAGCAAGTTTTGTTACTGACTTCAGTCTGTCATCTTAAATGCAGTCCCTTTGGGTAGATGACAACTGTATCGCTTGTAAGCTTTGAGATGCATAAAGCTTTGTTACATCTGTAGTAATGGAACTACCAAAAAATTCTTTCTCTTTTCTGTAGTTATTCATTTATACCCCTTCTCCAATTCACAACAAAGACCTTATGTCTTACAACTGTTAGTACAGAAAATGCATAAACAATCTGACTGCACTGCACACTTAGGAAAATTATACAGCAATACAGTATCCACATTACCAACAGTAACATCTGAATGGAATGATTAAATACTAGCTCAGCAAGTTTTATTACCTAGCCATACTTAATATTTTTGAATGTGAAATCTTCACTGTGATAGGTATTTCACTTTATTAGTAAGCTTTGAATAGTAAGCAAGAAAATGAATTATTTAAACTTAACTGCAAAATGATCATGAATTCCTCCTTTGTCTTTGAACATTTCAGACATGAGATAGGAGCACCATCAGATTTAAGCAACCCCATTATTTCAAATTCTATTCTTAGGAGCAAAAATGTCTTTAGAGAAAGATTATATTTACATGTAAAATCAATTAATTCAGCAAGTGACATCTATTACATCTTCTCTCTTTAAGGAACTGCATACTATTGGATTAAATTTGCTATTCACTAGCATCTGCATAACGTCAGTTGCCTGCAGTTCTAAAATGCTACCCTTATTTTCAGGACAGCTACTGTTATCCCTAGGCTAATCTAAAGCATTTGTAAAAAAGCTTTTACTTAACCATTCACCATACAGGCAGCAATATTATAGAGTTTAAAAATTTTAGCAGACAATAAAAAATTTATTCTAGCCCTCTGTCTGAAAGCAATGATTGCACAGAAATGGTTTCAAATAAAAGATAAAAGTTTGTCTTTCAAACACTGAAGAGTTGATGGTCCTCTTCCACTTCATGAAATATCTGAAACCACAATAGGAAGCATCAAGACCTTATTCACAGTGGTTTCTGACTGAAGATATTTCCCGGACAGAGACTTCAGAGAATGAGGAATTTCACACTAAGATTTAAAAATGGAAGAGGATTCCTGATGTTCTCTTTCAGGTTCATTTAGGTGAAGTCACTAAGATATCTATCGGGAATCCAGTAACTATTTCTGTATAAAGTGAAGTTCCCACTAAACACAAAAGTCCTAGAGTTCGCATAAATATAATACTCAGATTTAAAAGATTTAGCAGTATCCACAGACTTCAGAGGAAATGAAAGAATAAAAATATCTTCTATAGGATCCACATAAAGTATGAGTGCAGTAAAGTAGGGTCCACAGGGTCCACATAAAGTATGAGTGCAGTAGAGTTTTTATACATGAAAATTTAATTTTAGAATTAATTCACCCTAACCCTTAAAAGCCTAAAAAAATTACTGCTACTACATGCTATATATTAGATGTATTCATGTACATATGTAGTCATTCTACCTATTTTCCTAAGCAAGCCTTGCAGGGTAACACCATGAGTGAACTAGAGTTACTCCTAGTTTATACTTGAAACCAAACCAAAACAAAAAAGCCCATCATCATGTTTTCAAATTACGAAGTAAAACATATCTATTATACTGTAATGAGAGATGTTAACATATTTTTACTAAACTTGCTGACTTTAAATGCATTTTCCATTGTACAATATGGAAATGATGTTTCTTTATTTGAAAGACCTGAAGAGCTAAAAATAAAGTAAAAGAATGGCTGTTACGGTTCAGATGAAAGACCAGCAGGCATAGCACAATATCCTGTCTCTGATGGCAAACTGAAGGGGATGGTTCGAGGAAATGGACAAAGCAGGTTGATATAATGCAGGTTTTGTACTCCCTAGCTTTTATCATTCAGCAGATAAAAAGCCATTCTAGCAATGAAATTTTTGGCTATTGTATCTGTTTTTCAGCATAATACTTTCGTGTAGGAAAACAGACTTTCTTTCAGAATTAGGAATATTTTATTTGGATTTATGGCATAAAAGCTAGGTCCTTTTTGAGTCAACTATTGTAAATATTTAAAGTGTTTTTACGTTTTTGCCACTTTAAATGCTCAAACAGTATCCAAGACTATAATTTCAATCAAAATATACACATCAAAGTTCCTTCCTTTAGCTTGGGCTTTATGATTTCTGTATTCCATCTATACCACATAGACAATTTATATAATTAGCCCTTGTAAGACACAGGATATTACATAATCTCAGGTGTAACACAGAAAGAATCATTAACATTTCTATCTGTCCTGAATAACATTTCTTATCAGCAATTTCTTTTTGGGGCCTGTAGCCAAACAAGTAGAAGTAATATGTAGACAGGCAGACAGAGATCTTAAGCGTGGGTCTGCGATGTGCAGTGTTTTATGCTCAAGCTCAAAACACATACTTATTTTGGAAGTCCATATTTATATTTTTCCTTAGATTTATTTAGTAGCCTGCTCTTGAGAAGCTTCTACTGTTGTCAGAATAAGGTGGTAAAAATAGCTCTGTTAAAGCAGCAAGCAAGAGCACCTAAAGCACAAGGCTTGGCAACTGACACGACAACAGTAGACTGTATATGTGACTGCAAAGGTTGGTTCTGCACTATTTTAGGAGGGACGGCATCACCTATCACTAATAGGTAGGTGTATGTGTACCCGTGTCATGTGGTTTAGTTTCACAGATTGTTTTTTTATAACACCTTCTTTTCACTACAGCGGGTCACTGCCAGTCTAAACTGTTGTTCCTGTAGTCAGTACCTGACTCCTGCTGCAATACAACTGTTAAAGGTTTCCCTCATTCAGTTTTTCTTCTGGGCTGACAAATATAGTCCATGTTAGAAGGCAGCTATACTATTTGGGCTGCAGAGATGCACATCTTCCATTTTTCCAGCCAATTTTACCATAAAATAGTTTAAAAGTATAAAAGTATTAAACCAAATGTGATAAAGACTGGGAATGTCAGTCCAGCAAGGTGTTAATGTAATTTATCAGGCTAACTAGAATGGTGAGTTACTGTACTTCAGTTTCAGTACACTATTTTTCCAAGAGAAATGGTGGATTCTGATAAAAGAAAAATTAAACATTTCAGTGCAGTTCATTAGTTATTTCTTAAATAGTCAGATTTGCAAATGCAGACTCCAAGCCCAAAAAGACTGACAAACTCTTAATTCTGAAGATTAGAAACTGCAAGCTGTTTCATTGACACAGAGAAAAACATGCCTGAAGGTAATTTTACTTGGTAAAGGTTACAATTTATCAATTTGGTGTTTAAAGGGCATTATTATTGTGTTAAGTAACATTATTTCCCTTTCTCAGATTCTCGTGTCTGAGGAAAATAAGGGTAAAGGGGCAGCATGGTGAAAATCTGAAATGTATTCTTCCAAATGGATGTAATGTCAAAGAGTCTGTAAAAGGAGGGATTAATTTGGTTTATCATTTATAATAGATCAGCTTTCTGTAACCTTTAGAGAGTGTAACAGCTGACTGCAGTTGGCTTATACCATAATATATCTTAGAGGTAATAAAAGATGCAAATTTTGTTTGACACAGGAAAAGGAGTTGGACACCTCTTTTATCCTCCCCCCCATGCATGAGAAGAAGGAAGAAGATGGGAGAGGAAAGAAGGGAGAAGAAAGGAGAATTTGAGGTTGCAGTAAGATACCATGGAACAATGAGTTCTAGCTGCCCATTTCTTTTTTTGTTTTCATCTTTCTGCAGATCTTAATTGTGCCTCAACACAGAAAAAAATAATTATAATTTCACAATATTTGTGTCAGTCTTCTTCAAAGTAGAAACAGACAAGCTCCATTTATAAAAAAAAACCAAACCAACAGATCTACAGAATTTATCCAGGAAAGTGTTCCACATGGCAAAACTGTATCTCCAGCTCTCTTGTTTATGATAAAAACCTCTAACACATGATTTGAAATTAATTGAGATTAATTTAGAAAGGCAAGCATCTAACTCATTAATAGTAAACCCAGAACCTAAATATCATTAACTACACATAACTACTTCCAAAAGATGTTAAAAGTTCAAGACAATCACTAAAGCCCCCTGATTTCCTAATCCTTCAAATTCCAAATGAACTTTATTAGTAAACAGGTCCCAGTTTCCTCCCAAGATTGTATAATTACATACTAGTTACAGTCAAAAACGTAGAGCTCATTGAGGAAAAAATGGAATAAATTTTTAAAATAATCCATCACAATAATGGCAGCAAACATAGAAATGCCAAATGATGGCAAGGACGACATACTGATCCTTTTTGTAATTACATTCATGTAAAGCATCCTATTTACAACATTAAGTAAAACTGACAGAATCTGCACCCCACTGCCTCAGGGTATGACAACATTTAAAACCATGACATGAAGTCTTGAAGTCATATTTAGTCATATTTAGTGCATCTGCAATATATATAACTGCAATTGGAATAAATCACAAAATGAGTATAAATTGTAATTGCATCTACTCTGAGTTATGTATGTATTAATAATGGTGTTACTAAAGAGTCAAAATGCTGAATCTGTTCCAAAGTAATTTGTGTGGGTTTTAAAATTCTACTCAGTAACTGTAACAACATTCAAAAAGCTCTGATCTAAGTTCAGTAATGAAATTGCACTGACAGATTTTTTGCCCAGTGCTTATCAGTCAGGTAACAAACAAGATTAACACTTTTAAAATATTTATAAGGCAAGAAGAAAAAGGAACTGTACTCACACAAAATGTATCACTTCTTTTAAAGAACTTAACGTTCCTTGATTTCAGCAAGAGAAATTTGACAAGGCTGACAAGGGAGGAAAGCAGGTGGGCAGGAAATCTTGATTCACAGCTCTGTCAATTCATCTTCAACAACCTTGTTATGTGGCTGAATAAGTGACAGTTCAGGATATTTTAAATAAACACCCCCATTGACTGTTGAAAAGTATTTTTCTCTTCTACAGCAAAATCATTAAAGCTCCTGTGAAGAAGTTGTCAGATTTTCCCCACCTGCTATCAGAAAAGGCAAAAAGTCAAGCTCTAGCAAGTCTTGAAGCAGGTGTAATTATTTTTCTTTTCTTTTCTTTTTTTAATTTTTTTTTAACAGAACTGACATGGGCTGCAGCGTTAGGACATGGCTTTGTAACAGAGTAATGGGTATCCACCACTGTGTATTGTCACGATCCTGCACTGCAAGTGCACTCAAGCAACCAAGACAAGAAGCGGCAGAGAAGGTAGGTGCTTACATCTCAGAAACAGAACTCATTGAGCTAAATGACACTCTGCTGACTGCTACTTATTTTTTGCAGGTTGGCTTTACAAGAAAAGACTGAATCAAAGGAAAGGGGAAAAAAAAAAGAAAAAACACTTTTCAATACAAAGCCAAACAACCTAACAGTGTAACTAACCACACAACACAGCAGTCTCCAAACAATAATCTCAGTCAAACTAGTAGCCTTCAGATACAAGAAAAAATATTTCAATAAACTCCTGGGATAATAAAATCAAAACCAATTCCAAATGCTTCCCCCACTTTCCCATTCTCAACAACACCAAAAATAAAACTTTTTCCCTTCAGATCAAGTCTGCAATCATTGAAGCTTCTTTTTTCAAAATTGCCAAATATGATGCATTAAGACAAAAATGATGGTCTGTTTATTTTGATCTTGACATACCCCTAAAGGTAAAATTCAGGAGAAGAGGAGAAAAAAAAAATCCTAAAAGATTGGCTTTGTTTGAGTTTTTTGGAGGAAGGAAGGTAGTGGAATTTGGCAGATGGAAAGAAGTGACATTTCACATGTCCCAGCCAGTATTTTGTGTTCTAGAGTGAATACAATACCTGAAGGCGTGAATAATGAGCTTTATTTTTTTGTGTAGGTGGATGTACATACATTAGACACTTAAGACTGATCTGCACATCACTGAAACTACAGAAATCACTTGAAGTATTTCTTCATATTGCTATTCTTGTTATGGGTGAATTGTATAGACATGGATAGGGGCTAGCATGAGGTTCATAGAATAACCCTGAAAAGTGCATGGGAGGTTTACAGGCCTCATTCTGATCTCTTTTATCCTTGATGTTCAGCACATTTTTAAAATAATAGAACAATTTGACTTAAGTTCTTTATACATATGTTGAATTTGCAATGCTTGAAGTGAAATTAAGAGAAATTTGGTTTAATGCACATCAGTCATAATTATGACTTCTCTACTATTTCCCTGCTTCTTTCCTGAATTTCCCTGCACTTTCATAGCTAAACCTAGCCAATGTTATCAAAACTTACTGGCTCATGCTCAGTGATAAAAACAAAGGTGGGTAATACTTATCTTGATAAATGCAGCCATATCAGAGCAAATTTAAACACTTCTAGGTGCTTAACAGTATTCTTACTGTCAATGGTGCACACCGAAACTTCTCTATTACCACATCTACTCTGAGCATGACCCTGTCATTATACAAAATATGACACTGGGAAGAAGCAGAATGTAACACAAAAATCTGTATTTTCCTCATTTGATGGAAACAGATTTTACTACGTTGGGCAGCTTTACACAGCGGTATTAGTAGCTTATCCCCCACTTCTACTTCTCCCCATTTTCTAATCCTTTTTTCTATACTCAACTGTGATATAAGCTATTATTTACATTGATATTTCTCAGCTTTGAAAAGTTAAAACAACTTGAATAAGAACTTCAAAGAGACATTAGATGAGAGCTTCTATTCCAGACCTGCACTGCAATGCTGCATGCATGAAAGAAATGACACTGATCTCCTCTCCAGTTAATATGGTGCTGATATGAGACTGGATCACTCTGTGACCATTTTAGTTTCACTTGACATAATCACTTCTTCCTCTCACTCAAAACTCCTAGCTGTTTTGGATCACAGGATGAAGAATTCTACTTTCCCCCCATTCTCCTGCTTGCAAGGATGCATCTAACATAATAAAAAGTATCACTATTGTAAGAATTTCTCAAATAATAAAAAGGAAGGTTAGATTCTTTGCATTCTCCTAGGAGATATAAGAAATTAGTGTAAAAGCTGGAAGCAGATGTTGTTATATGTGACAGTAGGGAAAATTCTGTGGATTGCCCTGAGGACTCCTCAGTGGAGCCGCAATTGCCCTTCCCCTGTTGGAAATCTCACTGTGATCTGTTGAAGATACCTGCATCTGCTGCCCCATTGAAATGCCCCATTTGTAAATGCACGTAGCATGGCAAACAAACAGGAAGAATTAGAGATCTTCGTGCAGTCGCACGGCCATGATCTCATTGCAATCACAGAGACATAGAGGGACAGCTTGGATGACTGGCATGCTGTCATGGATGGCTATGTGCTTTTCAGGAAAGACAGGCTAGGGAGGCGAGGTGGAGGAGTTGCTCTTTATGTTAGAGAGCACCTAGAATGTATTGACCTCCACCTGGGGAAAGTCAAGTGCTTGTGGGTAAGAATCAAGGGTCACGCTAGTATGAGTGACACTGTTGTGGGTGTGTACTATAGACCCCCTGATCAAGAGGAGCGGGCTGATAGTGCTTTCTATAAGCAACTAGAAGTAGCCTCGAGATCCCAGGCGCTTGTCCTTATGGGGGACTTCAATTATCCAGATATTTGCTGGGCAAGCAATATGGCCAGTCGTATGCAGTCCAGACAATTTCTGCAATGTGTATGAAAGGCACTGGAAATAGACCTTACCAACTGCCAACAGAACCCTCTCATTTCCCCCCCCCCCCCCTCCTCTCATGTCATTTACACCACCACTGGTCAGGCTCAGGCTTCCCAGAACCTAATGACTATTCAACAAGCCACCCAGAAGAGAGACATCAGGAAACATTCACACATCAGGAGCACACATCCGGAGCCATTGTTCCACTATGAGGAACACACATCTGGAGCAGGAGAGCCATTCGCACATCCTACATTCTGTCATCCACCCTGGAACATTCCCACAGGCCAGGTGGAAGCTTGTAGCAAGACAAAGGAGCTGTATCCCTATAAAAAGGGATGTAACAAGAGGGAAAATTCATTCTTCATTTTTCATCTTCATCATTGAGGGACAAAGGAGGGAATGTTCTCCCACCACATCAGACCCAGAGAATACGCTGTCATCGGACAGAACGCTGTCGCCTTGCGGTGGTAGATATAACCTCTTTTTTCTTTTCCCACTATCCCTGCACATTTGTTGTGTCAAATAAAACAGCCTTCACCTTGACTCCGTTTTGAGTCTCAATTCTGTTCTCCGAGAATTTAATTAAGAACTTACCACGATAAAACACCTAGGGATTGGACATCGCTCAGGGGGTAAGCCCAGCCACCCCCAGCCACCCAGAGCGATCTGAGGTTCAGTTGGAAAGCAAGGGGGTTTAGCCTCTGACAAACTAAAGTCTTTTCTAGGTTGTGGATCGCGACAGTGAGGAAGACAATTCCCTGCTACAGATGGTGCAGGAACCTACAAGGGGAGGGCGGGTGCTGGACCTTGTTCTTACTAATAAGGATGAGCTTGTTAGGGAGGTGAAGGTCAGGGGCAGCTTAGGACAAAGTGACCACAAAATGATAGAGTTCAAAATCTTGGGTGGAAGAAGCAAGCCAAAAAGCAGGATAGCGACCCTGAATTTTGGAAGAGCTAACTTTGATCTCCTCCACAACCTATTAGGAGCTATCCTGTGGGATATGCTGTTAGAAGGAAAGGGGGCCTGTGAGAGCTGGGTAACATTTAAACAGCACTTATTCCAAGCGCAGGGCAGGTGCATCCCTTTGAGTAAGAAAACGGGAAAGAGAGGCAGAAGACCTGCGTGGATGAGCAGGGAGCTCATGAGTAAACTCAAAGGGAAGCAAAAGGTTTATGAACTGTGGAAACAGGGTCTGAGCACCTGGGAAGAATATAGGGATGTTGTCAGGGCCTGTAGGGATGTGACTAGGAAGGCTAAAGCCCATTTGGAATTGAAACTGGCAAGGGACATAAAGGGCAATAAAAAGAGTTTTTTCAGGTATGTGAAGAGTAAGAGGATGACCAGGGAAAATGTAGGTCCCTTGCTGAATAAGGCGGGTGTCCTGGTAACAGGGGATGATGAGAAGGTGGAGATACTGAATGCCTTCTTTGCCTCGGTCTTCACTCCAAAGGCCCCTCGGGACCCACAGATCCGGGATGAAAACAGGAGTGTTTGGGGAACTAAGAGCTTCCCTCTAGTTGAGGTAGGAGAGGTCCAGGAGCGGCTCAAAGGGATTAATGCACAAAAATCCATGGGCCCGGATGGGTTGCATTCATGTGTGCTGAGGGAGCTGACAGAAGTGATTGCTGAGCCGCTCTCTATCATCTTCGACAGGTCTTGGCAAACAGGAGAAGTGCCTGAGGATTGGAGGATAGCCAATATCACTGCAGTCTTTAAACAGGGCAAGAAGGAGGATCTTAGCAACTATAGGCCAGTCAGCCTCACTTCTGTCCCTGGAAAGGTGATGGAACAGCTTGTTCTGGATGCCATCACCAAGCAACTGGAAGAGAAGAAGGTCATGAGGAGTAGTCAGCATGGATTCACCAAGGGGAGATCGTGCTTGACCAATCACATAGCCTTCTATGATCTCATCACCAGCTGGGTGGATGGAGGGAGAGCAGTGGATGTCATCTACCTTGACTTCAGCAAGGCTTTTGATACTGTCTCCCATGACATCCTGATAGAAAAGCTGAGAGAGTATGGGATAGATGAGTGGACAGTGAGGTGGGTCAAGAACTGGCTGTTGGACCGAGCTCAGAGAGTCGTGACCGGTGGAGCAGAATCTGAATGGAGACCTGTGACTAGCGGTGTTCCCCAGGGCTCAGTGTTGGGTCCAGTCCTGTTCAATATCTTCATTGACGACCTTGATGAGGGAATAGCATCCACCCTCAGCAAGTACGCCGATGATACAAAGCTGGGAGGGGTGGCTGACACGCAGGAACACTGCACTGCCACCCAGCGAGACCTGGACAGATTGGAAAGCTGGGCAGGGAGAAACCACATGAAATTCAACTAAAGCAAGTGTTAAGCTTTGCACCTGGGAAGGAACAACCACATGTATCAGTACAGGCTGGGTGTTGACCGGCTGGAGAAGAGTTCTGTGGAGAAGCACCTGGGGGTCCTGGTTGACCACAGGTTGGCTATGAGCCAGCAGTGTGCCCTGGTGGCTAAGAGAGCCAACGGGATCCTGGGGTGCATCAGGAGGAGTGTGGCCAGCAGGTCACAGGAGGAGATCCTCCCCCTCTACTCTGCCCTGGTCAGGCCCCACCTGGAGTATTGTGTCCAGTTCTGGGCTTTCTGATGTAAAAAGGACAGGGATCTCCTTGAGAGAGTCCAGAGAAGGGCTACAAAGATGATTAAGGGCCTGGACCATCTATCCTATGAGGAAAGGCTGAGAGAGCTGGGGCTGTTCAGCCTGGAGAAAAGAAGACTGAGGGGGGACCTAATCAATGTTTAGAAATATCTGAAGTATGGGGTGCACGGGGAGGTGGCCTGCCCCTTTTCTTTGGTCAGTGGAGACAGGACAAGGGGCAATGGCTCAAATTGGAGTACAGGAAATTCCGCACCAACACGCGGAAGAACTTTTTCACAGTGAGGGTGACAGAGCCCTGGGACAGGCTGCCCAGGGAGGTGGTGGAGTCTCCTTCTCTGGAGATATTCAAGACTCATGTGGACGCTTATCTGTGCAGTATGAGCTAGGGAGCCTGCTTTGGCAGGGGGGCTGGACCCGATGATCTCTGGAGGTCCCTTCCAACCCCTATAATTCTGTGATTCTGTGATACTATGAAGTACATACAAGCAGTCCATTAATTGCACAGTTCTAATACTCTTGCAGTTAGTATCATCTTTCTGAATTCTGACTTCATTTGTACTTTCTCATAGCAAGCTATCATGCCAGAATTCACATTTCACAATATAGAACACTGGATTAATTTATGTACAATGAAAATATTAAAACACAGAAGGACACTAAAAAAATAATGGAAGCTATTTTGTTATTACTTGGAAACATAAAATCTAAATCCATTTAATACACACATTTAAGTATGTATTTCAGATTTTTTTTTAGTTGTCATATATCCCAAAGTTGTAAGTTTTAAGATCAGGAACAGAAATATGAAAAAAGTGACTTAAGATAACTGTGTCAAACTGAAGGGGTTAATGTGTCCTGATGTCTCAAGTGCTATGGCAGAAAACAATTACATAGTGACAATAAACCACAAAGGAAAAGTTGGTTAGCAGGGAATGTAGAGGGCATGTCAGAAGATGCACAGCTCTGTATTCTGACCACTATATATGGCCAAAGGTCATACAGAGTTCAGTTCAGGAAAGGGCTCATGACCACCCAAAACACCCCTTGAGACCCATCCTAAATGACACCTGTACAGAAGATCAAGAACATTCTGGAATAAGAACCATGTAAGACCTCAAGGGTCATGCCTGGCCTGTTTGGGAGGCAGGGACTAGACTGTGAAAAACACATACCCAAGGATCCATGGGCACACCCATCCCTGAAGGGTTGCCGTGTCTGTCATCATCATCAGGGAATCCAAGGGTGGTGATTGTCTTTTTCTTCTTTCTATAAGTGTTTCATTAAGAAGCTAAAATGCCTACCATTACTCTTCCCAAACTCTCATTGCTTTTACCATAGATAAAATGTTTAACCAATTAAGGAGTCATTTCACCTTAATTTAGACCGAGGGAATCCTGAACCGGCTATGGCTCCCTGGGTTATCCAGGCTGGGTAGTGAAAATACCTTATGCTAAAACCTAAAAACCTCCCCACTAAGATTACAGTAAAGAAATAAAAATATTTTTATTAAAGCATCCATTCTATTGAATATCAGCTTGGCTATGGGACTAGTGCCATCATAATATGCAGAATTCTGCGAACTACTTTGGATTTAAATGGAATAGAGTGGACAAAAAATAAAAGAGTAATTGCCTGTAGGGAGAAAACTCAACAGCTTAATTCTGTGCAAAGTTTTTCAGGTGGAGTTCTTCTGCCAGCCATACACCCAGCATTCCTGGATATTCCTTGCTTCAAATTGTTGTGTACCTTGGGATGCAGTCAAAGAGTTCTTTCACTCTCAGACATAATCGTCTATAGTTTTTTCACTTGTCAAAATTTCTGTGGAAGACTGGAATGTAATTCTATTATTTTCTGAAAAATGCCAGTGGAACCCCAGCAACAAAACATATTTTTAATTTTTAGACCTAATATTACTTATTAAAAGCATATTCAAGAAAAAGAAACATGTAAGGGAATGAACAGTACATCAAGTTTACAAAGTTTTGAACAAACTTTGAAACAGGGAACCTGACATACGTAAGTTCTTTATTGACATGTTTTAACCTCTACAATCTGTATAGTTTACACTACCACCTAACTGTCTAATCCCATCATTTTCCTAAATTTTCTTTGTACAAAGATCTTAGTATTTATGGTTTATTTCTAATTCGTGATTGAGTCACAAAAAGACTTTCTTAGACTCTTAATATAGGACCCAAAAACCTAATGTCTTCTCTTGCCATGAATCTTCTATTTTCCCACTTTTACCCCTTGCAACCACTTCTCTGTCGCTTCCCGTAACGCACTATAATACAGCATAACAATCCAAGAAAAATTTTTTAAAAATCTGGGATGGAATAAACTTATCATACTAATAAAAAAGGAGTGCTTAGAATTAAATCTTGCTTCTCAAAAATATGACTTTTACCCCTGTGCTTCTGTGTACTTCTGTGTAAAGTAAGGGTGATTAACAGTACACACAGTATTCTTGCATATGACTTTAATATTTCATGATGCTGAAATATGAAATATTTCTAATTTGGTTTTAAATATTGAGAAGAAAAGCATCAAGTAATTTTGCCCAAGTATATACTAATAAAGTAGATTCATCTTGGTTAATGAAGAGCTACACTGTTTTGGGCAACTTATGAAAAAAAGTATTTCCAAATTTCCTGCTGTGACTGCATCCAAAGTATTTGAGTAAACCTGCTAGTAGAAAAGTTTACTTGTCTGACCACTTCTTTATCACCAAACAAAAAAAGTGCCTTTAAATAGCCCTTCAGAACAAGCAAAGATGGCAAGAGATAATGGTTATCCTGTCCTATTCCTTTTATCCTATCCACTCTTCATCTTGGATACGAGATAATATGTACAAATATATGAGCATGTTAGCTCTTTCTTGGCCTGTCTGGCTTGCAAAACAAACCATAATGGAAGAACTAATAAATTAATCAAATAAAAGCCTTATTTTGCTTTCACTGAAGTCTGGATGAAGTTTTGCATTAGCATTAAAGAGGGATAAGGGAAAGATTGGGCTCAAGGACCAATCTGATACAGAATTCCTTCTATTCCTCTTCACTTTCAATGGACTGCAATTCCTAGACTTTATGAGAATTTTGAAAGGCATAAATGTTGTAAAAAAAAATTCTGAAATAATTTAGGTCCTTATGAAAGATTGATACAGACTGAAAATTAATTTTTACAAACTTCTAGTCTCAGAACTGACTCAGAGAGGCTTTTCTATGAGCATGTCTTGCGCATGTGCTATGCCATTCTGTTGTGGTTTTGTGTGGCCCTCTAGCCCATGGAGGGGGCGGGGGCCTGAAGGGCTGAATTCTGCAAGAAGCAGCCAGAAGCTTCCCCTAGCCCGACAGAGCAAACACCAGCTGTGCTCAAGGCAGGACCTGCTCCTGACCAAGGCTGAGCCAATCACAGAATCACAGATTCACAGAACATTAGGAGTTGGAAGGGACCTCAAAAGATCACATAGTCCAACCGCTCCCACCAGAGCAGGATCACCTAGACTAAATCACACAGGAACTCATCCAGGCAGGTTTTGAATGGCTCCAGAGAAGGAGACTCCACAACTTCTCTGGGCAGCCTGTTCCAGTGCTCCATCACCCTCACAGTAGAAAAGTTTCTCCTTAAATTCACATGGAACTTCCTCTGCTCCACCTTGCACCTGTTGCCCCTTGTCCTACTGCTGGCCATCACTGAGAAGAGCCTGGCTCCATCCTCCTGACTCTTGCCCTTTACATATTTATAAACATTAATAAGGTCACACCTCAGTCTCCTCCAAGCTAAACAGGCCCAGCTCCTTCAGCCTTTCCTCATAAGAAAGGTGTTCCTCTCCCTTAATCAGGCCCTGCACTGGTCTCTTTCAAGGAGTTCTATGTCCTTCTTGAACTGAGGGACCCAGAACCAGACACAGTATTCTACACGCAGTCTCACCAGGGCAGAGTAGAGGGGGAAAAGGACCTTTCTTTACCTACTAACCACACCTCTTCTAATACACCCCAGGATGCAATTGACCTCCTTAGCCAGGAGGGCACATTGTTTGCTCATGGTCATCCTGCTGTCCACCAGGACCTCCAGGTCCCTTTCCTCATGCTGCTCTCCAACAGGTCTCTTCCTGACCGATACTGGTACCTGGGGTTGCTCTACCCTAGATGCAAGACCCTATACTTGCTCTTGTGAAATCTCATTAAACTTCTCCCTACCAAGCTCTCCAGACTGTTTAAGTCTTTCTGAATAGCAGCACAGCCCTCTGGTGTGTCAGCCACACCTACCAGTTTTGTGTCCTCCACAAACTCACTCCAGGTCATCAATCAATATATTGAATAGTACAGGTCCCAGTACTGACCCAAGGGACTCCACTAGACACAGGCCTACAGCTAGACTCTGTCCCACTGATCAAAACTCGCTGGCTTCTTCCTTTCAACCAGATCCCACTCCACATCACTACCTGGCCTTCCAGACACCACTTCGTCAGTTTAGCTGTGAGGATGCTGTGGGAGACAGTGTCAAATGCTTTACTGAGGTCAAGGTAGACCACATATACTGTCCTACCATTATCTATCCACCTGGTTATATCCTCATAAAAGGCTATTAGATTAGTCAAACATGGCTTCCCCTTGGTAAAACCATGTTGACTGCTCCTAACAACCCTCTTATCCTTGATGTGCCTAGAGACAGAACCAAGGATAAGTTGTTCCACCACCTTTCCAGGGATGGAAGCGAGGCTGATTGGTCTGTAGTCCCCAATTTATCCACACAGGTCTTCTGCCTCCCTTTGTTGATTTCTTTCTCATTGGCATGGTCTGATCTTGAGCTTGGAAGGAGTGGTCCTTGAATATGGACCAACTATCTTGGGTCCCTTTTCCTTCCACTACCCTGTCTCATGAGATTTCCCCATAATTGAAGAAGCCAAAGTTGGCCTTGCTCAAGTCCAGGATCGGGGTCCTACTTGCTATTTCCTTCCTACCAGGTAAGATCCTGAACTCCATCATCTTGTGGTTGCTGCAGCAGAGTCTATCCTCAACCTTCCCCTCTTCTACCAGACCCTCCTTGTTACTAAGTACAAGATCCAGCAGTGCTCCTCTCCTAGTAGGCTCATACACCATTTGCATTAGGATGCTGTCAATGCACTGGAAGAACCTTCTGGACTGTGAGCAGCTGGCTGTGCAGGCCTTCCAGCAAATACCTGGGTAGTTAAAATCCCCCATAAAAACCAGAGCCTATGATTGCGAGCCTACAATCAGCTGCCTGTAGAAGGCCTCATCTTGATCAGGTGACCTGTAATGGACACCCATAACAGTATCACCCATGCTTGCCTGTCCTTTAATTCTCACTGACAAATCAGCAACAGTCATAGCACCTCTGAGAATCACACTTAAGAGAAAAAAGAAAGAATGCAAGTGGTGTTTTTTTTCAGAGAAGGGAGTAAGAAGATTGAAGAAACTGTGCAGACATCAAGGTCAGAGAAGAAGGGGGAGGGTGGAGGGGAGGAGGGAGGTGCTCCAAGTACTGGAGAGAAGACCATGGTGGAGAAGGCTGTTCCCACTGCAGCCCATGGAAGACGATGGGGAGCAGAGACTCCACCTGCAGCCTGTGGAGAGACCCCCCAGTGGAGCAGGTGGAGGCATATGGCAGATGCTGTGACCTCTGTTTGAGCAAGCCCTTCGCAGAACCTGCAGCCTGTGGAGAGAGAGAGGAGAGAGGAGAGAGAGAGAGAGAAAGAGAGATGCACATGGGAGCAAGTTTACTGGGGAGGCTTGTGACTCTGTGGGGGACCAGGCTGGAGCAGCCTGGGCCTGAGAGACTGCACCCCATAGAGGTGACCCATGCTGGGGCAGTTGGTGAAGAGCTGAAGCCCCACAGGAAAGAACTCACTTTGGAGATGTTAGTGGAGGACTGTCTTCCACAGGTGGGACCCAACACTGCATCAAGAGAAGAGTGTGAGGAATGCTCCCTACCCCACCCCCAATGAAAAAGGAAAACAACTGATGATGAACTGACTGAAATCCCTATTCTCCAGTCTCTCCCTCTGCTCCCGTCCCTCACCACCCTCCCCCCGACCCCATCCCCATCCCCGTTCTGTGCCACCCTAGGGGGGAAGAAGGGAGAGAAATCATGAATAAGAAGGGAGGGGTGGAGGGAGGTGCTTTAAGACCTGGTCACACTTCTCATTACCTGACTCTGGTGTTACTGGGTGTGCAGCACAGTGTAATAAAGTAGAGAGTTTTCTTTCATTTGTCCTGTGCTGAGTCTGTTTTGCCCATGACACTAATTGTGGAATGATCTCTCCCTGTCCTTATCTCAACTCCTATATTTTCTCCCCTGTCCAACTGAAAAGGGGAGTGATAGAGCCACTTTGGTGGCCATCTGGCTTCCAGCCAGGGTCAAACCACCATACACATGTAACTAGCTCATATCTGGTAAATTATATTACTAGCAGATTCTACTTCAAATAATTTCCATATTTCACTTTAAAGTTGCTGTCTTGGTTTCAGGAGCAGTAGAGTTAATCTTCTTTCTGCCCACTGGTGTTTTGAATTTAGGATGAGATGTTGATAACAGACTGATGTTTTGGGTGGCTGCCAAGGAGTCAAGGATTTTTCAGCTTCTCATACTGCTCTGCCAACACAAAGGGCACTTGTACTATTACTATTTTATCATCATCATCATATTTTCTACTTTTTTTTTTGGGTCCTGTTAAATTGTTTTAATCTCAACCCACGAGTTTTCTCACTTTCACTCTTCTGAGTGAAAGTGAGCACCTGGAGTGAAAGTGAGTAAGCAGCTGCATGGTGCTTAGCTGCCAGCTAGGACTAAAACCACAGATTTAAAAAAAAAAAATCAGATAAATGATGGTATGATATACTTTTCCATATTTATGTTTTTTTCCAATATTCTCTGTGTCACCTGACAAGTATCAATGTCAAATATCATTCACAAAGGGAGTTTCTGGTACTGTTCATAAGTTGTGTGGTTCTCATTGGAGCTGCCTTTCCTAGTTTTGCAAAATCAATTGGTGAAATTTTCTTCACTCTTTAAATTTGAGGAGTGAAAAAGGAGCAATTTAAACAGCACAGTAGAGGAAGAGCTGTTGCAAAGCATTTACAAACTTTCAAGTTTCACAAAATAAAATATGTTCAAAATTGGGTATCACTCATAATTACCCACTATCGCCTAAGTGTCAGCAAGGTAGGGCTATGCAAATACAGAGTCACACCAAGAAAGGTTTTTTTTTTAAAAGACATTTTTCTCAATGCCACATTTTTAGCCACTTTCTCAAAATTCTGTGGATAATCCACCAGAACATCTTTTCATCTCAGAGCTACACCTGTGCTACACAGCAGTTGCAGTTACAGCTCCCTCCTCTTTCTGCTGCTTGTTCACAGAGACTAGGAAAGAGGTGCATTTATCAGCAGAGCTATCAATGCCTGAGCATAAATTTATTTCTAACCAGCCTTCACCATCTTTAGCAGGAGCCAGGAACATAAAAATTTTCAGTATGAATAAAACCTATAAAACTTTTGCTCCATCCAGAGGAGAAAAGCTAAAAATTAAATAATTTAAAAAAGAAACACCTGTCATACTATTTCTAAAAATAGATATATTTGGTT
Source organism: Laterallus jamaicensis coturniculus (assembly GCA_022605575.1). NCBI lineage: Eukaryota > Metazoa > Chordata > Aves > Gruiformes > Rallidae > Laterallus > Laterallus jamaicensis. The sequence continues at coordinate 5,251,034 of JAKCOX010000031.1, read as the reverse complement.
TCCGTGTGGGTTTTTTTAAATGTAAAATTACAGTCTCATGGCAGCATCCAGCGGCAGCATGAGTTCAGATCACTTTGCATGAGCACATCCTGTATCCAGGTTTTAAGTTTCTCACTGAATAGAACTGCTCTAGGGAAACTCAACTTGTGATAAGCAAATGCCAGAGTTCCCAAATGTTCTTCTGCTCTCCTGAATTATTAGCTTGGCTTCTTTTTTCTGACTACTAGTATGGTGATCATGAAGCTGTAAGCATTCCACAGCAGATTTCCTCAGAGAAGTCTTCGTTACTGGACTGATTTATCACATTGAGTCCAAGTGCTGTCCAAAAGCTAGCAGGAATGAAAGAAATTACAACAGAGGGCTGATGCTGCTTACAAAACAGGATGCAGGTTTCTTAAAAGGCTACAAAAGAAGTTTTGAATCACCTTCAGATTTTCTTTCCTTGTCATACAATCAACTCAGTAGCAAAAATGACCAATGGTGATAATGTGTGCAAGATGTATGCAGCAGTTTTAAACTAGAATCAGATACAGGAACACAAGTGAAGCTTCTAAAGAGACTGCGGTGAAGAGAAAGAAATCCAAGTGGGAGTATTTCCCCTCAAATTTCCTACTTCAGATATTTTGAAAATTCTGGACTCTAGGAATATCAGAAAAACAACCCCCTACAGAAAACAGATGGGAAAATCTTTATGGTCACCAAGTGATGACAGTGCTTAAGGAATGTGGTTTGCTAGTCTGAACAGAATGACACATACATATTCCTTATAGGATAGAGATTATACAATATTCCTTATAGGATAGAGATTATACAATACAAGAAGGATGTAGAACTGTTAGAGAGAGTTCAGAGGAGGGCCACAAGGATGATTAGAGGGCTGGAGCACCTGCCTTACGAGGAGAGGCTGAGGGAGCTGGGCTTGTTCAGCCTGGAGAAGAGAAGGCTGCGGGGGGACCTCATTGCAGCCTTCCAGTACCTGAAGGGACCATACAAACAGGAGGGGAATCAACTTTTTAAAAAAGGGCAGATAATGGCAGGACAAGGGGGAATGGTTTAAAGCTGAAGGAGGGAAGATTTAGATTGAATATTAGGGGGAAGTTTTTTTACAGAAAGAGTGGTGAGGTCCTGGAACAGGCTGCCCAGAGAGGTGGTGGATGCCCCATCCCTGGAAGTGTTCAAGGCCAGGTTGGATGGGGCCCTGGGCAACCTTGTGTAGATCCAGGCCTGAGGTTGGTGGCCCTGCCTGTGGCAGGGGTTTGGAGCTTTATGATCCTTGGGGTCCCTTCCAACCCTTGCCATTCTATGATTCTATGATTCTATGATTTCAACATTTCCTAGGAATTCATGTGGAGGCATTCTTATCAAACATCAGTCTGTTAGCCAAAATCCGCAGGAGGTGTCTTTGTTGGAATTCACTCCAACCAAGCTTTCAGACACAGAAGTAAAACTTGCTTAGGAACTGACTGGAACAGTCACAAGCCGTAACTGCACTCAGTAATTCAGTGCTTGAAAGGAAGTGTTGATATCCTTTGATTTATATCAGTTATAATAATTTATATCACTTTGAAGGTGTAGGGAACAGCCTAGACCTTTCACTAGCCCTTCTACTTGCTCCATTTATCCATCATCTCTTTTTCCTTTTTTCCTCAAGAAGGTTCAAAATTAAACCTTTAGTTCAGGATAGTAAAATTATTTTTATTTTATGCTCTAGGATTTCAAACCATTCGTAATTGTTTATGATTTTAAATTTTTTTTTTCCATTTGCAACTATGTATTTGAAGATAATTTGTTCTACAGATATTTATTTTTTCTACAGGTGCATGAAAATCTGACAAAATGTTTTCAGAATTGCTTAGAGTATAGTAAAAAAAAAAATCCAGAAAATTAAAAATATTTGAATGTATCAGGAAGCTGGAATAAATTATCTGGAGAACGCTGTTTTTCATGCAGACTGCTATAATGCTAGTAGTTACATAAATTAACATTTTTCAAGAAGAGCAGGTAGAGGATTGTTTTAATTTCATACATATTTGTTGTTCTAAAATGCTAGGAATCTGTAGAAACTATTTATGCACAGAAGCAATTGAGAGGTTAAGCCTCATAATATAAAATGCATATATAATACTAGTCTTTCATGCTCCAGACTCATCTTTCTTACATCTTTCTCAACACCAAAAGCCTGAGAGCATGGGATGAGCATTACTTTGCAGCATGCTTTCAGCTCCAACACCCTGAGCAGTTTTAGAACTGCAAATATGTATGTTTAAGACAGGGACTTCATTGCTGAGTAAAAAATAAATAGAAAATAATGGAGAGTTACAAATCATATGAGGGAGACAGTGTGGCTTTCCATTTAGGCAGGCACCTGCAAAGCAAGAAACCTAGTTATTTGATTATGTCAGGGTAGCCTCAGTTTTCTCACCTGTAGTACTGCTAACACCTCTGATGAAAAGCAAAGCATAGAATTTCATTAAAGATAACTATTCTTGGCTTGAGGTTTGCAAGAAGGTTGTTCTATTATTTTTCTTATTATGCTCGTCTTTTTTGAACACACATAATTGCATTGTTCCATGTGATTTGATTATGTGTAGGAGTAGTGCCTAGAATAGGTTGGGGGCCCGCTTTTAAGGTATTTACTACATACTCAAAACTTTATTGCAGGTATAAATGTTTGAATATAACACTCCCAAGACATATCCATGTAATGGGTTCATTAATTTAATTACTAATAAACATGACGTCCTTCAAAAGACAACATACTCTATGGGTTTTGTTATCAGCATTATAAAGACACAAGTGGACAGTAGACAATCAGCTATTTGCTTACAGTAAGAAAGACATCAACAGAGCTTGGTTGCTGTGGTGGTTTAGGCCTGGCTGGAGGCCAGATGCCCACCAAAGTCAACCTATCACTCCCTTTTTCAGTTGGACAGGGGAGAAAATATATACTGAGAGGCTTAGAAGTTGAGATAAGGACATGGAGAGATCATTCCACAATCAGTGTCACGGGCAAAACAGACTCAACACAGAATAAAGGAAAGAAAACTAATTTATGACACTGCGCTGCACACCCAGTGACACCAGAGTTGAATAATGAGAAGCACAACCAGATCTTAAAGCACCTTCCCCCTCCCCCTTCTTAGCAGACTTCACTTTAGTCATGATTTCACTCCCTTCTTCCCCCCCACTGTGGCACAGGAATGGGGCAGGGACTGGGAAAAGGGGGGCTTTGGTCAGTTCCTCACAAGTTGGTTTCCTTCTTGGCAGTGGCATTTATTCCACACACCCTTCCCCTGATGCACCATGGGGTCTCACCCACAGGAGACAGTCCTTCACGAACTTCTCCAATGTGAGTCTTCTCCCACAGGGCTCCAGCTCTTCACCAGCTACCCCAGCATGGGTCACTGCTATGGGGTGCAGTCATAAATCACAATGTCTCTCAGTCCCAGGCCTCCATGGGGTCACAAGCCTCCCCCCAGCAAACCTGCGCTGTCACGGATCTCTCCCTTGCTCATCTCTGTGTCTCTGTCTCTCGCCATGGGCTGCAAGTGCTGGCAGGGGCTTGCTCCAACGCAGGTCACAGCATCTCCTGTATGTCTCCACCTGCTCCAGCATGGGGCCTCTCCATGGGCTGCAGGTGGGGTCTCCACCTGTTCCATGGGCTGCAGGGGGACACCCGCTCCACCATGGATTTCTCCAGGGGCATCTTTCTCTCCAGCACTTGGGGTGTCTCCTTCCCCCCCACCTTCCCCGGCCTTGGTGTCTGCACAGCTCCTTACATCTTCTCACTCCCTTCTCTGGTGGCAAAATGCAGCTGCCCTGCAATTTTTTTCTCCTATATGTGATTCAGAGAAGCTCTGTGACTATCGTCAATTGGCTCGGCCTTGGTCGACATCAAGTCTGGGCTTGAATCAGGCAATGTTTACTCTCTGGTGTCTGCAGAGAGCTTCTAACTGCTTCTCACAGCAACCATCTCTGCAGCCCCCCATTCTCTATCAGTACCCAGCTATGCAAAACTGCAACAGTTTCTGAAGAATTTATATCGTTTTGCCTGCTATCTTCCTAATAGATAGACCAAGTGTCCATATATGCATTGCTTTCTTAGGAAACCAGACTGTAACTTTGCATTTAGCTTAATTCTTTTTGCTGCTTATGTTGGCGATCATGGTAGTTTGCTTTTCAGTGGGAAAAACAATTTTTTCCCTACTTTAGGCTGATACGAAAATGGCACCACTGTCATTCACCTAGCCTTAGGTAGCTCACAGTCTCTACATACCACAGAGTAGTGTTACAGGAGTAGAACTGGATTCAGTACTAGTACAGATGGGTTCCCATCTCCACCACCATGTGATAAAGAGCAATCATGAAATAGGTAGCCACAGAACAGAAGGCATACCAAAAGGCAGAGGAATGATTTACAGTATTTTCACATGTAATGAAATGTAGCAGCTCTAAGAGTAATCTTTACAAAAATTAGTCATCAGTTTAGGTTAAAGCCAACATAAATTATGCTTTATTAGGCTGGTTCACCGTAGTAGTTTCAGTTATTTGCATTCTACAAAAATGACCTTGATAGAAAGTTCAAAATACCCCATTAAATACACAGAAAAAAACCCGGTTCAGGTATATTGCATTTTAAATGATCACACTTAACATGGGACTGAACCAGCTTCTTTTTCAATTGGACACATTATGACAACCTTGAAAGAAGGTATTCACACTAATAGGATTTTTATTATGTAATTCAGCGCAATTTATGTTTATATGGTGTCCTTCATACAAGTACGTAAAAAAAATAATCTTTGCAGTCAACAGCAAGTTGAAGTAAAGAAAACAGCAGGGAAACAGAACAACTCGAAGTGACTGTCTTATGGGAAAAGTGATGTGTTTTAAGTAGACAGGAACAAGGAGAAATAGGAAAAAGCCCACACTACATTTGATGAGATACTAGAACACAGATGAATAATGAAGTGACCATACAAAATATATAATGATAACCCAAATCAATCAGGGAGTCAAAAAGGTTAATACGTAATGGTCCTGTAGAAGTCTGTTAATTACTCATATCCTAATGTCAGAAGTGGACTGCATGTCACATCAAAGACTTAGACACACACAGGGCCCATCTTGCCACTGCCTTTATGGCTTATGTAGATATTTGTATTGCAGTGATGTAATGTAAAATGGTACTCCACCATGAGCAAGGGGGGAATTCTGAATTAATAGGCCTTTATACAAAAGAAGAGGCTCGAATCACAAGCAAAGTAGTGGAAAATTTGACAAATCAAGTTTATAAACTCCTACTAGCACCTCCTCCAGATCCATGCTAGCACTTTCTCAAAGGAAATCCTGTGTTATTAAATTTACCTATCATCCAGCTTCAATCATGTCTGTCTTCAAAGTAATAAAAATTATGCCTGCACTAGTTAGCAATTCTATGCACCAGTTTAAAGTGCAAGCTTCTGTGATCAGACTATAATAACTTGTGCCAGTCTCTCCTTGAATTATAGCTATTTCTGAAACAAGTTATCTTTTCCACATTCTTTCTGGCTCCAGAAGGGATGTAACAGTAATCTTTGTGCAATGCCATTTGTAAGCTAAATTTATGTTCCAGATTTGCATGCTAAGTGCCTTGCTGGTAAAAGCAGCTCTCAAAGACAGGATGTTTATGCTTCCATTTGTGCTCAAATTTGAATGCAAAGCCAAGTGAAAAAACCCCACAATTTTAGTTCCTTTTCCTTAAGTCAAATATGGATTGCTTATTTTAATTATTTACTAAGCTTCCTTTCTGAGGCAAAAACGGGGCTATTAGTACTCGCAGGATCTGCCTGGCTATTGTTATTGGGCTGTTTCCTCCACAGTTTGCACAGACAACTACGGACACTTTTTAAAATTGTGAGATCTAATTTGCTGACTACTGTCTCGGCAACACCCCAAAATCATATCTAATTAAGAGTATCCAGTTAGCTATATTTTTAAATTACTTTATTTAGATGATTTGTCTTCTAAATATGCTGTTTGTAAAAGTAAGAGCATCACTCTAAAAGAGCTGATTTTTCACAATTTGATATTTTGTTGGTTTTAGAATGTATTCTGACAGAAATTGCCAGGTTACTCTAACATAAGAAATACTTGAAATATTTTAGCCTTGAAGCATAAATATTTACACACACATACACATATGACCAGGAGGATTGTGCTACATAGTGTGTGAACTTCCATGTTTTGATGAGAAGCCCATCCTACACACTTAAAACAGTATTCTGCCCTCTTTTTTCCAAGTACCATTACAATTTTATCTTTAATTTTCCATTCTCACAGTTGCAGAAAATGGGGCCTTAGAAAGCCAAATTCCAGCAATCTACAAAATTAAATTTAACCCAGTCTGTGTAAGGGTGTGTTACAGTCACATATACAGAACACTTGATGGCTTCAGCCAGCAAAGTTCTCCATTACTAAAAAACTTTCAGGTACTATGTTTCAAAGGAATGAATAAAGGACAGGGATCTCCTTGAGAGAGTCCAAAGAAGGGCTATGAGGATGATTAAGGGCCTGGAGCATCTCCCCTATGAGGAGAGGCTGAATAAGCTGGGACTGTTCAGTCTAGAGAAAAGAAGATTAAGGGGAGACCGAATTTGTGTTTACAATTATCTTAAGCATTGGATGCAGGGCAAGTTAGCCAGCCCCTTTTCAGTGGTTAGCGGAGACAGGACAAGGGGCAACGGCTGCAAGTTAGAACATAGGAAGTTCCACACCAACACGCGGAAAAGCTTTTTCACAGTAAAGGTGACAGAGCACTGGAATAGGCTGCCCAGAGAGGTGGTGGAGTCTCCTTCCCTGGAGATATTCAAGACCTGTCTGGATGCCTATCTGTGTAATATGAGCTAGGGAGCCTGCTTTGGCAGGGGGGTTGGACCCAATGATCTCTTGACGTCCCTTCCAACCCCTACAATTCTGTGTTTCTGTGATTTTTACATTGTATTTAAATATATTTATATATTTAATATAAGAAACAGAAAAAGATACACAAAAATTGGGGTAAAAATCTGTCACCCCTTGTCTTACACCAGTGTAAAAGCTTCAACTGCTTTTGTCTTGTTCTCTGTCTCTCAAAATAAATGTTTTGTGATCCACATTTCCTCATTTATTACCGAATAAATTTTCTGCAGTTGATTACTATGGTCTCTGGGCTAACAGTACAGGCTGCAGGAGGAAGCAGCATGAAGAGCCCCTGGGAATGGCAAAGAAACCACTAAAGGAACATGAAGAGCGAGCATGGAGGTGGCAGACTGCTGAAAAATGGCCCAAGATTCATCTAGTGCCTTGGAAACGTTTTTCTTATTATTCTGGCCTTGTAAAACTTTCAGTTTGACAGTTATCTCCGAGATGGTTTAATATTCTTAATGTGATTTGGTGTCAAAATGTAGAAGAGGCAAATGCAACAGGAAAATTAAAATAAAAAACTTCTTTAAAAATGCTACATAGTTTAATATTTCCTTCTTGCAGTTTGTGCAGGGGGTTCTTTGTAACAATCATCAAAAATTTGCTAAGGAGGAGGGAAGAGGAAGAGGAAGAGGAAGAGGAAGAGGAAGAGGAAGAGGAAGAGGAAGAGGAAGAGGAAGAGGAAGAGGAAGAGGAAGAGGAAGAGGAAGAGGAAGAGGAGAAAGAGGAGGAGCAGGAGCAGGAGGAGCAGGAGCAGGAGCAGGAGCAGGAGCAGGAGCAGGAGGAGAAGAGGCTGGGGCTGCTCCTGGATGGACATGGCCAGTTACAGTGGTGTCCCCACACAGCACAGTTGAGCTCCTCAGCTGTGGGCGAGCACCACAGGGAAAGTAGTGAAGGAAATGTACTAGAAACAGCCCTATGAAACTGTGAGCCAGCCCCAGTTGCCTCCTACCGCACAGATTTCATGGGGGCTCCCCTGCTGGAGCAGGTAGATATTTCCTGAGGGGGCTGTGGCCTGCAGAGAACAAGGTAGTTTCTCGGAGTCCTCTCAAATGCTTCTTCTCTAAATCACAAGCATGATTTAGCTCTATGAAAATGGAACACTTTAGACTGAGACTTACTAATTAAAAAAAAAAAAAAAAAAAGGAGTACAAACATAATCTTGTGAGTGGCCCTGCTATGACACATCCACAACACCAAACCAAGGTAATGTCTGGAATAAAAGGAAAGTCAAGTTGTTCTTTTTGTCAGAGAAAGATTTTTCAACAGATCATGGTGGCTATTGCCACTGAGGTTCAGTATCCTCTCTGTGTACCTCTTTGGCACTATACTCCATTGTGGAGTTTGCACTCTGGTTACAGTAAATTACTAAAAGGCTTCAAAAGAAGCTATACTCAGTTCTACTTGGCTGGAAGATCAGAGAAAATGAAGATGAATAGAATTCTAACAACATAAAAAATGTTGATAATTCTACATGCAAGATGTTTTTCTTTAGCACTAAATAAAGCATTTCTGTCTTCAGTGGAAGGAAATTACACTTCACTTTTCCCCAGTAGATGTTTTTAAACAATTGGCTTTTTTAGACGGAAATCAAAATTGTTCATATATTTTCATTAAAATGCTTTATATTTTGATCCCAGATCTTCGTTATGTTTTGAATTTTGATTAAAATTCTATCAAGAAAATACTCAAAACCTGTCTTGACACTGCTTTCAATATTTCATTAAAAAAAACTAGGGTTCTGGTCTTTTTACCTGTTCATTTTATTTTTTGTTGTATTATACCCTTTCCCAACCTCTCAACATAGCTTTTGTTTATAACTAGGAAATATAATCTGGAAAGTGAAAGCATTTAAAACACCTCTAAATAATTCCAAGAAAAATGAAAGAATAATAAATTAAACTCCCTTCCAAAAAGTTTAGTAATTACTATGGCACTTCAGGTGAAATTTTGAAATTATTTTTTCCTCCATTTTTTAACACCGTAAGATTTTTCCCTTCCTTTAAACTTGTGGGTTTGGAAGATTTTGCTATATTTGAAAAATATTTTTAAAAATTATTTTGAGTTTTATCACTGGGCAGGAAGAAGTGCTATTTGTTTGCCTCTGATAAGATTAGGAATTCTCATTTAACACAATCTTTTAAAGACAACATTATATTATTTGCCAAGAATGAGAGTAAGATAGAAATTAATAATAAATAATCCCATAATTACAAAGCTTTTGGAGTCAGAGTCCTCCAATTTGGAAAAGGGAGTCAATCTCATCTTGCTCTTGAACCATTTGCTTTGCATAAAACCTCACTAGCAGAAAAAAAACATAAAATCATTTTTCTGTTAAAGCAGTGACAAGGACCTGAAAATGAATACCCCACACCACAGTTATAACATTGTTTTATTACACTGCTAAATTACTGGGTTTTGATTATTATTATTTCTCCCTGAAGAAAATCATGCTTCCTCTGGAAGACAGAATTGAGCTTTTCCTGGCTTAATATTTCTACTCCACTGCAAGGACAGTTTGCAACATCAGTATTGCATGACTAATCAATCAGTCAGGAGAGAAAGACCTGTTCTTGGCATGTTTAAGTTAAAATCCTGCTTTGACCCACCCTCTCTCAGAGAGACCAGCCAGGATGACTACTAGGTAACTGACTGCCTTCCAGTCAGGACTGTGAGTAACCAGCTACACATCTTCAATTAACTTCAGGTTGAAGACCTATGTGTGTGTGTATATATCTATATATATATATATATCTCCATAGTGCGTATATCTGTGTGTGTGTTTTTCAAGAAAGTTGGTGGGCTTTAGTGTGTGAATTTCACACAAAACTCAAGCACTCTCTATAATTTAGCTATAAATCAAGCCATGGGTTAAATCCTGATGTCTACTCCACCAAAACTGCTTACAGCCAGCCTAGGGACTCAGCTGCACACCCAAAAAACAAGGCTAGCGAGGGCCACCTTCTTCCAGCCCTCAGAGGAAAACGCCTGTGCTAGGAAGGTATTTGCCGCTGCTGAGCTGATACCACTGCAGAGATGAAGGGAGGAGGTGAACCCATGCCAGTGGTGGGATTTCTTTCCCTGGTCATGGTCCTGTTGCCTGCCCAAGGTGAGACACAGCCAGCCATGGCACAGTACAGCAGGGACCAGGAGTCAGGCTGACATTCCCACTGCACAAGGAGGTACCTACTGCCCATCAGAGAGCTGCTACTTGCACTGCCTAGTGCTCAGCACAAGTGAGGGGTATTCCAGCCCCAGCTGACAGCTGTAAAGACAGGATGGTGCAGCTGGAGACCAATCTCTTAAACACAGCTGACACACCACTTTGAGTTGGCCAAAGCCTTGAGAAGGGTCTACCCAGATTTTCCATATACCATGCTACCCAGAGTGTCTGAAAGACAAATTTTATACAAATAAAACTAGAATTTCAACCTCTTAAACAGAAAAACAGCAACTAAATTGGACTGTTCCTATGCTGCACTACTTGCAAGCTTACTTCCAGGTACCTCAGTAGCTTTCCATGCTATAGCAATCCTTACGCCAGCCCCCTGTGGCATCTACACCCTTGCTTCCTCCCTGCACTGTGGCAACTCCCCCTTCTCTGGGCAACCCCAGAAACAGCTACCCAGCCAGAGAAGAGCCCCTCTGCCTCCAGGATCACCTCTGTACCAGGAAGCACAACACAAGAATAGATAGACCAAAGAGGCTGCCTCTTCTGGGCAAATTAACACCTATCCACTAGTTAACTCACTAATGAGCAAAAGCTACTTTTCTTGAGGGAAACTCAGATTTGCTGAAAGGAAATTAAAAAACTCAGGAATATTGCCCATGACCCACCATGTGGAATTAAATTTAATTACTGTCCCAGTCCATCCCTTTGCCTCTTTCAGTGAGCACTAGATATTTTAGTTCATACTTCTTAACTGTACGAATAAACAAGTCAAGGTGGGTTGGCAGGAAATTGTTTACCTTGTTCTTTGGGTGGTTTCAGTGGATTTTTCTTTCACTCCCTCATCTATAAGCAATCACTCCTGACACAAACTCAACTCAATCAAATAATTTTCAGAAGTTGAAGAACAAGTTAGAACATTTCAATTTATGAGCTTTTATTTTATAATTTCAGCTCTTCATCTCAAGCTTATGGAGTATTACATTTTCACATATTAACTATCTTCAAAGAGAAAACTGGTTTTCACATATATTCTTTTTCAGATTTTACCAGTAATGAAGGAAATATTTTGCTGGTGAAGACACTGTTAAAGAACAGGTGCAGTATATTACTGGAGATTTTGTTTCATAAGTCAAATGTTAAACATTTAGAAAAACATCAGTTTGTTACTGAAATGACTATTATTAGACTTTAAGCAAATTCACACATTACAATCCTACTGCTGAATGTGCTGCACAGTAGTTGTTATCAAAGATCATTTTGTGACTGCCTACAAATAGAAACAGAAGATGCTATTATATTCAAATCAGATTTATAAAACAGTATCTGTTAGTGTAGCTACTCATCCAATGTAAATAATTAAATCCTTTGACTCAAATCCTTGGATTTAAATCCTTTAAAAAATTAAATCCTATGAAATCAAAATAGCATGAAGCACTTCTGTCTCCTCACCTCTCTTCCTATTCAAAAAGCTATCGCTTCAAAAATAGATTTCCAGAATATCACGAACAAGACATTTTAAACTATTCTTAAAGACCTCCCAGCAACTTTGAGCTATTTCCTGGTTGGCATGAAGGCAGGACTGTAATTATTTGAATTATTTGGAATCTTCATTGTAAAAGTAAAATGGTGATTGTAAGCCTTGTTTAAGCATTATCATAGAGAGAATTCCTAGATTTTTTTAGCTCTTCATGTGATAATCTGATTTTTCAGTACTGTTGAATATGATAAATAAATTGTTTTGATTAAATAATGGTTAGTAGAAAGTTTGTCACATTTTTAAGGATTTATTCCAATTACTCTATCCAAACAATCAATTCTCAAAAGAAAAATCTGTATCAAAAACCTACATCAAACTAACCAGCATTTGCTAAGCATTTACTTCATCACTCTGATCAAAACTTCTCAATTTTGCTCTCATATTGTTTCTGCCAGGAAAAGCAGATATTTGCCATTCTCAAATGAAGACAACATCATTCATGATAAATTGTCTTTTCTTCTAACACCACTAGTCAACAAAAAAAAACTTCAGATCAACTGTATTTTAAGGCAAAATCTTAAGGGAAGCCCTAGCTCTAAAACTTTTTTTAAAAATTGAGATAAAATACTCCATGTTAAATATTATAAAACTTTTTTTTTCTTTTAACTTCCAAATCCTCACAAGTATTGTGTGAAAATTCTAGGACTAAGTTTATCTGTACAATACAGTAATTATTTGGTCATGCACGTAACTGACCTACTTTAAAACAGCAAGTTCTAGTAGTAATAGCAACCTAGTTATGACAGTACACAGTTCAGTGAGGGATAATTTATGCTACCAATGGTATTTTTACAACTGCAGTATAAGTGTGCTATAACTATCCTCCTTATTCTGCACTTTCATTTTGCCCTGAAAATACAAGGTGTAAGTGATGGCAGATCTGGACTTAGTTCTAAAATTTGCAAGGTGAGCTGAAACTTACATCAAGTAATCACTCATGAGATTAATAGTGTATGTTTTCTTTGAGGTTGTTTTGAGCAAGTGAAATTCTCACAAAGAAGTAAGAAAACTCTGTCCATATCACCATTTTTCAATGTGTATTCAGTCGAAGTAAAATCAGAGGGAGGGCAGAAAGTTGTTTCAAGCTCAAATTGCACTGATGATATTTTGAGAGAAAGAAGAAATCACATTAATTGCTGTGTTTGTACAAGGAGATTTGTCAGAAGAACTTCACTTGTTGCATGCTATTGAAATATTTATTAGACAATGGTTCCATGTGTCTAATAAATGCCTGTACAGTCTCCCAAGGATAGCAAAATATTTCTATCACCTAAGAAGTAACTCTACTGTGATACAAATGTGTATGTTATGAAACTTTCTGTACTGACATTAGGGCTATCATTGTAATAGAACTGATGATTTCTACAACCAAATTTACCATAATTTTAAATACTATGATGTTATGACTGCTGATAGAAAAAAAAAAAATCAGAATTTTTTAACTGTTTAAATATAACAAAATAGTTGATGACATTGCTTTATGCAAGATTAGCAATGGAAGACTAGTATTGCAAGCAGATCATCTAGACATACTGATTTTTCCTATAGTCCCTGCAGGCTAGCCTATGAAGCTGTGAAAAGCTTTTTCTTTTTTTTTTTTTTGAAGATGCTACCAAAGAATGTTGCCACATGAACCCTCTTCAAACTCCTTTTCTTCAAACTGAAGAATAGACAAGAGGCTAAACAGTCAGTTGGGAGAAGAGGATGAAAAATGTTATCATTCATTCTTCACTAAAGCAAGCTCAATAAAAGAAATTTATTATCCTTGCTGAAACATCACTATTTGCAAATGGATTTACCTGAATGCATCCGTAAAGCTACCTCTCCACTCAGCAAAAAATTAGAAGTGTGCAATAAAGGCCAAATAATTAGCTTAACAGAAGTCATACATCCTTATCACTGTAATGTTATCATATCAATACGAGTATATTGATTTTTATTGCATCAGGTTTTCATGTATAGAAATTTCATGTATAGAATTTCAGTCCTGAACAGGTCTGCTAAAAATAGTGATATAGATTTAAAAATGATGGTTTTGTGGATGCCCTACTGCTACTAAAAGAGGAAAATTTGTAAAGGCTTATCAACCTGAAATTTATAGCATCCATTAAGAGAGTGTACTTTCTATAATTACAGCTGTGAGGGAGGAGGGTTGCCATACATAATGATGCTGGTATATCATATGGTGAAGCCACTATTGCAGATTTAATCATGGAGGACCTTTCCTTTCCCTTTCCATTTCTTTTTCCTTTCCATCAAATCCTGTAGGAATCACTGTTCAACTGATTGCTCTCAGTTTTAGTGAGGATGATCCATCATTGAGAAAACATGTTAAATACAGTCAAATTTCAACAAGTGATAGCATTCACCTTAGTCAAACTCAGAATTTATAGAATGCATTAGCGATCTAGTGCTCTGTAGGCTTATTTTTGATAATTTGTCTTATATTACAGTAAGAATTGTCTTATATTGCAGTAAGACTTGTCTTTGCTGGTGTACTGAAAATTTTTGAATATTTAATAGAAGAGAGGCTGATGTCACATGTGAAGGCACAATTTAGAGCACTGCACTTGCAACATGAATGTAGGCTATACCACTAGTTTCTTCTCTTTGCCTGTCTGTAGGATTGGCACCTGTGTGCATTTGGTTGGCAGTTAAGATGCAGTGTGGACACAAGACTCCTGGAGCCCTAGCTGGTTGTAGTAAATAGAGCCTGTATTCAATATGGCTGCACTGGCCTTTAATGTAGAAATAATCAGAATGTGCTAAATTTGAAAACCTACAATCTCTAACTCCTTGTAGGTTCTGCTCCATGTATTAGAAGGCCTAGCTTCAGCAACCTTTCTACCCCTTTGGGAAGGTATTAGATCTGTAATGACTGCTGATAGCCACCAGCCCGCTTGTAACTGAAGCCCTGGGAAACATCAGAGAGGGGGCTATGGTAAATTTAAAACCTGTTAGGATTTACAGTAGTCACAGCCAGCAGGCACTGGTGTAATCTCATCCACTGAGAGTCACTGATCACCTTAAAGGGTATTACCAGGATCTCTGTATAATTGTTTCCAGAAATGGCCACAATTTCCACTTTCCTGCTGTCAGGTCCCTTTCTCACTTGCAAACTCTAGATGAACATGTGAAAATAATGGAGATACTCATCAGAAGAGTAAATGTAGAAGAAAAACAAGATGCCTCCTTACTAGTGTCAAATTCTAGTAATTTTCTTGATTATAAATTAATGGAATACAGTCAACATAATTTATTCTGTGCTTTTCATTTCAATTCAAGAAGTAAAAAAATTGTGTTAACATTAGTCATGGTGTATTGTGATACTATATATATACATATGGAACACAGTATGAAATTATTTATAGAACTATGTAGTTCATATTTTAACCTGAACAACTCAGAACTCATAAGGCATGTGTATGCAGAAAAAAATATTATTTATTATTTTTTAAAGAAAATTACATATAATGCTTTATTTCACTTTTTATTGAGATTTAGAAACGCAGAAATACCATGAACCAGAACCCTGTTCTATGGTTTAGATACTGGAGTAGCTGAAAAACATAAGAATTACGTAGACAAAAAAAGTAGAGGAAAATCCCTGATTAGATCCAATGAACAGTTCTGGTAATCTGTCCTTAACAATTTAAATGACAAATGTAGAGTGCTTGCCAGCCTGACACATCTCTGTGTTGCTACTGACCATAATATATCAGTGGTCCCTTTCCACAAAAGCATGACTCTTGCCTCAGTCAAGGGGAGTGGTGAAGATTCAGTTACAACATAGATACTTAACCTGATTGTAAATTAGGAATCTTTTTGCAGCAGTGTGTAGGCTGGTGTACACAAATCTTACTTGCTGAGAAGATGAGAGGCTTTCTAGCATGTAGAATGCATCCAAATAAGGGTTAAGATGGTCCTAAACACCCTTATAACCCAAACCCAATTTTGACCCTCCTTCTGTCTTGCAGTCTTCTAACGACTTCTGCAGTTTTTAGGTGAGAGCAATCCAAAAGGGGATTAAACAGTCAGGTAGGAAACATTAAAATAGCAGTAAAATAATTAATTCATATAAAAATCACAGCATCACAGAATCACAGAATCACAGAATTGTAGGGGTTGGAAGGGACGTCAAGAGATCATCGGGTCCAACTCCCCTGCCAAAGCAAGCTCCCTAGCTCATATTACACGGATAGGCATCCAGAAAGGTCTTGAATAGACTCCACCACCTCCCTGGGCAGCCTATTCCACTGCTCTGTCACCTTTACTGTGAAAAAGCTTTTCCGCATGTTGGTGCGGAACGTCCTGTGTTCTAACTTGCAGCCGTTGCCCCTTGTCCTGTCTCTGCTAACCACTTAGCCAGACTTAACAGTCCCAGCTTATCCAACCTCTCATCATAGGGAAGATGCTCCAGGCCCTTAATCATCTTCGTAGCCCTTCTTTGGACTCTCTCAAGGAGGTCCCTGTCCTTTTTACATCAGGAAGCCCAGAACTGGACACAATACTCCAGGTGAGGCCTGACTAGTGCATGGTAGAGGGGGAGGATCACCTCCTTAGACCTGCTGGCCATACTCCTCCTGATGCACCCCAGGATCCCACTGGCTCTCTTAGCCACCAGGGCACACTGCTGGCTCATAGTCAACCTGTCATCCACTAGGACCCCCAGGTCCTTCTCCATAGTGCTAATCTACAGCAGTACATCCCACAGCCTGTACTGATACAGTTGGTTATTCCTCCCCAGGTGCAAGAATTTACATTTGATTTTGTTGAATTTCATCTGGTTTCTCCCTGCCCAGCTTTCCAGCCTGTCCAGGTCTCACTGGATGGCAGTGCAGTGTTCTTGCGTGTCAGCCACTCCTCCCAGCTTTGTATCATCGGCGTACTTGCTGAGGGTGGATGCTATTCCCTCATCAAGGTCGTCAATGAAGATATTAAACAGGACTGGACCCAACACTGAGCCCTGGGGAACACCGCTAGTCACAGGCCTCCATTCAGATTCTGCTCCTACGATCACAACCCTCTGAGCTCTGTCCGACAGCCAATTCTCAACCCACCTCACTGTCCACTCATCTATTCTATGCTCTCTCAGCTTTGTTTTCAGGATGTCATGGGAGACAGTATTGCAGGCTTTGCTGAAGTCAAGGTAGATGACATCTACTGTTGTAGTTCCATCTGCCCAGCCGGTGATGACATCATAGAAGGCTATGAGATTGGTTGAGCACAATCTCCCCTTGGTGAATCCATGCTGACTACTCCTCAGGACCTTCTTCTCTTCCAGCTGCTTGGTGATGGCATCCAGAACAAGCTGTACCATCACCTTTCCAGGGACAGAAGTGAGGCTGACTGGCCTATAGTTGCTAGGATCCTCCTTCTTGCCCTGTTTAAAGACTGCAGTGATATTGGCTATCCTCCAATCCTCAGGCACTTCTCCTGTTTGCCAAGACCTGTCGAAGATGATAGAGAGCAGCTCCCTAATCACTTCTGTCAGCTCCCTCAGCATACGTGGGTGCATCTCATCTGGGATAGGAACTTCAGGAGTTCTTTGTTATTAACATCACATGGCTGAAATTAATGAAGGTAACTTTTAATTTTGCCATTTTTGATATTTTATGTTGTTGCTGTGTCATCTTTGAGGGATCCATGGTATTATCTAGTGCAATGCAGTCCAGCTTCAGCAACTGCAGGAGGTACACATTAATCTTGGAATATTCCTTTCTCTTGCCTTTCTCAACCATCATGCAAACCTACAAGTCCTAGAAGTATATCCCGTCTTTTCATGTGGTCCTAGAGGCAGGCCCCAGTTCTGTGTTGCTTAAAAATGCAGGAAGAAATAGTTGCTGCCTAAATACGAATTCTGTGTTTCCAGTTTGTAGAATGGGAACAATCCATGGGATGCACTGGAGTCTTGTTTGGACCACACTATGTGGTGTGGGGACGTGTGGGGATTACTGCTGATACCATAAAATAGGAACAGATGCCACTACCAAGTACATAAGCAGATAAAAATTTTGCTAAATGAGGACTTAAGTATTTCTGTATGTGCAATTCTATTTATTGAGTAAAGCGATACTTTAAGCAGGAGTCTCCAGTTGCAAACAAATATATTCCAGTGCACTTGTTACACATGACATCATCAAATGTAATCTTTATACCAGTTGTCAACTGATTTTTTTTTTTTCAAGCACCCTTTGCTATTCTCTGTCACAACTACCAGGAGCTGTTAATTTACAAAAAGGCACAAAATGTTGCAGGAATAGATTAACTGGCATTGATAATACATAAGATTTGTTTACTTTGGAGAATAAACAAAAGTTACATTACTTTGCTAGTATGCCATGATGCTAGACTTCTCTTTGCAAAGAAAGAATTCCTCAGGAGTAGAGTCGGAAAAAAAGCCAGCCCTATTTCAGCTTCCATTCAGTTATTTGCCATAATCTAACGTACTGGCAAACAGAAACCAGAAAGCATAAGCATTTGGACATGAGTGTCTATGTGAGGAAACTGGATCAACACTACTCACAACTCTGGAAAATATCTCACAGGCACACTATGCAAATAGAAATATTGCCAATAACTACAATTAGTAGGGCACATAAAAGATCAGACCACTGATCAAACCTGAACACTTCTTGCTACGTATTGCTAGTTCTTTTTGGTAGACTATGTTGCCTTGTACAATAAAATAAAAATTGCATTAAAAAAACTATAAAGAAACAAATTGCATTTTAAATTTACATTAAGAAATATTTCAGGTTGCAAGATCAATTCTGTAGCTAAGAAGAAAAATGCAGTCCTGTCACTGGACCCATCAAAAACTGAACTATGAAATGGGCTGGAAAACATACTGCTGAACCATTTGCTAATAGGAAAACATATTTAATCAATGAAATAATATTTAGGTAATTAAAATTTTATAACCTGAGGAAAGAGAAAGAATGTGTCTTGTCATAAACAATGAGTGGTGCATTCCAGTTTTTTGATGAAATAATCAAAAGCAAAATATCAGTGTTCCCACCTGGATTCTTCATTTTTCTCTGTTATGCATTTTGTCTCATTTTGCTATCTCTGTGAAAGGACCTTCTATCTCATACATGCAGAAGAGATGCTCAGAAGTTTTTTTCAATTATCGTATTTTCTATCAAAAAATAACAATCCATCAAAAAAGCAATACATAACAGGAAAATGTGGCTATATTTATGATTTGGCATAAGAGAAAAATAGCTTACATAAGATGAATCACTGTTGCAATACTTTTGGAATGAACAATCTGTTTAGCTTTTTTAAATTAAAATTTTTACTTAATAAACTGCAATGAAATACAAAAGCTTTTAAGTCTTAGTTTAATATCTTAATGTTGGCAAAAGAAAATGCTAAGGTGGTTTAAAAAAAAATAATATAATTTCCAGAGATGTATTTCATTCCACTTTTTTAATAGGGACAAAAAATATGATATTTTCTATGAAACAGAGAATGAATTTGTATTTCTGGTATATATGTGTGTATGTATATATATATATATATATATATATATATGCTCCAGCTGCCTTCTGCTTTCACCAACTTGGTGAGGATGTGATAAGGAAAAATGTATACAATAAGTTCTTGGATGAGTACATACACAAACACACACACACACACACACACACACATATAAATATTTGTTCGTGTCCTATATATAGCCATGGATTATAAAAAAAATACAAATTTTTTTTATGTTTGAGTTTTCAAATTAGGTTTAAGTGGGTCAACAGTTATTAGCAACAGACAGACAAGAAGCTGCACCACCTTACATTCATTTCCTTAAAAAAAATAGGCTAAAAGCTAGACCTTGGTTTGGTCAGGAGAAATTCCTTGCTGAAGTCAAAATGAGTTAGCGAGATTGGAAAGGCCAATGAAACACTGGTGATACTATTAAAATCAAGCTGAATTTTCAATGTGATTTTCTCCTTCACAGTAAAACTCTCAATTTAGACAATGGTGCAGTCTGTTTTCAATTAGACTGGGTTATAGAAGCAAAAAAGCCTGAAACTGAAGGCTTGAGAAATATTTAAATATGTGCCTCAGTTCAGCGATCCGATTGTCTTAATTTTGCTTACAGGAGGTGTGGAATAATTTTATTGAAGTCACCAGGGCAGCATGAACAGAATGAAGATAAATGAATAAGACAATGATCAGTGCACTTTTAAAATTTGCATGTTATGCCAGGAAAACATTATTAGCTTCATTAGCAAAAGTGGTTACACGATATCTCCTATCTATCAAATACTGATATGAATAAACATGCTTCCTTTTCAGAATTCCTGGTCAGATACACCCGACTCAGAATGCAATAGTTGATGTTAAATGATTAAAATGTTTTCAAATAAATGCACATCTTATGAAGTAGATGGTCTACATAGTCTGTCACTTATTTTAGGCTGTATGTTCTACACACACATTAGTGTTTATTAGAAATGATAGCGCCAAGACTAAAAAGAGGTTTATTTTTTGCCGCATTTGTCTGCTTTAAAGTTAGAAATTAAATTTAATATTTAATACATTAAATATTAAAAGCTTTGAAAGACTTTGAGGAATCTGTAAATGTGTTCCAAATTAGAATATTATCATCCATCAGTAATCACTTCAACAAATAAAATGCATTTATTACTTGTTTCATATTCATAAATGCCACTGGTCTAATTGAAATATTTGAAAAGTACAAAGCACAGATTCTTTTCCACAACTAAGCTTGAATTAAACATGCAAATGTCTTCTAGCCATGACTTATGGTGAATAATTGGCTTAAAGAGAAAAAAATGGGCAATAATTTACATCTTATCAGGTTTTCCCTATCAACAAATCAATAGAAGCCAGGCAGAGAACAGAATGTTAAAAAGTTTTAAATTCCAGGGATTTTCTAAGTTTGCATAGTAAATGTGACAACCCCCTCGCAGCATTCTTTTTATCACATTAGTTCCACGAACCAGTTTGTCTGAATGCATTGTTCACATAGAAAATATGCTCATTTATTTCTAATTGCCTAATCAACTGAAACATTATGCTTAAAGGACCTTTGATGAAGATTTAGAAATCTGCATAAACATTAATAATTTGAAGACCAAATTAGTAAGAATTAAAAAAAAAAACAATAAAAAACCCAATCAACTTCAAAAGGAGTGAAAATGCTGGCCTTGATTTACTTAGTACAAGCTATATGGTACACTTTCATCACCTCTTCAGTTTTCTGCTTGTATATTCTTCAGTGAAAAGCAGTAAGCATGGAGACTTTATTAGAAGGAGGGAGTTAATGGCATCCAATACACATAAGCATCTTTACTGACATTTAAATTTCCAATAGCTAAAAAAAAAATCTGATGGTTAATTTTCCAAATAAAATCTTTTGTAATTCAAAATCACTCTGACTCACAGAAAACTTGATACAATGGAAGAATTAATTACTAAAATATTTTTTAAAAAACAGTCATATTTCTTCATGCAGAGGTGCTGCTAGATTGGATTGAATTGTGAATCTTTTGAAGTCAACTCAGTCACAAGAACATAAACCTGAAACAAATGAGTTAGGAAATCACATGCAGCTGTGCAGAGAGAAATAATACTGGGTGAAATCAGCATGATCTGTCTCAGATATGAACAATGCAGATTTGTGCAGAGAGGGGAAAGAACCAGCAGTTCCTAGTATTAGAAGAACCCTTTGTGCCTACCAAGACATGGGAAGTATTGAATAAAAAATACATGGCATTATGCTCTCTGGTCTTCTGCACAGCTGCACCAGAAGTGCTAAACAGAAATAAAGCTGAACCTTCCTTTCCAAAGCCTAGGGAGGATATTTGTACAGAGCTATCTTTTTTTTTTTTTTTTCTACTTCTCCTACTACCTCACATTTGGGAGAAATTCAGACATCAAGATGTGAATATTTTCTACAGTTCTGATTGGAAGGTAGTGAAATTACTGACCTCCAAACATACCATTTTAAGCAGAGAAGCAGAGGAAAGTAAGGAAAATTTTAATGCTTATTTTGGAAGAATTCCTAAACTCATTAAAATGGGGGGTGGGGGAGTGGGGTTGTGGGGGTGTGAAGTAAAGGAACTTCAGCATTTATTTTTATATGCAATTTCTATGTACAATATATTTCGCCTGATGTTCTCTCTCTGATGAACTATGAATTTCCAGCACTGAGTAAATACAGTGGAGTGTAGATTAATTTATATCCCCTGTATGGCCTAGCATGTGAGAGCTCTAATAGGATACTTGCTCTATAAACCCAAAACAAAGAAATAGTTACATCTTTTCTATTTCAAGAACTTGCACACTGTGAACTCAGCAAGAGACATGCAGCAAACACTGTCAAACAGAACAACAAGCAAATAGGTCAGCACAGCAGTGCAGAGCAGTCTTAACACCGCACAGTTGTTAGTAACCATAATGGGAAGCCAAGTTAGAGAGAGTTTGAAGGCAGAAAATGAGGTGGTGTGATAAAGGCTCCTCACAAATGCAGATTTAAATAGGAGACATGGCAGAAGATACATGGTTTGTGGTAAGGGGAATAAAAAGGATGAGGAAAGCAGATAACTTCTGTTTTGGGTGCAGAGAAGGGGATGCAAAGAAAGAGGAGTTTAGGGCAGGTGATGAGGTAGGGTGAAACACTGGGGGTGGATAATAATAAAGAAAAGAGACTGCAGCTAAAAGGAAATTTGCATAATGTGCTATGCCTCCAGCTAGAGGGTTAGCATCATTTTACTGGAGTCAGTAGAGTTAAGCCGATTTACAGAAAATAAATGAAATTTATTTTCTGTACAGAGTTCACTCCTATTCTTGTATCATTTTTTCTAAAGTAGATTTTGACTATTAAACAAGCCTAAAAGTAATGCTCTTAATATATAAAAAAAAACCCAACTAAGAAAAAGAAAAAAATGTATCTGGCAGTATTTAAAAAGCACCTATATCTATAATGGGATAAGGAAAAGAGAGATTTACTTGGAATTTATTCATGTCTTCCTCCACAATACAGCTAATATATGTGCAGTACAAAGATTATTGTTTAAGCTGCCTGTAACCCTTACATTAAAGGAGAATAATATGGTAATTTCATATAGCATTGAAAACATCAAAATACCTTGAAGAGATCAACAGAGCATAAATTCCACTAAGTCATTTCAAGCCTTAGTGACAGGTCTGCATGATACAAGAAAACACAAAGAACTTCAACAATAAATGATAGGGAACAAAGATATTAAAAAAAAAATAATTCAGAGCAATTGATTAAAATGAAGGGGAATGTTCATCTGCCTGACTGTTGTTCATTTTCATCAATGTTTACAGCCAGGTTTTAATCAATCAAACATGACTGGTAGCCAGAAATAAAGACAGAAAAGGTGTAGGATTGAGCAGTGTTACAGATATTTAGGACTTCTCAAATTTAAGGACAGCTTGAATTGGGATTTAGATATTTATAAAGTGATACCACCTTATTGATCATACTGTACAAGAAAATGTAACTCAATATGTAACCTACCTTTTTTTCAAACTCTGGTATCAAGCTCCCTAACAAATCTTCACAGGGCTTAACATTTACAGGTGATATCTACTGTACTCTGGGAACATATTTTTGCAGATTCTTCCCTTTAAGTGCACTTACCATATTGTCTGTTCACCCTCGTATCTCCATCCCCAGGCATTACTGAAGCCAATGCACACTTGTGAAGGCACAATTTGCCCATCAAAATCTGAACGATAGTCCATCTCATTGTAAAATAGGCAATGGAGGGTTGGGTTTTCAAGATACAGTTGGTGGCATTGCCTAGTTCAGTACAACATAAACTATCTAAAATGATTTAGGGACATGTGAAACAAAATAATTCTGAATGAATAAAGTCACGCTGCAGATGGTATATTGCAAGACAAAGTGTGCTTAACACAGCTGCTTTTGTTCTGATGAACTGAACTCAATCCAAAGTAAGTGGAGTAAAAAAACCAAGTAAAGAAAAAAAAATCATAATTTATTGCTGGATTTCCTTGACCCTCTCAATTCTGAGACTCAACCAAGATTTGTTCCTCCTTGCTGAAAAGGCACCTGTAATTCAGCCATTAACTCCAGTTTCTATTTACAAATGCAGCACAGCTCAAGTAGGAATACATTGCTGTTTTAGAGCACTGAAAGTAAGGTACATGATAAAGCAGTACAGAAAGGCCTTCTGTATTTTACACATCTAAAAATATTAACTTCCTTCTATTTAAAAGACTGTTTCAAAGAGAGGAATTACAATGAAAATCTGCTTCCCTGTCAGTCTCTGACTCATCACTACTTGCCACCAATCCAGTTTTCTTTGCAAATAATAATTCAAGGTCAGTCTTTTTTGATCCCTTCTGTGATGGCACAATTTTTCTATACTATTCATAAAAATAGAAACTCGATTTTCTGATATAAAGAACCAGACCAAAACAGTTATCCAATAAATAAGAAGCTGCACAACTTTTCTGGCCTTTTAAAGGACCATTATAAAAGTAGGAAATAGTATCTCCATGTCACAGAATCACACAACTGTAGGGGTTGGAAGGGACCTCTAGAGATCATCAGGTCCAACCCCCCTGCCAAAGCAGGCTCCCTAGCTCATATTACATAGATAGGCATCCAGACAAGTCTTGAATCTCCAGAGAAGGAGACTCCACCACCTCCCTGGGCAGCCTATTCCAGGGCTCTGTCACCCTCACTGTGAAAAAGTTCTTCCGTGTGTTGGTGCGGAACTTCCTGTGCTCCAATTTGAGCCATTGCCCCTTGTCCTGTCTCCACTGACCAAAGAAAAGGGGCTGGCCACCTCCCCCTGCACCCCATACTTCGGATATTTCTAAACATTGATTAGGTCCCCCCGCAGTCTTCTTTTCTCCAGGCTGAACAGCCACAGCTCTCTCAGCCTTTCCTCATAGGATAGATGCTCCAGGCCCTTAATCATCTTCGTAGCCCTTCTCTGGACTCTCTCAAGGAGATCCCTGTCCTTTTTATATCAGGGAGCCCAGAACTGGACACAGTACTCCAGGTGGGGCCTGACCAGGGCAGAGTAGAGGGGGAGGATCCCCTCCTGTGACCTGCTGGCCATACTCCTCCTGATGCACCCCAGGATCCCATTGGCTCTCTTAGCCACCAGGGTACACTGCTGGCTCATAGTCAACCTGTCGTCAAGACTTTACATTTGCTGTTGTTGAATTTCATCACGTTTCTCCCTGCCCAGCTCTCCAGCCTGTCCAGGTCTCACTGGATGGCAGCGCAGTGTTCCTGCGTGTCAGCCACCCCTCCCAGCTTGGTATCATCGGCGTACTTGCTGAGGGTGGATGCTATTCCCTCATCAAGGTCATCAATGAAGATATTAAACAGGACTGGACCCAACACTGAGCCCTGGGGAACACCGCTAGTCACAGGCCTCCAGTCAGATTCTGCTCCACTGATCACAACCCTCTGAGACCGGTCCGACAGCCAGTTCTTGACCCACCTCACTGTCCACTCATCTATCCCATACTCTCTCAGCTTCTCTGTCAGGATGTCATGGGAGACAGTATCAAAAGCCTTGCTGAAGTCAAGGTAGATGACATCCACTGCTCTCCCTCATCCACCCAGCCGTTGATGAGATCATAGAAGGCTATCAGCATGGTTGAGCACGATCTTCCCTTGGTGAATCCATGCTGACTACTCCTCAGGACCTTCTTCTCTTCCAGCTGCTTGGAGATGGCATCCAGAACAAGCTGTTCCATAACTTTTCCAGGGACAGAAGTGAGGCTGACTGGCCTATAGTTGCTAGGATCCTCCTTCTTGCCCTGTTTAAAGACTGCAGTGATATTGGCTATCCTCCAATCCTCAGGCACTTCTCCTGTCCTCCAAGACCTGTCGAAGATGATAGAGAGCGGCTCCGCAATCACTTCCACCAGCTCCCTCAGCACACGTGGATGCATCCCATCCGGGCCCATGGATTTTTGTGCATTAATCCCTTTGAGCCGCTCCTGGACCTCCCCTACCTCAACTAGAGGGAAGCTCTTCATTCCCCAAACACTCCTGTTTTCATCCCGGATTTGTGGGTCCCGAGGGGCCTTTGGAGTGAAGACCGAGGCAAAGAAGGCATTTAGTATCTCCACCTTCTCATCATCCCCTGTTTCCAGGACACCCGCCTCATTCAGCAAGGGACCTACATTTTCCCTGGTCATCCTCTTACTCTTCACATACCTGAAAAAACTCTTTTTATTGCCCTTTATGTCCCTTGCCAGTTTCAATTCCAAATGGGCTTTAGCCTTCCTAGTCGCATCCATACAGGCCCTGACAACATCCCTATATTCTTCCCAGGTGCTCAGATGCTGTTTCCACAGTTCATAAACCTTTTGCTTTTCTTTGAGTTTACTCATGAGCTCCCTGCTCATCCACGCAGGTCTTCTTTCCCGTTTTCTTACTCAAAGGGATGCACCTGCCCTGCGCTTGGAATAAGTGCTGTTTAAATGTTACCCAGCTCTCACAGGCTCCCTTTCCTTCTAACAGCATAGCCCACGGGATAGCTCCTAATAGGTTGTGGAGGAGATCAAATTTAGCTCTTCCAAAATTCAGGGTCGCTATCCTGCTTTTTGGCTTGCTTCTTCCACCCAGGATTTTGAACTCTATCATTTTGTGGTCACTTTGTCCTAAGCTGCCCCCGACCTTCACCTCCCTAACAAGCCCATCCCTGTTAGTAAGAACAAGGTCCAGCACCCGCCCTCCCCTTGTAGGTTCCTGCACCATCTGTAGCATGAAATTGTCTTCTACACATTGCAGAAATTGTCTGGACTGCATACGACTGGCCATATTGCTTGCCCAGCAAATATCTGGATAATTGAAGTCCCCCATAAGGACAAGTGCCTGGGATCTCAAGGCTACTTCTAGTTGCTTATAGAAAGCACTATCAGCTCGTTTTGATCAGGGGGTCTATAGTACACACCCACAACAGTGTCACTCATACTATGTCCATACGTGTATATCTAAATCCAACTTTTGGGGTTTTGTTTCTGTGAGGTAATATATGTCTTGAATCAAGATGCCATGGAGATTCACAAATTAACCAAATGCATCACTTCTGAGTGCTAAAAGACTGTGTTATGGTGGGGAAAAAAAAGTTTTCAATCAAGTAACACATGGATAACAGAAGTCAGAGGACACAAACTTTTATCTGATTTGAGACCAAAGATTTTTTCTCTCCAACTACAGCTGTCTTGGGCAGAATTGTAAGCTTCCTGGTCCTTCCAAAATGCAAGATTTTTCCAAAATACCAAAATTAAAATGGCAGGTGGACTAGAAAGTGGTGCAACACATCACTGAAAAAAAGTACTGCAATTGCACATATACTTTTCTGAATTTTCAAATTATTTTTAGGTTTTTAACAAAGAAGTAAAAACCCCTTCCAATCCTTGCAGTTTTAGACTGCAAGATATTTCTCATGCATTTGTGCATGGACACTGCAGGAGCTGGGCTGTATATCTGGCTAACTCATACTTTTACACTTAGGAAAAGGAGTTAGAAGTCTGTTCATTCCAAGCTCATTTCATGTAGAAACATTTTAGTCCCATTGAAATCAAGTTCCACTCATTTAAGGTTTGTATGTAGAAACTGAGTTAATATGTAAAATGATATATGACATACTGTATCATCCACGGTAAGATATACTTCAACAGAGAGAAGCAGAGGAGGGGTTTATTGTTTGCTAAAATGAGTTTAAACTCATTCAAGTACAATAAATAATACCCAACTCAACAAAGATGTGTTTGCATCTCTAAGTAAAATCACACATTAATTTCAAGGTGGAGTGTGCCCTCTCTTAAAAAAAGAAAGAGTAAATAGATTACATTTAGGGCAGGGAGAAGGATTAGATGTGTCTGGAGATTGGTAGACTTTAGAGGACAAACTGGCTGCGAGAAGCAAGAAAAGAATACTCTGATGAAAGATAGAGTTTAATTTAATAGGATGCAACCAAAGGCATAATAATTGCACAATCTGCATCTCTGCCTGACATCATGTGAGTTCACAGTGAGTCGAAAGAAAACGAGGATTTTCTAGTTTATAAGGAATATAAGTACACTTTTCTTTCAATTCTTAGCCCATCTGTTATTGAATTTCAATACACTGAGTTGTCAGTTTACAGTGTTATTAATTCTTCTTTTTCTGTGTTATTTTACCTTGGCTGGAGTTTAAGTCATCCCACGTGACTGGATAATCACAAGATATTCCTCACCAAAAGGTTTGGCAAAGGTAGTATACGGAAACACTGAGCAAGATGAGATTCTTTTTATACGCTTCATACAGTTTGGAGTCTAAATGAAAGTGGGATTTAATACTGAATGAGTTACAGGAGGCATAACAGACGCTTTAGGCAAAATAATTTAGAAACACATCAACTTAAAAGAGGAAGTTGCAATAAAACATTTCCACACCATTAACTGTAGGTTGTGCACATATTATATAAAGAACCCATGATGAAGAAATGCTTGGCATAATAAAACTGTATATTCCATATCGCAGCCAGGAAGCACTGACAGACTGTAGGACTCTTGAAACTGAGCATGCTTCAAAGCTATGTTTCAAATTTCTAAAGCTGAATTTAAGAGGTTTTAGAGGCAGCAGAAATTACTTTGCAGTAAAACTAACAGTGCATGCCTATTTTGTACACAAGGGAGGGAAGAACACAGCATAGCAGAGGTAGAATGACTCATAGCTCAAAAAGCATGGCTATAGGAGATACAGCCTGTTCATGAGCCTCTCCTGAGAGAGGGGAAAGCTAGCATCTGAGAGGTAGACAGGGTTTTCCTCAAGAATAGGAATAATACTGCATGCTTTGTATCCTGTTTTGAAATTTGCATGAGTTCAAAATTATGTAACAGCTGTCAAATTCAAAAGCTGTTTTGAACTTGTCATCAAGTGTTGTGTTGGCACCAATGAAAGAGAAGCAGAGCCTCTAATAGCTTTGAAATGACCACGTCAAGGATTTTAACAATGCTGGCTGATCAGTGCTTGTCAGGTTAAATTCCAGGCAATTCAAAGAATAAACCCTTCTGCAAGAACTGATAGCTTGAGCTAATTATAACCTAGCACAGTACACTTCTAAACTGTCTTGAGACACTGTCCACTTGTTAAACTGGGGAAAATAAAAAGAAAAAAAACAGTGATCTAAAGCTTATGTGACTGTACCATTCTTTTTGAGTTACTGATACATTTTGCCAATAACCTTTGCACTGATGCAAAGGGGAAGCAAGGAAGAGTAAACAAAGCACCTGCAATTAATTCCCGGTAGTTGATATGGCTTCCCATCCTGTATTTCTATCTTGGCATTATTTTCTTCACACATTTCCCCAGTAACAAATAATAAAGGGTATGTGAAGGGGAGATACCGAGTTGGAATAAAGGTGCAAAACATAGGCAGTCCAGGATGTGGTCTTCCTTTTAGGACATTTGGAGAGTTATAATTCTGGTTGACTTTTACAACATTGTTTGCCTTAACTATTTAGGCTGTTATCACACACATTCTCATCTAAGCTGCATCCATATTGGTTCATAAAGATGCCAGCTGTAACCAAAAACTTAACTGAGAGTATTCTCACAAGCTCTCTTCATCCCTCTCTGCTGCTGATCTATGTATTTTTTAAAAATCCATACTGTAGAAAATTGCAATTAACCCCTACTCAAAAGCCAAGAAATCCACAAAGATAAATAATAATTTAATCTGTTGCAGAATTATAATTAATTATATTGCATATAGAGACAGTTCATAGTACAATTGGTTATCTAGAAACAAAGAATCCCTTAATTGCAAAAAGTAACAGTTGGTAACTCTCATTACTCTTTACACATACTTGCATAAAAAGCAGTACACGGTACTGTATGGACATCCCCATCACCACCCCCACGCCCCCCAGTGCCTATAAAGTACAATAAAAGCAAGTTACTAGGAACATTTTACAACTGTGCAGTGTAAACACAGTTTTGAATTCTGTTTCTTAAAAGGAACCAAAGAAAAACTGAGGCACATCATGTTTCCAGAAGAGACATTAACAAATCTTCTTTTAAGGTGAAGGCTGAAATCAGTATGGAAATACTGATTAAATGTTTATTCCAGCAAAGAAAGGACTGAAGGGATAAAAATAAGCAATCAGAAACAGGAACTTCTGTTGAATGAGAACTCTTGTGGGCAGCCTACAAGCCATTAAACATCCATTATAGAAACAAAGAAAACTGTTGTCTTTTTAACAAACATTCAAATCTGCCCAGACTTCATGGTCAGTTAGAAAATTACACAGCAGATTTTCCAGTATGCTTTCTGTTTCTGAAGTTTGACAAATAACAGAAATCTAGTAGAAATATTTTACTGCCCTCAAGTGAATCATTATTACCTCTTATCTGCTAAATCCAGATCATTACAAAACCACCTGACACTTAACGCCTGTGCCAGGTGAATGCCAGCTCAGCAATTTGAATTTTGTAGCATTTAAGAAGCATTTGTCATCCTTACATAGGTATAAAAAATTGGTACAGGCATCCACTGAAGCCCAAGCACTTCAGTACCCTTGTCAGAACTGGCAATTTTTTCCCTATAGTCTTTTTTTCAAATTCAGAGTATTTTTATTATGTTTTCTTTTATGTATTCTAGGCCACATAAGGGGAAGGTTACATGAAAGATCTTTTCCTAGAGTCTAATTTATTGTTCAGCAATGAAATGTACTGATTTTATCATTTCATGGAAGAACTTAAAAGGCACTACCTGTGCTGAGAAGCTTTCTGGTTCTACAGATATACTCAAGTTTTTCTTTTGCTCTTTTCAGTTTGTTCACAGAGATAGTGACTTCATCCAAAGTCTTGTGATTTACCTGCCAGCCACAAAACTTACATGATTATTTGTCACATTTTAATGATGATTTGAGACTCCTGTTAATTACTCTGACTTGCTGCTGGCACTGTCTTGATGTGCTCCTTATTCTTATCCTGGTATTTATTTTTAAGGAAAAAATTAGTAGGATTTTACTATTCACTATTTTTGCTACTGTTTTAGTGATGGGACCACTAAATTGCTCAAAATATCAAGATAATAAAAATGTGAATAATAGTGCATATTCAGTCCTTAAAATTTCTTTCATCTGTAGCCTATCATCTAATTATTGCTTCTTAGTCAATGGCTGTACAGTTAAGAAGATGGTTAACTCCTTCCAAGCCAGATTTTGCCAACATGCTAATTGAGATTATTCAGCATAAGGATATTATAGTGCAGCACTCTGCATACCAGCTTCCTAGACTGTAATAAGCAAAATACGTGATCTTTCAGTAAAGATTTTTTTCCTAATATGCAACCTAACCTTCCCCTGATGCAATTTAAGACCATTTCCCCTTGTCCTGTCACTAGCTACCAGGGAGAAGAGACTGACCCCCACCTCACTATAACCACCTTTTAGGTAGTTGTAGAGAATGATGAAGTCTCCCCTCAGTCTCATTTTCTCTATACTATTAAAAATTACAGATTCCTCAGCTGCTCCCCATAAAATTTGGCTTCTAAACCCTTCACCAGCTTTGTAGCCCTTCTCTGGACATGCTAAAGCATCTTGATGTCCTTCTCACAGTGAGGGGCCTAAAACTGAACCCAGTACTCCAGGTGCAATCTCACCAGCACTGAGTACAGGGGGAAGGATCACTTCCCTACTCCTGCTGGCCACACTGTTCCTGATGCAAGCCAGGATGCTATTGGCCTTCTTGGCCACCTGGGCACACTGCTGGCTCATATTCAGCAGACTGTTGATCAACGTCCCTAGGTCTCTCTCTTCCAGACAGCTTTCTAGCCACTCCTCTCCAAGCCTGTACCTGTGCATGGGGTTGTTGTGACCGAAGTGCAGGACACAGCACTTGGCCTTGTTGAACTTAATGCAATTGGCCTTGGCCCATTGATCCAGCCTGTACAGGTCCCTCTGTAGAACCTGTCTACCCTTTGGCATATCAACACTCTCACCAATCATCAGCAAATTTACTGAGGACGCACTCGACTCCCTCATCCACATCATTGATGAAGACATTAAACAGAACTGGGCCTAGTACTGAGCCCTGGGGAACACCACTGGTGACTGGCCTCCAGATGGATTTAATTTTATTTACCACAACCACTTGTGCCCAACCGTCCATCCAGTGTTTCACTCAGTGAAGCATATGCCCATCCAAGCCATGAGCTGCCAGCTTCTCTAAAAGTATATCAGTACTGTCAGCATTTTTACTTACACTCAATGCATTCCCTAACACACAAGGCCACACCACCACCTCTCCTTCCTTGCCTGTCTCTTCTGAAGAGCTTACACCCATCTATTCCACTATGTTTCTATGATGGCAACTCTTTCAGACATATATTCTAACAAGGTACAGTTGGAAAGTAGCAGCAGTATATTACATGGGATGGTTTCGTGAATGAGACCAACAATCTAATATCAGCTGCTGAAAAAAAAATAATCAAGAGAAAGAAACATTTTTGTTATACCACAGTGCAGGGAGCTTCTGGTTTTGTCTACCATAAGTCTGGGTTTTATTTGGTAAGTCTGTTTTATGATTTTTAAGGTGTTGTTAGCTTATACATCACTTTTGCTCCCCTGTCTTTGCAGTGTGGTCTGGTTTACTCAGTTTTCTCTATAGAAAGAAATTAATAGGATATAATCTATGCATTTACTTCAGTCACCATATTTCTTTGTTACACATAATTGATTGGTACATTTCAATACAAGCCAAAACTAAACGGTTAAGGTCCTAGGCCCTCAGTCTGTAGGCTCTTCTGTGCATAGCTAAAAATCAGATTCAGACACAGACTTAAAACATTCCAAATCGGTTTTCAAATCACAGGTAAAACGAAATAATGTCAGGGTAAGGATCTGAGGGACAGGTTTGTTTATAGACCATATGCAGAAAATTTTGGAATAAAAATTTGCATTTGATATACTTAAATCTCTTATAATTCTGTAGAAGGGTCTCTCACCTTTTGTTCAGTTTCTCTTTATTATCTCTCTCAGAAAAGCACAGCCAACTAAATTATTAATAAATACCCCCAAGAGTTACATCTGCAGTACCATGAGTGCTTCTGGGGGATGCGACCAGCTGACTACTAGACTATGGAGTGATCAAAGGAAGGGGCTGCCTGTCACAGTATCTATAATCTAACACAACATAGCATGAGAGAGGCTATCACTACATTTTGCAATACCTCAGGGACAGGAAAGAAATACTCTTTGTGCTGAGCATTATGCAAACTCAGAACACAAGGATGGCTCTGCTTCAGGAGCTTATAGTGTATACCTGCTACTAGATAATTTGTAAGGGTCACCAAAGCCTATCTGTCCAGGAAACTAAAGCATGTGCTTTTTCTTCATTGAGCTGGCACCTCCACAGTAGACTCTGGGACAGAGATACCTTCTTTGGAGGCATGCCATTTGCAGTACGGAGAGAGTGACTGTTGTGCGCTGGAGAGATACTATGCATTTCCTCAGATGCTTAGCATCCAACAGCAGTTAGTTAACATGCACTAATGGTACTTCACAGAGCAATTATTAAATTACTTTGTTCTACTGTAATGACCAATGATTAAACTTTCATAACACTGACATTACACGCTTTATTTATCGGGCTCCTATAGTTATTAAATTATTGGGAGGGTGGGGAGGGACCTTAACAGAAACTAATTTGTGCAATTATCTTTCAAGGTCAAAAACTGCCTCCCACCGTGAAAGTAGGTAAAGCACAGGAAAATTAGTTAAGTTTTCAATATTTAATCCTTGCATCGTCTACATTGTCTCATAACAAAGGCTGTAGAATTTACTAAAAACCTGCATGCCACCCAAAGAAAAACACACACACATCATGAGCTGAGATACAGTATGGGAATAGTGAGCTTGAAAATAAAATTACCAATTTAATCTGACATTGTGGAGTATGCATGCACTGCAGTAGCATGTCATACACGCACAGGGTACTTTAGCTACAAGCTGATGTATATAATATACTGACCTGGAGGAAACCATTGGAAGGAAATTCTCATACAGGACATACAAACTGATATCAACAGTTCTGTTGAGAGGTGTAATATTTAACAAATAACCATAAAACTGAAATACATTTGGTTCAGCAAATTCTTTGAAGATTTAGATAACACATATACTCATAATTGCCATTCCTGGCTACATCTGAGGGCAGATGCTTACACAAAATCCCTTGAAGTAAAAGGGGAACATGACATGTAAAAATTCAGAAATCATATTCTCCTGTTCCTTCAGCCATGTGCATTGTTTTCTCCCTGGCAAGGCTGTGCTACACCTTTGCAGAATTTTCTTTACATATCTGCTTATGGTATAATTTCATGGACAATCTTTCATTGGGGCATTAGTTTGTGCATTACTAATAAAACCATGTGATAGCCATTGTTTTGCTGAAGTCTGAAACTCCAAATTAATCAAAGCATGTCTGTATTTTACAATATAAACAGCTCCCAACACCAAGGAACTCTGGATCTCATGAATATTAAGTCCAGAATTTTAAAGTTTTATGCTTTACTGCAACTCCATGAACTGTAGAAGATACCTTAAATTTAAAAAAAAATTATTTCAGTATGTTATGTGCTGTAGTTTTGCATGGCTGGGCTCTGGCAGAGGAAGGGGTGCAGCAGGGGTGGGTTCTGCAAGAAGCAGCTAGAAGCTTCCCCTAGGCCAGACAGAGTTAACACCAGCTGGGGTCAAGGCCAGACCTGCTGCTGACCAAGGCTGAGCCCATCAGCGATGGTCACAGCACCTCTGTGAGTCACAGTTAAGAGTCCCCTATCCATCTGAAAAGGGGCTTTGGTGGGTGTCTGGCCTCCAGACAGGTTCAAATCACCACATTATGATATGAAAAAGTAATATGAAGGACTTGTCTTGTGGGATTTTATACTGTTATATTCTAGAAATAGAATATATTCTAGAAATCTATTTCATGAACCAAAAAGCTCACAATTGGTTATAAAATCTCAATGTTTTCTGAAGAAGACATCCTTTCAAATGCTGCTTACTTTTTGAAAAGTAACTGAATATCTGTTTAAAGATTCCATTGCTCCTTCTCCTTGCCAACAGCTGGTGTCATCACGTGTTTTAACTCTATTTCAGTAGACATCCTAGTCTCACCACTTCAAGGAAAAGGAGAAGAAATAGCCAGCAAACTCAAAATCCTATTAAGACTGCTGATTTCTGGAAGGCTCGAGAATGTTATTAAGTAACTCACAAGCACAGCAGGCTGTGGGAGTTCTAGCCACTTACCAAGGAAACAAGCAAGAAGAATGTATTGCAAAATTACAAAATGGAATTAAATGAGTAAGAGTTCTTTGAAATAAAAAGGAAGACAAAAAGAGCATAAAATTATTGTATAGCTCTGAAATGAATAAGAACTATCCTGATTTTTCAGGTTCTGGATTTGGCAAACAGGTGAGCTGTCAGGAGCACTCTAGAGATACAAGGACTGGAAAATAAGCACCGTATAAAATAGGACAGATAGGCAAAGTGTAACTATGAGCAGTACAATTAATCTACATAATAGGTCATCACAGTGCAACCTCTCTAGAATGCTCTCATAAAGTATGGGGTTACTGACTCTGCATGTTCATTAGTGTGTATATGCATAACTTCAAAATAACGGCACAGCTAAATAGATTTTGTCCTTAACTGTGATTCACTCTGTATCTGGAAGACTGAACATGGCATTTTTTAAATGGCAGGATGGTTTTTGCTCCATTAAACAATTTGACATATTTTCCACAAGCCCAAGCATTTCTTATTAAGCATAGTAACATGCATATCTGGGGGGGGTGGTGGTGGTGCGTGTGTGTATAAAAACCAAGCAAAATAACTTCAGGATAGTGGTGGAAAGGAAAATAGGCCTCAATTGTGAGGAGTGTTGCAGAGTTCTAAAGGATTTTTAAATCAGGAAAAAAAATCTATGTCATTCAACTGTTAAAGGCTTTTGATTTTTCTTTGATGAAAAAGCACACTTGAAAGCGTCCTTGTTGAACCTCTTATTTAAGAAAATTAAATGCTTTTCTCTATCATGTTCCTGTAGGGCCATGACTCTCTGATCCTTTCTTTGTTTTCCTGTGCCCTTCCAGAATATTTCCCAACAATTCCATCTTTAATATCAGCATAAATTAAAAAGATTCAGGGTGCAGTAATTACAGGAGTTGTGATTTTTTACTAAAATTCCTGAAACTACTGAATTTTTCATGGTGAGATGGTGTGGTTGGTTTTGTGCCAACTCCCTATATTCTAGCACACTCTTGTTATATCTAGATATGCAGGTAACCAAGCAAATGTACATGGATGAGTTTTAAGTTTCAAACTCTAATATACTCAGCATTTTTAAATGCAGCTTGAACAGGGGAATTCTGTGACAATCTCCACAAAATGGCACATTCTTCTCAGTAAAAACAAAGAACTAATGCTACTCTCTGTTCCTGCTACCCCAGTGTTAAAAATCCAACTGTTATCAAGATCTTCAAACACCTGGTACCTTGAAATGACTGACCCTGTGCACAGGGGAGAGCAGTGTATAATATTTTACCTTGACTTGAGCAAAGCTTGCAACATAGTCTCCCAGAGGATCCTTGTAGCATAAGTGAGGAGACGGGTACTGTTTGGATGGCCTACAGAGAGGGTGGTACTTCCAACTGGAACACTGAACTCAAAGAATGACAGACCGTGTTTCAAATCTGGTTTTAAATATTCTGTTTCAGGGATCAATAGCGCTCAAAAGCATTTTACATCTTCATCAGTGGCCTGGACAGTGGGAAACTTTGAACTTCACCAAGTTTGTGGATGAGATCAAATCAAGAGGAGTGGTTCATATGCTGGAGGGTTTGGGCTACCCTTCAAAGGGACCCAGATAAACTGGAAAAAATGTGCTAGCATGAACCTCATGAAATTTGACAAATGTAAATGCTGTGACTGAATGCATTCA
The DNA here is from genome assembly GCA_022605575.1 of Laterallus jamaicensis coturniculus. NCBI lineage: Eukaryota > Metazoa > Chordata > Aves > Gruiformes > Rallidae > Laterallus > Laterallus jamaicensis. The sequence continues at coordinate 5,214,395 of JAKCOX010000031.1, read as the reverse complement.
AGATTTGGTATAGAGTGTAGACTTGTTGGGTGGGTAGCGGCAATGCAGAAGAGGACCTGTGGAGTCTCTGGCTGATTATGAGTCAGCAGTGGGCCCTTGCAAGTTGTAAATATTAAACGTATACTGGACTGCATTAGAAAAAACACAGTCAGTGGTTCGATGGAGCGTTACTATTTCCGTTGATTTGGCATTTGTGAGGCTGCATCTGGAATCCTTTATCTAATTTGAGGTCTCCTAGCACAAACTGCAGAGTACAGTGGAGCAAAATTAAAATGTTTAGGGGGTGGAGCATATGGTAGTTGAACAGTGACAAAGATAATTAGCTGTGTTTGTTTAGCCTGGAGAGGGCTGGAAGTGAGATCAAACTGCAGTGTTCAACTACTTAAAAGAGTGGTTACAGGGAAGACAGAAGCAGATGTTTCTCAAAGGTGTTCAGTGAAAGTAGCAGAGGAAATTTTGCTTGGAAATAAAAAAAAATTGTAATAATGAGAGAGGTGAAACTGGAACAAGTTGCCCAGAGAGGTTGTGGAAACTTCATCCTTAGAGATTTTTGAATCTCAGTTGGGTAAACAACCCTGAGTGAAATCTCTAACCTTGCAGTTTTTCCTACATTAGAGTGAGAGTTTGGATTATGTGACTTTCAGAGGTTACTTCCAACCTAAATCCTGCAGATCCTAAAATTGTTATCTTGTGGAAATAAGTTCATTGTTTTATAGATTATGTTTCTTCTGGAAGCAGGCCCAATGAACTTCTATATGATAGGCCAGAACTAAGCATTCCTGAAACCATAAATGTTGCTATTGTTTACTGTCCCTTTGGGCCCAGTGAGGGCTCTTGTCTGATGCTAAAGTATACAGCTGGAGACTTCAGTGTACCTGAGTATATAGCTTGGATGCTACAAGGGAGAAAACATCAAGAAATAAACTAGTAGAGGCATGATGCTTAGCAGAATGTTTAATCTATAGAGGAAGATGGATCATTTAAAATGAGTTGCTAGGCAACTCCACTCTCCTTTCAGTTGGACAACAGGAAGAAAAAACCTTAGGAAGAGGAAGAGCCTTCCCCTTGTAATCCCTGCCATTCCTCCTTCTGCCTTTTCTATTTGTAATTTCAGCAACAGTCCAATAGATCTTCCAACCTAGGAGACAGAGTGGGGAAATGCTGTGAGATAGTCTTTTCTTTGAAGCTAAAAGTAGAAAGATGACAGATTTTAAGATTTATCAGCCCATCATCAGTAGTATTCATCTCCAGAAGGCCAGATAATAAATGGAAATTAAATAAATTCTAATGAAGCCTCCACTTTCTCCCATCTCAGAGCTGGCTGCCTGAAGGATGTTCAGACATCTCTGAAGCAAAGAACAATGAGGTCCCAGATTTCTGGGCTCACTTTCTTCTTTACAAGGGCCATTACACGGATCTGAGTGGTTCATTTGTTTTCCTTGCCACCTGAAGGCTTATTTAAAGGAGGTTATCATTACAAAAGGGGGTCACTCATGTCCTAAATTATGTTCTCATCATTTAATCTGATGTCAACTTAATGCCTGCGAATTCAGTTAAGACTTCTTTTTTTTTTTTCCTTCCATAAATGCTGTTACCCAGGTAGTCTAGACAAGAAAGTTAATTGTCCAGGAAGGTGGTTACATTGGCCTAAATAACACTGGTTTTTCAAGTGTGAAAATGAGCTAGTCTCTAGGGAATATATCTAGGCCCCATAATTTCAATGTCTGTGATAGTTCCGGGGGAAAGTATATACAACAATCCTTTAAAATAAAATAGCAACATGATAAACAACCTTGCTTATACAGAAGGTGATTGAAGAGCAGGAAATATTGACATATATAGATGATGATGATGATGATAATAATACTTTGACAAATCTGTAAAAGATACGATAAAGTCATTTTACAAAGACTGGTTACTCTTCCAACCTCTGGTCATATACACTCTTTGGCTTTCTTCCTATTGTGAAGAAAGTTTTGTTTCCATAACTGAAAGCAAAACTATATTTAGAGAATCCAAGATGGACCTTTTAGTTAGAATATTTGCTTCAGACTTAATAGAGGAAAAACTTCTCTTTTACTCTGTATGTGGAAATCTGGTTTTACACAGAAATGTTTATTTGGATATGTACAAATAAACTAAAATAGAATACCAGTAACATTCAATCCTTGTATACATTCTTGATACTATTTAGAGCAGAGAACAGGTGAATAATTTTCATGGATGAAAACTTGACACAGAAAATAGCTGTGAGTAGACAATGAAGTACCAAATAGTTAAAATTTTAAAGAGTGCATTAGCAGTAGTTTGAGTCGCAAAGGTAAATATATCTGTTCATAAGGTAAGTTATAAAATCTTTCTGACAATACTACACATTTCAAAAGCCTAAGAAAATTAATTTTGAATAGTAATTTACAAATAAGAAGACTAAACAGTCAACTTTGTTTACGTAGTTTTGTGTATGTGACAAGTTCTGTCAAGATTGAATTTGGGAATTCAGTTGCCCAAAGACTGTCTCCTATACCACTTCAGACACTTTTAGCTTTAAACATGTGGGTCTACCATAAGTCCTATGCCCTGTTTGTCAGCCATATGGACCAGAAATCTCACCCAGAAAACTTGGTGGTATAGTGCAATGGATTTCGATTAATTTACTCAAACCAGTTGCCAGGTAGTAGCACAAAACAAAGTTTTGGAAGAAAAGTTTGTATTTTTTAGCCAAAAGGATAAAGCCAGTCTCTCTTCCACAAAACCTTATGACCCTGCTCCTAAAAACGCTATACATGTAAGTGTGTTTTAACTTGAAAAAAATAGTATGTAAATACATAAAATCTTTCTTATACTACAGGATTTGTGAAATTGAGAGTTAAGTAAAATTCTTTATACTTGTCTTTGCTGCATATTCTTGTTGTGATACTGAAATGAAAGTATTGGTTTCGTATGTGACTCTAACCGGATCAATTTCTATTTTGTTTTGGCCATTGCAGTATTGGTCTGGTAGGTGTTTCAGGATTGCAGAAGAAGGAGATTCCCACTCTGCTTTTCATGAATCTTTCTCTGAACTTATAGAACACCTTTAAGGTTATCAATCACTGGTTGCAAAGTCTTATATCAGTAGTAATGTTGCATAACTCTCATGGAGTGCTTCAGAGAGCAGCAGAATATAGAGAAAACCACATGGGATTGAGACTCCCTGCTTTGACTAGGCTTTGCCAGAGATTGCACATCAGTCTCTCTACAACCACTAGAAATGATTCAATGTTCAAATCTGGACTTGCACTAAGAATTTGTTCTTGTGTGTCAGTTTTATACCTGCTATTACACTACACTGAAAGGCATATTTGTTGTGTTATTCCAGACTAAATTGGGAATGACAATTGTCCAATATGTGTTGTAACAGGAATTTTTACATAAAGTTTGCTTCTTTGAATAAAATGTAATCTGAAACCGGAGTTCTGCACTGAGTTTTGCCAAACTAATTGAGCTTCATCCACTTATGGGCTTTCCTCTTCTGTTTATTTTTAATTCAGTTTAATAATTACAATTCTGAAATCTCATTTTATAGAGAGAAGTGCTACAAAACCTTTTCCATTTTATTTCTGAGGCAGAAAACAAACTTCACTACCAAACTCTTTTGGAGCTTGAATACTTTCTTAGATCCTTAAAAAATCATTTATGAAAACAGTACATGTATGAACAACATCTTTATGAATTAATCATACAAATATGTATCTGCAGTGTGGAGAGCTCTACCCAGTGTGCCAGCACTTCTCAGCCATCCCAGAAGACAGTAATGTGACAATTCTATCAGCTCTACCCTGTCTGCACACAAGGCATGTTAAAGATGAGTCCCTAGCCTTAGCTTCATACTTTACAGATTTCATTCATTTGGTTTAGTCATAATCTTAAATATCACATATTTGAATTTAATAGAAGTTGCTTGCAGTTCTATTTCATTCCTAAATAATTCCTTCTATATAATGTTGCATTATTAAGTTAATAGGCTGCTTCCTCACAGCTAGTGCCAATTGTTGCAAAAGGACTGGCTGAAGCCCAAGGGGCTTTCACGTGTGATGTGCAGTTGATTGTGTGATTCAGTTTAGCAGTGAGAACGACAACAAGGCAAGTGTTAGCGAGAGATAACATATGCTTTGTGACTCTTGTCAGAAAGAAGGTGAAGCCCTGTGCTTTCAACACGTGGTATCTTTTATCACACATTAGCACAGGCCTTGATATATCGTACAGTGATTAAAAAGCATGTAAAAAATACCAAACCCAAACATAAATTTATTAGTGCATAATTCAGTAATGAATAGCTGAGTAACAAACTTCAGGAAGTGTGCACCCTTGAACTGCAGGAAAAACCAAGAAACATTTAGGCTTTGCATTTTTATATCATGTGCGTATATTGTTTTCTATACACTTCAAAGTTTTATGTTACTGCATTTATAGTTTTTGAAGGAAAAAAACCTGTGCATTAATAACTAGTTATTAAAAAATTCTTTCAAGTGACAGCACAGAATATTATATTCTACCTAATGATTTTTAAGTTATTTTAAAATAGTTTGTATAATAGCAGCTGAGTTATTTTTAAGTAAGCTTGGATGAGAAAAAAAAACCCAGTCTTTAGCTATCCAAATATTCCTCCTTACGCCTTCTGTTGCTCAAAAAACCTCAAATTTTAAAGATGAACACGTTTAACTGTCCCTAACTTTCAGTTACCTATATAAGCATGATTCTATTCTGAAGATAAAAGTTTGGTGAAGATGATGAAAAGCCAAGACATTATTCTAATGTTCATGTATTTATTTAAGGCATCACAGAATCACCCTAGTTAAGCAACTGTGTATTCCTTTCTACATATGCATTAATGCATTTTACATACTTCACTCATATGGAATCAACATTACCAATAGAAAGGATCTTTCCCCCTTTCATTAAACATCAGTTCTAGCACGCTCTCATAAAAGCAGTCACATTTGGAGGTTGGAGGATAGCCAATGTCACTCCAGTCTTTAAAAAAGGCAAGAAGGAGGATCCCAGTAACTATAGGCCAGTCAGCCTCACTTCTGTCCCTGGAAAGGTGATGGAACAGCTTGTTTTGGAAGCCATCTCCAAACAACTGGAAGAGAAGAAGGTCATGAGGGGTAGTCAGCATGGATTCACCAAGGGGAAATCGTGCTCGACCAATCTCATAGCCTTCTATGATGTCATTACCAACTGGGTGGATGGAGGGAGAGCAGTGGATGTCATCTACCTTGACTTTAGCAAAGCTTTCGATACTGTCTCCCATGACATCCTGACAGAGAAGCTGAGGGCACAAGGGATAGACAAGTGGACAGTGAGGTGGGTTGAGAACTGGCTGTCAGACTGAGCTCAGAGGGTCGTGATCAGCGGAGCAGAATCTGACTGGAGGCCTGTGACCAGCGGTGTTCCCCAGGGCTCAGTGTTGGGTCCAGTCCTGTTTAATATCTTCATCAACGACCTTGATGAGGGACAAGCATCCACCCACCCTCAGCAAGTACGCCGATGATACAAAGCTGGGAGGGGTGGCTGACACGCAGGAACACTGCGCTGCCATCCAGTGAGACCTGGACAGGCTGGAAAGCTGGGCAGGGAGAAACCAGATGAAATTCAACAAAAGCAAATGTAAATTCTTGCACCTGGGGAGGAACAACAGCATGTATCAATACAGGCTGGGGGTTGACCTGCTGGAGAAGAGCTCTGTGGAGAAGGACCTGGGGGGGTCCTGGTTGACAACAGGTCAGCTATGAGTCAACAGCATGCCCTGGTGGCTAAGAGAGCCAATGGGATCCTGGGGTGCATCAGGAGGAGTATGGCCAGCAGGTCTAAGGAGGTGATACTCCCCCTCTACTCTGCCCTGGTCAGGCCCCACCTGGAGTAATGTGTCCATTTCTGGGCTCCCTGGTATAAAAAGGACAGGGATCTCCTTGAGAGAGTCCAGAGAAGGGCTACAAAGATGATTCAGGGCCTGGACCATCTATCCTATGAGGAAAGGCTGAGAGAGCTGGGGCTGTTCAGCCTGTAGAAAAGAAGACTGAGGGGGGACCTAATCAATGTTTAGAAATATCTTAAGTATGGGGTGCAGGGAGAATTGGCCAGCCCCTTTTCTGTGGTCAGTGGAGACAGGACAAGGGGCAATGGCTGTAAGCTGGAGCACAGGAAGTTCCGCACCAACATGCGGAGGAACCTTTTCACAGTGAGGGTGACGGAGCAGTGGAATAGGCTGCCCAGGGAGGTGGTGGAGTCTCCTTCTCTGGAGATATTCAAGTCTCGTCTGGATGCCTATCTATGTAATATGAGATAGGGAGCCTGCTTTGGCAGGGGGCTTGGACCCGATGATCTCTTGAGGTCCCTTCCAACCCCTAAGATTCTGTGATTCTGTGTGATTCTGTGATTTTAACATTCTCAGAGAGAAAGGTCTGTAAGAGATCATTCAATGAGGATGTGTACAGGAAAACAGATCTGGGCCAAATTTAGCAGTTCAGCATGAGTTGGTCAAAACCAGGAGTGAGTGACAAAGTCTCAAATACAGATCACAAATACATTCTTTGAGAACTACTGCAGTCATTGCAAACATATGTCCTCGTTTCAGCAGGGAGGGTGTTAATTTTCTTCCTGTCAGCTAGTGTAGTGCTGTGTTTAGGATTTAGAATGAGAATCACGTTGATAACACACTGATGGTTTTAGTTGCAGTCAAGTCAAGGACTTTTCAATTCCCTGTACTAGCCTGCCATCACCCAAGAAGTTGGGAGGGGACAGCCAGGACAGCTGACTCAACCTGGCAACAGGGATATTCCATATCATAGAATGTCATGCTCTGTATGTAGCTGCGGGGTTGGCCAGGAGACAGTGTAGTTCACAAGCTACCTGAACATCAGCTTTGGGTCATGAGAAATTGTGCTGTTCATCACTTGTTTTGTATATCATTTTATTATTATTATGATATTTTTCTGCCCTATTAAACTGTCTTTATCTCAACCCACATGTTTTTTGGTTTGGTTTTATTTATTTATTTTACATTCTCTCCCCCATCCCACTGGAAGGGGAACTGTGAACAAATGACTGTGGTGTTCTTTTAGCTGCTGGTTGTATACATCAACATGAAATATAGCAGGAAAGAAAGAATCTTGGTTGTAAGCTGAAGTCATAAGCCAACAGTGTTGGAAAAGTAAGATGAAGAGATATTTGAACTAAATTTCTGTCCTGCCATATATCACACTGTCTAGCCACTCCACTTTCCAGGTTCATTTCACAGTTGAAAAAGCATCTGTACTCCTAGACTACAGTAAAAATTGCAATTTTCCACCTCAAAGAGGTCCACCAAATCCTATATTATCGCAAGTTATTATGTTTCACCATTTTAAAATATTTACATCTGAACTTTTTTTCCCAATAAGCTATTGGGAAATTAAGCCTGTGATGAACACCCACCACGGTATATACACATCTATTGGTCTGACAGTTGGCTCAAAGAACAAAGACCAAATGTATATTGACCTATTTTCTGCTGGCAACATATTAATGAAGCCGAACAGCTGTGGTTGTTTATAACACTAGAATATGCAAATTAACTTTCCTCATGTGTACAAATGTGCTTGATATTTCACCTAGTGCCCAGAAAATGCATTTTTAAAACTCCATACTTGGTGCTCAATGCTAAACTTCGGTAAAGAAGCTATAGCCTTAGGTTTCCTGAGCAATGGGAAGAAGGACTGCTTTTTATGCTTTCCAAGTACATTGAAATAAGGTTTTTCTAAGAACAGACGAAACCCACTGCACATCTTTAATTTGTACATTTGGAGATCCAGTCTCTACTGAACACAGAAATTCTTTATGAGAAATGTCCTGGGTTCAGCCCAGCAGCAGGCTGTGTTAGCCCTGAGAGTATTCCATGCCAATTGCATCATGATCCGACAGGCTGCCCCCCCCCCCCCCCCCCCTTTGCAGGGGCGACTTCGGACCCAGGCACGGGAAGTCCCGGTCTGGGCAGACGCAGTGCCAGTTCCGGGGGAGACTCCAGACCTATCGGAAACTGCTGGGCTCGGGAAGTGTCGGTCTGAGCAGGCGTGTGGGAGTTCCGGCTTCTCTCTCTCTCTTTCCCTCTCTCTCTTTCGGGATCGGCGTGGCAGGAGGTGGTGAGGGGGGTGCTCGGGGGTGCTGGGCTCGGGGAGTGCTGCGTTCGGGAATCTGAATCGGTTCGGGCACAGCTCAAATGACATAGTGTGGTGAGAGGTTTGCACTGTATATAATAATAGCACTGTAGTTAGTTGTTTTCATACTTTTCCCTGTTGTTTAGTAAACTATCCTTATCCTAACCTTGCAAGCCTGTGTTTTTTTTTCCTCTGGCTCTGCAGCCCCTCGATTAGCTCCGTTCGCCCATCCTCCACCTCTTAAAGTGGTAGGGGGCTTCTTTTTCTGACCTTTGTGGTCCCAGCTTTCCGCTGAGGTTAAACCACAACAACTTTTGGCGCCCAACGTGGGGCTCGACGGGGGACCCCCAAGGTGGGCAAAAAGGTTGGGGTAACGATAGATTTGACCTTAACTCAATTGCAGTTAAGATAGAGTTGTTATAAGTACGGTTATTTAAGTAATTTCTATGTACAATGTTGTGGCATTTACTCTTAAGGATGCTGCCATGGTTGCCAACTCGTGGTATGCTGCTGCATTTAATCCTGCCAGGATTCGTTGCCATCCCGTACGTCTGTTTAGTGTATGTTGTGATAACAGCCTATGATTGGATAACGTTTAAGTTCATGAACTTAAAAGAGTACTTGTATCAGCTTTTGCTGTTCGGTACAAGGAGGGATAAAACAGGCCTTGTAAGAGTGTTTAACAATTTCCAATATCCCTGGGAAATTCTAACTAGCATTATCCTACTGTTGGTTTTGGTGCAAATGGTTCTGCTTTCGATATATATATGTATATATATTAGGCACAGGTTTATGAATACCACCCAAGAGTTTTCCCTGAGGCTGGATAAGCTTGAGTGGCAGGGCAAATGGCGAAATATGAGCAGGTACCTTGGTACATTCTTACCCCCAGTGGTTTGGGACTTCACTCCTGAACAGCTACAGGATCCTAATAAGGTGACTGCATATTTGAAAAAGAACTGCAGTGGGCTCCCCAGAGAAATACGCCCTACTGCACTGTGCTGGGGCTTGGCTACCATCTACCAAACACTGCTTGATAGCAAGCAGCACTGTCAGTACTGTCAGCACTGCCAAGGGGAACAAGGAAATGGATTGGCAAATGCTGCAGCTACTGCAACCCCTACAGTAGACCTTGTCCCTAATTCAGAGCGTCAGTACGGTCAGGGGGAAAGAGGAAATGGGTTGGCGAATACTGTAGATGCTGCGACCTCTACAATAGACCTTGGTCAACCCACACCAATGCCTGTTGCTCCCATTCAAGAGAGGTGTCAGCACTGTCAGGAAGAAAAAGGAAAAAGACTAGTATATACTGCAGATATTGCAACCTCTACAAGAGACCTTGGTCAGCCCACACCAATGTCTGTTGCTCCCATTCAAAAAGGGTGTCAGTGCTGTCAGGAAGAAAGGGGAAATAGACTAGTACATACTGCAGATGCTGCAACGTCTACAATAGACCTTGTCCATAATTCAGAGAATCAGCCCACACCAATGTCTGTTGCTTCCATTCAAGAGAGGTGTCAGCACTGTCAGTGCTGTCGGCACTGTCAGGGAGGAAAAGGAAATAGACTAGTACATACTGCAGATACTGCAACCTCTACAATAGATCTTGGCCAACCCACACCAAAGTCTGTGGCTCCCATTCAAAAGAGGAAACACACCAGGAAGTTAGTTCGCGTAGTGCCAGATGATGATGGTGAACAACCGGGGCCATCTCAAGAATGTCAGGATGAGGATGATGGTGAAAAACCATTATCTCAAGTATGGCCGGATGAGGATGATGATGAAAAGTCAGGGCCATCTCAGAAAAGTCAGAATGGAGCAGGGCCATCTCAGAAAAGCAAGAATGGGGCAAAGCCATCTCGAGCAGGTCAGGATGTAGGAGAACCAGAGATTGTTACCCGATCCCTGACCCTGAGTGAATTGCGTGAGGTGCGAAAAGATTTTGGCCGCCGCCCAGGTGAGCACATTATCACTTGGTTGCTCAGATGCTGGGATAGCGGGGCCAATAGTCTGGAATTAGACGGCAGGGAGGCCAGGCAGTTGGGATCCCTAGCGAGAGAAGGAGGTATTGATAAGGCACTTGGCGAGGGGTCACAAATCCTCAGCCTTTGGAGGCGATTGCTGTCAAGTGTGCGGGAAAGATACCCCATGAAAGAATATATTACCTGTCTGAAACCCAAGAGCGACAGCATAGAGACAGTTATCCAGTACCTGAGAGAATTAGCTGTACGAGAGTTGATTTATTTTGAGTCGGACAACAGAAGGCTCCCTGATGATCCTGATGATGTCCGATGCACCCCAGACATGTGGCGTAAGGTGATACGAAGTGCACCACCAGGGCACACAAATTCACTGGCAGTGATGGAATACGAGGAGATGTTTCCACCAACCGTATATGAAGTGACCCGCCGACTCCGGACTTATCAAGACAACGTTGCACGTTCTGTCATTGCAGCAGTAGAGCAACTGGTTAAACTTAAACTTGACGAACACATGGCCGACTCCCAACCTGTACAGAGCGATGTTGCAGCTATCCGGAAAAGTCATCCATCGTCCCAAGAGAGAGAAAACAGCAGGGACACACCACGAGCCACACCACGAGCCACACGGCGAGCCACACCCCGAGCCAAACTGTGGTTTTACCTGCGTGACCATGGAGAGGACATGAGAAAGTGGGATAAGAAGCCCACTTCAGCCCTTCAAGCACGAGTAAAGGAGTTGCAAGGTAGAGCAAGCGCACGAGGTTCTGCCAAGAGGAATGTTGCACCAGTTTCTATCCAGGAGCAATAGAGGTGCCCTGCCTCCAGCCAGGTGGAGGAGAGGGATAATCGGACTTATTGGACTGTGTGGATCCGATGGCCTGGAACATCAGACCCACAAGAGTATGAGGCTCTAGTGGATACCGGTGCCCAGTGTACTCTAATGCCATCAAATTATGAAGGGACAGAATCTGTTCACATTTCTGGAGTCACTGGGGGCTCCCAACAGTTGACTGTGCTAGAGGCTGAGGTGAGCCTAACTGGAAAGGACTGGGAGAAACACCCCATTGTGACTGGCCCAGAAGCTCCGTGCATTTTAGGTATGGACTATCTCCGTAGAGGGTATTTTAAAGACCCTAAAGGATACCGGTGGGCTTTTGGAATAGCTGCTGTGGAGACTGAAGAAACTAAACAGTTGTGTGCCTTGCCTGGACTTTCGGAAGATCCGGCTGTTGTCGGGTTATTGAAGGTCGAAGAACAGCGAGTGCCAATCGCTACGACGACAGTGCACAGGCGGCAGTATCGTACAAACCGGGATTCTTTGATCCCCATCCATAAACTGATTCGTCAACTGGAGAGTCAGGGAGTGATCAGCCGAACCCACTCACCATTTAACAGTCCCATATGGCCAGTGCGGAAGTCCGATGGAGAGTGGAGGCTGACAGTAGATTATCGCGGCCTAAATGAAGTCACTCCAGGTATGAGTGCTGCTGTGCCGGACATGCTAGAGCTCCAGTATGAACTGGAATCAAAGGCAGCCAAGTGGTATGCCACAATTGACATTGCAAATGCTTTCTTCTCAATCCCACTGGCACCAGAGTGCAGGCCACAGTTTGCTTTCACCTGGAGAGGTGTCCAATACACATGGAATCGTCTGCCCCAGGGGTGGAAACACAGTCCCACCATCTGTCATGGACTAATCCAGAGTACATTAGAAAAGGATGGAGCCCCAGAGCACTTGCAATATATTGATGACATTACAGCTAGGGTCATCGGTGCCGTGATGATGGAGTGAAGATCAGCCTCCCAAGAACTCTTTCTTTTCCCTTTTGTAATAAACACCTCTGACCCACGGACTATGAGCATGGATCATGCCAGGTGCAGTGTTCGAGAGCCCGAGATACAGCATTCAACGATCCAGTGGCACGTACGACCCTTCATACCCTGAGAGACTGTTGTGACAGAGGGACCAGTGAGCCTGAGGATCGTGGACTGAACGAAACCGACAGACTCGGAGGAAACGTCCACAGACTGAATCTATACGCACATACATGCGTGTGCATGTGTACATGCATGTGTGTGGATGCGAGAGACTCCCTGGACCCAAAAAAGGTTGCTGGTCCTGCTCATGATGTAAATGGTATGGAATAAGGGGTGGATAATGTCCTGGGTTCAGCCCAGCAGCAGGCTGTGTTAGCCCTGAGAGTATTCCATGCCAATTGCATCATGATCCGACAGGCTGCCCCCCCCCCCCCCCCCCCCCCTCTTTGCAGGGGCGACTTCGGACCCAGGCACGGGAAGTCCCGGTCTGGGCAGACGCAGTGCCAGTTCCGGGGGAGACTCCAGACCTATCGGAAACTGCTGGGCTCGGGAAGTGCCGGTCTGAGCAGGCGTGTGGGAGTTCCGGCTTCTCTCTCTCTCTTTCCCTCTCTCTCTTTCGGGATCGGCGTGGCAGGAGGTGGTGAGGGGGGTGCTCGGGGGTGCTGGGCTCGGGGAGTGCTGCGTTCGGGAATCTGAATCGGTTCGGGCACAGCTCAAATGACATAGTGTGGTGAGAGGTTTGCACTGTATATAATAATAGCACTGTAGTTAGTTGTTTTCATACTTTTCCCTGTTGTTTAGTAAACTATCCTTATCCTAACCTTGCAAGCCTGTGATTTTTTTTCCTCTGGCTCTGCAGCCCCTCGATTAGCTCCGTTCGCCCATCCTCCACCTCTTAAAGTGGTAGGGGGCTTCTTTTTCTGACCTTTGTGGTCCCAGCTTTCCGCTGAGGTTAAACCACAACAGAAAGAAAAACAAGTGGTTTAGGTTCCAGGTGAGCTGACACTCCACTATGCTTTAAGCTGCTGCATTTCTGAATTATAGCCTAGCCCTAGCAGTTCTTCTAACTTACATCTCCTTGTCCTGCTTTTTAAGTCTTGAAATCACAGACGCATTGAAGAGACTCCCAGGTTGGGTTTTTTTATTCACACTTTTTATGTCGTTGTGAATCTAGTTGTAAACACTGTGTAGCAGCTCAGAATTAGAACAAAAATCAGATCTCCCTCACGCCTTTACCATCATAACTCAACAGAAGTGTAGAAAAATATAGTTGGTATCAGAACTGTGAATCCTGATAGGCTGTTGAACATCAGATGATGTCTCGTTCATGCTCGTTGGCAATCAGGCTTGAAAACAATGCTTCACCCTAAGTTTCCCCCTGGAAACATAAATCACTCTTATGGAATCTGAGTGTTCAAGATTCCAGATGTTACAGTTTGGTCATCAGATGAGTGTCCTATTCTAAAGGATAGAATTGTTAACAGAAATAGTACATTTAATCTTTCTAAGCACTTTTCCAGATCTTAATAGTAGTGCATTTTCTAACTATTTACTTGTGTACATAGAACCACAAATCTATCTTGTAACATCTATTCAGTTATTTTACCTATAGTATTGTATTGGAAATTCTCCTAATTACAAAATATCCAAAAAACAAAGAAAATACTGATCCACTGCTTTTTTTCTACAATTTTTAAAAAGTAATGAAAAGTCTCCAAAAGAATCTTATTTGGCCAGGAATATCTATGCCTTAATTATTTTTGTTTAAGCAGTCACTTGTACTGGTTGCACCATGGGAGACAGATTAGTCTTACTTATAGCACCTAATATGATGCAGCAGTAAATACATTTGAAAGAATTCACTCCCCCCACCACCCCTTACCCCCCAAAACCCAAAAATTCTAAATGAGATTGCAAAGTTACATCATTGACATGGCATCTTTTCCTTCTGAAAACCATGTAGCATATACCATAATGCTTACTTAGATTTAAGTTGACAAAATCTCAACATCTGTCCAAGTGGTACTTAATTGTTTTCCTGGAGTCTTTCACAGGTCTGAATCTGCACTGTTTTGCTCACTGTATAACATTTTTACATGCAAGCAGTGGATCCAGTATTGCACATATGATGCTACATAGATTTTATTTTTTATACCTTTTTGAATGGAACAACTATACAATGTGCACACAATGAAGAGAAAAAGTAGCAGTCTCTAGGAGTATGGAAGTCTTGAATGAGTTTTAATAGCATTCAGATCCCAAGGTTGTTTCAGTTTTACCTATACTAAAGAGGTTCTTAGAGTTACAAATTCAAATGAATGTGCTTTAGCCTACTATCCTTAAAGCCATGCATAGTATTACCTTTCACACTGTTAAGAAATCTCACTGCAGTGATTGCTTTTGATCCTTTCTCCTTGTTAGTTCCAACAGTATCGCTTTTTCTCTCCTTCTTTCTTCTCTTCCCCAAAAGAGAGCTCAAGAACTCTCTGATCTGTAATTGCACAATGTTCAGGACAACTGCATTTCTTTTACACAGATAAAGATTTTACAATGACCTCTGTGACTGCGATATAATGGGATCATCTTCCCAAGTAATAATTTGTGGCGAATATGATGGGTGAAGATACGGAGAATATTTTTTCCTTACCAATGAATATAGGTGCAGAACAACTTCCCACAGGCAGTTTCTAAAAAGAACCACAAAAAGCAAAATAATGTGCACTACTGAAATGTTCTGAAAATATGAAAGCATATAGATCAACTGAAAGGTATATTGAAAATGGATGAAGAAATACTGTAGAGGAACAATCTACACCTCTGGTCTTTCTCCTTCAAGTCAGCCTCTTAACTATCCTAGTGATTTTAGGAAAGAAGACAACCCCAAAGGTCTAATGGATTACCTCCACTTTGACTTAAATGATGCAGAAAGAAACAACAAAGAAAATAAACCAGATTTATGCTAGGCTACTTTGATGGATAACCTTTGAACAGCTGATGTTTTAGCCATCTCCTCCTTAGTATCTGGCAAGAAATTTCAATGGGGAGGTACTATAGTAAGATGTTTCTCCCACACACCAATTATTAAACAGAAACAATTCTGTGGGAGAAAGCATGGGCAAATAAGTCACAATGCCCTTACATTTACTCTTAGATGTAGGTGCTTTGGCAATGTCATATAAGAACCTACAAAGTCTATTGCTGTGTACCTAAAAAAACCTAAAGTTTGGGGTTTTTTTGGGGGGAAAGAGAATAGAATTTTTATCATCTTTATCACCGTTTCAGACATAGATATGTATCAGTCCTTGGAACTCCTCTAAGACTTAAGTAATCAGCAGCTTCATTTTATAGACACTGAATGAGATAAACAGTGCAACCTTGTCAAAACAGAAACCCTGTATGTGGCACAGCCTGTAAATGGGTATCAAAATCACCTACAACTTCAGTCTCTTATCATCTTAGTCACTGGACCTATAAACTCCTACCAAACTTACCCAAATGCAATATAAAATATCCACATTAGCACATAGACAGGATATTACTCCCTCTCTCTTAGCACTGAGAAATTGTGACTATGACTATATTAGGAAATATATTCACCAGAGGCTGTTCTCTGCATTGAGGCCACTGCACGACACAGCTGGTATCTACATACCTGAAAGACCTTACCCTTCCAAATACTTTGGTGGCGTCCAGTTTGTTTGTTGGAAGTGCTAAATGGCCTTGGCTTATGACTATGCTAATGATTAAACATTGTGGACAATCACATACCCTGACCTAGCCCCCTTCGGTTTGTTGACATCGATGCTGCCTGTGACACACATACAGACACAGATGTGCACAGCAGAGCCTGCTGACCACTCACCATTAATACTGTTAACGATACATGGTGTTTTGACAGATAATTGATTCTACTTAGGCCTATGGGGTCACATAATTACTTCAGCAGATCAAATTATGTTAGACTTGGCTGACTCAGCCTGCCATAAGTGACATTGGTAAAAAATGCAAGACAAAACAAAAAGATAAAAAGGCAACAAAACAAACATAACCAGCTTTGAAGTGGTGATTAATATCATACCCAGGTAGATTGTAATTGAGTAAAACTATTTGCTGTCCTTGTGGCAGAGATGAATTATTAATTCTGTATATATGCGGCCCAGTCACCACAAGAAGTGGAATCACTTGGTAATGTCAGAGCAAATTTGCTCCGAAATACTTGAAGAATACATGTGCTTTTTCAACAGCATGCACGCTGGATAATTTAACAGTCCCAACATAGGGTAATGTGGTGGTTTGGCCCTGGCTAGAGGCCAAATGCCCATGAGAGCCACTCACTCACTCCCCTTTTCAGATGAAAAAGGGAGAAAATACATGTATCGTGAGGCTTAGGATTCTAGATAAGGACAGAGGGATCACTCTGTAATTAGTGTAATGGGCAAAACAGACTCAACACATAGTAAAGAAAAGTCATTTATTAAACTACAGCTACGCACCCAGTGAACTAGAGTCAGGTACTAAGAAGTGTGGCCAGGTCTTAAAGCACCTTTCCCCCACCCCTCCCTTCTTAGTGGACTTAACTCTATTCACAATTTTACTCCTTTCTTCCCCCCACCCCCAACATGGCACGGGGAGGGGCAGGGAATGGGGAGTTCCAGGCAATTCCACAAGCTGCTTTCCTTACCAGATCTTAACACTTCTACTTCTCCCCACCCCTCCCTTCTTCACAGACTTTAATAATAAATTCACTCCCTTCTTCCCCCTGCATTCCAACACAGGGAGGGGCAGGGTATGGGGAATAGGGGTTTTCAGTCTGCTCCTCCTGAGTTGTTTTCCTTCTTAGCTGGGGCGGGGGGGGGGGAAGGCATTCCACACATACCCTCTTCACCTGTGGCACTGTGGGGTCCCACCCATGATAGACAATCGTCCACGAAATTCTCCAGTGTGAGTCATAGAATCATAGAATCATAGAATGGCATGGGTGGGAAGGGACCCCAAGGATCATAGAGTTCCAAACACAACTCCCCCTCCCCCTCCCCCCGCCACCAAATGGCAGAGAGTACTCTCTATCAGGGAGTCATCTCCTTACCATGTGCCTCAGCACAGCTCCCTTCCATGGGATGCTGACCTTCAGACCCAGACTGCTCTGGTCTGGTCCCCCAGAGCAGTCTGGGTCTGAAGTCACAAGTCCCTGTCACAAGTCCCCTGGCAAACCTGCTGTGACATGGATCAATCTCTTCACAGGCCGTTGATGTCTCTGCTCCCTGTCCTTATCCATGGGTTGCGAAGGGACACCCGCTCTACCATGGTCTTCTCCGTGGGCTGCAGGGGAATCTCTTTCTCCAGCGCCTGGGGCACCTTGTTCTTCCCCTCCTCCTCCTTCGGGCCTGGCCTTGGTGTCCACGCAGCTTGTTACAACTTCTCACTCCCTTCTCTGGTGGCAAAATGCGTCTGCCAGCGGTTTTTTCTCCTATGTGTGATTCACAGAGGCGCTGTGACCATCGCCAATTGGCTTGGCCTTGGTCAGCAGCAACTCTGGCCTTGAATTGGCCAATGATTACTTTCTGGGGCCTGCAGAGAGCTTCTAACTGCCATCTCGGCAGCACAGCTACGCAAAACTGTGACAGGTAATTTTTTTCCTCATTATCATGTAAGGAGTGTTATTCTCAGAGGTTATTTGGTCAGTCACTGAGAACTCCTTTGGCTGTTTTCTAAACAGAACACCAGTAATTCTTTTCCTTTAAGAAGACACCTGTGGACACCACTCATGAATAAGATTGTTTGCTTCTATAGATGTTAATGGCACACAGCTCCGTGTTCTTCTAGACACTTGCATTTTGCAGATAGTGTATTTCCTGCTAAACAAAAATCTTAAACTGATTTTTTTTTTAAATGGTATTTTTGGGCTCACTGAAGTAGACCATGAATTTATAGGTTTTCATACTACCGCATGTAATGTATTCAATGTCAAATGGTAGCTGCTACAGAGTGGTTCTGAATAATATGGAAGAACCTCACTGCTGAACAGCAACTGCAAGGAGAGATTCTTACAGCACTTTTTCTTTCATTTTTTACCACATTTCCACTTATTCAATAGATTTTCAAAACTCTGCTGGGCTCTTAGTTTCAGTGATATCTTGGGACAGTGAGCTCCATAAATCTCACATGTTGAGATTAGTTTCTTTCCTCAGTTTTAGAATGTATTGCCTTTCAATTTCCATGATTATTTCCTTGTTCTTACGTGATAAGTAGTATATAGGAGCCACCATTTATCTTGTCAGCATAGTCCATTATTTTGCATCTCAAATGCCTTCTACTTGTCTTCTCTCTCAAAATATGTGAACTGTTTAGTTCAATCTTCCTTCCTACAAAGCTATTGCTGTGTCATTTACCATTCTGGCACCTTCCATGACATGCACTCTACTTCTGCTAGGTCTCTCTCTATTTCTGTTCATCTTTAATTTACGTGGTAATGTAAGAAATGATTTATGTAAAGCATTATAAGACCTAAGTTAGTGCTTAGGTGAAAGGCCTGTGTTTATCTCAAATCTGGCATTTTGCAAGAACTGTCATACCATTCCTTCCTAATTACATTATCTTGTACATTTAACTTATTCAAGATACTTAGTATTAACAGATGCAATAAACTCATGGTACTGTATTAAATCACTCCCCATCAGCAAGTTAATATCCCATGCAGCATCAATCACTCACTGGCAAACTAAAGGCAAAATGAACAGCTTCATTTATAGATAATTATCTTTTTCCCAGCCATGTTTATACTATGGCCCTCCAACGTAATAACTGCAATTGCATTATTTTGCCAAAGCATGATAACAGTTTTAGTCCAGACCATAAATGAACATGGACTAAGACATCAGATCTAAATCAGCCCCATCTGCTATGATATTCAGAACCTCAGTTCATATTAAGCTTTTCCACTGGACTCTCCCACTGAACTGGACATGCCCACATTCCCATATCCGAGTCAAAGGAGAATTTAATAACATTGTCTTCAGCTCCCAGAGTTTTCATGGTTTTTTCCTATCCTTCCAAAAATCACACACCCAGAGTCATTTACAGGGCAGGTGTCTATGCAGGCCAGATGCTAGATTTACTTTTTCCCCTCAAACTAAGGCATCCAAATATAAGACCCATTTGGCAGTTTCATCCAATATTCCACATCAGGTCAGCTGGAGTTTAACCTCAGGTATGCTAGTATAGTGTTTTTGAAACAACTACGTGCAACACCACAGGCTATTGTGCTATACACAATATAGATTAAAACAGGTGAAAGCTAATCAGGTGCATCGCATTGAGATGCTACTCATATCTGTAGGAACTTTTGATGAGTATATTCTTTTACTTCTCCTACATATTCTTCTTTATACTTCTCCTTCAACTAACCTAGCCTAATAGAAGATTAGCCAATTTAGGTTAAATCTGAGACTTTTTCATTGTAAAGTGCCATTTCAGGTACTAATATACAGTAACAGTATTGACACAATCTATTCTGCTCAAAATCAGTATGAACTTAAAAGAAAGCTTTCCAAAGTTCTACCCCATTTCTAATTACTTTTATGAATACTTATAAACTCTTGTATCATGGTCATCTTTCTTTCTGTAAGAAAACTTACCATGCAAAGCATGTTGATTATTTTAGATAACCTCTTCAACAAATACTTGAAAATACAGGTTAATCTGCTGTTTGTGGTTAATCTTTGGCTTTGGCATGCTAAACATTTATAAAAAGCATGTGGACACATATCCACATGGACAACTTTAAAGATGGATCTCAGTAAAGAAAAAAGATGTAAATGAAGATGTATTTCTTGTTAGATTTGAAAATACTGATGTAAAAACACAACAGTATTCAAAATCTTCTAAATATGCAGATGCTTTAAAGTAAAACTTGACCTAAGAAATCTGTCTAATGAATGTTTCAACCATTTTTTCACTATACACTCATACCTACATGTTTTTTTAAGTATTCATAACTTTGTTTATACTGTGCAGTAAAATGTGAAGCATATTTTCAACTGCAAATACTACTCTTTGTCATCAGCTTCAAATGATAAATTAAAACTCAGTAATACTGGATTTCATGTCACTGACTGCCATGTGGTCACTGTCTCCCCCTTTTGTGTTGCAGACTTACACAGACGGTTCCTTGCCAGTACAGAGCCAGTATAAAGCGCATTCAACTTTTAAGTGTATTTTATGTTTTGGGTAACGTGATCTCATCCAGTGTGAGAGAAGGGATGGAAACCTCTCTTAACTTGTAGACCTATGGGCCATGTATCAAATCTGCACAATTTCTTCCAATTCGACTGTTTCTGAATGTTTGATTGGCAAACATTTATTTCCCAAGAAATGTATTACAGTCCCAAAAACTGAATAAGGATTAGTCAACATGGCCTCACTGCTGTATGTAGTAACTATCTTCCAAATACAGAGATCAACTTGGGCTCATATAGCAGCATTCCTTAGTACACTTCCTAGCTGAGTATCTATCTGTATGCCTTTCCTACAGTTATTATCATCATCAGAGCTTACATTGTGAATATGCATTGCCCCCAGTTTTAGATCTCTAGAGTTATTTTTTTTTCTTTATTCCCTTCTCTCTCCCCTTGTATGTATTCTTTTCTCACCCTGGACACTACTAAGAATTTCATGTTTACCTAAGTCTTCATATCACAAACAGTCCTTTGAAATCCATTCTGTAATTATGCAAGTTGCATCTTTTTTAAGATCATAGTCTTCAGTTAAATGTTTAAAGGCAAGCACGGTACGTTACCGTGCACTCCAGAGCACATCACAAATAGGCTGTGATTTCCACTGAGGCCTGTACATGCTAATGCTATATAATCATAGCGTCTGTCTACAAAATCAGTTTTCAGACATAATGTAAGCTGTAATTATCACAGGTATGCTCATGACCACACACTTCAAGGCACCTAGAAATCTAAGTTAAGAAAGCAGCTAAAAGAAGAGAAGATGAATGACAGGCAGGCAAGAGAGTTCAGTGTAAGTTGGGGGCAAATCAAAACTCCCAAGCATGCTTCCACTAATGTAGAAATAACTAGATAGATTTGGGAAAACCATTTTCTGCCCTATACAGAAGAAGAAAACATTTTTCCACCTTAATTAATAAGGCACATGGAATATTACAAACTAGGTTTTGGAGCATTTAAATTACAACCTGCAGGAAAATTCCCTTAGGTGTTTCAGAAGTGAAATTTGTTCCCCGCACTCTGGCTGCTTGGTACACAGCTGGCCTCTGGGATGGGGCTGTCTAACACTAAATTTGTCAGTGGGTGGAAAGGCAGGGAAATGTGTCAGCTTGGCTATCCCATGCAGCTGACAGCCAGGAGAAGGCTGTTGGAAAGCCACTGAAACAGGTTTCCTTGTTCCATTTAAGAGTTTATCTTCATTGGAAGATTACTCAACACTGGTAACTGCCACATCCCAGATCAGAAAAAACATTTGGTGAATCCTGGGCACCATAAAGGGCAAGGGAATTCTGCAGGAATGTCACATCTCTTGCCCATGAAACTGTGGGGTTTATACAGCTCATGTTTCAGCTACTCCTGGTTAAAATAAGCCAAATGATGCACTGTATGATTTTCAGTTTGGAGGAAAGATTATCACTATCAAAGGCTACTCCAAATGGGCAGAACACCTCTTAAAGACATAAGTAAAAACTATATACATAAATCCTATAAAAACTGCTACTGCAGGAATATTGCTCTTTAGCTGATTTCTTATTTGTTATACTAGGCATTTTCTGCATTAATTTTACACATTATATAGACAGTTTATTATCATAATTTGGGGATATTTAGCCCATTTTCTGTGATGTTTTTGAAAGACGTTCAATTCCTTAGAGCTGGATGATTAACTGATGCAAAATGATGCAAAACAGTGAATTCCAGGGTACTTCATAGATCTAAATTGAAGCTGTATCTACAGGTCTGACTCCCTGATACCTGAGTACCATCCTGCTAAACAAGATTTACTTCTACAATCTGGTTGTATTATATTACCTCCTCCTGCTGTGCTAATTAGATCTATTAAAAAGCCCCTATGTCTTTACATAGTTAATCTTGTTAAAGGGAAAATATAATTTAAGATTAACATGCAGTTTTTCTTTCCATTGTAGCAGTTTTTCAGATAATATAAACTTTTATATTACTACAATTTGCAATTGTATGTCAAAAGAGGATGTATTCTTGCAAGCTTCCTTTTAATTTTTAAGTGGCAAATAGAAAAATAAGGAGATTGATATCCTAATTCTCAGTGCAGTATTTGAAATAATTCCTATTAGGTTGCAGTGGGCATCCCAATTGTTTTTACCTTATAATAAAGTTGACAGAATGGAGAAGTCATGTGTTATTCTATACCTGTATTTGAAAAAAAAAGTACAGCAGGTTCTTCTTTTGTTTCAGTATCCACAACCACAGTCTCTTTTATTGAGGCCCACTTTCACAGTGCTTAGTGCTGACCTGATTTAAAGGGGGCTGTATTTTTTTGTTTACTTTGATCTGTTTGTCTTATCTCTTACTTGATCAAATATTTTCTCCTTCTGCTTCAACATTTTGATGACTGCAGACCTCATTACCTGCTAGAAAAACTAAAAATCCCCCTTTGCTGGTCTGTTTCTTCTTAACACAGCAAGATTTACTGTGACAGGCAAGGCACATCTTTGTTAATCAGATGGCTGTGCCTTAACTGAAGAGAACGATAACAGTCCTCCGACCAGCTGCTGCAGTTCATGTAGCACCTGTCCTAAAATTCCATAGGTTCTGAAAACAGTAGCAAGTACACAGGTATATATTCTATAAACATCCTAATTGTGCATTCAATGGATGTATGCCTGCATCTGTTAATGTCCATCTATCAATGAGCTGTTTCAGGGCTTGCTTCCAAATTTCATCCCTACTCAGGCATCACTCAGAACCTGGGTCATCCCTGCAACCCTGCACACAGGTACCAAGAGTGCTTGTATGCTGCTACAGTGTGTGATGCACGGAAGACTCAGTATGGAAACTGATGGCACAGCTAAAATCAGCATTTCTGATTTTCTACCAGTGGTGTGATGACTTGAACTACAATAGTGGTGGTCTTTGGGGGGTGGGGTGGGGGGGCGGAGCGGGGCAGTAATTTGCTTGCTTTTAATTATTTTTTTTTTTAAACAAGAGTTCTACATAGTTTCCCACAGGTTTTTTTGTATGCTTCCAGTATCTGGATATACTTTTTTCTAAATAGGAAAGACATGGATTTGATGGATGCACCAGGTAGGGCATAAGGACTTAGCTGGATGGTCACACTCAAGAGTTGAACAGCTCAATGTCCAAATCAAGACAAGTGATAAGTGGTGTTCCACAGGGGGTGGTACTTGGGAGCAGTGCTGCTTAGCAGCTTTGTTGGAGACAAGGACAGTGGGATCGAGTACATCCTTGAAAAGTTTGCCAACAAAACCAAGCTGTGTGGAGCAGTTAACATGCTGGAGGGAAGGGATACCATCCAGAGGGACCTTGACAGGCTGGAGAGATGGGCTAGTGAAATCTGCATGAACATCAACAATGTCAAGTGCAAGGTCCTGCACATGGGTCAGTATAATCCCAAGCACAACTACAGTCTGGGAGGAGAATGCATTTAGAGTAGCACTGAGGAAGTGTTGGTTGATGCAAAGCTCAACATGAAACAGCAGTGTGTGCTTTTAGCCCAGAAAGCCAACAGTGTCCTGGGCTGCATCAAAAGAAACATGAGCATGTAGACAAGGGAGATGATTCTGCCCCTCTATTCTGCTCTCAGGACACCTCACCTAGAGTACTGCATCCAGCTCTGGGGTTTCCAGTGCAAGAAAGACATGGACCTGTTCGAGGTAGACCAGAGAAGGGCCACAAAGATGATCAGAAGGCTGGAACACCTCTCCTGTGAAGACAAGCTGAGAGATGGGCTTGTTCAGCCCGGAGAAGAGAAGGCTCCAGGGATACCTTCTAGCAGCCTTCCAGTACCTAAAGGGGGCCTAGAGGAAAGCTGTAGAGGGGTTGTTCATCAGTGAGTGTAGTGACAGGACAAGAGGTAATGGGTTTAAATTAAAAGACTAGACATTAGGAAGTAATTCTTTACTGTGAGGGAGGTGAGGCACTAGAACAGGTAACATGCAAGACACAAAAAGTGCCCTCCTCATGAACATTACTAGCATATATTAGGGGATAACGTAGATTCTCAGGGGACAGGAATAATTTGCTTATCATGAAACGCTGGAAGGAATCTAGGCAAAATATATATGCTTTTTCACAGCCTGATCTTTACTATATAGAGCAAATGTCAGAATGCAATTACATGACACTGTACACATCAAGTCTAAGGAATTTAATTGACATAGAAACTATTAAAAATTGTTGCGAAACTTTTCAGTATTTTAGACATGCTAACAAAACCAAGTTTCTTTAGCTCGGTTTGAAACAGTCTCTATATGCAGCTTAAAGATGAGAAAACAGGACATGTAAGTCACAGTCTCTTATTGTCCTGGGTCATAGAATAACTTGATCCTTTTTTCCCCTTAGTCTTGCACAAGACAGATACAAAATGTCTCGTTAAATGTTAAAGCTAAGTAATTAGGGGAAAGTATTTGGTTTCTTTTTTTTTTTACAGGTTGATGGGAAGACAACTTTTCCAAAACAAGTTAAGGAAACTAAAAAGCACCAATATTACTTACTCTTCCCACTAACACTAGGAAGGCTTATGAGGTACTAATAGCTACTGGTTAATTGACTATAAATTACTGTAAATTGACTATAAATTACTTCAATACTCCTGCTGTCCAGAACATCTTGCCAGCTAACGTAGGTAAAACTGCAAAGCTCCCTGCACACGGTGTTTAATAAAAGGTGATATGATCTCTGCTCCACCAGGTTCTGGGATGTCAGGCTGTTCAAACCTCTGGCGCCAAAGGTAACACTGCAATAATTTTAATTACTGATAATTTACTAGAGTGCAAGTGAAACATAGCTACTTAGACTGTCGGTTCAATAAAAATAAGAGACAACCTCATGTAGAAAACCAATGAAATGGAGAATTTCAGCTTAGGAGAAATCCCCCTGCCTAAACTCTAGAATTCCAGATATCCATCTGAGGGAATTCTAAATGCACTTTACTGAAGGGATGACTGACCTGGGCATTCCAGGTAGCAAACATTTCAGGTTACCTTTCCTTGTTGGGGATCACTGCATCTGTTTTTAGTCATTAATCCTAAAAAAAAAGGAATTTATTAGCATTTCATTCTTTATTATTCTGTGGAACAACCTTCTATCATTGATTGAGCTACTTCAAAGGCTCAGAGTAGAGTTGAGTAGGGTATCTGTGTAGGTATTTGTAATATTTGGGACTGTCAGAATTATTAGTCATTTTAGGCAAAATTGAAAAAAAATTTTTTTTCATCATAAATGGAGGAAAAAAATCCCTTAAAACTCCACAACTTTTCAGTTTTGGACTGATTGCAAATATGACACTGCTACCCTGAATGGAAAAGGAACTTACGTCATCTTAAATACCTACAAGTTAGGGTATTTTGTGAGGAAGGATGGAAGGAAATGCTTGTTTGGGGTTTTTTTGTCTTTTGAGAACATAATTAATTTTATTATTATTATTAAGAAATCCATCCCATTCCTCCTTCAAAAAATTGTTAAGCTTTTTTTAAAAATAAAAGTACTTCAGTAGGACAGTTTCTAAGAAATCCTTATCTGCACACTCTAGAAAAATAATTTATCTCCTAAGATATATAGGGAAAGAGTTTTGAGTTATACCTAAAGCAGTCAAATATGGATTTTAGGTCTGTTTTTTACATCCCACTTAATATTGAAATCACCAGACAAAGGACACAAAAAGAACACAATCTCCTCCTGTTTGGTGAAGGACAAATATTGTCAAAAGTATGGTTCATCTGAACTAATCAGTCATACAGCATTAGTTGGGAGTTTGTGGTCTTTATTGAGGATGATAGACCTAATTTTTATTTTTCGGTGTTCACACAAGTCTCACATTTCCAAGTAAAATTTTTCTGTTGAACTATTCAAGATACATGTGGGGAACACTCAGACCCTGTATCCCTGTTTCTCCTCTTAAAGAGGGAAGCATGATGCAGATGGCAAACTGAGAGTGGGAGTCAAAAAAGCAACAAATTTCTCTTGGTGTGTTAGTGTTGTTACTGCAAACAAAAGGCTATTTAGAGTTGTTTTATTATTTATTATAACTTTTATTGCATTTGACACCTAGAGATTTCAAAATGCAAAGAAAGGTAAGTATCAGCATGGTATAATTTCAGCATGTTGTGGTCCCCTGTTAGGCTCATTCAATGCATGGGATAAAAATGAATAGGATAGAAGATATTGGTGATGCCCAGTATTCTCCGTCATGCAATTAAATCATGTCTTTGTGAAAGGTGTTACAATAATGTACATAGATAATTTATATAAGCATGGATTTAATTAGATTTCAGCATCTTTTAATAAAGGCTAGCAACTAAGAGGATGAGGTAAAAGTCAGCGCATTGTAACCACAAGCTAATCCCCCATGAAGCACAGTTTTAGGAGCTCTCTACAATTACTACACAACCTTAATTAAGTTCCTACCAAAACTGTTCTCTCTAGCTTGATACTCTATTTTCAAAGTACGGTATGTTGTCTTATTTAAAGAAGTATAGGAATTATGAATAAATTCTCTGCATTTAGACAGCAGCTGTGTTGGGCAATTCTTAAAAGCTCCAGAAAATACGCAACAGAGATAAAAGTTTTTATTTATTTATTCTGGGTATTAGTGAAACAGCATTTGTTCAATCAATAAAGTTGCAGTTTAGATCTTCTAAGTGGCACTACAAAGAATAGCACAGCATAGCACAGAGTAGGATAGCTCTGTAAGTAGCTTTGTGGCTGAAGTACATTTTTTGTGCCATATAGACTCAGCCAATGAGTATGTTTAAGAAAGGTTTCAGTGGGAGACAGGGTTGTGATAGTGACAGCAGCAATGGGCTGTTCTCCTAGTTTGGCAGAGTCAGGGCATGATTCAAATCTTCTAGGTCTGTAAATAACAGCCTTTCCACCGCACTCATGCAACTTCTGTTCCTTTGCTTTTCAAAGCCTGTCTTATTTCCATGGAGGTCTGTTGGCACTGTCTATCCCAACCCATGGTTCTGGTAACACTGTCTATCCTCCAGGCTGCATCTGCAGATACAATTTCAGCACTGCATAGCCTAGGAATGTTAGCAGAGATGGGATGGCTAATAGGGATGATCTGTGTGCCACAGGACTGGTTTGTGTTATGGCCTGAGAGAAGAGTAAGGCTTTGTCCTTGGGAGCCCATGGGCAGAGGACACATCAGGGACGCTCAGCAGCTGTGCCCACCGCATGGGCACCAACGGTAGGGACAGCCCCTTGGCCTCCTGGACCAGCACCCCAAAGGCCTTCCACTGAAGGATGCTGGACAGGGCTGCAATGGGCCAGGCTGTGCATGGGGGACCACAATCACCCCCATCTCCCCCACCTCACAGTGCTGCCACCCAGAAGTGCACAGAGAGGCAGGATAAATGGGAGCATCCTTCAGTGTCATGCTGCCAAAGACATCTGAGATGAAGTCCTGAAGGAGCCAGTAGAATTACTTGGAGGGGGCTGAGAGAGGACAACTCTCTGGAGGCAGGACAAGGCTGCTGGAGGCTTTAGTGAGAGTGAGCTCTGCTTTTCCCTTGGCTCAGTTTCCCCATGGGTTCTTGCTTGTGCAAAACAGCCTCTGCTTGGAAGGCCTCCAGCTTTGCTGCACCACCACATCTGCCACTTTCCAGCTCTCCTCACTTACAATAGGAATGCAGGGCAGGAACGAGAGGACTTTTCCTGCATTGCTGACTGAGAAACACAGTGGCAGAGCAAACTTTGGAAGGCAAAACATGGGGTTTTCAGTGCTATATGTCAAAATCCTCCATGGTACCACATCCTTCCCTGTCTTCTACTACTTTTGTGAGCAATGTGTGCTCATTCTTCAGGTTCTCAACTTTTCAGAAAACAGGAACTGCTTGGCCTGAATTCCTGCTGCTCCTTTCTGTGGCTCTGTGGCTTCCCTTTGCTAGACTGTGAGGGATGGGTTTTTTTTAAGCTCAATGAAGAGTGTATCAGCCCACTCTCTGCTACACATGAGCATTGTGCTACTGCTTGTGAGCACTGGAACAAATTAAGAAAAATAATGTACAGTATCATAAAAAAGTAATTAAAAAAATCTTATTTCCACATGTAACATTTGTGATTTGTGTCTTTGAAAATGTTATTTTTGGGGGCTGAAAATCTCCTGGTATTTCAGGCAAGTAATGTTCTCATTGTTATTTGACTTGGAGAGGAGAGGAGAGGAGAGGAGAGGAGAGGAGAGGAGAGGAGAGGAGAGGAGAGGAGAGGAGAGGATGGAACAGGAAAGTTCAGCTGGAAGGGACCTACAACGCCCATCTAGTCCAGCTGCCTGACCACCAGGGCTGACCAAAGTTAAAGCACGGAGATAAGGGCCTTGTGCAAATGCCTCTGAACACTGACAGGGCTGGGGCAGCGAGCAGTGCTCTAGGAAGCCTGTTCCAGGGTTTGGCTACCCCCTTGGCAAAGAAGTGCTTCCGTAGCAGCTTCTCAGAGTACATGCCCACTAGCCCTTTCACCACCTCTAGAACGCAGGTCTGTATGCATATATGAAGAACCTTCATATACTTTTTAAATGGTGGGGCCCAGAACCACACACAATACTGAGGGTGAGGCCACACCAGCACTAAATACAGTGGGATAATCCCCTCTTTTGACTGCTTGGTGATGCCATGGTTGATGCACACCATGATGTGGTTTCCCCTCTTGACTGCCAGGACACACAGCTGACTCTTGTTGAGCCTCTTTTCAGCCAGCACCCCCAGACCCTTTTCTGCAGGGTTGCTCTCTAGCCACTCCTCTCCCAATTTAGACTTGTAACTGGCATTACTCTGTCTCAGGTGCAGAATCCTGCATTTGTTCAATTTCATGCCATTGATGAATGCCTAATGCTCCGATCTATCCAGATCCCCCTGTGAGAACCAATAAAGTTGTTTTTTTTTTTATCAGAGTCCTATCCACAGAACTTTGATAGCTATAATCTTAATAGTTTCAGCTAGAAGACTGAAACCATTACTTTGTCATTTTTATGGGGACAAATGTGTTTAGAGCAGCTTATTAATAACGTTACAAGAAATGCTTCTCACCTTCCCATCTTCCGCAATAGAAAATTAGGACTTCTAGAAGGACTTTATTCCTGGAACATTTAGATAAAATCTATTCTTCAAACATCTAACGTCTTCAAACTTTAAATATCCTTTGTTATTTACCTTGCTTAAACAAGAATTTCAGAAATACACATTGCATAACCAACTTCCAGATAGTAGACAAAGATGATTTAGATGAAGAAAAACATTCCTTCTCTAAAATATTATTAATCCAGCTTCTCTTATATGGGGTTAACTGTTGAAGACAGCACTGTAGTCTAGCTGCTGTTGTTCTGTTTTACCAGGAAATAAGGGAGTTTAATGATTATACAAGACTTTACAGAGAAAGAATCTCTGCCAGCACCCATAGTTATTTTTATTCCACAGCACTTTGCTGTATACTCATCTTTATATAAGGAAAAAACCCAACAACAGCACATCACAATCACCTTTGTCGTGCAAATAATAACTAGGCAAATAACAAAGTAAAAGGACCTGTTATTTAAATCTCAAAATCAAAAATTGTTCATTCAATTCACCCCAAAATACTTAAATAAGTAATACTCTGGGAAAAGTTATTGTTAGTAATTTCTGTGGGGAAGGAATCCAGTTGTCTTAAACTAGCCCACAATTTAGCCTTTTTTTCTTTTAAGTACTGCATGATCTTTAAGTCCATATTGATTTGTACAGTAAAATTATTTCTGAGAAAAATACGATTTATGTTAAGGAAGCTGTTACAAGTGATAATTCTTTGAAACTTATGAAGGCTAGACAAAATGGTAAAATATAAATAAAAAAATTCAACAAGTCTTTAGGGTTTTAAGAATAATACAAATATGCATAGAAATAGTATCTGGACCAACGGTAAACTGCTACATGTTCAAGTTTACTCTAATCAATGAAAAAAGGTAAGCCTAGCTATAAGGCTGACTGCTGCTTTTAGGGAGACTAATAGAGTTCAGTCATTTTAGAGAAACTTAAGCAGTGTTTATAGTTAATGACTGACAATCTGGTATCTCATTTAAGATGTCTTATCTAAAAGTACTGGAACAAATATTTAGTTTCAAAAATGATACTATAATTTCTGCCATATTTCTTCTTTTCAAAATCTTTAGAATCCTACATCCTCTTTCCCATGCAATGAGGACAAAAGTTGTTCCCTTTTGTTTGTTGTGCCAGAAATTCTCACGCAACACACTATTTTTATAAATCTACTTTAACAACAAGACATCAGTGAAATTAATGAAATCAGAATTATTTTATAGTGAATGCTGCCTCTGAAATAATGTCTCCAGACAATGTCCTTCTAAAGGCAAATGCTATACAAAGTTTCCCTCATAAGCACACATACACTGATCTTTAAGCTTCTCAATAGAAGGTTTGTTAATATCTAAATCACTGGTACATTTGGGCAGCATTCACTACAGTATTTCAAACTATTTCCTAATAACATGTGAAAAAAAGAAAAATGTTAGACCACACCAAATGTTCATTTTAAAAGCCATCTAAACGATTTGTTTAATATCAAGATTCTTTTCAGTAATCATCAGATTGCCATCCATTCGAATCCTGACCACTGCTGGAATGGCAAATTTTTGATACTGTGCTATTGGATGTGGAAGACAGACCTCCAATATAGTAGAGCACATAAATCACTAGGGCACCTGTTCATTTTCATTAATATCATTGGGAAATAGACCTGTATTTTCATATGGTTTATATTTCCAAAGTTCATGAATCCATCAAATACTCTATAGTCAAGTTCTGCTTTGCGGAAGTTGGCAATGCACCCACTCAAACACTGGCCTATAGAAATTAAAATAACTTTCTCGTTTCCCTCCTTTTCGATACACAAATCTTACTGAGTAGAACCAATGCATAGTCTAGAACTACTAAGAAGTCAATAAATGTGGTTTCAGGAGAAACCCTTTAGCTATGTCAGCCTGATTTGAACCATTTGTTTTCTCTCTCCACACCTTCGCACATGCTTTCAAAATTTATCTACTATCTATGTGTCATGAATAACCTTTCATAACAACACAGATTCTTTTTTAAATACTCCAAACCTAGCTAACAGAAAATGATCTAGCACTCTTGATTTTATTCAGAAAAAGCAAAATATAAGCAGAATTCTTCCTACATTAAGAACCTTGTTACTTGGAGTGTGATTGACGTTCAACTTCCCCAGAAATGAA
Source organism: Laterallus jamaicensis coturniculus (assembly GCA_022605575.1). NCBI lineage: Eukaryota > Metazoa > Chordata > Aves > Gruiformes > Rallidae > Laterallus > Laterallus jamaicensis. Next base: position 5,182,972 of record JAKCOX010000031.1, on the reverse strand, counting down.
CAGGTTAGTACTTCACATATTTACAGACATTTCTAGATATTGTCATGCTACAATCACACTTGACACCTGCACTTAGAAAGCTAGCAAGTGGTTAATCTGCTTATTGTCACTAACTTGAGGAACACATCTCATTTGGAGTTATGTCTCCATAAAAAGCAACCTAAACAACAAACACAATTTTCAGCAGTCTTTATAATTCTTGATTAAACATTTCTGCAAGCTAACAAAGTGAATGCAGATGCAGAAGTTTCAACTTAGTGAGTCAGATCCATCAAGATCTTCCTTCAGATTTTCTGCTTATGGCAATTGTTTGGTGCATTCATGCTTTTCATGATAAGGAGAAAAAGAATTATAAGAGACATTCTACAATCCACCTGCTAAACAGATTTATTCAGAAGAATAAAAAAATTGCTAAATTTTGACTATACCCATATAATAAAAGTTGCCAAGGCCACAAGATCTTTTATGCTAAGATTTTATTTGCTGTTTAATCTTCATGGGCTTTTGAATTTTTTAAAACATTTTTCAAATAAGTTTACTATTAATGTTACCATTAACACCCACTTCCTATGTTTCTTTACATATTTAAATTTTAATTGCTTTCAAGTATGAATCACAGTAGCAGCTTTAACTTGACAAATCACAATTGCATTTTATTTTATGGTAACAGAATAAAAAACATTGGCTACCAGAATTTCTAAGTGTTGTCTTCTTATTTCTTATCAACATGGGGATTCAAGGACTAATAATCAGAATAGCATTTTTCTGGATTTACTACAGGGGGAAAAAAAAATAAATAACTACTGCATGTAATGAACCATATGAGATACAGGTGAAATCTTACTTTCAAGCTAAGATAATCTTAACCTTTCACTCCTCTTGTCTGATATAAACTACTACATGAATTTGGAGAGTTATTTTAACACCACTAGACTCAGCATTATTACTTTAGTTTTTAAAAAAAGGCAAGTGTTTATTAGGTATTTCATCAAACTCACCATGAAAAGGTGGCGATACCATATTTTTTTCCTCAAATCAGTCCATAACAAACAAAGCTATGTTTTCCTCACAGAAACTACAGTGACACTGTGATTCAAAACCACCTGGAATAGAACTTCATGGAATTTGTAGGATCTGTCTCCTTTTTATTAAAAACAAATGAACTGACCACATAAGAATTCACAATTTTACTTAATTTTTTAAGGGGAAAGGCTTCCTGAGTATGTTACTGTCCTAAACTCCCCTGACTCTAGCGTTGTGCAATGCCTGTAATACCTGGTCCTGGGCTGAACTTTCTCACACAATCACTTTGTCACCACATTATAAACCCACATAATCTCAAGGGAGATCAGGTGTTACACTTAATGGCAATCCTCAAATTTGTTTACAGAATATATCCACATAATTATTGTCAAAAATTATTCATCAAACCATCTGGTAGACAAGGTGTGCAGAAATATCTGCTTTCAAGTGCTGAGGAAGCCTTATTCCCTGTCCACTCAATGATAAAACGTCTTATTTAAAAGACCTCACACTTCACCCTGTCACCTTACATTGGGAGAAAAAACAAAGCAAAACACAACAATATTCAGAGAGGCTTTTTTATTCATCTGATAAGACCTCTAACAGGTTGACCAACTGAAAATGTGTTTTCTTAAAATGGGAGTTGCCTGACTCCCCATGTAACACAGCCAGCCTACTACAGAAGTTGCAATGAACTAAGCAGTAAGAATGTTCCTTTGGGGAAAAGAAAGAAAGGCACATATCTCAAGTCATCTTGGGGCACAGTCTCTTTTACAGTTTAATATCCAGAGGTAGTAACTAGTGATGAGTAGACTTTTCTCAACTTAATCCAGTTTCAGCTAACAACTCAGTTATGCTCTACGCTTAATTTTTGAGTTTTGTAAATCAGCATTATTTTGGAAAAAGTTAGTAACTGTAAGTTTGTGTGGGTTTTTTTCCCCCAGTATCCTAAAGCATTGTCTTCTGGGAAATACAATGGAAATGTGCTGTTTATCATTCATAACCATACTTTGAGACAAGCGGGTCATCTTGTCAGCAAATAAACTGTGAAAGTAGAGTTTCAAGCACAGAAAAGGTTGGTAAAATTTTGGGGAGATTTTCCAGGAGGAGATACATGGAACAGATTGGTAGAAAAAATTGGGTAACAAGAACATTGATCACAACAGTGTCTTTCAAAGCTTAGGAAATAGGAAAGAAACCAGTAAATGGCTCATTCATTCATATTTAAACAGATGTGAGAAACATAGCTTTTTGGGGTTTTTGCAAGCATAAAAACTGACCTTCTAAAAACAAAGCCTGCTCACAGCCTCATCATTAGTTTGTAAGTAACAGGGTGAATAGACTACACATAACAAACTCACTGATAGAAGGGGGGGTTAAGTTTTGGGTTACTTTGTAAGCAACATAATTGCAAAGATTTTATTAAGGAATAAATTACAGCCCTTGACTTGGGAACAAATATTTACCTGAATTTCCACAGCTGCATAGGATTCAGCAAGATAATTCTCTCTAGTACAGCTCTAGGAAATGTATATACTCTCAGTTATCTCTAAGCAGTATTATTCTATTACGTTACTCACAAGGTAAAGTTACATTAAAAACATACCTGTGAGCTAGTCATACTTTATAATATCATACATTTTCATTGTGGATTCAAACAAGTTATACACTAAAATAAACAGAGGGCTCAGGGGGGTGGTAAAAGGGTGTATATCTTTCTACCAGTAGCTTACCATCAAGCTCACCCTTAAATGCAGGTGGCAAATCACTACGATTTGACAACTGTTAGTTTGTCCAACAGTAGATCATTTCATCTTATTTTCTAATGGGCAGATGCTGCCAGCACAAAGATCGTTATTAAAATCAGTACTAGATATTATATTTTTGCAATCTTAGGACAGAAATCAAGGACCACATGGAAAGGGATGTTCAGTCCTTCCATTCTCATTGCTGTCCAATACAAAACAGGAGTGAAACAGTTTTTGAAGCAGCATAAATTCCTGTGTACTGAACTACAGATATATACTCTGTGGTTGTATCGGTTGAGTCCTCAAGACTAATAAACAGCTTCTGTCATATGCAATTAAATCACATAGAGTGCTTAAAAACTGGCATACTGTATTCCATTTTATTGCGTGCGTGCTCATGTGGTATCATATGGTATCTGCTGATTAGATTTCTCTCAGGGTCTTACAGCTTTCCAAAAAATATACCACATGGCAGCAAATTCTCAGAGAATAAAATAATACATTTTGCAGTTTGCACATTAAAAATTAATTTGGTTATCTTCTGGACACTGGTACTTTCTATCAGAACATGAGTGATCAAGTAACTTCACTGTTCCTACTAGCAGAGCTGTTCATTTTCCATCATCTTTTTATTAGCATAGTTTCAACATCTGTGGCAAGGATTTGATAGCCACGTGTATGATGCTGTTCACGTTCATGATTCCTGTATCAGAAGTGCAGTGTTAAGGACACATGCAAAAAACCTGTATGTTGTTTATTAAATACTAAATGTTCTCCATTAGCAATAAAAAGCAAAGCACTGAGAGGCACATTGCTTTTGTGTTCTGTGTGGCTGTTCTTACATGGCTTGAGAGTGGTTGGAATGAATGTACTGTCACTGTATACCATCCAAGAGCAAGCAGCAGATTCATTGCAATCCTGAATGAAAGACTACAGAGAAAAAGAAACCCCAATCAATGGCTTGTTGCAAAAGTATTTTAAAAAAACATGGAAAAAAACCCAAACAACCCAACTCCTAAGCTCTAGAGTACTTAGATGATTTTATTGCCTGCTCATATTTGTGCCTTGCAATTTGTACCACAGAATATTTGCACAAACATAACCTACTGAATAAGATCATTTTCACATAAACCACTGAATTACAGAATGGTCACAGGCAAAATTTTTTTATACCACACTTTTTCAGACTAGCAAAGTGTATGCAAACCATCTGATGTTTGTTATTTTTGTAATCAATTATCTTTATAGCCAGTTAGGTAACATGATCTTTGGACTAATTTGTAACTTCCTGACTAAAACACCTACGGATTTACATGTCAGTTCTCTTATTTAAAATGTCCACAGTTATTCAAGACAACATGCTGCTAATAATACAATTTCCAATTAACATCTTATATTTACATCCTGTTAAAAAGGTCAGATGGACTGTGTATGAGAAGAGATTCCAGAATATCATCATACCATTTAACTGTTTATTTCCCCATGATATGTAAAATAAAGCTATTCAAATGCATTGCAGACTCACAGATATTCTTTCCAAATTTTTATCACTTGCAAGTGTTAAATTAGCACTAATCAATGTGACACTGTTATAAATCATATCAAGCTACAGAAGTAGCTAACAGTCCACTTCCCATATTTAGTTTAAGATTACATGCCTTGTTTTTAATCCTTACCTCTCTCCTGTCTGATTTAGCCAGTGGTCTAACTCTCATTTCAATCATCCAAATGCTGTAAGCACAATAAAGCTAAATGCATTGGATTGTACTTTGCCTATAGAAATTATTAGGATAAAAAGAGAGGATAGGATTGGCTATGGAGGTTTACCAAACCATGCTGGTTAAAACAATTATTGTTCTTCTCAGTTTGAAAGGTCCTTATATCTGAAAAACCCTTTCCTTGGTTCTTCAATTACTTGAAAATTGAAACAAATATTTGCAGAGAAATCAGTCGCATGTCCTTGTGACTGTTTCTGATAATGGAAAAGCCACATTTTCTTGAACTGAAGCCTCAGGAAAGAAGTTAACTAATTTTCTAATTCAAGAAATTAGAAATTTAAGATTTACAAATGTAAGAAGGTGACATCTGTACCACTTAAGGGTTTTTTTGTGACAGAGGAAAGTCATTAATCAGATTAGGAAAATGTATATTGTATATACAAATGTGCAGAAAGTCCCATTATCAAGAAAATACTTAGCCTAAAAACTGGTTTTCTTTAGAAAAAAAAATATACAAAGCACAACCCTTTTTCATATGTTCCCATTTCTACAGTATTTGAATCTTTTTCCCACCCATTTGTTACCATGGATATGTTATCAAACCCACATGTATTTCACAAGTTATAGGCAAAAGAGAAGTGCTACACTTGACTAAAACTTTTGTCTAAATTCCATAATCCTGGAGACTGCTGATAGTGTCTATACGAGAAATTAACTAGAGTAATTTATTAGAACTGTGTAATATATTTGGGTTAAAAACCACATTTGAGTTGCAATACAGAAAATTAAAATTTTTTTTAAAAAAATTGTCTCAAAGATTAACTTTAAAAGTGAAAATGAATAGATTTCCTTTACAATTAGTGAGAAGAAAAAAAGTTCATGTAGAGGAGGAAAAAGACTTGACAGTGCTTTTATGATGGTATTTCAGGTCTAGGGAGAAGAACACAAACCGTAGTCTTTCAGAACTAACCTCAGTAAAAACCTGGATGTATATTTCGCACATTTGCTGTGTGAAAGGCAGTCAAGAAGTGTCTCCATATGATCAAGCCCATCTATTGTGATAGTGAAGTAACCCAAGTTTCTCTGCTCTTCACAATTTAGGTAAGCTTGTAAAGGAGGAAAGATGTCCTCTTAATAATAAATAACAAAGGAATGTACCCAGGGAGATTTTGCTACCTATTACTAAAACTGCAAAAAATATTCCACACAGATAGGAGTGACATTTCTTCAAAGTAAAACAAACCAACAAAAAAATCCCAATCCAACAAAAACACCTCAAAATCAACAACAATCCTCATCCCACTTTGTTTCACATAAACACTAAGTAGCTAAATTTACCTAAAGACTAAATTTTACTCTCTCTGCTTCTTTTTGTACCAGCTGCAGCTGGGGGTCTGATGTCCCTGAGGTCACTGTGAAGAGAGGCTGAGGCAGCTCCAGGCCGGATATGGCAGGTGCCAGCTCCACTGCAACCCAAGGCCTCATTTTCCCTCCCAGAAAGTGTCTGCTGGCTGGTGGGAAGCAATGAAAAAATTCCTCTTTTTGCTTTACTTAGGTGCAGCTTTTGCTTTTCTTATTAAACTGTTCTTACTTCTACCTGAGAGCCTTTTTACATTCCTCTGTTTTTCTCCCAATTCCTCAGGAAAGGCAGTAAGCAAAAGGCAGGGAAAGTTGTTGGCTGCTGGCTAGGGTCAACCCACCATACCTTTCTTCTTTCCCATAATTGTTTTATGCTAGTCCAAATCTAGCAATGGATTTACACCTGGCCTTTTCTTTAAGCCATGCATATGTCCCACAGTAAACCCCATATTGCCTTCCTTGTCTCACAAGAGGAAAACTGTGTATGTATTAGCATACACTTGCACAAGAAAATTACTGTAGGAGAAAACCTTACCTAACCTAAAGTAGCAAAAGCAAACTTGATTTTCTCCTTCTTTCCTAAATAAGATTTCTTTTGCAATTTAAACATTTTCAACTTCTTGATTATGTTCAGAAGAAAAAAAAACCCACAATAAACAACTGGCTAAAATTAAGTTTAGGACAGCGTACATTTTTAAATTTAAAATTAATTTAAGGTATTGGTTTTTTTCCTTCCTATGGTTTTATCCCAATTATTTTTCAATATTAGCTGCTGTTCCCAGGGGACTCAGCAAATGAAGACAAGGGAAACATGCCAAGTGCCAGGTATCAAGGAAAACGCAATCCCCAGTGGACTGTTGACAGGCCTTTATCCCCACACCACAGCCCCAGGATCTGCTGCAGATGCTGTTAGTCTACCACACCACCATCATTGCTTTTGCTGAGAGGAAAGGATCTCATCGCTGCTCTTCTCACCAGCTGTTTCAAATTATGCCCCAGATAGAGGCCAAACAGGCTTGAATGTGCTTATCCCAGTAATTAAATTACCTATTAGTCCTGTACTAACTGTGAAGATTTCATTCTCATCTCCTTTCTGGATAATTTCAGTAAATCTCTCTTCAATGTGCAGTTTGGTTTTGTACTTATCAGTTATTACTAATGTCTTACCAATTTATCCAATCTCATTTTCACTCCCCTTAGTTCTACAGAAGTGTCTCCCAAAACTGCAGTTCCTTCTCCATTGACAACATCCGTTGCTTCTCTTTTATTTCCCCATATACAATTAGTATGTCAGAACTCCCATAAAACCTAACTCTTCTCCCTGACCACTCTGCCCAAAACATGTCCTCGCAGTCAGTATCTGTGTGCCATTCAGGGGGTTCACCAAGTGATGTTACAGTCACATCACTCTCCACCTGAAACACTTAAAAATTGTTAAGGGAATGCTGCATGAAAACCATTGCTTCCAGAAAATTATGGGAAGCAAAATATATATCTAGGTTTGGAGAACAGGATTTTTTATTTGTTTTTTTAAGGAGAAGAATTAAGAATTAATTTAAGGAGAAGAATTAAGACCAAAATTTCCCCTACCACCCTTCCCCCCGCTGCCCGAAACCAGAAAGACCCAATTTTTTTATACCTGTGCCATTTAAAACGCTTTACAAAATGTTCTAATTTCATATATTGAATACTCATCTCCAAAGTCAGGCTTGCTTGTTATGTACGACTCGAGAATCTGAAATACTTTGTTTAGGTCTTCTTATGGTTCAACCCAGCAGGCAGCTAAAACCACACAGCCCTCTTCAGGTTTTAAAACAGCCTACTTGTCAAAAATGCATTACGGCAAATGCACATGCTCCCCTTTTTAGAATAAAGTTGGGCAAGACAGCATGATCATTGTGTTAATATTTAAATTAGACCAATGAATAACCTGACAGTAATAACTTCTTTCCTTCAGTAATGAAAGAGGTTTAGAACCAGGATCCAGACTATTAAATTCAGTGAACAGAGGTGCACTGCCACAGGCAGTCAAAACATTCATTGGAAAAGATTGATTCTGTACAAGTAACACTGCAGTGGTAATATCTGGTGCTCTGTAGAGATAAAAAGATTTTCTTCCACTTCCTGCCCTCCCTTCCCACTTGTTTGTAAAAGTTCACTTCAACACTCTGGAAAAGGACATTGTTTGCTAAGTCTTACAAAGGCTTTTTGAACTCAAATGTAAATAGGTACTTCAAGGATCTCAGAAATACTACCATACTCCCAATAGATTCTTGAAGAAATAAATTTTTAGTCCCAGAGAGCAAGATGTATTTAGGGCCTTTTAACTGAGGTATCATTTCCTTGGGGGAGATATATAATGGAAAAATTATTCAAGCTTCATATCTTGAATAGTTTAACTCAAAGCTGGAAAATATGGGCTATGGGACACATTAACATTTTCCACAGGCCCTGTATATAGCCCCATGGGAATCCTCACTGGACTGCTGCTTGAGTGCAGCTAGAGCTCAGCTGTCCATGTTTTTCCTCCAGAGCTGCACCCCACTGATAGATACCCCACAGAGTCAAGGCTTTCCCTTTGTCCATGCTGGGATGGTGTCTTACTGCTAGCACAGAGAAATTCTCTTTCTTCTGGACCCTCCAGCAACTGCATCTTGAAAAGTTAAAGGAATGTGTGACAATTTAGAGCCTGAATGTCTATTCCCAATAGGGATTTATTTTTTGCCTGTAAAAAATACCACGTTTGTCCTTTACTTCTGTTCAGAAGCTAGTGAGATTACAGGTCTAGCATCCAATCTTCCTTACACAGTCTTAAACCTCAAGAAAATACATACCCTTTGTCAGCCATTTATTCTTCTTTTGACTTCCTTCCGTCATTGACTTAAATGGCAATGAGAATGCCTCTTTGCGGTAACTTCAGACATTGTATTTTTAGTACTGGAAGATTCACAACAAAATTCAACTTTAAATAGTGGAGCTACACTGTCTATATGCTGAATAATTACATGGGAATTAAACAGAATAGGCGTTTGAGACATGAACAGCCAAAGATGGAGATGGAATGGTTTATTGTTTTTTGTACAGCTTAATTTTATTTCTGTTTTTTCTTAAAATAATCTTCTGATAACTCTTTTGAAATTTACTCTATTAGAAAGCTATTGAAATACCCTCAGTTACTGCAAATACCATTTTCAATTACAAAATGTTTTGAGGACTGAACTATATAAATACTTCAATACAATCATTGTTTTGTCTGAATTTCTTCTGTCTCTTTAGTCTCCAAGAAAGACCTAAATTACTTAACATTATTGAAAGAAAGTAGGCCTTCCTCTTAAAAATCAGTAATATCAAAGCCCAGGTCATCATCCAGTTCAAGACTGAGAAATATACTCTATTCAGAAAAATACCTCCCTTCCTTACTGTAACTCCATTGTAGTATTTTTCTCTGATTACTGTCCTGAACTCCTGAGTCTTCTGGATACTTCTTAAGTAACATATGACACAGTTCATCTAAGGTGTGGCAGTATACTTTTTGCTTGTCTGCAATGAAGGCAAAGTTCTGGAGAGCTGACCGATAAGGTGAGCACCTCTGTGCTTCTTTACCTAATCCTTAGTTAGCCTATGTGCATTAGAGAGAAGGTATCTGTGCCTATCAATTAAATAACTGACTGAACAATGCCTACTATGTGCAGTATAGTTTGGTATGTTATGTACTTTTCAGATGTACAACATGCCTCAGTATACTAGTGTGGGGTTTTTTTATACACAGGGGAAAGTTCAGGCCTTGCAGACTAAACCAGAAAAATCTCCTCATGGCAGAATAATAATTCAAAGAAAACCAATGCTTAGTTATCAAAGGCAAAATCTAGACAAAGGTAAATAGTTAAAATATTGACTGAAATTCAACTGTTGCATTGGCCCCACAGAAGCCAGCATTCACCTGGGAACCTCCAGCCTCCAGCTGATCTGAAGGCGAGTTTAGCAACAGTGTGGGGCAACAGCTTTCCATCAGATTTAACTTCAAACACTCTGGGTAGTTAGTCAATGGAAATACCTTGAAGCTTCCTCCACTGTATATTTCAGAGCTTGTGGTCTATCAGGACAGGTTTTGTAGATATTTTTACATTTGAAATAGGGAATACCTGACTGATTTTTTCTCCAGAAATTAAAAAACCAAAAAGTTAAATGTTTCACTTACATATTATTTCAAGTAAGAGGCTGCTAAAGCTACTACATCAGCAATTCCATCCCTCAGTGTCAGCCATGCACATAGCACAACTCTGTAGCAGGAGGAGCTTTCAGTTTGTCTTCAAGAGATCCAAATTCATCTGGTATAATATTAATACAACTAAGATTAAGACAACATCATGTCATAATTTCCAGAATCTTATAATTGAATAGTATTACAATAGAAGCAAACTTGCCAGAGGAAGGAAAATAGAATTGAAATATTTTTGAACCAAACATTTTAGATAAGCAGCATACTAACAATAAAAGTTTCCTTCCTGAGGGAAAATGTCTCACTACTATTGTGAAAGCACGTGAAATATTCATAATTCTGTCTTGAAAGCCAGTATTTACATGAACAGTTGCAGAATAGAAATGCTGCATTAATGAACCTAGGTATTTCTACCACTCTGCAAATACCACAGATGCAAATTTACAACAAATGAAACTGAACATAAGTATGCTACCAAAACACTAAGTTATACAAGCTATAGAGGAAAACTTAATAGGAAAGACTTTTTATTTGGATATGGAAGATTTTAAATCCCATTTTGTCTCTGTATTCTGGCTTTTCACACATACCACTTAGTAAAAGGTTGTCTAGTTTAGAGCAAGCATTTGAGCAATAGGCAATGTTCAGCTTCAGTATCCTACAGTTTATCTTATTACATTATTACCAAGAATATGCAGATTAAACATCCTTACATGTTTGTCTTTTCTGTGCTTGCAGTTAAAGCATATAATTACCAATTAATCTGTGCTTGTATTTGACATTTAAAGCCAAAGCAGCTGTGGCAGTAACTTCCATAAACTTCCATAAAACTCAGAAGATGTGCCTGTACATCTCCCTTCCTGCAATTCTTATATTGCAGCCAACTACTTTCCCTCTATAGCCCAAAGCCATGCCTCTTTCAACCTATAGACAAGCTTTCCTGCATCTGCCTGATGGACAGGTTTCGTGCAGGAGTTAGTTCACATGCAATTTATCATGAATTCTTTCTTTTATCAATGAGCTTCTCAGCAGTAAAAAACCACTCCAAGTCAGACTTAGCAGAAATTTAGGTTTAGTAAAATGAGCACATCTGGCATTTTCCACTCCTGTAAATAAAGAATTCTACCACTTCCATGTTCAACATAGCCAATTAAGGATGCTTATTTCATGTGCTTCTAGACCTAGTTAGTCATTCACTGGGATTTTACTATAATTAAAATATCAGTTTCGTGTTGGTACTGCAGTTACTACAAATACAGTAAGAATGACTATTTTTCATTAATTAGTCTCTTTCTTTAAAGAGAGTTCACTTGATTGTGATCCAACCTATCCAGCCAATTTGACAGCTCATCTACATTCATGCCATCCCCAATTAAACTCCAAATACATTGTTATGCCAACAATTTAAGTGGATATATGCTGCAATTCATTACACAGCCATACAGTATTTGACTGCTGTAGTCTGGAGGAATTCATACAAAAGGGTCTGAGGCAATGCTATGGAAAACCCTGTTGGCACCCAGTCCTGAGAATAACACTGCTTTGCTGCCACATATAAACTGAAGCTGTGAAAAATTGTTCCTTCTTTTTGTCAGTCCCCTGCTGAAAAGGGAAAAAAAAATATTCCTATATATATACATAAATGCTTCCCTGTGGCTTCCTGTGCTGTAGGCCCTGGCCTTCAAGCCCAGAGTGGTATGCACATTCTTTTCTCTCTTTTGACTCTCTGGCCAACTGCCTGCAGAATTTGTTTGGTTTTATCATAGGCTAACAAATGAACACTCCATGGCAAAATATAAGGTAGTTATTTATGCAGAAAACTGGGGGAAATCATAAAGCTTGTTCTGACTTGATTTCACAGCTGGATCTCAGTTCTGCCCCGAAACTATGGACTTGTCTGTCAGTCTGAGCTCTTGGCTGAATGCCATCCCTTACTCTTCTTGCCTCAATTGTGAGATTGCCCCTGAACCTTGAATCATTCATTGTCCCTTAACCTTAAGGCACTAATCCTGCTTGCCCTGGTGTCACAGCTGGCCCCCAGCTTGCCCTTCCTTACAGAGCAGAGCCCACCAGCACTGCTTCCTGAAAGCCCTCAGGATAATACATATATGTGCTGCCTTTGGCTGGGACAGAGTTACTTTCCTTCATAGTAGTTGACATTTGGATTTGTGCTGGACACAGCATTGATAACACAGGGATGTTTTCATGACTGCTGAGCTGTACTTGCACAGAGCCAAGGCTTTTTCTGCTGCTTACACCACCCCACCAGTGAGCATGCTGGGGGTACTCAAGAACTTTGGAGGGGACACAGCCAGGATGGCTGACCCCAATTGATGAAAGGGATGTCCCATACCATATGATGTCGCGCACAACATATAAAGCTGGGGAAAAAAGAAGGACTAACGGGTGTTTGAAATGATGGCATTCATCTTCCCAAGTCACCGCTATGTGTGATGGAGCCCTGCTTTCCTGGGTATGGCTAAACACCTGCCTGCCGATGGGAAGTGGTGAATGGATTCCTTGTTTTGCTTTGCTTGTGCATGGCTTTTTCTGTATCTACTAAACCATCTTTATGTCAACACATTAGTTTTCTTGCTTTTACAATTTTCTTCCCTATTCTGCCACAAGGAGGTAGTGAGTGAGCAGCTGTGTGGTGCGTGGCTGTCAGTTAGTTACTCCTATGAATATACACATTAAAGGAAAATTAAAAAGTAACTTGAGCAGGATGTTTCCCACAGTGGATAGGGAACCTATTGTACATTCTCTCCTTGAAAATACAAGCCCTTATTAACAGTCACAATGATGATAGTTGTCTGCTAAAAGATTCACTGAAATTCTTGGAAATGGGAAGGATGAAGGACGGTAGTAGCTGCCCACTTAGCAGCAAGGTCCAGGTGGGAAGTGGCAGGACATTGGGGAGCAGCAATTTTGGAAGTAAAACAGCTGACTCTGCACTCTCAGACTGACACAGCCATCTTATGCAAACATCTCTAAATTTACACAGTATGGAATTAGAAAGCCCAGCAGAGGATTTTGCTCTTTGAAAAATTCAAGGGAGTCATAGTCATAACGTCTTCACCACCTCCCTTTTCTTCAGTTATTTCCATTCCTTCAATTGAAGGAAAATGATACATTTGATAAATGCTGTTCCCTAAGTGTTCTTAAAGTATCATATTATATTTTAATAGTTTATAGCATAAAGCTATTAGTACACAAAAGTCTTGCTGCATTAAATATGATCTTTTCCTCTGACACACAGGGAATTAATCTTAATAGCTACCATGATAAAAATTCTATGAGAGGCCTGAAACCATCCTTCTGACTTCTGTGATGAGCAGCTATTTCAGAGTAGTAAACAGAAGAAAGTATTAATGGAAAAGAGGGGAAAAAAGAAATCTCTGGATGAACACTGTCTCTGCCTTTTCCAAGGAGACTGAAATATCTTTTTCTGTAAGTATTTAGCATTGCAGTTTGCACTTGCTGCCACATGAGTACAGTAAAAAATAATTCAAGTCTTGCTAACATACTGATGTAAATGCAAATCTAGTGTAATAAGGTATTAGAATAATATCAACATAAATAACAGCTTCTCTGTAGCACATAACAATGATAGGTAATTTCGTTTTAATTAAATGTCACTGTGAAAATTCTTTCTGAATTTATCATATTAACTCTTCTGACCATAAGGGGAAAAAAGGAAGAAAATGGCTAAATGATTATTTTAATATTCTGTAGTCATGCAAGATTTCGAAACTACTGGCTTTCTGATTAGCACTGACTTCTGGTGTTAAAAATCCCAGGGTCAACTCTTCTCACACAAGACAGTTTTACCAGGAATGTGTAATTTGGAGCACATAAAACACATCAGAGCCACTGCATGCCAAATATATTTGTGTCCCTCTTGTCTTTCCTGTCAGAAGGGGATGGAGATACATGCTTGGATACCATCAGTACCCAAGAAAGAATTCAGTCCATATCTCCTCACTGAGCATGTAGCAGCCTTGCTACTTTCATGAGAAAGATGAGGGAGAAGAACCCAGCTGTAGTCCAGATGAGAAAGCCAGTGAGGCAGAAGAACCATGTCCCAGTACAAACATGTGAGGAGAGCAAAGCCCAGATTAACCATGCAAGCCACCTCAGAGATCCAATCTTCCGTTTCAGTCTTGGTCTGCTCTACAGCATTTCCAAGGAGATAGTTCTTTCTACTCCAAGTACTGCAGATGGTGGACACCACTGCTTATTATTCCTCTAGCCAAGTCTCTTACAGGTATTTGTATAAATGGCAACAAGTTCAAGAAAAATGAGAGTAAGAGGGAGGCTGCAGTAAAAATGTAGCAAGACAAAGAAATAAGAAATTTTCATTTTCTGTCAACCTCTCCTTAAAGTATTCTGGTTTCTACAACAGTTTTATATCACACCATCTTCCTCAAGTACCTTGTTGTGGTAGAAGTGTAATGCAACATCAAAGACAAGAAGGAGGGACCAGGTAATAGAACAGGTATAACACATAAAGAGATACAACACTTGGCAATCTGACCTCAGCATCAAGGGATAACTTTTAAAGCTTTTCTTAGTGCCCCAACTCTTTTCAAAGATGGTGTGAATTATACTATCCTTTTTTTCCTTTTTTTTTTTCTTCCCCCCCCCTTTTAAGAGCTGTTTCCCAGAATTATTTAAACTTACTGGTTTACTTAAAAAAGAAAAACCTACAAACCCCACACATTACTCCCCACAACAACCTTCCCTCTCTTAGTAAACACACACATTTTCAAGAACAGAAATGGATTTGAAAATCTAAGGTGATGTTCAACAAAATGATGATTTGATAATGTAGCTCCAAAGGGGTATTTCATTTTCTGAAGTTATGCATTTTTCAGTAAAACATAGTGTCTGAAATAATGATGTTGAGTGAACATGTTGATCACAAGACAGACTCCACCATGCTTGTGTAGTTCTTTAATATGTTTAGACATTGCTAATGACCAAGTTAATAACTTATTAAAGTCAAAGAGACACTTAATATCATATAACTACTAGTTTCTAATGACCTAGAAGATAACAGTCTCGATTTTATCTGGTCAACTGCTGACTTCAGTGAAAAATACTTTAAAGGCATTTTTTCTACAAAGAAATCATTAATGTTTAAATTTGCCAATTTTAAAAGTAAAGAACTTTCAAAGAAAAGAATTAACAAAAGTTTAATTAAATTAATTCTGTGGGAGACTCTAGGAAATACTTATGGAATATGCCTTAAGCAAAAATTCAGACTAGAACCTATATGGATTGCGTAAGTGATTAAAGTTATGAATAAGACTAGGAGGAAAATGTTAGTGAGATTCAAGTCAGAGAAAAAACGTGCAAGAACACCTGCACAAGGTCAGACCAAAGACCATCTAACCTTTTTATCTCCCATGACACCAGTAAAAAATTTCCAATTAGGGAAGGACTGTAAGATAAAAGTAAAGAATAAAGATATCTTTTTCCCAATTGCGAGTGCATTCTGATGTCTAACTCTTGTGTCCATGTCTTTAAAAATTCTCAAGATGGTAAAATTAAAACCAAATGAAGACAATGAAAACTATCTACAGGAGCTTCTCCTTTCAGTGCAGAAAATAGACTGCTTAAGATGCAGGCTGCCATTCTCAATTTTTAGTAACTTGCTTCATCTGAAAAGGCCTTCATTCTTCATTGAGAGAAGCTGTTACTTGAAATATGAACTCTTTCTGCTATATAGGCATACAGCAAGATGACTACTGAACATGTTAAAAAAACCCAAAATCAAATAAATTTTTATAATGTCTAAAATAAACGAGTTCAGAGGAGAAAACTCTTCTACAGGGGAAAAAATCCCCAAACAAACCTAGCACCAAACATCCAAAAACCACCACAAATAAAGATGGGCTGGCAGTGTTGCCTGCATTATTTCCCATTAAAACCTTATTTTCAGCTTCTCACAGATGAGCCAGCATTAAAATATTAACATTGGTAGACTAACTGCACTGAGGGAAAAGCTAATGAGGGGTGGTTGCATTTGGCTCTCCAGGCTGATAACACAGGCTGATGAAACTTGTAACCAGACAGTTTCTTTGGGCATAATGTTTCAACCCATTATTTTAAACATTCATTATCATTAGAAGTCTCTTTTCTTTTTAAAAAGGCACAGCTGGAGAAATAGTCAATGTAAGGAATAGATTTCCTCAACCAGCTCAATCAGAGTGTTCAGGTGAGAGTGGTATTTACAGCACCTGAAAGAGTTGAACAGCATGCTCAGGCACATAAAGTCTATCTCATACTTCACTTGTTCTGCCAAATGCCTTTCTGGGGCGTACTTCCAGGTGGCTACAGCATGTGGTGTTCTCCTGGGGAACACCTGACAGCCTAACTCTTGGAGACCCCCAGTGCAATCCCCCAGCTGACAGCACACATGCTCCTCTGTTCCAAAATGCTGAAAAGCCAAACACTTTTATCACCTTTTGAAACAGGTGAGGGACGGGCTTTTGAAGCGCTGATGCTACTGTTGCTGCCATTTGTATGCTGAGGCAAAGATGATCAACCTTCATTCACAGACCTGCTCTACAGTAGCAAACCACTTCAGTGATCACAGTGTTGTTTGTCTGTTTGCACGTTTCCAATGAAAAATCACCCCAGAGTGGAAGATCAGCATTAAACCTAATCATCAGATAGAAAAAAAAGCAGCATAAAGAAGTCCTGGAGACCCAAGCTGGCCTCTGCTACACAGAACATCATCCTTTAAAGTGCTCATTTCAGAATGAGGTCCTGAGGCATTTTACCCCCAAGGGAGTAAACAGATATAAACTATACAAAGCTTTTTGCAGTAGTTTATCAAAATCTCACAGAATTAGACCCAAGTGGTCATTCTTAGCCATTACACCATGGTCCGTATTTATAATCTTTGAATAAAGAATGTTCCAGACTAAAGCAAGAAGTACAAAAAGATTCAGAATTGGAATATCAAGGTCTTTAGTAAACTCCCCATAAAGATTCAAATGTTTCAATGCATTTTATACTGCTGTTGCAGAAGCAATCTGTTATGCATATGTATATAAATATATGCAAACATCACATATATATAAATCCATAAATCTATAGATACATCAATATAACATGACAGCTTGTCTTTAACTCCTTTCTAATTTATACAAAATGTACTTTCCTATTAGAACACATACAAAGGACAGTACAGAATCCTGGGGCTCTATATATAAGCAGAAATAGTTTATTAGAACTATTTATTAAAAGTACAGCAACTTTATTTAGCTAGTTACTTTTCACCCCAAATTCAGGCATGCTCCAGCACATACTAACAGCCTTACCTGACAGCACCACCTGAAAGAGGTATCAATTTGTCAGCTATACATGTCAGCAGCAATCATTTGCACTTGGAGACACTGGTGTAGTGGGCTCAAACCTGCTTAATGCTGAGCAACCTCATTATTTACTGTGAGATGCAACTTTCAAATTTCCCAGCATTGCACAAATACTCTTTACAAAGCACTACACAGGTCGTGTCCCAAATCTTAATTGGAATATTTAAGCCTCACAAATGCTTGGTCAGACATTTTTTGATGCTGTATTTCTTCTGACAACACCTGAAAGATCCAAGCAAGGATCCTACTGTCATAGGGATGAACAATGACACCTGGACAACGTATTTTAGAGGCGGCTTGGTCTAGCTGTCAAATAGGAGACAATTAGTACTCAGAATAGTATGAGCAACTTCATTTGCCTGTAGCTGCCTACCTGACTTAATACAAGGTTTGTGGGAAGGAGCAGGCTCTGATGGGAAACAGCAGGACTGGTACCGCCTCTCACAGTGTGGAAGTCCATCCACACAACTTACAGCCTGCTTTTAAGTAGAGCTATTTGCTCAAGTGAGAAGCTATTTCCAGTACCCAAGCTAGATAAACAACTTTTCCACGGCACTGCTGTTGCTGTGCTGGTGTGCAGCATCCCTTAAAAAATTCCTTCTGTTAGAGAGAAGTGTTTGGAAAATGCTGATAGTTAAAATGTGAAACATTCAACTACATTAATGCGGGATAAATACAAATAACTCGAGGTGTCTGAAACGACAGTAAGGAGCCCTTTTATTTGTTTCTAAAAGCCACAGATTAATTCCTTAGGAAATGAAAATTCCAACTGCTCAGAAATTATTTCCTAGTCATGTTGGTATTTTTGAGTCTGGGAGCGCTCCTTGAAAAACATTTTTAAAGAGTCAAGAAAACATCCTAATAGTCTGTGTTTTTAGGATGCATTGGGATGCCAATATGAATCATTTAAGCTATTTTCAAACACTGAGAACATTATGGTGTCTTTATTTTGTGTAACTAATAAAGACTGGAGATGTGGAGAAAGAATATTTTTTTTTTACTGGAGCTTTTAAAATTATGAATGAAGAAAATGTTGAACAAGTAAAATATTCCAACACCAGAACACTCTATACAGTAACTGTTCAACTATATCAACTGAAGTGTTAACTTTTAAACCTGGTTCAGAAAAGGACTGTCCTTCAACACATTCGAAGTTATTTCTCAAGCTTTTTAAGTAGACATAGCATTCACCTATATCATTAATTAACACTAAAATATGTTAAAGGTAATGAAATTAAATTGTCTTGCGTGCTTAGCTGATGTATCCTGCTTACAAATGCTAGGTTTGGGTTGAGGAAGGAGTTACCCACAGGCCAGATGGACACAAGAATACTGGCTTTTGTGTGTCCTGTGGGGTATGGCTCACATCTGAGAAATACTGGGGCATGTCCCTCTGTGCATCTTAATGCTGGAAGAAGGTTCTCTTCATTAACAACACCCCTGATTGATTTTGTGTTGTGATTTTGTCTTTCTGACAAAATATTGTGGTTTTGCTCAGGGCATTGAGAGATGTGCGATTTTCATAAATGAAACACGCTCTTTTGACCATCATCACTGCTGCAGAATTACCTGGAGCTGGAGAGGGAGGGAGGCTAGAGGGGCCAGAGTACCCCAATAGTGCTTTCTTGATCTATGCTTACATATCTCGTTAGTAAAACTGAACTCGTCTTATGTGCACTATACGTCCAAGCTGACCAAAGAAAATGAGTAACTCAACTCACGGTTTCTTAATGGACTGCACTGATGATTACGTTGGAAGTGAAAAAGGAACTGTGCTCTCCCTCTTACTTCTGTGCAATGAGAGCTTTACAAATCACTGACAGCTCTGCTAAATTGGATTTAGTACTTTGCTATTTCATTTGGCAATGAAACAAAGTCACGGACAAAGGCAGCCTTTTGCTGTGACACTGGTAACATGCACTGTAACAAGTTCTCCTGCCAGCTTCTTACTTAGGTAATTAGACTTCGTGACGTGGAACTGGGCTTGCCCAAAGGGTAACATACCCACCCACTTTTCCTATATATATGAACGTGTACAATGGGAGCTTGGATCCCAATTTCTCCTACCTCGTCTATTTTTGGACAGTTGTTATTAGGCTCTCTGGGTACTTATTTAATTGGACAAATGGACAGAAAGAAAAGTCAGTTCTCCTTTGCACTGTATTTGGTATAATGACATGCTTAGGTGAATGCTAGTCACAAATCCCTACCAGAACAGAGCAATGACCCACTTTCCTTCAAACCACTTAGAATAAATGCTTGCAAAAAGGTGAAAGTAATAGATGATCTGACTGAAAGTCTGCAAAATTCTGTAGGACTTAATGGACTGCTCTTATCTTCCAGGAGTGAACAAGTACTCTACAATGCTGACTGAAACAGAAATTGGACTATCATGGCTGTCAGTGAAAACACTCTGTGTTACTAATCCTCACTGAAACATTCATGTTACTACTGAAAAACTGTTAGTTTCTGATGGTTGGGACACTCAGATACTGTGGGCTTATGAAGGTAATCAGAAAGAAATTTTTCCAGGAAGAGAAATAAGATCGGGATTTTTATTCACTTTAGTACTATGCCATGTCCATGCAGTCAAATATATGTGAAAATTTCAAAAAATAATCATAGAGGCTATGTCACTTAATAGTTGAGCGTCCAAATCATTACAAACTTCAGTTACAACTATCTCAAAAGAGCACTGAGAGCTATCGGCAACTCGCAAAAACTTCCCCAGGTAGTTTCTGCAAATGGAGGTTTGCTCAACTTGCCTTTCTTAATTATAGACCTACCTATCAAACATTAAAGAAAACCAAGATGACCATTTCTAATCCAGCTAAGAACGGTACAATACAATCCCTTTGAAAAACCTGATGACTTCAAGCATAAATCTTCTGTCAGTGAATATTTCATTTTATAGAATATGCCTCCTCAAAGAAATAAGTCTGCTAGATTGTTTCATTCTACAAAAAGTTTCTCATTTCCACCGCTTTGGCATTTCATAACCATGCAATTACTGTGGGTGTAAAATGTGCTGCCTTGCTGTCTGGGCCCGTGTTTTCATGGGTGAAGATAAAATAAATATTCTAAAATACATTTTTTTCCCAGTTATGGCACCACATTCCTTTAAGGAATAATTTCTCAGATGTGCTCCAGTTGTCTAGTTAGCAATGTCATCCCTTTCTATTATCCATGTTTCCCTTATAACTTGCTTTGTCAGAGTTTTGCTGAAAGGAAAAAATCTTCTAACTATATATACATACACTATGTGTAAATTTGACTTTTTTTTTTTTTGCCAGTGGTTTATTTTGATAACTGAATAAATAAAAGCAAAGTTATAATAGACATCAAAATATGATCCAGTGTTAGCAAAGGTGACACACATGAATTCTGGAATCATAAAGCTCCTAAGTACTAATATCGTTTAGCTCTGCATGCAGTAGGATTTAATTAAATTTCACTCTTAAACAGTTGTATTTAACATGGTGTTATTTAAAAAGATTAGGTAAAGTAATTATACCTTAAACGTTCAAAGGTAAGGTTTGTTGTTTGGGTTTGTGTAGTTTTTTTGAGACAGACTTCAAGGGCAGATGACTGGCAGTAAAATTAGAAACATTAACAACTCTACCTCCTCTTTCTGAAGTTCATGAAAAATAGAAAGAAGATTAACACCACCTATTGTAAGTTTCTATACTTCCCTGGCCAAACCAAAATTCAAATGTCAAAGCCATGCCTTACAAATACAATAGTGTGGGGCTGGAATTCTGTCCAAGTTCAAAAGTACACTGCATTTGCATGATTTGGGGTACTACGTTACATAACTCTGTAAAATATCCTGCATCTTGATGCTTTATAAGTCAGGAGAGGCACAGACCTTCAGACTAGGAGAATGAATCCTAAACCTGTCATTCTGCAAACTGGGAGCCTTCTGCAGACAGCATCTCTCAGTGACTTAGTGTACTCAAGCTCCCACCCGGGTGACCAGAAGTGAAGCAGCAACCAAGCTGCTTTTGCAAAGAAGAGACTAAAGTTAAGGAGGAGAATGTAAGAAGCAACTACTTTCCCCAGGACAGGTGTCACTGTGGCTTTTCTGTTACTGTGAAATTGGGAAAAAAGTGACAAGTGAAGCTAATGATCAAGAAATTCAATGACTACATTCCCACTGTCCAAAGCAGTGACTACAATAGGCTGGTACTACCTAAAAGACCACCTGCAAAATAGTATAGAAACACCTAAAGGGAAACAAGACTGCCTTTGTGAAGTGCACTGAGTTCCTCTCTCTTTCCCTCTGGCCCCGTTTTAACCAAATTTTCTACAGATGACTGAGACTAAGCTTACAAAGTATATGGCACCTGAAGCATTCTATATGGTTTCCTACTGATACACAAGAGAGGGCAGCCTGTGATGTGAACATTAAAGCTAGCTGCAGAGTGGCTGTACCTCTTCTTCTCTTGCCTTTTTCCCACCACATGAGGGAAGGATTAACAAGCCTTTGATACTTGCATGTGAATGACAGAGCTGAATTGTTTCTCCAAGCTACTCTTCAAGATTAATCCAAAGCAATTATGCAAATTCCAAGAGAAAATTACTTATGGTTTAGTTGATTTTATGAGCTACATCTTGGAAAGAATCTGAAGTTCTCTTGGATCTATGTGTATTCTTTATCTTTCTCAGAACAGGGAAAGTGCAAACAACCTTCACAGTCAGGTTTGGTGTCTATTCAGTTATTTGTGATAAACAATATCTGAAGTTTCTGTAAGGATCTAATTTAGTTAATCCCCTTAATTACATGTAAATGCACTTCCTGAGATACAGTTTTAATTGAATATTGCTGATGACAGAACTATTGCATGCACTGAGTCAAATTTCAAGAGAAGCATTCAGAAATAGATCACTCAAACAACTGCTAATACACTCCATCAGCAGACCATAAAATTGCACAAGATAGATTAGGACAGCATTGCAGGAGATAGATAAAGTAGAGTTATCTTGGAAGAGGGAATCTGCCTTAGTGAGATGATACTCAAAGGTGCTTGCACCAAAACTTGGCATTTTATATCTGGTGATAGAAGTTAACTTCCTGACAGCAGCTTTCATTCCTATAGTGGCTTGAGAAATACATTTCAGTACTTTTATCCATGCGTTTTTTAGTAAATTGATCCAAAATAATCTGAAATTAAGTTCCCAGCCAAGACAGCAAATTGAGAAAAGATGCCTGACTCTAAACACAAAAGTATCTTTCTCACAGTGCAAATCACCTGAAATAAGGCATGATTTTTACAGGGGGTAATGAAAATAAGCATCAGGCTCAAAAACTGCTTTTGCTGTCTTCTTTAACACCATCTTATAGTATCTATTTCTTAGTATTAGCAAATTTTATGAGATTTTTTTCTTAAATTTTACATCAAAGTTCGTGACAGCCTTGCAGTAGAACGCTAAAATGCTGGTACAACCTAGGAGTTCCTTACAGTATTATTATTATTATTATTATAAATAAACTTTTCCTATATAGCAGCTTCACATTCTCAAGGCCATGAAATTGTATATATTGGAGTAAGCGGATTGATGTAATAGAATCATAGAATCTCCTCAGTTGGAAGGGACCCATAAGGATCATCAAGTCCAACTCCTGGCTCCACACAGGGCCAGCCTAGTCAGAGCATGTCACTGAGTGCATTTTCCAGACATTTCTTGAACTCAGCCAAACTGGGTGCTGTGACCACTTCCCTGGGGAGCCTGTTCTGGTGCCCGACCACTCTCTCAGCAAAGAACCTCTTCCTGATATCCAGCCTAAACCTTCCCTGTCAAAGCTTCATGCCCTTAGGCTCTATCAGTTGTTGTCAAAGAGAGGAGATTGGCACCTGCCCCTTCCCCTCCCCTCTCATCAGGAAGCCATAAACCATGATGAGGTCTCCCCTCAGTGTCCTTCTCTCCAAGCTGAGGAGGACTTCAGTCTCTCCTCATAAGTCTTCCCCTCCAGACCCTTCACCACCCCTTTGCCTCCTCTGGACACTCTGCAGTATTTTTTAGACCCTCTTGTGCTCTGGCACCCAAAACTGCACACAGTACTTGGGGTGATGCTGCACCAATGCAGTGTAAAGTGGGACAATCACCTCCCTGAACCAGCTGGCCATGCTGTGCTTGATGCACCCCAGGATACAGGCGGTCCTCCTGGCTGCCTGGGCACACTGATGGCTCCTGTTTAAATTGCTGTCAATCAAGACCTCCAGATTACTCTCAGCATGGCTGTCCTCCAGTGTCTGACCCCCCAGCCTGTATATGTAGCCTGGGTTGCCCCTTCCTAGGCGCAGAATCCAGCACTCACCCTTGTTAAACTTAAATACTTTAAATACTCCAGAGATCTCTCCTTTTCAAAGACTCCTGTTCCAAGCCTAATCCAATATATCAGAAAAATAATAGAGACAAATTCTAGTGTGGAGTCGTGACTGGAAATAATAATGACAAGAATTGCGAAATGCTGATTTTTCTCCTGACCATGTTAATCATGTTATTCAGTGCATTATACTTTAAATGATGTCAGCAGGGGTGAAATTGTACATTCTGTTGAATTAAAGGAAAAAATAAATTAGTCTCTTTTTTTTTTCTTTCTCTGTATATAGAAGGAAAACATATACATAAATAAAATGTATCGTCCAATACTTCAAAAGATTCAGGGGCTCAACATGTTTCTAAGACAATACAAGTTCAAGGAAAGTCACAAAATAAGTTCACAAAGAGCGACATTAAAAATAGTCACCATTATTGCTCTACTAGCCCTGCAGCATTTCTTAGTATGCTTCAACAAGAATGCATCTATAAGAATTACATTGGAGGAGGCAAAGGTGGTGGAGTGATAAGAGACCTGTCTAAAGAGACAATAGTTTTAAGTGACTTTGTCACTTTCTCTTTGAATTTTGACATGCAGTATTTTGCAGCTGCTGCCTCCTAGCCTAGACCCACCAATGGGATATAGGCTACCCACATCCATAAGCCTAACTTTTCTTTGCCTGCAAAAGTGATATGGCTGCACCAATTTTTCCTACTACCTGCTTTCTTTGAATAGTGTCTGGGCACTGTCTGGGAAATTGGTAGCTGATGGGATCCAAAAGCATGCTGGGAAACATGCTAACACACGAACTGTGTGGATAGTCAGATACCAGTGCATTAACATATCTCCCAGCTCTATTCTAATTACTGAAATAGTTGTAGCACTTTATTTTAAAGCATCCATGCTGTGTTGCAATTTAACAACTTTGATCATGGAGCCTCCCAATCTTGGAATAACTGAACTGTTGGTGTTAAGGAGATAGCAGAGATGTCATTACAACTGAAACAAAACCAGACATAAAAAAATTGCTGAACAGACATTGGTTTGATAGTGCACTGATATAGCTTGTAGCGATATTTCTTTTCCTCTTCAAAGCAAGATTGTCAATTTTCTACAATCCTACTTGTGCATTTCTAATGGTCAAACATGGTGGCTTTCAGGCTTTTGCCCAAGGAAGGTGGGAAAGTATTTGTACTATGGATGAACGTACTATTAGAGAATTTTTTGTTTGAAATCTTCTGTATTACCTAAAAGATTGAATTTAGAAAAAAAGTTGTGATCATGTACAGAGATGTTACAGAAAAAAAATTACTTAGTAAAATACAGAATTTACTGACCTGTGCAGAAAGGGAAGAAGTGAGACCCTTTATTTTCAAAGCATTTCAAAGTAATATGGTAATGTAAGCATCACAGCTAACAGGACTTCTAGAATATCCCACTACTACTCAAAACCCAAAGAAATTATATTCTTTTAGTCCTGAAGAGAAAGCACAATAGCAACATAGGGGCTTTCAGTGCACAGATGGAAAATAAATATACATATACAAACATACTATACAGTCACAGATCAGTTTTCCCCTTCATAGAAGAACTTTTGACCTTGTCTAAAAGTGACTCAAATCCTTATTTACTTCTTGTTATTTAGAACCACAGAATTGTTTGGGTTGGAAAGGACCTCAAAGATCATCTAGTTACAACATTCCTCCCAGAAGGGGCAGCCACAACTTCTCTGGGAAACCTGTTCCAGTGCCTCACCAGCCTCATTGTTGATGCCTCGAAAAGTCAGAATCAAAACTCACTAGCCTTGGGGACTATTAAGCAGGTATTCTTTATTGCAGCGCCGGACACACAGGGGATTGGTCCTCCATATGTGTGCACCATTTAAAGCCAAATTGTTCATATTTATACAGATCAACTAAGAAAAGGCATGGTTATGCAAATTATTTCCAGAAAGTAATTTACATTAACTCCTCCCAGATAGAGCATGCTCAATGACACTCAGGGGGTCTTCCGGTGGTCCTCAGGGGTGAAGGCTGGACGTCTTCCTCTCTCTCAGCACATGCTCTTCATGATTTTCTCCATAGTTTCCAAAATACAGTCCTGAGCTCCAAAACACATACCTGCACAAACTAGTTAGCAACCCTTTTAGCTGAAAGTATGATATACTCTGTCTCTTACTTGGTCATTGGTCTCATTATTTATGACTCCCCTAGCTTCACTTTCTTTATCTTCAAGGCTGTTCTGCTGTTATGGCTAGATTTTGTAGCTGCTCTCAAGAAACAGCTCGCATAGTTCCAGCCATATTCTACTAAAATCCAAACCAAATCTATTCTCAAAACACGCAAATTAAAGCCATATTAATTAATTGTCTCTTAAGCTACATCTATATCAATCTACTCAGCATTATGACATTTCATTGAATCACCGTAAAGAATTTCTTCCTAATATCTAATCGAAATTTACCTTCTTTTTAGTTTAAACCAATTACCCCTTGTGCTATCACTATATGCCCTCATAAACAGCCCCTCTCCATCTTTTCTGTAGGCTGCCTTTAGGTACTGGAAGGCTGCACTAAGTTCTCCCCAGAGCCTTCTCTTCTCCAGGCTGAACAATCCCAACTCTCTCAGCCTGTCTTTATAGGAGAGGTGTTCCAGCCCTCTGATCATCTTTGCAGCCCTCCTCTGAACCTGCTCTAAAAGGTCCATATCTTTTTTGTACTGTGTGTGGACACCAGAGCTGAATGAAGTATACCATGTGGGATTTTGCAAGATTTATTTAGTTTGAAATTATTAATAAGCCAATATTGCTCTGATATGGCTCTGTATATGAACTATATTAATAGGAAAAAAAGAATAAAATACTCTTCAGGAAGTCTTACTGGTATCTGTATTAATATTACCATTAACTAAATATGTCTTTTTCTCTTTGATCAGGCAGCAAGTTCCTTATTTAGGTGGAGGGCAAGAAAACATAGTCTCTCTCATGAAAAAACTGGCTGCATGTACTTTCCAGCAAGTATTCAAACAGAAAAGGTGCTACCACAGTAAAATGCCCCCTCTCCTCCCACATTTATCCCTTCCTCAAAATAAATAGATTTATAGAGCTGGAAAAGAAAAATCACTGCTTTCAAAAAATAACTTTAAAATTTTCATATCTTAAAGGCTGGTATTTGAAAATATAATTTTTGCATATAGGGGCTAGAGAGAGGTGGTGAGGGATTTAATACGAATCATATTGGCCAGAGCACCTACTGTTTCTTAGAACTGATAGAAGGCAGAACTTCCAAGACTGAGCAGCATTCTTTAGTAAAATCTGTGATGGTAAGACATGCAAATGTACTATAGAGTAAAAGAGGCAGAGATGAACAGGGTTTCCTTTGTCTGCTGGCTCAAGGAGCGTTTTGGGGACAGCTCTCAGCCTTCTTAGTGGAAAGAAGGGAACCAAATTAACTTCTTGTTATTTATGCTTCAACGCAGAAGATTTCCTAAACTGTTCATTATTATTATCGTCACTATTTTCCTGGCATGAATTTTTTGCAATAGCCCTTATGAGAAAAAAGATGTTGCCTTCATCATCTCTTCTTCAATTAGTTTAGACATCTTGTAGTACTGCAAAGATGACTGGGTTGGGCCATCACTCAAAGTAATGAAATATGCATTTAATCACTGTAAGGGCTCTTTTAACCATAGCAAACACACAGGAGTTAATCCTGGGTTTATGTTTATTTGGTTGGATTTGAAGACCTTAGATGTCAGTCACAAGAGAAAGGAACCAAAAGGTTTAAAACTCATGTGTCAAAGTTCTGAACCTCAGTATTTTTCATAACATAGATTTCTGTAATTTTAAATGTTTCCTGAAAAAGACTACATGCACAAAAAATTTCTTCCTTTGCCTAAATGAGAAAGCTTGGAGGCTGGGGAAAATCTGAGGTAAGGGAAAGAACAATTTGGGGTTTTTGTCACTTAGTAAGGTCTTACTTTAATCTTTAGACAAGTGACTGAAATAATTCTAGAATAGAATTACATCACAGACGTATATGAATTTTTCCCCAGTGGCAGGTTTAATAGAAGCTCTTACTGTACATTCGATATCAAAGCCCAACAGCTGAGGTTGAAAACACTCCTGTCTTATTTTCTCTAGTAACAAAGTAGTGACAACCTGTGCTGGTTTTGCCTGGGTGATTTTTCTTCAGAGTGGCTGGTATAGGGCTGTGGTTTGGATTTGTGCTGGACACAGTCTTGATAACATAGGGATATTTTCATGACTGCTGATCAGGGCTTACACAGAGCCAAGGCCTTTTCTGCTGCTCACACCACCCCACCAGTGAGGAGTGAGGAGGCTGGTGGCGCACAAGGAGTTGGGACGGGGACACACCATGGACAGTTGACCCCAACTGACCAAAGGAATATTTCATACCGCATGATGTCAGGTTCAGCTTATAAAGCTGGGAGAAGAAGAGGAGGGTGATGTTTGGAGTGATGGCATTTGTCTTCCCAACTCACTGCTACATGTGATGGAGCCCTCATTTCCTGGAGATGACTGAACACCTGCCTACTGCTGCAAAGTGGTGAATGGATTCCTTGTTGTGCTTTGCTTGCATGCGTTGTGTTTCCTTTACCTATTAAACCATCTTTATGTCAACACACCAGGTTTCTTACTTTTACTCTTCCAATTTTCTTCCCCCATCCCACCAGAGGAGAGTGAGTGGCTGTGTTGTGCTTCTCTGCCAGCTGGGGTTAAACTATGATACTATAAGAGCAAATAGCTATTGAGGTAAAATAGTATTTTCTAACTTTTTTTTAAAACTCAGTAATCATTGTAGCCAGTCCATCTGCATGTCCTAATCAGAATTCCATTTTTATTAGCAAAAGCTGTTCTGCAAATATGTTGGTTACTTTTATTTCTCATTTGCTTCAACTATTGTGCAAGATCAGTGGCCTCATCTTCTCAGTGAATACTGCAGTGCAGAAGGATGAATTAACTACTGTTTTCGCAAATTGGATCCCATCTTATTGAAGTTGGGAGACTGTTTTGTAATTGTTATGTCAGACATGCAACTAAGTAACAAGATAACATTTATTAAGGTGAATGCATATAGGATCCAGAGAAAGCATATAAACCGCTTTGATCTTTTAAGAGATAAGCAGGCATTTTAAAAAAAAATAGTCAAAACACTATGTTATATTAATGTAATAGTGTTGGTATATTAATATTATTGTATTAAATTATTGCCACTCAGATACAGATTCACGTGAATGAGTACATATCCTTAGCTTAATTCTGCAATTTACAATGCATAACCTTTCTTCTACATTAGTCCCCAGAGGTACTAATATCACCTCTGAATTTTAAATGTAGGTCAGAGTGGTAGCTAGTGAGCACTTCTTTGAAGAGAATATTTTCTAATATTTGTCTCTAGATCTTCCTCTAGAAAGAAATTTTTATTCAGTATTTTGTCTTCCAAAATTGTAAGTTTCTAGCAAGATTTTTTCAGGTTTCATTTTAATCTACATTACATAATTAAATTATTTTTATCAGGTTGATTTTAAATATAATTATTAGCATTCCTGAATTCACTTAATACAGTCTCAGTCATTCTGTGAATTTAGTGGTTTGGCTAACTGCCTGGCAACAGAAAGAAGGGCCCCCTCTTCTAGGCTGCTAACCTACGTATGTTTACCCAGAGTTGCTATATGGCCCGAGCACAGCAAAAGGAGCTACTATCTGAACACAATGTGTATCTGAGTCACAATTAACCTCCCTGGCTTCTGGAAAACCAGTGTTTGTACACACATGCTTTTGGTAAGGAGCTCCAGCTCATGGTTTGTGGAAGGGGTTGGTTCAGCTGCAGAGTTTCTGCTGTATCCTGAAAAATGGCAAAAGGTGCAGTTCCTATAAGCAGGTTTCAGAATAGCTGAGAGGGATTTTCTAAATCCAACATGTACATAAATGAACTCAAGTGATTTTTAGAAATTATATTAATTTGTTTAAAAGTCTATCTGGAACGAACCAAAGAAATAACATGATCTAGATCCTTCTAGAAATCTGAGAAGCTGCTACAGGATGTAAAAATTTCCTCTCTCTCCCCCAACTCCTACCTCTTTCGAGCAAGCTATGCCTTGCTCATTCCCAGAAGCATTGATCAAAAAGATTTGGCTTTCTGAAGTTTGGCTCTAACATTATAAATTTTGATGTGATTTCTACAAATGCTCAGTCTTAAAGAAGCTTTATTAATAGTCTGTTCAGGATTTTTATTTGTCTCTTCAGTCAGTAAAAAGTTGACTGTTGCAGAGGGTTACTAAGAAGAAAAATATCAAATGCATTCCTTCCACATGCTGCTTGCTGTAAAACGTGTATCTGAAATCAAGACCACGCTTTGTACTCCTTCTCTTTCAACTAGGATGACATTATTCCTGATTTACACTTTTAAGTAAAGAAAAACAGACTGTATAAACAGTACTGCCAAATTCTTCACGTGAATTGACTTAATTCAGGATGGCTAAGGGCAATAAATAAGACAGCCTGTGTGTTCACAGTGAACCATCTTGCTTAAAAAGAATGGACTGTACAATATCTTCAAATAGATTAAGAAAAATAAAATAGTAGTAATGATTTTTTTTTGCCTCTTTAAATACAGCAACAGGGAAAAAAGTCAAACTCATACTGTGTAAAACTCAAAAATCAATAGCCTTTGGAAGTAGGGTTTTTTTATTTCCACAATTATAATTCCCTTTCTATGGCCACCTCTTTCAATGACAGAAAACAAGCCTGACAATGAATCTGCTCTCTGGATTCTATTTTTTTCTTTCTTTCTTAAAACAGTTTTAATTTTAGTTTTCTAGTTTCTTTAATAAATAAAGGGAAAGATTGTGAAATATGGAAGAAGAGCTAAAAAAGACCAGCATCAGATAAGTGTTCAGATTTCTTACACATTTTTTCATTTCTTCAAACAGATTCCTAAAATATGGAAAATACCAGTCTTCTAATTCTACTGTTTATTATGTTTCTTTGTATGAAAAACAAGTCAGTGCCTAAATGTCAGATATTTACTTGGTATGAGAAAACCCATACAATTGCTTGTGCCTGTGAAATTCATGATTTTCTGTATACCATATAAATTCATTTACTTTTATTGTTGTTTTGGAATCAACTAGCTGTGCTCAAACACACCTTACCTTAGAATAGAACTCCAAAACCAAACGCAACCAAGCCTTCAGCCAGTAGACTGATGCATTTTTATCTGAATTGGGAAATGTACACATTGATATTAAATTCATTAACTAATTTCTAATATTAGAAAATTCCTGGTATTGGTTGCCTCATCTGACTTTCATTTCACCCTCTTATTTTTCTCCTACCTACCAGAAGCAACTCAAAGAGGAAATCAAGTTTTAAATTGCTACCCCAGAGACAGGTGCTTGAAATCCAGTAAAAATGACCGATGTCCTTTAAAGAGAAGGTCAATATTTTATATCTGTACTTAGCAGCTCATAATAATTAAATGAGCCTTATTTCAAGATGCTAGTTTAATGAGAATGTGCAAGTTAACTGTCAGTTAGAATGACATTCTCTCAGTGTTTTTATTACACTGAGTCTCTTTATTGCTTGATATTTCTATTGTAAATTAACACTGAAGGCATTTTTTCAACACAAGGTGATCTACTTGTAAACTTCAGGATGATCTTTTGGTGAAAACACAACTAGATTTTGGGGTTTTTATGCTTCACTACTTTAAGGAGCATCTTTATTCTCATGATTGTCCAATTGGCTAGATCTACTTTATACACATACCCAGATCTTCAGCTGGGTTAGATCCACACAATTCCATTATCTGAAAAGGTGCAAGTGAATGCAAACTATCAACGAGCAACTTAAAGGGTACAGGAGGGACAGAGCTTCGACGTATATTTTTTGTGGAAGCTAACTTTCAGCAGCTTTCCTAAAGCACAATATTTACAGACCTCTTTCCCTAGCCACTAAAAATACTCTCCAAAATCCAAAACGCACACCAGCTGCTCCTACTTTGTCTTCTTTTATAGAAACTCAGAGACAGAGTTTTAAAACTGAGTAAATTAGATGGCATAATTGTCATCTAATTGGTCATCTAATTGGTCATCTAATTGTCCCAATATATCCCAAAATATCAGGCCTGATATTTCATCCTTTCAACTTTCTGTAATAATATTGTTCATCGCTATGGAATAGTTAACATTTATAGAATTAGTAATTTTTTTTATATCTTTGAAATTATAAAAAGGAGTTTATAAAGGAGGAAGCAAATGGCTTTCAACAGGCAAAAATTGAAATTTCAAGCAGAACTCAGTCTTCTTAAAAAGAAAAATGTACTGCTAAGTAAGCACATTAAAAAAACACAAACAACCAAAGAAATTCTGCAGAGACTTTTGTAACTTGAGCTTTCAGATTGCTTGAAATATTTTTAAATCGTAGTTCATAAAATGAATCTGTAAATATATCCCCACATTCCCACCATTCTTTTTTTCTTTATTAGTGGGATAGCACTTTCCCAAATATGGTATTTCGCAGTTAATGCTGCATGTTTTCTTCATGTTTGCATTGAAGCATTAAGCAAAAACCTCTTGATCCGTACTGAATGCAATGTCATTTTAAGAAAAAAAGAAACTATGGATTATATGACACTAATATCTTTAATAGTCAGGTGATAAACACCACATTAAATTGCGATTCAGAACAATAGAAATTGGAGTTTTCTGAAGCTGACTACAAAGAAGTGCCTATATTGCACTTACTGCATCAATAGTGTTTTCTTTGTCCTCTGCTGTTTTATGTTATTCACAGCAATTCCTCTCTTAAAAGTGTAATTAAAATGTTTGTATTTGTGAACTGCAAATGTATAGAATTTCTGCTCAAATGCCTCAGACTCAAAGCTCCTCAATCACCGTAACATCCCAAATTAATATTTCTCATTCTCTCATTGTCTTCTCTTTGGTAAAGCAAAGTGCATCATGCCTTTTAATAAAAATAAATGGATTCTAAATCTTTCATGGCATTTCTAATCTAATGAAAGGACAAGGAAATAAATTGTCATGTTTCTTGTCATTTTCTAGCAAAGCCTTTGAAATAAACTTGTTCAATGTAGACAGAGTAATGATGAAAAGCGTATAATGAAAACCTCAGCACTCTGACAGGTTTTCAAATACTTGGGTGGAAGCAAGAAAGGCAACTTCTATTATGACAGTGCTGGCAAGATCAAAAGGCGCATTAACAGTGAACAGAGCAGCAGTACAAAAAAGCAGAGACAGTAGGTTAGGAAATAATGGAGGAGGCTGTTGCCCTGATCTGTGCCACGCATGCAAAGACAGATTGCCAACTGTGTAATCAAACCTGTAGTGCATTCTGAATAAAAATTCCAGTGATTACAGAAATACGTTTCACCTAATATTCAGGTAGGCTAGAGTATTTACAGCAGATGGCACTTTGATTTAAAACAGAAATCATAGAGTCTTTTTTTTTTTTCTTCCTCTCCTGTAAACAAATGGTACCAAGTGAAATGTAGGTTCATTGACAGGTAAATGACTCTCTTCTGGGGCCCCAGTGAGACTAGCTATAGTACAGACATAAATCAATGCTGCAAAATTTATGATCTACAGGACAGACTGATATCTTGTGAGGAAAAAAAAAAAAAAGTCCTAATTTGAATAAATCTGATTCCCCTGTTACTCCTGTTCCCTTACCCTCCAAAATGGGAGGAAGGATTATGTGGTTTTTAAAAGCCCAAAATAACAGGAACACAAGTAGAAAAAAAAAATCTAACTGGAAAAATAAGGAAAAATATATGGAATGTCTTGATGGGAGTAGAAGAAGGCTCCAAGCTTGATCAAATGTTTTCTACTTGGTTTTGTCTAGATTTCATATAAGACAGTCTAAGGACAAGAGCCAGTAGCCACTAGTTGGATGAAGAGAAATTCTGCTTTGTCACAGGGAAAAAATACTTCACAATGAGAGTGGCTAGGCACTGTAACTATTTTCCCAGAAAGGGTTATTTTACATTTTTTTGTCTGTCAGGATTTTTTTGAATTTTGAAATATTCAAAATTCAACAGGAAAAGACCCTGAGCAACCTCCCATAACTTGGAAATTGTCCCTGCTTCAAGTAGGAGGCCAGACTACAGACATTCAGAGGTGCCTTCACACCTGAATTGTGCAATTTTTGTGATTCTGTGATCCCACTGTTCTCCTGACTATATCTCAATGACTTTGCATCTAATATTTCAAAATAAAGCATTTTTTTTTCAAACTTCAACTCAGATGCCTATTAACTGTGTGTGATTGTGATTTCTCTATTCATATTTTACTACTTTGCTGAAACATCAAAACTGTTCTTGCACTTTTCTAACCAAACGTCAGTTATCTTTTATTTTAATCCATTAGTCCATTACCATTCACATATATAATTTTCCACTGCTGCATCTAATTCTCAGAGTTTTTTTCCTATGAAGTGTTTTGACACTTTCATACATTCAGTGAAAATCATTTTATAGTATATTTATAAAAATTTATAAAATATCCCATGTGAATGTACAATTGTTCTCCTGGGTCTGTGGTTTCACAGAATGCACTAATATAGAGCATTATAATTTTCTATAGGGAGGTCATTCATTTTTGTTCACTCGTGTTTTGAACTTACAGCGATGCTTATAAAGCCAGCAAATACAGTTGAACAGGATTTAATTCTTTCATGCTCAGGAAAATGACTCCTAACCCATATTCTGGACCCACTAACATGGAAAAATTTTCCACAGGATTTCATTCTTGTGTTGAGACTGTTGTATCTAACACAGCAGTAAACTAACTCTGTTTTATCTTTGGGCTGCATCATTAAAATTTACATGATGACCAAACTTCCTCCTATAAAATCTCCCCATACAGAAACATTTTTCTATGTATCCATCTCTTATTAAGGGATGGAATGTTCCTCTTAGTTCCTTTCTTGACTTTCTGAAGACAGTGTTCTTCAAAGATTTCTTTTCTTAAAAATGAAGACATTGATCAATGGGAAGCAGTTTTCTAGGGTCTTTTAAATGGAGTAATTTATTTCCTTCGGTGATCTGAGAAACATTATTACATAAAGATATATCAATAAAAGCAGCGCAATTTGGACTGTCAGTTTTGCATTGCTTAAACACATTTCTTCATTCATTTGACCATTCCTGCCATTGCTGAATAAGTTTTCTGTGTCCATATAGCCACTAAATTCTGGGAAAACAGTCAATCCAGGTGTCATGCTGTTTCTGTTTTCCCATATGATTTTTTCTCAACCATGCATTTATATTGATTTATTTCAGACTTTTATGCAACATATTAAGTGCTGCCTCTTAACAGTTTTGGAAATGAGAAAGTATTAAGTTAGAGCTTTTCTAATATACTGAAACACAGCATTTATTACCCTGCCATAAAATGTGAAAAAAGATCATGGAAAGCAATTAGTTTTCTTGGAAGTAGGAGTATCAATTGCTGAAAAAGTCAGAAATTCAGTTTCATGTTAGTAGAGCTTGCCTGAAAAATGTATTTCTCCTCTTTATCTAAAGAGCAAGAAATTGTCTTTTTCATGCAATAGAAATGCAGGACTCTATCTCAAATTCTCAGCATTTCCTGTGAAGGACTGATGTTCCGGGTTTGCATGGTACAGTTTTGGTAGCAGGGGCACTACAGGAGTAGCTTCTGTGAGATGTTACTAGAGACTTCCCCTAGGTCCAAAAGAGCCAATGCCAGCTGGCTCCAAGATGAGCCACCACTGGCCAGGGCCAAGTCCATCTACAATGGTGGTAGTGTCTCTGGGATAGAATATCTGAGAATGAAAAATTAACCTAGTGGCAGCTTTTGCTGCCAGAGTGAAGTGAGAAGATGTGAAAAACTGCAAACAAGGTCAGTGAAGAAGGAAGGTGAGCAGGCATTCCAGACACTGGAGCAGATCCCCCTGCAGCCCATGGTGAAGATCACAGTAAACCAAGCTGTCCGTCCCCCTGCAGCCCATAGAGAATGATGGGGATGCAGTGATTTCCCTGCAGCCAATGGAGGACCCTACACTGGAGCAGGTGCATGTGCCTGAAGGATTCTGTGACCCCATGGGAAGCCCACGCTGGAGCAAGCTCCTGGCAGAATATGTGGCCTTGTGGAGAGAGGAGCCCACACTGGAGCAGGTTTGCTGGGGGAACTTGAGACCCTGTGGGGGACCAGGCTGGAGCCATCTGTTCCTGAAGATCTGCACCCCATGGAAGACACCCACACTGGAGCAGTTTGTGAAGAACTGTAGTCTATGGGAAGGACTCAGTTTAGACAAGTTAATGGAGGACTGTCTCTCATGGGAGCTGGGGAAGAGTGTGAGGAGTCCCCCTCCATAGGAGGAAGGAGTAGCAGAGACAATGTGCAATGAGCTGACTACAACCCCCATTTCCCATCCCTCTGTGCTGGTGACAGGGAGGAATCAGGAATGAAATTGTGCCCTGGAAGAAGGGAGGGGAGGGGTGAGATGTTCTAAGATTTTATTTCTCATTATCTTCCTCTGATTTGCTTGTTAATAATGTGGGTTTTTTTCTAAGTTGAATAAGGTTTGCCAGTGGTGGTAATTGGTGAATGATCTCTCCTTGTCCTTATCTTAATCCACAAGCCTTTTGTCATATTTTCTCTCCCCTGTCCAGTTAGGAAAGGAGTGATAGGGGAGCTCTGTTGGGCATTTGGCCTCCAGCTAGGATCAACCCACCACAGTTAAGTAATCCAAAATTGAACTCAGTTTGCCTTAGGCTGAAAATACGTTTTCTGCTTAATTGCTCTGCTTAACTCCCTCATTATGTTACTGAAAATAGAAGTGTTTAATATCCCATAGTTAGAGATGTGACCAAAAAAAATGAGACTACCTTGACATCTGCCCAAAGCAGCATCAGAAGAAAGAAAGAAAAAGATGTAAGATATTGAAAAAAAAAATATGTTGAGGTCTCAAAAAGAGCTTCATGTTTTAAGAGGCAAGCTTTTAATTTTTGTGCATATGAGGAGACCTCACCTTCACAGCTGACAATAGTTTAGTTGCTCTTTTCCTGGTAGCAGGATCCCACACCTGATTTGGTTTGGTTCAAGCTTACAAATTTTTTCTTCCAAACTACTTTGTAAGTTATGTAAGTAACAGTGATTTCCCACTCCTTCCTAATACATATAGTGTTATTATTTTTTCAAACAGATGACCCCTGAACTGTTTTTTTTTTATTGATTAAACTTTAAATCCATAGTAAACAGATAGTACAGACAGGAAATTTTACACAGGCTATTCTTACAGATGTAAGAATGCCCTGGCCACCACTGGTGGAGGAGAGCTGAAGTTTTGCTTTCCAATTAAAATTTCATTAGCATTTTCTGTTCTTTGTGTGTATGAATAGATGTCATAATTTAGGAAAAGTAACACAAGCCTGCCAACAGTTATGTGATAAGAAGCCTGTCCATGCAAAGGGCACAATGACGATGTACTATATAGACCAAGAGAAGATAAGCATGTTAACCTTCAGAAGCCATACACATCCTATTTATTTAAACTTACTTACATAGTGAGGATATGTTTGATACCTGGGCTTCATAACTAGCCAAAGTAATCTGGTATGTTTGCCACGGAATTGAAGAGTGTTGTCTTTCCAATGACCTGAGAAGAAATTTAAAGAAGCTTCTGCACAAGGTATCCAAAAAACAAGCTTTGCATCTAAAGACTAGGGCTCAAAATAGGATGTTATTTACCTAGACTGTTGTATGAGGAAAGGCTGAGACAGCTGGGTCTGTTTAGCCTGGAGAAGACTGAGATCTGATTAATGCTTATAGATATCTAAAGGCTGGATCTGTAGAGGAAGGAGCTAGAATCGTCTTAGTGGTGCCCAGTGACAGGATCAGGAACAATGGGCACAAACTGGAACACAGGAACTTCTGTCTGAACATGGGAAAAAACTTTTTTACTCTGAGGGTAAAAGAGCACAAACTGCCCAGAGAGGTTCTGGAGATATTCAGAACCCATCCAGATGCAATCCTCTAGGTGCTCTAGGTGCTCTAGGTGATACTGCTTTAGCAGGGGCTTAGATTAGATGATCTCCAGAGGTCACTTCGAACCCCTACTGTTCTGTAAATCTGTGTTAATCTGTGAATTTGTCAAGGAACAATGTTTTTTGTGAGGCTGCAGCAACTTGGCTAGGCTAATTCCACTAACTGCTGAATGCTCCGGTTTCTTCACTGAGGCCCTGGATCACGTTTGCAGAATATGACCACTAGCATTACTTGTTACTAAGAGTAGCCTTGCAGGATTTTGAATGGCTTTTACTTGTGTGCACTAAACACAGTTCCAGAAAATGGATTAAGAAATAATATCTGTGATTCATCTCTAGTGTTTATTTGCATAATAGCATGAAAATGGGAGGCAGCTTTGCAAAAGGCTATTTGGTTTCAATTTAAATGAGAGAGCTTTAACACAACAGTTACAATGAATTGTTTCCATTTTTCCAGGTGATTATTTTGAAGATGGAGTTCAATGCATATGAAAAAAAGAAACCCCAAAACAATAGGCTTGCTTATTTATGTCAAATATGGATTAACACTACTTAAGTATGAAGTATACATCACAGCTCTCTAAGAGGTTATTTTTGTCACCTGGGAATTTTTACCAAACCAAGGAATTCTATTTCTGCAGCTTGGATAATTTGCCACAAAATAAAATTTTGGTTTACTGATTAACTCAAAGCAAGGAAACACTGAGGTTTTGTGCGGTGTTTTTGCCAGACTTGTTTTCCAGAAAACTGAGCATCTTTTTCTCTGCTTTAGGGACACATCCTTCACAGACTTCAATGTTTAGGCTCAGGGAAAACTCATACTATATGTTGTGCCATATTGGAAAGAAAGACTGAGTTAGCTTTGGCTGACCAGCTTCAGTTTGGTGTTTCATGTAAGTTAACTGCCTCATCCAGAATTTTAAAGAAGTCCACACTAAGGTACATATTGCTGCAACGTGGCTTCCACAGGGGAAATTAGCTCATTTCCACTTATTTCAGCTATTACTGTGCCACACTACAGTCAACATGCACAGTGTAGCTCTGATTCTGTGCCACAGTAGCTCTCTGCCAGCCCCTGCTCCCTTCCTTTTATAAGGTTTCTGTGATCCCTGAAGCAACTGCACCAGAATAAAGCTAGAGACTGAAGGCCACTCTCGAATATAGCCAAAAGCCTTCCAAATATATAACAAGAAACTATGTAAGTGTCTGAAGATCTATAACATAACTATTACTGATTTCACAAAGATACAGTATTGCTCCAGAAGTTTAACAATGTAATTTTGGCATCAATTAGGAACCTTTTAGTTTTAAACAGCTACCACGGAAGTGAGCTGATCTTAGTCTGGCAAAGATTATATAACTCTGTACCATATTCTCAAGCTTGATTCTTGTCAACAGTTTTTCTTGCCTTCAACATTATTGCTTGCATCTTTTCCCACTGCCAAATGCATTAAGAATACTTCCACCTTATGGGAATTCTCGGTTTCTCCAAGGTCTCCACTAACTGTCTAATTTCCCTTTTTCTTTTCCCTTTACTTTCAGTGTCATATTTCTTCAGAGGTGGATAATGAAAATGCAGAGACTGAAGCATTTAATGATGATACTTGTCAGGTAGAAAACAAACATGTCACGCAACAGAGAAGGAACTTTCATAGGAAAAAAAAGAGATCAGGCTTGCTATCTCAAACTGAAAAAAGCTTTTTTCCTGTCCAGAACATTAACTATTTCTTTGAGTGCCATTAATCCTTAGCAAAGAGAAGGTTTGGGATATCAGATTAGCCTAGCAATATGGTCTCATACTTAGTAATGTTACATTGGAATGAAAGTAATTCCAGCCGAATACAAGCTCCCCATCCCTTGATGGATTTAGCTTATGC
The DNA here is from genome assembly GCA_022605575.1 of Laterallus jamaicensis coturniculus. NCBI lineage: Eukaryota > Metazoa > Chordata > Aves > Gruiformes > Rallidae > Laterallus > Laterallus jamaicensis. The sequence goes on along the minus strand of JAKCOX010000031.1, from coordinate 5,143,268 downwards.
CTACAATAATCATGTGAGAGAACAGTGAGTTGAAACATTATCTTTCAGTTGCTCACTCTGTATTTATTTTCATAAAGGTTCCAATAAGGTAACAATTTTTAATTATTTTTTTTGTATCCCATATAGAGACTTACCAAATTTCAGAATTACTCCTCTGTGCACATAAAGATTTATCTAATATGGATGCTGTTGCTTGTACTATATAGTGAAACAAACTAAATATGCTATGTCATTATGAGCAGGTTAGTCATTTCTCTAGAAATCAAACATTTCTATGCTGCCCTCCCAAAAAAAAAGTTTTAGCTTTTATTTAATGTTTTTATTCTCTTAAGAATTTCTCATTATGAAGTGTAATTACCATTTCCCATGTTAATAACCTGTTGTCAACCACCCCATGGCCCCAGAAGGAATGAATGCATGACCTAACAGTGCTTTCTGATGGACATATTTGAGGGTCAGTATAAACCATTTGCCTGCACTCATTTGCTGTAAACTATTTTCTATAACAAATCTCACAAATGTTTTTCTCATTTTTAAAATGAAAACCACACAAGAGTTTCGGCATTTTTTTTCCCAAATCACATTTGGCATTATTACTTTTAAAAAGTAATTTTAAGATTGAAAACTGAGCTTTCATACTTTCAATGCAACAAGGTATTTAGGTTAGTAGCCAAGGTTACAAAAGACACAGCATCAAGTCTGTATTTCTTATTGGATCGGGTAGAGCTGTTTCCTAAAATCCCCTGAAACATATTTGGCGCAACAAAGGAAAGCAACCACAATTTTTTTTTTAAGTTCCATATTGCTTTTTTTGCAAAAAGATGAAATTAACCTTTGAAAAGCAAACTCTATCATTTTTTGAAACACAGAGAATATACTGTTCAGATTTTGACTGAGGGCTGCTGCAGGTTTATAGCTTGTTTGAAACTTGGTCAAAAATGCACCCATACAGTGACTCATTGTGGTCTACAGAAAGAAAATAACCCAAATAAACAGCCCACTGGAAATTGACATAAATAAATAAAAATTTCCATCAATAGTGAAAGTTTCTGTTTCAAAATACTGAAGAAATATTAAATTCAGTGGTTAAACTTACTAAGATGTAATCTATGTTCTTGATATATTTTGCTTGTGTTTTTGTTACTGTTATTTTGAAACATTTTTTTCTTTGAACAAGTTTCAATAGGGATAAAACACTAAAGGAAATTTCAAATAGCATTTTAAACAGGAAAAACAGATATCCATCCATTCCTTCACAGAATCACAGAATCACAAGGTTGGAAAAGACTTTTAAGATCATCAAGTCCAACTGTTCCCATTCCCATATCCCTAAGTACCTGACCTACCCTTCTTTTAAACACATCCAGGGATGGTGACTCAACCACCTCCCTGGGCAGCCTGTTCCAGGCCCCAACAACTGTTTCAGTAAAGAATTTTTTCCTAACATCTGATCTGAACCTGCCCTGGTGCAGCTTTGCGCCGTTTCCCCTTGTCCTATCTCCTGTCACCTGGCTGAAGAGACCATTTTCCCACCTCCCTACAACCTCCTTTCAGGTAGTTGTAGGTGGTGATAAGGTCTCCCCTTGGCCTCCTCCAGACTAAACATCCCCAGCTCCCTCAGCCTCTCCTCATATGATTTGCCCTCCAGCCCCTTCACCAGCCTGGTTGCCCTTCTCTGGACTCGCTCGAGGACATCAATGTCCTTCTTATGGTGAGGAGCCCAGAACTGGACACAGTAATCGAGGTGCAGTTTCACCAATGTCAAGTACAGGGGCACAATCACCTCCCTAGACCTACTGGCCACACTATTTTTGATACAAGCCAGGATGCCATTGGCTTTCCTGGCTGCCTGGGCACACTGCTGGCTCATATTCAGCCTGCAGTCAACCAACACCCCCAGGTCCTTCTCTGCCTGGCAGCTCTCTAGCCAGTCTCCCTCATGCCCATAGCACTGCATGGGGTTGTTATGTCCCATGTGTAGCACTCCACACTTGGCCTTGTTAAACTTCATCTCATTGCTCTAAGCCCATCAGTCCAGTCTGTTCAGATTCCTCTGAAAAGCCTCCCTACCCTCAGGCGGACCAACACTTCCACACAGTTTAGTGTAATCTTTACTGAGGGAGCATTCAATCCCTTCATCCAGGTCATTGATAAAGATGTTAAACAAAACTGGACCCAGGACTGAGCCCTTGGGGACGCCACCTGGATTTTGTTCCACTTACCACCAGCCTTTGGGCCCGGCCATCCAGACAGATTTTAACCCAGGAGAGGGTCCAGCTGTCCAGGCCAGTGACAGCCAGTTACTCAATCAGAATGCTGTGAGAAGCAGTGTCAAAGGCTTTACTGAAGTCCACGTATGTAGCGTCCAGCAGGGAGCAACATGCAATTCAGTATATGAATTTTAGGTGAAGCCATGAAGCCAGGAAGCCAGCCATTTTATTAGGTGAAATCACACAGATTATATACCTTTCTTACTGCAAATGTGGCAAGCTAAAAAACTGCTAATTGGTTACACACACTGTTCACACCATATTGATTGGTTAGTAACTATAACGAGTTCTGATAAACCTATCTTATAACTAAATATTCTTAGTTTACCTTTAATACCTAAAAGCATCCGCACACCTGCTGTTTTGACCATCTTGTTATGGTTGGTTCCTAACATGTTCTGTTACTCCCAAATATCTTCCCATAACTGCTTCTTGGTTTAGGGTAGCCTTTACCCCTATCAGCAAGGCCGCTGTGTTTTGAGAATGTGATTATTAGGATCCTCTCAGCATGAATAACTTTTGTCATGGGAATAGGAGAATATTGTCAAGGCCTATGTCTTGGGTGAAGAGAGCTAGGCCGCTAGCAGGCCTGATGTCTTCCCCGACACAGGTAGACTACATCCACAGCCTTCACCTCGTCCATTGAGCAGGTCATCTTCTCATAGAAGGCAATCAGGTTAGTGAATATTAAGAATACCACCAATATGAAAATTAAATGTAAACTCCATAAATCCATTTCACTTGCTTTATATCACTATTCCAATTGCTTTCAACTTCTTTTTTACTACTTTTCTTTTTTTTAATATCCCTATGATTAGTGGAAAGGTTTTTGCAAGTATAGAAAATGGTGGTGTGATCCTGAGCAGAAAAAATTGCACGTACACAATCTACTTAAAGTCAGTAGGGGTCAGCAGATGCAGAATCCTCCTTAAGATCTTGCAGAATCAGGGCTTATTTTCTCTCTCAATTATTCTATTTGACAAAATGTTTCATTGGATGGATCTTATCTACATACAATTTGGAGACAGACAGTGTAACTTTTCTCCCTATTTACGTACTCTGCCATCTGATCATCTGAAGAAATAGGACTCTGAATTCCTTTAATTATCTTATGTCCAGGTGTCACAATTAGAACACCTCTTCAGACTCCATATGAGAATATCACTTAATATAGATTTTTTCATCACACGTTTAAATAAAAACATGAAATATATGCAACATTTTACCATCTTAATTCAATAATTGTTTAAAAGGTGTCTAGGTAAGTCCTGGTGGAAGTTATTATAAGGAATTATCAACTACAGTGGTACAATGCAGATGAAGTAAGACTTTCCAATTTTGCTTGCACTTCTTTCAAACACACATAACCCAGAAGCTCTTAATATTTGAATAACCAAAGTAATGTCATTTGGTTTGTTAACATTCACCAAATATCTTCCATATCAGGAACTCAGTAACCTGTACAACACATAAATAATGATACAAACCCAAACTATTATTTCCTCAATTGCTTTTCCTTTAGGCAAACTATGCATAATTGGAGTTCCTATTTTCTTCTTTAAGAGCTAGTCTTTTTTCCCCCATTGTCTCTAGGTATGAGTAGAATTTCTTAACTTTCAATTCGGAATTACATACAGAGAACTTCAAAAGTCTGTTCTGAAAAAGTCATACATGTGCACTGAGGTTTCCATAAAGACCAGAAGATACTTTTTGCACATGAATAGGAAAACAACAAGGTACACTAATAAATTCCCTTTAACATTCAATTACTTCAGCTGCTTTTCCTGCAAAATTCTACTTCAAAAAAGAGTATTACGTGACTAAGACAATATAAACGAGTTAAATATAAAAAAGAAAAATAAATTTCTAAAGAAAGAAGTTAATGTAGTAGAATCCGAAACTGCAGGTTTAACTCCAGATGTAATTACACATGAAACAAGATCTGCTAATGAAAACTATTAACCAATGGGCAATATTCCAATTTTTTAAAACTTATTCACAACCAAGAAATATGCTCTGTTGCAGAACAGCATTATGTCAGGGTTACCTGTCATGTGCACACTTTTCTATTAATTATTGAAACACATAGATAACAAGAACTGGAGAGGCACAGAGGTGCCTTCTCAACACTAAAACAGAAAAGGAAGAAGAGCTCACACATTTATAAATTCAATTCCAAACATGACTTTTGTTTACTGTCTCACAAATGTATTAAAGAACCTGTTTTGAAGTTCAGTATTAACTAAGGTTTAGTACTGCAGGATTATAGTCCTTGAGTTTCTCTAAAATAAGAATAAATTTAAAAAGTCAGGAAAATGTGCCAAGATACAATATTTTCATACCTTTATCATTAAGTAAGCATATGTCAGCACAAATACTTAACTGCTTTTACGCCTCTCCTCTGAATTTTAGAGTAGTAAATTTTACACACATGATCTCCATATCACCCCCCCACCCCACCACTAAGGTAAAACCAACAAGCTATGGCAGCTCTCTGCAGGCCATTCTTTGAGCTGAGACAAGACTATGTTATTTTAGGACTTGGAGTCAATACCAGAGGCTTTGAAGTGCATCTAGATTGGCTAGACAGACTGCTACAGACAGTAGCAGACTCTAGAGGATTCTTAGGAAGTTACTGAGCATCCACATTTTGTTCCACTGCACTCATATGTGCAATCAGGTCACTGATTGTAATGAAGAAAAAATTTCTTTTTAATGTTTAACAGATGTTTTGTGGTTTTATCATCATTAGTATCCCCAGGCTATCTTAAATTACAGACATCCTTTTTACAGTCTAACACTTAAACATACTTAATACACTTGACAATGACTACACTTTCTTTAGTAAAAGGTTAGATCCTAAACTCTGGATTTCTGTGCTGAGCAATCATTAAAACCATAAACTGTGAAGGTGCCAGTTTCCTCATTGATAAGTCTTAATTTCTTTTCATCTAGGAGTCCTCAGACTGTCTCATTTAATACATATTGCCATTTTTAGTAAAACTATTTACTACTACATCTATTAAACATTTATAAGAATAGCAATCCATTGGATTTTTTTGTTTCCTTTATGTAAGAACAGATGCAGAAAGAGAAATAATTCCCACTTGCTAGCCAGTAGCACTGTATAGCAGATCTCCTTTCATCTCTCCACAGCTACAGTGTAGCCATAATTAGAACACAGTTTATGAAAAATAATTTCAATAGTGTAACATAAAAAATTAATGAACTTTGGTCCCTAAAGTCCAAAACAGATATAAGATCCAAACTATGAGAAAAATAAAGGATTAGTAGAAAAGTTTTGCTTTGCTTTACCTCCAGTGACAAAAATAGCCATTCTTCAATATTGATTTTATCTACAGAGGATGAAAAAAGACTAAGATTACTTATTGCCAGTGAGGTTGCTCTCAAAGACTATCAATGACAGCAGAACAAAAGCACACCTTAATGTGAAAACATCTGACCAGGTAAGCAGCAAAATGCACCAACAAAATACCTTTAACTTGCAGCTACTTCAGTTGCTTTTCCTACATTTTACTCACACTTTGAGAAGGAAATGCAGCTAATAATATGTGAATGAGAACTAAACCTAAGGAAAGGGAAATAAATAAATAAATGTTTTAAAAGGTAAAATTTGGAGTTACAGCTTTTAATTACTATGTAAAATGTGGCAAAAAATGTATCCAGAACAGGTAATGTTACAAAGTTGCATCTATCAACATTTATTATACTTGGAATTCTCAGAAGGGAACAGGCAAAAATTGGATTAGCTGTTTGTGAAAGTAGATCTATGAATAGACCTATAGTTTGATAAAAGAATTTGTTCAGTAATTCATGTCTAATTTTTAATGCATCTTCAGTGAAATTCCAGTATTTGGAATTAGAAGGGTGCTGGATTTTTCTTTTTTTCTCTACTTCAGTAGGTGTCATTGGTGAAAAAAGGGTTATCTCTTGAACTATCCCCCTTAAGCAAGCAAATATTCTTACAAAATTAATTCTAAACAGAGCCTCTATCAACTGGGACAGACAGTAAATCTATGACACTATTAAGTTACAAATGTAGTCAGCGTATGTGTGTGTGAGTGTATGTGTGTTTGTCTGTTTCTTTCTTTGTTTTAGCCAATTGAGCCCTAAATCCAGAAATTGCTATCAGAATCGGTTTTCATTTCATTTCTGAAGTTCTGGTTAAAAACTCTTCTGTTATAAATTCAATACATTTACTATTAGAAGATCAGATTTTCAATACAGAAGGGCTCTATGATCATTCAAACAGCTGTGGTGCAATTGCACGCGTAGCTTTTTTGACTTCAGGGAAACTTTTCTTAGGTACATGCATGTGTCTTTGCTTTACATTGAGAGTGTGACCCGAAGAACACCACCACAACAGGATCCATGCTCTCTGTACCTCCTCTGAGCTGAGACAGAAAGCAGCATGGGATCTCTGGTTGTTCTAGGAGAAGCAGCAGCATGATGCCCAATTATTTTCTGCCAGCTACCTTTAAAAATGCTATAATACCAGTAGAATCTCAATGGCATTTACTTGTGGGAGGCTGCTAGTCCCAAAAGTAGCATTAAACTAAAAAGGAGAGGGGGAAGCTCAACCTCTTTCACAGCTACTTTTTTCAGGTATGTGCAGTCTCATGAGGACCTCACCATTTTCTCATGTATTTGTACTTCTCTTGTATTTGTACTACTACTTGTTTCACACTTTTAAAATGTTCTGAAAAATCAGACAAAATAAAAAAAATAAATATATATTTTTCGGTGTGTGCCTAAACTTAAACTGACATATCTGAATTACAGTTTTGTTTTTCTTCCCCTGCCCCATGCCGCTCAACCTCCCCCACCCCCAGGCTCATTTTTAATCACTTTTTCTTTTTACTTTTCCAAGATAATTTCTAAAACTACTCAGGCCTTTACCTACCCCTCCATTTCTAGGCTTAGCTGTAAATACTGCAGATCAATAGAAGAAACAAAGAACTGGATTTTAAAATTACCTTAAAATAGTTTGAATCCATAAATTTGAACTGTCATTTCAAACACTTATACAAAATGTTCAGAATATTAGTTGCAACAGTACCACACTTCATATTGGAAATGTGTTCTGAAAAATACACAGCAATTCTTTGCAGAAGACAAATATACTGTGTATTATAACACCCAAATGTAGGACAAAAGAGACTTTAGCACAAAGTCATGATCTCATAATTTATGAGTATCCCTGTAATAATATGGTCACTCTTCTCTGAATCTGCTAAATCCATTTGTGAACTTTACTCAGCTCAACAAGCTGCAGCCTGCTGTGAAAGATGAGTAAAACATACGTCATTCACAATCCAAGCTTTAATCTGTCACTTCAAAATGCTCCTTATGGATTTTGGGTATTTTCTTCTGTGTAAATTGAAGAGAAAGGTAATCTGTCTTATTTTTCCCTAGAACTTCTCCATACTTCCATTTGGTGTAATTTTAATATTTACATAGCTATGTTACATATGATTAGAGTCAGTGTCAGCCAAACTGTTTTATGGCTCACTGACATTACGAAACTGAGCAGATTTTCTGTTATCCTAAAACACACAGATAGAAGAGACACAATGTGTGTTTTTAAGTGGCTAATCTGGCTGTAGGAATAATGTGAAGGCAACAAGAAATTCATAAACACTGAATAATAAAATTAAGAGGATTATTTAAAAATATTTTAGTGGTCAACAAAAAGATACTGAAAGAAAAATATATTTTTTCAGCCTAAATATCTGTTACTGTACTAATTTTTCCTTAGAGAACTGATAAGTATAATCCAGTTTAATATTTATCTAGTTCAAATAACAAGCCTCACAGCACAAAGATTTCTTCTCTAAGACTATCACCCTATTTTGGAGAGAGATTTGGTTGAGAGATAGTTTGGAATTTTAACAGTGTTCTGAAGTAATACAATTCTGAGTTGCTGGAAAATCTTGGTTCTGGATTAAGTTACCATTCTCCAGCTGTATTGGTGATTCCTACAGTATACTACCATATACAAGATTTTCAATGGTGCCTGATGGTTTTGCCTGCACAGTTTCAGTTACTGAGGTAACATGGTTTTTCTTTCAAGGAATACTAAGACATTTCTAAAAAATTGTTTCTTTGGTGTGTCTCAAGAAAAAAAAAAAATTAAAGCACCATCTCAAATCCTCTATACTTTAAAAATTCTTAGCCACAAGACATTGCTGATACAGGGCTTTGTTTTGCTTTCTTTTAATTAGCAAATGAAAAGAATCCTTTTAAAGTAGGAACTGTTCGATTAGAGAAGATCCTTTAAAAGCACGTTATATTAGTGGAACATAGATTTTGTCTCGTACCGAAAAAAAATAGCATCCATTAAGAATGTAAACTTTCCTATTCTTTTCTAAAGACAATGGAACTCCACAATCAGATACAGGAATACAGCTCCCAGTGAAGCTGACAAATACCTAACTTTAGCGCAAGGGGCTAAACATGCATTTTACATGTTGAAGGCAACCCCAAGGATACGAAGAGAAATGAAAGCACTCCTGAAACTTAGGATACACAGTTCAACATTAAGAACAGAAATTATTTGCAACTGGTCACAGTTAAACTATTTTAAAGTCTTCACTTAAAAATATGTCTTACCCTTTTCAGGTATGAAGTACCAACAAGCAAGAAAGGCAGCTGATCATTCATCTTGCCAGTTGATCCATGTTGGTAAATTTTGGGGGAGGGAGAAAAAAATAAAAGCTCCTCCAAGCTCCCAGAAGCTCTGTTTTACCTTTCGCCATCTAGGCCGGCCTCTGTTTTTCATGGTTTTTATTGTTTCCAACATCACACTGATCCCCACCCTCCTCTCATTACCCTCATCAACCTTTTTTATTGTGCAGCATTTTTCAGAAAACCAGTAAGACCTGCAAGTTTGCACACAATCCAGCATTTCTGTTTGGATCATTTATGTCTGTAGGAGTTTGAAGCATCTGCATGCATCTTAGGGTGGCAAGAAGGACACTGCTCATGCTAGATTGGAGGAAGGTTACAATGCTAGGGACCCACCAACTTCCAAGTTGTCCATCTTCTCCCTCCCCTGCCACCATATGCCAAGATAACCACACACAGCATTAATTCCTGCCTTGGCATAAACAATTTTTAAAAAAAAAATCTTCCTAATCAGAATGATTGCTATGGATTTGAAGAGGTTAACTATTATCTCCTTGTCCTGACTCAGCAGTCACTGGCACAGCAAGCTTCAAGGCAATCTATGAGTCAGAAGATAAAATTGCTATAAAACAAAGATGTTATTACATTTGAGAAATTCCTGTTCTGTACCTCTGGCAACTTCACTTCTACTTCAAAAGCCTGACCTTGTGTTCTTGAAGGCAATGATGTTTCCCCTCCTCGACTTCACTAGCAGCAAGCAAGATCAAACTTTCATGAAGGTCACTGTATGTCAGTGTCATCTAGCTTAATAAATTTATTCAAGTTAATCTGACCGTCAATAGATTTCTGGTGCCACAATGCAGGTAAAAGAAAACTTATAGCGTGAGTTACGTAAATAATTGGACAGACTTTCCCTTAAATGGTTTGTTTGTTTGTTTGTTTGTTTGAAGAGAACTGGTCCTATTTTATTTAATTCAGTTACAGACAACAAAGAATTCAAATCAATACCCAAGGTATAAGACCTGAAACATGCATGGAGATTTGTAAGTGCTGTAAGGAGTGTTTTTAAATGCTTTTAAAGAAAGCTTCTCTACAGATATAAGAATTCATAAGAGTGAGGGAACATATAATATTTTCAAAGCATCATTTTCAAAAAGGTACTTTTATATGCACCTAAGCAACTCTTCTGAAATGAAAAACTGTATGTCAGCATAGGCTTGTACTAACACTGCTGAGTAAAAAAAATAACAATCAACCAAAAAAACCCCCCAAAACAAAACAAAACATACACAAAAACCAGTTTCTCCCTCTCTTGATTTCAGGCTAAGCAATGTTACTTCATGAAGAAACTTCATACAATTCACCCAAAATTTATTCAGCATAAAAATTTGATCCACTGCAACACACACAAAACATATTCATAACTACTTATCACTAATCAAGTGAGTAGTCCAACTAAAGCTGACGGGGATCTGTATCCAGTTAAGTCTTTTAGTGGATTAAAAACCTAACTCATGCAGAGAGATGGAAAAATAGTGTATTTGCCATCACCAACATGAAGAAATATTTTAATATCACCTTGGCACTCACAAGTGTAAAATGTGCTCAAGAAGAGGAAGCTTACTAGGTGAACAGATATTTTATTTGCAGGTTCATGAGTGAAGAAATGTGTACAATTACACTTCCTGCACTTCACGTTCTTTCTGGTAGATTTTGGCAGGGTTTGTTTTGTTTATGAATTTTTACACTGAATGTAGTTCGATGCCAATAACCAAATGTGCTTACTCCAAAATATTTTTAGTGTCAGACCTAATTTCCCTCTTGAAATATATTTAGCACTTGCATAAAATTGACTGCTGTCCACATTAAGGACTGATATATTTTGCTTATCCACTAAATAGAGCAAAGTACCACAAACTTCCCTTCCAGTGTCTACCTAATGGCTTTCTAATTTAATATATTGAAAAAAACTTAAGATGATGACTCTTTTTTTTTCCCCCACATACAACATACTCAATATATTAATTCTTTTTAGAGAGTGACAAGATGTTTAGTGAAATTTCTACATTATGGATGTTTCTAAGTGAGTCTGATCTCAAAAGAGCACCTGAGACCAAATAATTCAAGAGATACAGCACTAGGACTTCACTGAAGTTTTAATATTCCTGTAACTTATTCATTTTCTAATTACACACAAATCTGAAACTGAGAAGATTCTACTTTCTGATTAATCCTTAAGAAAAAAATCAGTATTCCTCAAGTTTGACTTTTTCTGTGTGGCATGAAGTTGAATAGATAGTGCCATATAGAAATACAAAGTGTCTTCCTATCTTCATATTTTATGATAGGAAAGACATCTGAACTCTTTGATACTGTCAAGGTAACAAAAAACTTGCATGCCAGTTGCTATTTTAGAGCAGTATTTGTAAAATAAATATTTGTGATGTTTCTGCTGCTTAGGAGTATTTCAGTAAAAACATCAGAATAAGACATTTCTGTCTTCCCTCTGAGTTTAGATGTATCAGCACATATTTATAGAATCATAGAATGGTTTGGGTTGGAAAGATCATCTAGTTCCAACCTCCCCAACATGGGCAGGGACACCCTCCACTAGACAAGGTTGCCCAAACAAGTATCCAACCTGGCCTTGAACACTGCCAATAATGGGACATCCACAACCTCACTGGAAAACCTGTTCCAGTGTTTAACCACCCTCACCATACAGAATTTCTTCCTAATATATAAACTAAACGTATTGCCTTATAGTTTAAAGCCATTACCTCTTGTCCTATCATTACATGCTCCTGTAAACAGTCCCTTTCCTGCTGTCTGGTAACCTTTTAGATACTGGAAGACTGCAATAAGGCCTCCCTGAACTTTCTCTTCTCCAGGCTGAACAACCTCGACTCTCTTAGCCTGGCTTCATAGGGAAAGTGCTCCAGTCCTCTGATTATGTTACTAGCCCTCCTCTGGACTCTAACAGGTCTGTGTTCTTCTTATGTGGGGGATCCCAGAGTTGAACACCATTCTTCCAGGGGCTTTCACAACAGTCAAGTACAGAGGGAGTAACTCCTCCCTTGACCTGCTGGTCATGCTCCTCACACTCCTCCCCTGCTGCAGCGTGGGGTCCTTCACGACCTTTTCCAACATGAATCCTTTCACACGGAGCTTCGGCTCTTCACCAGCCACCCCAGTGTGGGTCACTGCTATGGCACGCAGTCATAAATCATAGAATGTCTCTCAGTCTCTCAGGTCCAGACTGCTCCAGCCTGGTCCTCCACGGAGTCTCAGCTTCCTACACCCTTCCCCCCAGCAAACCTGCTTTGGCGGGGATATGTCTCCCTTGCTTTCATCTCTGGTCTCTCTCCATGGGCTGCAAGTGCTGGCAGAGGCTTGCTCCAATGCGGTTCACAGCATCTTCTGTATGTCTCCACCTGCTCCAGCATGGGGCCTCTCCATGGGCTGCAGGAGCATCTTTCTGTCTTGCACCTGGGGCATCTCCTCTCCCCTTTCACTGACCTTGGTTTCTGCAGTTTCTTACATCTTCTTACTCACTTCTCTGGCGGCAAAAAGCATCTGCTAGTGGTTTTTTTTTTCTTCTTAAATGTGATTCCCAGAGGTGCTGTGACAGACTCTGATGGGCTTGGCCTTGGGCAACAATGACTTTTGCCTTGAGCTGACGTGTTTACTGTGTTGGGCCTGCAGAGAGCTTCGAGCTGCTTCTTGCAGAAGCCACTCCTGCAGCTCCTCCTTCTCCACCAGAACCCCGCCACACAAAACTAGAAGTGGACAGCTCTTCATTCTCCTGGTCCCGGACTTTGCCTTCTGCAACTTGTGTGATGTGGCCAGAGTACTGGCTGGTGAAAACTGAGTCAAAAAAGCGGTTGATTACCTCAGGCTACTCCATATCCCAGGTAACCAGGTCTCCCATTTCTTTCCAGAGAGGATGCACATTTTCTTATCACTGAAGTGCATATAGAAACTTTTCTTGTTGCAACTGATGTCCTTGGCCAGATTTAACTCTATCAGAGCTTTAGCTTTCCTAACCTGAGCCCTGGGTGCTCTGACAGTTTCTCTGTATTCCTCCTAGGCTACTTGCCCTTGGTTTCAACCTCTGTAGTCTTCTTTTCTGTATCTGAGTTCATTATTGCCTGACTTTCTCTTTGTTGGGATGCATTACATTTCAAAAACTTCCTGAATTGCTTATGCTCTGCTGTGTTGTTCTTCCAACAAATACTGGGATGGTTGAGGTGCCCCAAGAGGACCAGGCTTGTCAATGTGAGGCAACTCCTATCTGTCTACCAAGGGACTCAACCAGTCTCCCTGCCTATAGCAGACTCCCACTATAATGTCTGCTATCCCCGCCCTCCCTTTAATCCTGACCTATAAGCTACCAGTTGGCTCCTCATCCATTCCCAGATGGAGCTCCATGCATCCTAGCTGGTCACTGACATAGAGGGTGACACCCTTTCCTTGTCTCCCCTCACTGCCCTTCCAAAAAAGTCTGTATCCTTCCATTCCAACATTCCAGTCATAAGATTCCTTCCACCACATCTCTGTGATCATAGCCCAGCAGGCCTGCATACAGCTCCAACTCCTCTTGTTTGTTCCCCATAATACGTATATTTGCACTGAAATTGGGTTCCTGATGCAGCTGATTTATTGGCTGGAATTCCTTTGTGCTGCACTTCAGGTGCTCTCATGCTGACCCGTGACCCTTGTCCAGGCTCTGCGCATCTATTGCTGGCATGAGCATCTAACTGATAGGAGTGGGACGGATTGAAGCTCTTCTCCCCTGGCAACTTTAGTTTAAAGCCCTCTTCATCAGCTTGGCAAGCCTATGACTGAAGATGCTCTTCCCTTTGACAGATGAGCCCCGTTAGCCCCCAGGAGACCATGTTTCTCAAAGTGAGTCCCCTGGTAAACTTGTCACACCCCTGGTTGTGTACAACACCCCTGTAACCACTTGTTGACTCACCAGATTCAACTGGCACTTTCAAACCCCTCCTCTTTAACCAGGAGGATCGATGAAGAAGCTACCTGTGTTCCAGAGTCCCTTCCTGCTGCTCCCATGGCTTTTGAAATTTTGTCAGCTTCAGGTTCAGACTACATTTTGCGTTAATTTACAGTTTTCTTCAAGTTTATCACAGAATTCTACCAGAGGACAAACAACCAATTAGCGTTAATATAGCAATGGTTGGAGTTCAGCTTAGCAAGAAAAAAACCCCTCTCCTTTTATCAGCATCCAGTGTGGATGCCTGAAGCTGGACTTCAGAGTTAAGAAATCAGACAGAAAAAAGGAAAATGGAGATTTTAGACAGGGCTGGAACATATAAAAACTGGAATGAAGAGATTACTTTCCTTTGGCTCTGTTCTGAAAGTGTTTGCTAACAAGATCACTAAAGAAATTAAATTCTAACAGCTGTAAACCAAAAGAAAGTGATTCACTACAAAAGAGCTTCAGCAGTATAGCAACCAAAACAGTGATGTCACAAAACAGCAGGTAGAAAAACAACAACAAAAGAAAAGAGGTAAATATTCAAAAACCAGACTGGTGGATGATGGATGACCTCCATATACAGATGTGGTGATAGAAGAAGTGGTTTGGATTAATCAAAAAGTATACAGAACTATTTTTTTTAATTAATATGTGCAATGTATGTGCATGCATATATGTTGATGTATATATTTATAAAACATTATTTTAAGTTTATCATATACAGACATGTTAAAGCTCAACACACAGATACCCCAAGACTCACCCTACACTTTTATGAAAATGCTTCTTATTACTGCTGGAGAATTTTTTTTGCAGGGAAAATATTTGTCAGTTTTGCCCAGATTGTATTTTTCTGGCTGCCCTTTTTGTGCTATTGTCAGTGAACAGTTTAAATTCCAATTTACTAATTCAAGTGATACCTCTAGCAGTAGATTGGAATGGTAGTTTGTCCTTGCAGTACAACACATCTCTCAGGGAAGCCAGCTGCAAATGGTAGTTCTGGTAGTACCTTTGATTTTGTGCTGCCACATGTCTAAAGGCCACTATTACATTGATAAAGCAAATCAGTCTGAGGTCATTCATTCCCATTGGACTTTGTGCAGGGTACTTGCACGATGTTTCTAATACATTATTTAAACTGTAGTGCCTAAAATTTCCAGCGTGCCCATGGCCCATATATTATTTCTAGATTTATCCTCTTTGATAAGAAAGCCCTCACCACATTTTATAGCTTTCTAATACATTGCTGTCCTTTCACATAGAAAACAACCTACCATGGCATGACAACATTGTCATACACATGAGGAATAAGTCAATAATAAACTACTTATATTTTATTTTTCAAGTATCTTGCCATGTCTAACTTCAGCAAAATGAAAAAATGTGCTTTCCAGCATATTTTCCCCTGTTCTCACTGAGTAACACAAAAATTTTTCTCTTGAAATATTTCTTCATCAACTGTTCTTGGTGTGCTGTTTGAGTTGCACCTAGCTACTTTTCTTCTTTTTGTTTTTTTTTTCTTTACTTAGGTGAAAAAAAAAATCCTATTTTGGATTATTATTTCTATTGCCTTGACCTTCATTGCTGCATTTTGAAACCAAAAAACATTGACTGTATTTATCAGACAACACATACCTGGCAGCAGTAACTTCAAAGGAACTCTGTCATAAATGGAAATCAGCGCAGCTGAGTCCAGTAATGTAAAGAGACACAGAACATATGTATATACATCACAAAACAAAAACAAAACCCAAATCACAACCCTTCCATGTGTACAGTACAGAAATATGTTTGATTAAACACATAACAGCGCATTAGCATTTCATCACTAATGTTGTTAGAACCTTTCATGGGAAATAGGCTAGAAGAGCGTCAGAGCATCAACCATACTGAGAAGAGTTGGCGAAATAATTATTGGAAGCTGCTGATCTTGAAGTTGCAAGCCAGGGAACAGGGAGAAGCAGAATGATTTATTTTCTTTATTAATAGTGCAACAGATATTGTTTTAATGCATCTTATCTTTATCCTAACCTTGGGATGTAGTGCAGCAGTCACAAGAAGCATCCAGTGTAACTGTATCATAAAATGTGTATTACATTGGTGACATGTAAGGTCAAATACTAAAGATGCATAGTATAATAATATAGCCAATATTTCAGAAGAAAAGTTAATGTATGCCCTTTATTTTGCTCTACACTATTTCATAAAACCAATTTTCATTTTCATGAGCATGATGAATTGCAGGTTCTAAAAGCATTCTGACAACATTGAAGAGTACCTCACCTTATTTTCTGGGAATTAGGTAAATTTTTTGATTGCTTCTTTATTTAAAAATATAACTCCTAACAGTAAGCACTACCATTCATAAGTTATGTTAAAACTTTATTTATTTAAATTGTGTCCTGCATTTAAAAAATAATATTTTATGCTTGTTCTCCTGAAGGAATTGAGTTTTATTACAAACTATTTATCCAAAACTAATAATAAATTATTACTGTTTATTACTGATTCACTCTGTGGAATATCTTTCTTAGCAGAACAGAGTGCCTGGCTCATTAATACTTCCCAGTTTTCTTCAAGTTTCTCTGAAAATAAAAAGATAATTCATGCAACTCACTAGACCAAGCGTGTTCAAAACCAAGACTTGCGTATGTTGTCAACCATTGGGTCAAAGTGAGGTTTCTTTGCTCTAGGTAGCAGAGAATCTAATTATTTTTATATCAAACATATGTAAAGAAACATCTACATGGTACCAGTAAAAACAGTTAAGAAACAGGATGCAGAAGTTGTTCAGAAGTTTTCATAACAGTTATATTTCTTTCTCTATTTGCTTCACCACCTATAAGAGTGACAGAATCTCAAGGCCTGTTATTGTGGCTTTCTCACTCTAGTAATTAGGAACAGCTCTAGCATCTACACTTAGAGGGTCCTGAGAGGTGGGGGCTAGTTGTGGTGTTAGGTTTGGTTTTTTTTAAATTGTTGTTTTTATCTATGTTTAACTTGCACAAAAGCAAAACTAAGAAATTTGGGGTTATTTATTCATTTTATGATCTCAACTGTTTTTGTCAAACTAAAAGAAACACCAAAGGTAATCCAGATAAAGAAAATGAGACAAGAAGTTATGATGAACCCTGCACAAAGATTTCATGAACGTATTTCATCACCTTCCCATATACCACTATCTTAATTTGAATAGTGATTGGGGTAAGAGTCCTCTTTCTTCTGTAACATGTATTCCACAGACTTTATTGGGAGGATTTTTGCAATAACCTTTTTCCTAGATAAAACATATCAAGTATAAACAGATCTTTGCTATTTGTGTGCTTTGAAGTGCCATCTTACTGTATCTATGAACAGCCCTCAAGGAGGCCAAGTTATGCCATACAGGATACAAATTTGAGAAACAGAAATGGTCATATTTCACATGATAATATGGATTAATGAACAACAGAAAAAAACTTTAGCATTAACTCATAAAAATACTGTATTTTTAAAACAGACTTTAAATGCTAGTGTTAGTGTTAGAAATATGCTGAAAAAATGGAGTAGGAGGCTTCTAAAATTATTTTTCAAGCAAATCATGCATGAATATAATGCATAAAGTCATAAAGTTCTGTTCAAGAGTTTAATACATTTTGTCACCTACGGGTGAACTCTTTAATTATGTAATTGACTTCTTCGGGAACTACTTGACGCCACTCTACGTAATTAAGCAGTAGTATATATAATGGCAAGGAAGAACTCGCACCACCGGTGCACAATACCAAATCTGCTTCTGCAGCAGAGATTGATTTTTCCAAGTGCTAGGAATAAGCACAGGTATTTTATATAAATCTCCTTACACTTCAAAGTTACTCACACATTACTGCTGATCATCCAAAACAAATTATTGTGAGGAGACCTGGTAGAGATATTACTTGCTTCTTTGTTAGCAGTTCAGGCATAGGAAGGAAGCACACACTGCCAGTAAGGAATAGCCTTGGGTGTGCTTGTGAGAGTGGTGCATCACCTAGGGCAGGCATGCCTCGGGCACCTGCTAAACAGCAGTGCCACGTCCCCACCTGCAGTCACCAGCACCGCAGGTAAGAACCCGTGATGCTGTCTCCCTGCAGTTCTTTTACCCCGTGTACCTGGTGTGGCAGGCACTGGCCTTCTGCTTCTGAAATAAAAAGTTGTATCCAATTTTGCTTACACGTACAAATGAAGTATAAACTAAGAAAGAGCTCACTTTGACAGCTTATTTTACCCAGCACAGAAAGACAGCCAGCCATAACTTCTGTAATAATTGTATGAACATGGTAAGATCAAGGACTCACTATATCTCAGTTCCAAGCATGAAACTGAACTCCTTGGCTTCAGGCGCGCCAACGAGCTGCCTTGTACTTCAAATATCCCCCTTGCGAAGCGGGGTGTGAGTGACCTCCCAGAGCCACCCTGAAGAAGAGGGTTAAGGAGGACCTGTTTATCAAGAGGAAGTACAAACATCTAGGAAACTAGAGACAGATCAGAGAGTCCTCAAATAGTTAACATACTCTAATGAATGACACCACAGAAATTACAATCCTGGGTTCTAGGGGTAGGGTAAAAATATTTTAATAATTTAAATTTAAAAAACCTTATAGATTTATTCCCAGTATAAATTAAATTCTTTCCCACTATTACTAGAAAAATTATCTATTCTGGGAATCGAATTATGCTACTGTTTCCCCCACCCCTCAGTACTCTTTCAGTATCTCTTTGTGCCAAAGCAAATAAAGACACTAAAACTGTTTAGGCATTGTAGAGCAGAGGGAGTTTGTAAACTTTCTTTTTTCAGTGTCATCGTTGTTATTGACTTTTGTAAACATATATGATGAGCACAACAAGACTTACAATCTCACTGTGCTTTTTCTGCAATATGAAGAGTGAGAACAATTTATAGTGTAAGATTCTCAAGGAACTTAAAAATTTCACATCATCCAATTAGTAACCAGTTATGTCATATTGCCATCTCCCCACTTCTTGATACAGATACAATCACAGTTAAAACCAGTTTCTAAAATACACTGAATATCCAAGACACTCTCAAAATGTACTATTCTTGGAATGTTTTATACAATGAATTTCTTTCTCTCCCCTTTTGTTTTCTCAGCACACCTCCCATATTTCTGCACTACTACTGCAGAAACTCTTACAGAGGATAACTAAACTATGCTGTGAACTTCTCAGAATGGGATGTTAGTCTGTTCACAACAGCGTGTGTATAATTAAGGAATGCTTAAATTAAACCACTGCAGTTCAATCAACATAACAGTCTGAAGATCAGATTGAGCTCTCAGTCTTGTTCCACCTATATTTTAAGCAAATAAAGCACAATGTAAACAAATTAGGGAAGATTTAACATTGTCCCCTGGTGCCATGCTCATTTCAATGAACACATGTATTTACAGAGTGCATATGGGGGGTTGGACCCGAAGATCTCTTGAGGTCCCTTCCAACCCCTAAGATTCTGTGATCCATAGATTAGACAAATCTCAAATGTGCTGGTTTGGTGGCTAGATTTGCTTTGTTCTGTTTCACTTGAAGTTGACTCCCCCTCATCTAAGCGATGTTGCTTCTGCAACACAAAAAGTAATCCAGGAGAACAATGTTCAGTGTTCTAGGGCACAACTACCTGAGTAGCAGATCTATTAGATAGCTTATTAGGTTAAGTATTTGTTTCTCAACAAAAACACAAAGTCCAAAATCTGTGTGTTTTATTCAAAAGAACAAATGTTTTGGGAAAGGACTTCGTCCCTGGCCCTGACCACCACTCCATGTTCAGGTTCTGTGAGAGAACTTCTACATTAGCCAGCACACTGAGCTGCGTGCCTTCATGTAACTGCGACAATAGTGCGCAAAATGAGACCCTCCTTTCTTTTCTTCTCCCCTCCACAAAAAAACTTGCAAATGACAGAGAGCCTGTGGCATTGCACAGCACCCTGGAGCATACAATTTGTTCATTTTGTCAGCAAAGACTAGACAAGTTGAGGCAGAAGAATCACCTCATATATTTTCCAGCATGAATCTGTTGCACAGAGTAAGTGGTATTTATGTTCTCAGCATACATGAAATGTCTGTGAAATGCTTTAAGATGAAGAACTTGTAGATGCAGGACCTAAGCAAAGGTTAGGTCCTTGAGTAAAGTGTGAGGTGAGTAAAGTGTGCAAATGAGTAAAGTGTGTAAGGTGAGTACAGTGTGCAAATGAGTAAAGTGTGTAAAGTGTAAAAATGAGTTAAGCGAGTAAAATGAGTAAAGTGTGAGGAAGATACACTGTCCAGGAAAACAAAAATTGATATGCTGAGAGCCACTGATTATTTTCTTTTGCATTGTACATGTGATTACTTATACCAAAGGAGAGGAAAGAAATATTACACTAGATGATAATGTTTTCAAGAGGGGGAGTGTTTCCTCACTAACAGACAGTATAGTGCCAACCTGAATAAACATCTATTCTCTATCAAAGACTCTAAAACCCACTAGTTTACCTGGAATAATTGAGATTATAATCGTTACTTCAAATAGATATAATAAAAATAATGGTCCTCAGAAGTGATTGGCACTAAACAGCCTTTGTAATGCTTAGCTGTATATCACTCATGCGTAGCACTTAGTTGTCAATTATTAGTGCTTTGATAGCAACTCCAAATGGTCACAACTGTTAGGATGTTCTTTCTGTTCTGAGTAACCTGAAAGTATAATCAGGTTTCAGTGTTGTGGTTTTTGGTGTGAGGGTTTTTTTTTACCTTATGGCTTTGAAATATAGACAGATAAAACAAAGGATAGGACAAAGGATAGGACAAAATCTCTATCTCCCTCTGTATTACCCTCATTTTCAGACAGGGGAAATATGTAATATATATTACATTAATCAATTCCAAAACACACTGAAAGAGACTCTTACTCATTTGATCCCCATTTATCTCTAAAAAAACTAAGCTAAAGCACAAGCTATAGAGACAATGATCAAACAAGAAGCATATATAAGGCAAACATTAGCAAGAGTGAAGCATATGAACAGTTCAGCAACTTTATTTGAAGGAGGAAAGCAGATGGCAATGATGGCATCAATGATGAGAATGTTTTTGTTCATCTTTATGTGTAAATTGATTTGAAAGAGCTCCAGTGTGACAAGATGGCAAAACACACCTATCAGGCAAGATCTGTGCCCACCCAAAAAACCCCCGAAAACAAACACAAAGAAACCTCCCCAAGCTGTAGCAACTTGTACAGGGAGAAATTTGTTGAAATAGGCCAGTGATTAGGGAAATCACTGTATGAATATGAACACTTGCTGCAATTTAGTAGTTAAAGATGGATGTTAAAGAAAAGAACAAGATAAAAATTATACCACTGCGTGTACATTTTTACTCTAGTCACAGGCCCTTTTATTTCTTTTTCTTTCCCCATAACTTCAACACTGCATTAGCTTTTTCCTTTCATCAACACACAAAAACATCCTCTTTCTCAATACATGAAACTGCCAGTGTGTTCTTCAAATATCTGTTTTCTTTCAAAAAGAAGCAAACAGTTTTTGTAATACAGCTTGTAAAAAAGAAGTAATAAGCAAATTCCCTTGGTTAAAATAGTTTTACTATTTCTACTTAAATATAAACCCATAGTTAAGTAAATGATAATGCAATTTAATTTCTTGGCTGTCCTACTGCCCTTCATACACTAGCTAAGACCTCAGCAACGCATGTTATTTGTGGACTGTTGACTGCAGAAGCAGTTCTTAGAAGCCAGCCATTCTTAGTTCAATCTTAACTGCAACTGCAAAATCCATACAACTGTCACAGTATTAATTATATTAAGTTGAGCTGCTATCATATGGCAGAATGTAGTCAGCAAGCCTTCGACCACTTGCAGTTCTTTCATATGTTGAGTTACATTTCCATACCCAGACTGTTATTTCTTGAATGTAGCAATCTTTTGTATATTCTGCTTCAAGACTCATTGAAGAGCTCCTCTGTTCCAAGTGAGTGCCAGAAAAATGACATTCCATCTCAAGAGAGAGCATAAAATGAGTACTACACTGCTGTCACTCCCTATTTTCTTTAACTTTTTAAAGAAAACTTGCCTTTGACTGTTAATTGCATTCCATTAAGAAACATGCACACCTCACTATTATTCCTGTTAGCCATTAGCTGATGTGATCAGCTATCACATCTTAACAACATGTCCATACTGCTACAGACAAATTAGCTGATAAGGTTAGTCATTTCAACTTGAAAGACAGACTTCTGTTGTATGAATAGGGTGATACAAGTATTGTCAAATTCTGATGTTTGGTATCTGCTCTCCATTCAAATTGTTTTCAGTGAAAGCATAAAAGCTCATCTAAAGATTCATTTTAGGGGAAAAAATAGGTGGATTGAGTGACTAGCCCAGTAGACCTAAATTCAAGACCCTGAAACTGAGAGTCTCTTGGCCTTTTTTATATAGATAGATAGATAGATAGATAATTAAAATCTTTGAAAACGCACTGAAACTACAGGCAACTCCAAGAATGAACTTGAGTCTGTAAAGTGAAATAATAAAGGAAAGCCCTCAAGATAATGAGTTTCAAACAAACAAACAAACAAACAAAACAACCCTGGACTTTTAATTACAAAAAACAAACTCTTGCTTTCAGTGATGATATGAGTATGGACAGCTGTGAAATAACAGGGTAGATGTTCCCAAACACACAAACATGCATTTAGTTCTCAAAATGTAGAGAGCTTCATCACTTATACAGTCAAAAAAGACTGAGCAAAGGAATTTGGCATTCCCCTTTGACTCCCCTCCAAGGAAAAGGGAATGTCCACTTCTGTCTACTTCTGGTAGTCTTTGAGTTATGGCTACTGCTTCCCCAGACAACAACTGAAGGACAGTAAGAGTCCTAGATGGTTTACATGGTTTAAATACCATAAACAAACCTAAATACTGTTTGCCTCAGTTTATTAAAAAACTGGATGCATTAGGTAAGTTAGACGAACTAGCCGTGTCCCAGCTTTAGCTTACACTTTAAGAGAAGCTAGCTAGTTTGAAGTTACTGTCCTTTTCTAAGATCATAAATCATACAGACTAGATTTTTATATCATTACACTTTTTTATATTATTACACTTCCACCTCTTTTTAGACAAAAGAAGAACTAGATACTTAAAAGTAAAGAGTAATGGAACAAAAGTTACCTGTCTGTTACATCTGATTAGACTAGAAGACCCTTGAGCAGAAGTGGGTATCAAAGAGGGAACAGGAAGGGAGGAAAAGGCAGAAGGCAGTCTAGCTTTTAGCTCTGTTTTAGCTCACTCATTTTTTGGATAGGTTTTAAAGAATGATGCACAGTTAAAGCAAATCAGTTGTGCAAGCATGAAACATTTACATAAAACTTAAAGTACAAATCTAAAACCTCTGGAAAAAAACCCAGCTATTAAGCAATTAAACTTCAGTACAATCTAATACAGGGTCAAAAACCCTCTGAACAGCCCAACAAATAAAAACCAACCCAAATCCAAATGACAACCAACAGAAAAAAACATTGACATTTTAAAGCTTTAAGCTTTCAAGTTAAAACTTCTCAAGTCTAGCTAGACTTAAGTTGTAACAGTTATCACTTGAGTTATATAAAATATTTGGTTTTAAATTAATAGTTATGTACTTTATTGCCTAAGATCCAAGTTATACTAGTAGGACAGAATAAATGTGTTTGAGCTTGTTCAGAACATCAACAGATCTTTCTGATCTTCCTATAGTTGCTTTAAAAAGGCAAATGATCTGGTAATCATTTATGCTATGAAAAATCTTTTTTATGACAGTCCCTAGCTTTTAATTGCAAGTGTAGAACACAGTGTATCATTTACAGATACCTTAACTAGCAAGTGTTAAAAAAAAAGAGGAAAATACATGTCTTATGTCAAATAATTGAAGGTAAAATAATAATGAGGTAAAAGAATTTAACATATTTTTTCATCAGAATAAGTTTAGCAACAAAGATAAAAATTAATAAACATTTTCATTGTGCTGTATGTAGCATCTGGCTATCTCAGGCTTCTAAGAACAAGAATATAACTTTGAAAAACAGTATGGAAAAAATATCTGTCTAGCTGTCTTGAGAGAAAAAAACAACAACTATGAATGGAAATAAGCCAATAAGCCATTTACGTCAAACCCAAGAAAAATAAAAACATATTATTAACCTTAGAGAATGATGAAAGCCTCTTTAGTTTATAAATATTTCCACATAGCAAAAATTTTAAAAAAAAAGTGAAAGCAGGATTTCTAGTAGTTTAGTATCTCCTGGTGTATTTACTTAAGATTTTCAAGACCTTTCTGGTTCAAAGAAATACATCCTTTTGTGTATCATTGTCTCTTAATTGCAAATTTTAGAAATGAAAATAATATCTGCTAAAGATAACAAAGGTATATTACTCTGAAACTTTATCTGGTTGTGGATCAGAAGGACTCAACAACTGCTACCTTTGTCTTCATTTTCCTTTTCAAAAAATAAACCTGATGTGCAGTAATAATCTTATAGCCCAATGCACTATTTCATCTACTTTCTTTTCAGCCTCCCATTGCCTTGAATAATTGAGACTGAATATAAACAGGTTTTCATATTAAGAAAACTGGAAACATTGTACTGAAATTATTATCTATAAAAAATGCCTGATGTTTTGCTTCCTTTCTGAAAGAACAGATCTATCACAAAGAAGCCCTTCACTCAAGCTTACTTCTCTTTTGAAGCTATGCAACTGTTCCAAAAGAGTTCATTCTGCTCTTATATATGTACCATGAATGTGCCAGTACATGCTCTTTACAAAAGATTCCCTTTGTCAAAATTCAGAGGTTTTGTGAACTTTTTGAATGGAACATCTCCAAATAATAAATTATCACAACAATTCATAAAAAGCACCTGAATTAAATATTTTAAAAACATATTTTCCTTGTAGCCAAGTGTGTCCTGATCAGTGCAATCCACTTGGGAGCCCACCACGTCATGGCAATACTCTTGGGATCTGGAATTCCCATTTGAATTCAACTTACTAAGGCTTTACAATATATTTGGGTAACTAAACACTTTTATGACATTTTCAGGTCATAACTCTAACATGTTACTGCCATTCTTTAAAGAGATCTTAAAATGAGCAGTATATTCCAAGCTCATCACCGTCTAGTAAAAAGGGAAAAACCCCAAGAGACCCTGGATTCTAGAGAACATAATTATCCAAAGAACAGCATTGGTTGCAGGAAGCTCTGCACATGTCACAGATAAAATGCCATGACTTTAACATCTCAATTAGCCTAAACTAAAATGACTACAGATCCCATCTGCTTTATCAAAACCACACAAATCAATTAGAATTTATTTAAAATTGGATTTATCTCAGCTACCTATATATTGAGAATTAAGACTGCGAAGAATTGTTGTAATCAAAGACTGTTTAAAGAATCCAGGAGAGTTACAGTTTGAGTGAATGAACTAGGAATACCTGAAGGACAAACAGTAAAGGCATTTTATTCTTCTATAGCAACAAAGAATACTTAGAATTAGAAACTTTATGAAAAGAAGAAATTAATGACTTTGCAGCAGTTTAGTGCTTATTTAGGAGTATATTGGTTCATTTCTTCTAGATTAAGGATATAAACAGTTTTCTTCCTAAAAAAAACCCAGCTGTGCTTACTTTACAAGTAATCATTCTTTCCATCAATAGCAACAGCAGAACCTTTTTTCTCAAGGGAAGAAAACCAAAACAAATCTTAATTAATTAATCCATTCACTTAAATGAATTTTGCATTTTCTTACTGTATTTCACATAAATACCAATTTTTCCATTTGAATGTGGCTATTCTAATTGAATACTTTATATTTTATGTCCACTTGCACTGGCAGTTAGTAAGAATCACCTTTTTTCTTGAAGAAAATTTCACTGTTGAAGAATTTATATAACATAGAATTATTCATTTGTCTTTTGTTAACCGTGAATCCTGCAAATCCTACCCATGTGCAGTTTCATTTCAAGTGTAACTCCCTTTTCCCTTCAAATACTAACACAAATAAAAATACAAATATATCATATATCTATGTGTATCGTTAGTTTTTAACATGGTGAAGATTTTAAATAGTTCTAAAAGCCAAGCTATTTGCTATACACAGTAATTTTATGAGTGCCTCAAGTGTTTCAAAGAGCTTTTGTCAATATATGATACGATATTAGGTTATATTGAGAATATGTTTGGGTTTTTTTAATAGAGACTCTAACACATTTTGTAGAAGAGAAGAATATAAGGATAAATCTTTTCACCATGGATCACTCCCTAGTCATTACTTGGATAATGAGTCTGAAGCTGAAATACTGTATTGGTTAAAAGTATACCTATTTTCTGTTAACAGATAATTTCAATATTGGTTTAGGGTAGGAGAGAAGGGAACAGTTTCTGCTTTTGTAAAAAGGGTGCCAACAGCTGTCACCAAGACGTAATCCTGCAAACTGTAGTCTGTGCAAGGTCTCTACAGGCACCCTATGTTCTTCATGCAGAGTATTTATTCAAATTAATTTCCAACGCATTCCTAGATTTAAAAAAAAAAAAAAGCATCAGCTTACATTCCTGTTTTTTCTTTACTTTCAGTATACTTTTCAGTATCCAGAAGACAACAGATCTCCAACTGTATGTTTTAGAGAAAGCACATCCAGGGTTGCCCAGTTCAAATGCTGAAAGTTAAACAACTGATGTTCCAAGTTTATGGAAATTCTACAAGGGAATCAGTTTCTCTTTTCCTCACGGATTAAACATCAAAAATTCAATGTTCAGAGCAGAAGTATAAATTAGCAATAATGTAACCTTTCCCTATTTGCAAGGAAGGGTGGGGGGGAACCAAAAGTTGTCCCATAAATATAGATTAGCTGCCACGCTATCAATATTTTAAAAGTAGAAAAAGGAAAAAGAAAATAGCTGTTCAGCAGTGCTGCCTAAAGTAAATGAGAGATTCAAACTGCTATCTCCATAAGGTCCTTGTTACCTTTGTTTTTTGCACAGGCCACTGTGCACAGGAGCTCAGTGATATTACAGACACGTGAATATGTAAAATTCCTGGGCATGCTAACACTTTGAAGAAAATGAAGAGCAATCCCACACCAGAAATCTAGCTACTGATCAGTCCTTACCTTGAAGGAGTTAAAAAAAAAAAATTAAACACAGAGTTTTGCAAGTGCCTGATGCTTTTGTACAACAGTATCTGCAACACTGATTTGTCAACTGTGCGGGCTGAACATGATAAATTGCTTGCTTGCTAAAACTCAAGACTACTGACAAGGAGTTTGGCCTCAGGACATTGTTTATTTCCTACAAAAGCTTTTGAAGGCCTTTATATGTGCTTTGTCAATCAAATATGTGCCAGGAAATCACTGTGCTGACTACTAATGAAGAAATTAATCCTTTCCAAGGAATGTGTGCAGCATCCCCCAATTACATATCCACTATATACGATTCAGTTAAACTTGAGCTCCTAAATTGCATGACATCCAGGGCCCAACATTTCAATTCCTCAGGAAAAAAAAATCCTCTTTCATGTCAATGGCAGGTTTGTCTGTGAAAAGATCAAAATGAGAACTTCAGGTAATAATTAGCCGTACCTTTTGTTTCAGTATCTTCTAGTCAATAGTAAAGGTGATGTAAGATTTTCACACCTGTCAGGATTATGTTAATGATAAATTCAAATGTAGATAAGCAGCACAAAAGCCTTGCAATAATCATGCCATGCAAAAGTAGTGCATGTCTTATGAAGACCCATAGCACACCAAAACTAGCAACAATCAGGAGAGAAGAAAAGATAGATGTAAAAGATATTGACATGAGGCTTCCAAAGCATCTTGGCAAAAATCTCAAGATACCAAAGAACAGGGTACACAAGAGAAAAAGCAGGGGAGAGAGAAGCTCTACCACAAAAGCCCCATATATTATAAATGTCTTTGGATTAAATATCATTTTAATTGTAGAAAAACTGAAAGACTGCTGATGGAACTTTAATTAAGGTATTTTATTTTTTATTATGGTTTTAAATCTTTTTAATTTTAATGATTTTCAAAAGCTTATTCAAAACTGCAACTGCTAAGAGTCTTGGATAAATAGAATATTTCCAATATTTCTCTTTTATCACTTGGCTATACAAAGTTAAGCAGAAGAGCATCCTTCACAACATGGAGGGGTCAGACTACTGAGAGTTCAGCAGAAAAGTTAAGTAGAAAGGTTTAAATCATGAAGAACATTAAATATTACAAGAAAAGAATGCAGAATGGAAAGACAGATTGCCATGTAAGACAGTTACCTGTTTTTTTCAATGTGCATAGGAAACTTGAGACAGAAGACAACAGTTCTACTAGGGAAAAACTGGTACAAACAAAATTAAAAGACTGTATCCCGCCACTTGCATGCAAAAAAAATAAGATTCAGTCACGAATGCATAACCTTTCAAAAAAAAGGAAGATGAAAAAGCCACCCAGAAAATATTGGCCATGGTCTGTGTATGTGCCTAGACAGAAACGATGGCATTTAAGCTGTTCCTCAGTCTATAGACTTGGGCAACTGGAAAGTAGGTCATTGTGGTCAGGATGGTACGGGAAAAAGGAAGGATACAAAGTTATATTTCTATCTCGATAGGAAGGCAAACACTCTACAGGCAGAACAAAATCTTTATTATGATCTATAACTGAAGAAGAACCTGTTATATTAAAAGAAGTCAATGGACAGGGTGATGTGCCTTCACCGAGATAGCTCTTTAATACACTATAGTAGAGCCTGGTATTATGAATCTCATGCCTCAGGAACACTTACATTAATAGTGTGAAATGTCAAATAGCTATCTGCCAGGTGTGAACCATTAGGTCTCTGTGATTTGGTGCACTCTGATACATCCATTTGATGCAGGGTGCAAATGTAATCAACTTTGATTATGATGTGCTGCTGTGGGCACTTTGGAAAAGGCTGATTTATTTTTAGATGACTGCATCTCTTGAACCATTAGAGCTCTCTTGTTGAAAATCACTTTGTGTAACTAGTATTGGAGGGCCATTGATACATAACTATCATGTGCAGTTTCTACATACGAGGCCGAAAATGCAGTATTGATGTGCTTTAATTTTCCTGAGGGCTCCACTCAAATAGCACTTACAGCCATATAGGGTGGATCATTTATTAATTTACATATTGCATCTGACCATTTAGTATATCTTTAAAAAGGGATATTAATGTAAGATGTTATGGACCAAATGAATTCCTGCATAGATGCACAGAAAACAAAGTTCTAATTGCAATTTGTTTAGCTTTATTTTCAAAAGACCTTGCAGCATTTTTAATAAAAACTTAATATCTTCTTGGTGGATTACATAAACGAATCTTGCTGCCCAGTAACTAGCTCGTTAAAACTCTTACCAAGTTGTGAACAGAAGAGTGCTCAGGGTGATGCAGATTGTGCTAAAGTTGCTCTCTGCCAGCTACCACAGTCCTCCCATGTAGCAACCTATGAGCTGGGTCACAGGAGAAAATGGCAAGTACACAGTTTTGAAATCACCATGAGACAACAATCTTTCCTTGGCTACAAGCTCCCTATAGCCATGAGCTCATCCCAGACCCTCAGCTTTCAGGGTAGACCTGTTCTTTGAGACAAAGGTAGAAACTCATCACTGCTCTTTGAGCCCTCCCCTTCTGTCATGCAGCAGAACCACAATAGGTGTAAGTGCCACCATGCAGGGAGAGAAAAATATTTGCTCCATAAATTGAAAGTCACTGTAAAATATTTATAGATCTGTAAGAATGAGATCATCAAAACAATCAGAAGCTTACTTTCTAGCTCACTGAACTTTTCAGATAAAGACTTACTTTCCACCTCACCAGCATTTCAGAAAAAAGTCTTATTATTATATTAAAACTAGATAAGAGCTCATGTGATCTCTGATTCCTGGCTTTCTGTTAAACTAAATTATGGAACATGCTCATCTTACTGGAAGAGATTAAAAATTAACAAAAGATTTTTCAACATGAAGAATTAAGACCATCCTTCTCCTGCAAAGAATGATGCATCAGTAGAACAGATTTCAGTAGCATTTTGTACTTCTGTAAAATATTCAACCCCTCTAGTTTACAGTTGCGGAGCATCAAGATACACTTGAGAAATGAAACTTGAAACTCTTATGAGGTAGAAGAGAGGAGAAGAAAAGACTTTCTGAGGCATTTCACAGGAAAAACTCAAGAGTGTTTGGTAGAACGTGGTTAGGAAAAGCAACTCAAACACAGTATTAAAAAAACCCAAAAAACAAAACAAACACATTATTACTAAGCAGAAAATCCAGAAATTTATTTTATTCATTATTGTTAGGATGTCTTCTGACATTTATTTGTAATCAGCTTGCCTTTTATACTCTCACTGTGAGAGTAGCCATGGCTTTGTTCAAGGGCTGTGATGAAACAGTAAGTTAAATGCATATTCTTTAAGACCTTTCAGGAGAAGATATACCTGGATGCGGGAACAAAAGTGTGGTATGATTGATCCTCAGAGACAGAAGCTATCTGAGAACATTTTCATACACTCACTCTATAAATTTCTCTGAGCCTGTTTCTTTCCTCCTATGAGGAAGAGGCTGCTAGATTTTGCTTCCTCTTAAGCAGGCACCTGTGGGGAGACCACTGCTGAAAACTGTTTTCTACATTGTAAACTTTCTTGCCTTTGTTGCACCTAGCTCACGTCCCAGAGGATTTCCCTAAATTTCAGGGGGGAGAAGTTGTGACAGATTTTGAACAGGTTTCAGATGTTTAGTCTGCTTATAATTCTTAAATCTCATTCTTTAAACCCAATTAAATAGCCACCCTCAGGTACTTATTATTTTGGTTATTAATTCCTTGTAGATCACCTCTGTGGACAGGGTCTTTCGGATTCACTATAAATTGCTCATCTTTTTCAAGTCTGCTCACATTTTGTTTGAAGTAACCCCATACAGTGTTTTAAATAGTTGAAGTAGTTTAGTGGTATGAAAAATAAAAATATTTAAATACTTAAATGGCCTCCTTATAATTCACTGATCCATAAACCATCAAGAGAGTAGGCTGATTTTCAGCCTGTGTAAGAGGAAACCGATGCTCCTGTCAACCTCAGTTTATCTGTGGCCTAATTGGACAGCTGTAACTTCTTGAATAAAATAGTATCCAGCTGACAGCATCATCCTACAGCTCAGTGTTCAAAGCTGTTATTCATTTTAATAGTTTCAGAGTTCTGGAGGTTCCAAGTTTTCAGCCTAATCCTGATTCCTATCAGAGATACAACAAGAGACAGAAATTTTCTCTTTTTAACACACCACCATTCACTTTCACCCAGTGAATCCTTATGTTTTTATTGGAAAGCTGGAACTTCAAGAATCCTGGATTTACCTGCTTTGACAGGCAAGAAACAGTTGCTTCCTCAGACAAACCAAAACCACGTTTTCAGCCCAGCATTAATCGAAGCTGCAGCTGGCTGCCTAGTATTTCGCTCTCAGATCTACATCTGAGAATAAATTTACCTTTTTCATAATTCCAAGGAATCATTAAGAAGCTTAATCCCAGATGTAGATCCCTTATATTATTCAACAATGAAAATAAGGCACATCTACTTAAAGGTAAGAAGCTTAAATACAAATAGCTTGTTAGTTGTATACCACTGAGATAGGCTCACAGGCCAAAGAACTGAAAGAGGAAGGTCATGGCATAAGTGGGAAGAGGAGAAGAAGGCTCCTTTACAGTGCCTCATTGTAAAACCAGACCTGAAAACACTGGAAGGGGAAGGAAAAGGAGAGAGGGTAAATGCTACCATAGCTTTTATCCTCCTGAAAATGTTATTCTTATAAAATTCTAAGTGCTCCCTTAGTTTAAGGTTTTGAAGAATGAAGACTTTGAAGAATGGAGAGATGCACCAAACAGGAAAAAAAAAAGAAAAAGAAAAAGAAATAAAACCAAGTATCTGCTATTGCAAATTCTCTTTAAGTTCAGCATGTCAACATGGAAACTCAGAGGTATTAAAACACTATCCCAAACAATCCCCACCAAAGTAAGTAGTAATATATTAAATAGCACAGCAGTTATCACAAAATCATACTAAGTTCTGATAATTTTTGCCAAGTAATTTAGGCAATAAGAGCTTGTAAATCAAATTAATCACAATCTCATGCTAAAAGCTGCTCTGGTTCTTACAAGCAGCACAGATTTCCAGTTGTGTAGCACTAAGAATTGGTATTATAGATAAATCACATTCAAAACAGGCAGTATTGATGACCCTTGCTCATCTCAACAAAGAACACCTTGTTTTGAGCTCTTTCTTCGTATTATTTACAGGTTGATTTTTTTTAGACTAATCTACACTCAGGCTTGAACCCTCCCTGATCTAGGTTCTGCCCAGATGGACAGTCACTAGCAGCCTGGTTAGCTACCGCTCATTACTAAAGCCATGGGGTCTGGCAAGGTGTCTCTGCATAACCTTCCACTATTAAGGAACAGAATGTTTCTCTTCAAACATCACCAACCACCCCCAATTTAGGTTTCCAACTGCACTATGGCAAAAGTAAAGCCAGTTTTCTAAAATCAGCTAATAAACACTAAATAAACCTACTGATAGTGGCAATCTTCCTGTATGCATAATTCCTAAATCATGTGTGTGTATATATATAACTTTTTTAAACAGAAGGTATAATTTACTGTCAAAAAACAGGTCACAAACTGGATTTAAGGAAGCTGAAGTTATAAATCAATTGAGAGATGTCAATTAACAATCTGCAGAATACTGAGTAACTTTTAAAAGGAAACAAAGCGCTGCACAACCCTGATGTTGTCTTACGCACATTCAAAAAATCCACTGCTTGCTTTCAATCTTAAACAGGAAACAAAAAAAATACTTTCAATCTAAAAGCTCGACCCTTACTGACCCCTGGCATAATATACTGAAGGCACACCACAGCAATGCAAAGCTCTCATTTCAAGGAAAAGACAAATAGTTCTACATTCCCTCAGATTATCAGAATGCTTACAGTTTGCAGGGCTGAAAAATTAGGGGAAAAAAACCCTTTGAAATGGACTGCTGTTATTCACAGTAATACCTGAATGCCTCAGTTTACATCTGCTAACTACATGTGGCAGCCAGCCCATTTTTGCTAGACAGTGTATGATCTCTGTTTTGCAAATGCAGGATGAAGCCAAGAGGATACTGAAATAAAATTCAAAATCAACTGTCTGTCATACAGAAATCACTTGGATAAGGTGGCATGGACTCAGATGGAAAAAGACAAAGGGCTGTTTTAAGTTTTAGACTGTAGAAATCTTTGGTAGCATGGCTATTCAGGGCAGAGAATTGGGATTGGGTTAAGAAAAACTAAGTTTTTCATTAAAACCAATGTGATAACAGATTATATTTGTTCAGTTGGTTTGTTTGGGAGAGAATTTCGAAGACTAGAGTGACAAAATTGGGAGGGGAAAAATATCCCATGAAGTGTGACCCAGTTCCAAAGTTTTAGAACTTCTCAGGATGGAGGTGGAGGCCTGTGCCATATTCTTCAGCAGGCAGAAAAATGAATCTGAACCCAGGCTTTTGGCCTCACCGATAAACCACAGTGGTCACTACAGTATCACCTTACTGAATAATGAGTTTGAGGGCACCGCTTCTGTTTTTCCTTCTACAGCACTTTCACCATTTAATAAAATACAAAACCAACTAAATACTTCTTGACAGAAAAAAAGAGGGCCAGAATAAGTTCTCTAGATGATGATTTAACATTAATGTGGGAAATGAGATACTTGGGCTGAACTATTTTTACAAAATAGAAAAGCGCAACTAGAGAGATTTCCAGTAACACATCTCAGTGTCCTGTAGCTTGCTAGCTGAAGTTACTAGCAATTTTCTTCATTTCTTATTGGTATAGTAAATAAGCAATGCTTACTTTATATTGAAAGGACTGCTTCTAAGGGGGGAAAAAGAAAGAATTGTCAGTCTAAGAAACTATAGTGAGCAATGCTAAAGCAGAATCATTAAAATACATGATTTGGCTCTTAACTTCTGGATCCTTTGTGCCCAACAGAGGGACACAAATGAAGAAGACAAAGCAAACTTGAGGCCAGATATGGGCTGAAAAAGTATCAACTATTAAATTGTTATTATCTTACTGAAAAAACTGAAATTTGGGTTAGAAAATATAGATTCTTCTTTAGGAAGCTTTCCTTCTTTGCATGCACTCAAGTGATTCACTTGGAGAATTATTTAGCTCTTCCCCTGTGCTGCAGAAATATTTTGGATACAATTAAGTACAAAGATTTGCTGAGTGTTTAAAAAAAAGTCCCACTGTAATGCATAAAAATAATGAACAAAAGGAAGTTGTGCCACAACAACACAAAAGATCATGAGAAGGAAAAAGGCATAGAAATCTTATAGCATTTATAAAATTGGCCAAGTTGGAAGAACTTTATGAAGAATTGCAGTCTTTGATAACACTGAATATCAGTGCTGTTCCCAGTGTACTTAGGATGCAGGCATCCAATCCCAGAACCATGTTAGCTTTAAAGGAGGTGTAAAATCACCCAGTTCAGTCCCATCCCTCCCTTCCTTCCTCCCTCCCTATATTAGATTGGTTTGTATGATTTAACACTACCACAAAGATTTAAATATTGAAATATTAAGAATTCAGATGCTTTCCCGAATGGCATACTGAGGCTGGGGTGGGGAGTAGGATAGACATGACACAAAAATAATCTGGTATGCTTGTCTAAGCCTGTATTTTTTTTCTTTCTTTCTTTTATTGTTTTTCTTTCCTTCTTATTCCATGTGGCCACCAACAAAGCAATTTTATGGTCCATAAAATTAATGCATAGGCATATAGCCCTTTAAGTTCCAAGTATGTTATTACGGCTACTTATCTGCTTGGAACTAGGTCAAATGCTCTCCTAGAGCAAGGTTAGATTACTTGGACTTTTATGAGGTAATTCAGTATATAAGCAACATACAAGACAGGACTTATCTGAACATCACATCAAACAGTCTAAATATGTGGTTCAGAGTTCATAAGCTCCTGACAGCAGTGTTATGGTCCTTGTTTAGAGCACTTCTGTACATTATAAAAGACCATTAACAGATACAGTGCTATATAAATGATAAATGATGACACAGAACACGAAGTGTCCATATTTATGCCAATGTATTTAGTCAGGATGATTGAGAACGATAGCATAAAAACCCCCCACTGAATATATGTAATTATAATGAGCTATTCACAATCAAAAACATGTCCTTATTAAAATCTGTCATCTAAAACTATATTTATTTTCAGTCTTAGAAAAATATTTACAGTTCTTGACAGTTAATTCCCCGTTTATAGATTATCAAGCTGTGTGACCACTCCAAAGCCTGTAGTTAAATATAAGCAGCAGAACTTTATATATAAATATTTGGCAACTCCAGTAAACACACAAATATAAGGTGGATATGAGAACATGAAGGTTTTCTTTTTCTACCCTTCACAGTCTGAGGTTCTTAAGATGCACAGAAAAGGTGAGAACATGGTTTAAGCACAAGATAGAAATCCAAAACACATTTTCCCATCATCCGCCAACGACTTTCCATTCAACTAATGGCAAAGTACCTAACGAGCAAACAGAAATAATATTATTTCTTTATCTTTGTGTATGTGTGTGTGTATTTAATGAAAATATGAGGCACTCATATTTTCTATGTTTCTATGTGCTTTGTGTTTCTATGATGTGAGCACCATAGAAATACTAATAAATTGTCTATTAGGAATTCATTCTACCATTACTACTTTCCCTTTTTTCTTAATTTCTTAAACTATTCTTTTTTCAAAGGGGTGCCTCCACTACAGGTCTGCTAGTGAAAAAGGACAGAGCCAAGCAAAAAGGGAAGCTGTGATAAAGCACAGCCACTGCAAAGATGAACAGTGGTATAGCTGGTACAGATGACATTATTAATTTACTGAAAGAACAGAATTTTGAATGGAAAAAAGGAATTATCTGTCATCCTTGTATCATTCATCAGCCATATGTTACCCTGACAGCACCTGGTTTTCATCAAGGTTCTCCTTTTTTAATCAGGTTTGCCAGTTAGTTTAAATTGAGGCACCAGGTCAAGTGACTTGACCAAGAGCAGGCTGTAAAGTAGTAGTTCCATGTGAACACAAAGCCAAGACCTCCCTGGATAGCTGTGTTCAGTCTAACCTTCACTTGCTCCAAGGCATTTGATGGTGCCCCAGGGAGCTCATGTATACCTTTCC
This sequence comes from Laterallus jamaicensis coturniculus, assembly GCA_022605575.1. Lineage (NCBI taxonomy): Eukaryota > Metazoa > Chordata > Aves > Gruiformes > Rallidae > Laterallus > Laterallus jamaicensis. Next base: position 5,107,060 of record JAKCOX010000031.1, on the reverse strand, counting down.
CAGTTATTACATAAAATCTTAACAGAGTACTATCTGGTGTGCTTGATGGATATGCTGAGCCGAGGCTTAAGAATGAGTGCTAATCAAAATGATTGCTGAAAAGCGAGGTCATCCCTGCTCCCATATTCTTTGTTCAACATCCTCCACACTAAGGGGATTAGAAATAATCTGACCTTCCCGAGTTCAGATACTCACCTTCCTCAATGCCCACAAAGAAAAAAGAATTTCCAGAAGTAATGTTTCACAAGCATGACATCCTGTAGTTTTATACCTACTGTTAGCACTGATGTAGTTGTCTGATAATTTCCAAAATCACTGCTTTATGACAAAGCATACATGATAGGATCCCTAGCCAGGCAAAGCCATGATCTAGCCTAGTTAGATCTTTTCCTTACATGGAGTGCCCCAAAGCAGACCAAAAGGCTTTTCAAATTAAATATAGCTTGGTTTTATTGTCATTAAAGTCAGGGTTTGTCATTCTTTAGGTGCAAACTTAAAATAACTACATGAAACTGCAACAAAATGAAGGTACTTACAAACAACTGCTTTCCTGCCCACTGAATACTTGCAGATATAACACTGCTTTCAACCTTGGTTTGACCTGACTTGCCAACCTTGCGAGCAGCAAAATCTAGCCACGTGTTTCTAATGCTTGTCTCTTTTGAGACCTTCTTCTTACATGAGCATAACATTTCCAACTCTGCAGCTTTTGCCATTTCCCGCAAAACATGTAAAACCAAACATACAAAACCTATAAAAAAAAAAAGCCAAACCCCATCTCCTCTAAAAGGGCTCACCTACCCCACTTACAGTACAGGCAAATAGCACAGGTGTTAACAAGTTGCCTTAGAACATAGTGTTTGATTTACTACTGCTTGAAAATATTTACAATTCTAATTTACATTTCTAATGCAATAAAAAATAATCATGTACAGCTTGACTGAGGCATTTATTTTTACCTCAGTCTATATGTAATAAGAGTGGATTTATCTATGCTGTTAATTATTCATTTTGTATCTATATGACTCTGTGGAGATATATATCTGATATGTAGAAAACCTAACATTAACTTTACATGAACCTTAATTACAACTTGAAGACAAACATTATTTATTTTAATTTTTCAAATACATCTTAGCTATGCTGCAGCATATTTAAAGTCCCCTCATTAACAGAACTGATCTAAAAGTACATCGGAAGAAGGATTATATTTTATTAATACAATAAAACTGCATATTTATAGTAGAATACACTGTAAAATGTAACTCAATTGCATATAAATATTACCCATAATATTCTCACTCACCATGTTTGGCTTTCCGGCAGAGTTCAAAATACTCTGTCACTGGCAAAGTGACTGCCTGATCATTTTCATATACTTTATAATCTGTCACAATATACATTTTATAATTCACAACTCAGAAACTAGTCTTTGACTTTCAACATCTACTGCTTAGTATTCAACACTGACATTGGTAGTTTGGAGGTAACTTGTGCTTAATGGCTTTTTTTGTTGCATTTGAAACACTACTCTTCCCCCCACCCTGTTAAAAAAGCAATTTGATTACTCTATAAAGATCGAAAATGTGCAATTGCATTGTATTCATATCAAATCAAACCCCTACAAAATCTAGCAGCTTCATTAAAATCACACAAAAAACGCAAGGAAAAATAAGGGGAAAAAAAGAAAAAACAACGCCTGTCCAGAACACCTTAGAAAAATATGCTCGGTTAATGGTTTTGCAAGTACAGTTGAAATAAATTAATCTTTCCATGATACTTCATTCATTGAATGTATGAGTTCTTGAAGACTTAGGTAGTTCCAAAACGATTTAATTTGTTTTATTTAATGCTTTTTTACAGGCTAAAAACCCTCAGATACTCTGATAACTGAAAACAGGCTGAGATGTATAAACATGTTTAAAATATCTGAAAGCATATATGGATGATCAAGTGCCATGGTGTGATAAAAGGTTTTCTTTTTAGCAACGGTTTGCTCAAAGCCCCCCCTTCTGGTAGAAATCCATACATTGGATGTAGAGTAGATAAAACTTAATTTGCAGTTTGTTTAGATGTGCAGAATCTGACTGCAGTGCTCTTTGGCAGGCTAAGCTTCCTCTAAATTCTGAAAACTACAGGGAAAATTTAAATGTGATCCTATGTGCATATAAAATTATCAGATGGATTGCAGATATTTTTGATCTTTTGCTCGCTGGTAGTATCTCACATGAATATAAATCTTGCAAAAAAAGGCAATAAAAGATGGTATTTCATAAGAACTGTAACTACTCATACTTTTTAAAATGGGCTTTTCTTTTTCTAGGGAACCTGCCTCACTGAAAGAAAAAAAATTATTTTGCTTATTAAGAACTCATTTTTCAGTGAAATTTAGATTGTTGGCATTTTCCTAAAGGAGCAATTCTTCTGTAAAAATAGAAGCAGTATCTTGCCTAATTTACCCTAAAGATAAAAATATTGTGCAGTCTCAACAGTAGTGATGAATACTATTAGGTTATAATGAGCATTCCTACCACCAGATTCCTAGTAATTTAAAAGAATCTTTACTTTGATTCTGACCTTACAGCTTTTACAGTAATTTTAAATAACTGCCAAAGTTCTTTCTTTTTTTTTTCCTAATGGAAACCAGGGGTTTTTTGGTTTTGGTTTTTATCCTGCAAAGGCTATTTGCATTCGCTGTAACCATTTCCACGTGCATGTGGTCTGTTTCATTCAAAACAATGATGAGTAAGAAAGATGAGAAAGAAAGATGAGAAAGCAGAAGATCCTAATTCACCTTCTTGTGAATTCTGGAGGAGTAGGAAAAATCTGATTAACATTTTTTTATTGGATGTCTTGACAGAGGCATTCAAAACCAGAGAAAAATATCCATGCAAAATGCAAACCACTGCTGTTACCAATAGTGCCAATCAGCAAAAAAGCACAATAGGTGACAGTGCCCATCCTTCTTGACCCAGCAAACCAGAACACAAATATATCTATATATCTATATATCTCAATATATATTCTTGAGGAATTGTGCTTTATTATTTAAGAATTATCATTCTTCTCTGAACTACTGTATATCACAAGCATATATTTCATGCAATATATTTAGGTGTCAACTGATACACACAAGACTTACATGTTGCTAAGTGATAAAACGGCAAAGTGCAGCCACTCAGATGAATCATGTGATGAGACAGGTTAAGACACACAGAGAAAAACCTCCCCATTTACTTTTTATCTTGAAATGGTTCTGAGGATAGTTTGGGAGGTAGCTGATATAATAGGAAGGCACGATAACTTCTAATGCCAAATGTAACCTTTCTATCCAAGTCAGCCAATGAAAAGGTTAAATAAATCCTAGACTGACTTCAATATGAAAACTGAATACCTGATAGCTATTAAAGCATCTGCCCAAATTGCAGAGCAGTAGGTAACACTCTGCTTTATTGAGTATTACTGAGATAGACTTCTTGACAAAGTGGTAACTCGTGATACATTTAAATTTCAAAAACACAGGTCAATAAAATGAAAGTATATTCAGCCATAAGCCTGCTCCAACACACCTAGTAATATATATATGCCAAACGGCTTAACTTGGTGCATCTTTATTGTTTTTAGATACTAAATCATTCACATTTTTGCTAAAAAAGACAGAATGAAAATGCTGAAACAGAGATGTCCCCTTCACTAACAAAAATGAGCCTGAGGTTTGGCCAAAAGATTAGCCACAGCAAACAATTCAAATGGCCTTTCTGAGAGGAGGGCTTCATTGAATGCAAATATTAGGTAAAATGCAATACCACTGCTTTCAGCCTGAGGAGCAAGCTCTCTTCCACAGTCAAACATCATTGCATTTTGGTGGTCATACCAAAACATTCTGGGGTTTTTTTTCCTCAAAATGTTTGACTCCCGTTAAAATTTCTATGAGAAGCCCTCTTCAAAGCTCCTTCTCTGAAATCACTAGAAACAGTTACAGATGTTTTATTGAGATGCTGTATGGAAATAACCCCTCCGACTTTTTTCATTAAATGTCCCTCCAAAATATTCTAAGATATAAACCCTTTGATTCCTATAATTTAAATTAAGAATGAAGATATTAACTTTTTTTGGTTAATCTGATTCCAAAAAATCAGAATCCAAAAAATGTTTTTTAAATTCATATCTAGCATATATTTGGAAGTAAAATAATAAGAAAACCATCACAGGCACAAAACACAAAAGAGCAGTATTATACTTTAAAAAAACCCTCTCTTTTATATTTCAAAACTAAGGTCTACACAATGTTGTTCTTTTAAATAGAATTGTTATTATACAGCTTCTGGTCAAATTTTAACATTATCAGAACAAAGACTCATATTTTTACATACAAGGTTCCCCTGCCAGCAATACTCATATCTATATGTCACACAGGACTAATAACGTAGTTGTTACGTAAGTAAGCCAACCTTATGAGCAGCAGCATCTGACAATACCAATGCATAGTTTTTTAATATTCTCCTTCTCTTTGATGAAGTGTAATCTGCTGCTGGAGACATCATTTCCAGTTCATACCATGCCATACAATTGTCTGTAAATTCTCGGGAAACATTACCAGTTATACACCTTTTCATGCATAATACCCCTAAATCTGATAAAACCGTATACAATAATTAATAAAAAAGCCTCACCAAAGTAGTTATATGTTGGCCAGTATGGATATAGATCCCAGCAAAACTATCCATAGAAATATTCTTTATGAATGAAGGAACTTGCAATTATTCTGTCCATAAACCTGCAGGTGTTTATCTCCTGTAGGAATCTCAAAGAGGAAGAACTATACAACAGCAGTATTTTATCGTTCATAATTCAAAAATATTTTGACAGGCATTATACCTTTAAAGAGGATAAGCTAGGGTGCATTTTATGACCAATGCTGTTTCCGTTCTGCACATTAGTAAAGTGGGAATCACAATCTGCGCCTCAGCTTGTTCTCTGAGATGGCAGAAGTTCAGCAGCGCTGCAGAGGTGAAAAGCCTGGCTGGTGGGGAACTAGCCTGCGCAATTCGATAGCAAAGGGATCAGTGAAGCCCTGCACAGTTCAACACCAAGGTTACGGTGACACGTGCTTTCCAGAAGGAACCTGTGTCAGCAGGCCTGCATTATTTCCACATATGCCTGGAGTGGCATTTTCTCAAAATGGACAGGTGAGTATTATGGTACCAAAGGACCCATTCAGGAAACACATGATGGCTGAGGCAATCAAAGTCCAGAGCAGGAAATAAAGTATACAACGGCTAGTTTAATTGGCTTTAGACCCAAGAAAATTATTATGAAGCTTATGGTTTATTTCTGAGGCTGTGCAAAGGGGACACACACAAGACCCACCCTGGAGCCTTCTGAGATCACGCGGAAACTTTTCTTGATTTCAGCAGCTTTTGGATGAAATGCCTGGTTTCTGCTGCTGCTGCTATATTCGCCAACTACTGATACTCTTATATGTCTCTCTGGACTGGCAGACACATGGTACAAGGGTACAGCATTTCCCTCGGACACCATCCACCCAAAAAATATTATCATTAAATGAACAGGAATGCTGCTATAATCTGCTCTAGAATAAACACAGAATTGCTTAACTGTGAGAAACTGCTATTGAAAATGCAGAGATTAAAATGCAGCTAGTAAAATGAGGCTTATGTGCATTAAAAGAAATATGTAAATGCAAATAAAACTCAAATACATTAAAAAGGAATTTTTCTTCAGAAATATCTCAACTACCATTCTTTTCTAAAAATCTCATCACCTTGAGATACTCAAAAGTGAATATAATCAGGTAAATGCAGAGATCCACTCTGAAGGACAAATAGTCTGCTTGCAAGGTAAGATTATGCATCAAGATGTTTCAAATTTGTTGGTTTTGTAGGGCAAATAATGTTTTCTACAGGCTATGGTCAGTACAGCATCAATGAAAGTATCTAAGATGCCATTTGCTTGAGACATTCTTCTAGGCTTAAACGTAATCAAGCTTCCAACCCCTACAATTCTGTGATTCTGTGTGATTCATTGTATATGTCTAGAGTATTAATTAACACTCGCTGAAAATTTTTCTAATATATCATCCCAAGTGAACTTTAAAAAAAAACTTGACATTTTTTAGCTCACTGAACTCAACCAAGGAACAACTTCATGCATAGTAAATATACTCAAAGTAATAATTAGCAATAAAATATCCTTTAAAATTTGCACTTACATAAGGTATCCTATCATAGTATAAATGATTCACAAACAGAAATACTGAAGCCAAATGTTACTACTGAATGAAGGAAACTTCAAAACAACAGAAGTACATCTAACAGGTCTGCATTTGGGCAGCCTGCTCTTTTACTCACTGCTAGTGAGCGTTTTCAGGAGGAACTTCTGCATTTGAACATACTGCTTCCATATATGAAAAGTAATTTTTCCCTTTGAAACATGCCCTAGCATCTATTGTTATAATCCATGGGGAGCATGCTGCAATGTGACACAGAGGGGAAAGACACTGATCCAGAAATCAACGTGACTGCTTTTTCATCTTTGCCATTGCTCTGTATTGCAGCCTGTATAAATCAGGTCACATCTGTGACAGTTTCTCCCACAACCCTTTTCTTAAAGTGAGGGTTTTTTAAAGCTCAGTGGGTGTCAGGGTGGTGCAGGACAGGCTACAGATGAGCTCAGCTCCTATTTATGTCTCCTCCTTCACCTGGCAGGCCTCTCTGGCTCAGTTGGACAGGCATATGCACGTATTACTGTGGTCCTGGAAAGACAGTGAGGGTGGAAGCAGACACAGATCATGGCAAGCTACAGATTATGGCCTCATAACTTCGATTCTTGTTGGGCAAGGAAGTTATTTTCAGCACCGTGAACTTTTTTGAGTAGATGGTGTCTGGGGAAAGTGCTGTACCATTGCCATCTGGGAACAATTTATATTGGCCTTCTCTTGAGGTGTCCGGATTTTGTTTTGCTAATTTTTTTACATCTAAGAAGCTTGGAGCTGGCCTTGAGCTTTGCTATGAGAAATGTAATACATAAAAAAAAACCAAGGCATACTAGTGCAGGAGTGACATTTTTCTTCCCCTTAATTTTTACATCATAGAAAACCAGGGGATTCTGGTTACTGCATATATGTTACGGGAAGACATTGTCATGGTTTAGCTGCCAGGAAGAAAATTATCTCTATCCCAGCCAAAGCCATGATAGACATGCATCAAATACACAATAGTGATGATGATAACAACGATCATAAATATGCATGTTGGAGCTTAGATCCCAAATCAGTAATGCTTGGAAGTATGTGCAACTTGAAGCATCCATATGATCCCACTAAAGTAATGTGGCTGATTAATTACCATGTTGAGCTGTGGTCAGAAACAGTTCATACATTTAGGGCAGAGGTTTTTGCTAAAACAATGAACTTCAAGTGACATTACAAATTATTCATGGAAAGGGAATTTTAAATTCAGATTCATAAATCTGTGCACAGGAAAGCTGCTGAGAAACGAATAAATCTTTAAATAAGAGAAATATATGATTTAAAATATCCAATTTCAAATACTGAGTAATTATGAAAAACTGCCAATGAATAGTCAATAGTGGGGAAGTGTTCTAATAGTGTTCAGCAAATACATTTTCTTCAATAATTTAGACTTCACAGTACTTTCTTTGCATTCCTTCTACATAGCAGAGACATGAAGAGACAAAATGTGTTGAATAACTCATTAGGCTGCCCAGGGAGGTGGTGGAGTCTCCTTCTCTGGAGATATTCAAGTCTCGTCTGGACGCCTATCTATGTAATATGAGATAGGGAGCCTGCTTTGGCAGGGGGGTTGGACCCGATGATCTCTTGAGGTCCCTTCCAACCCCTAAGATTCTGTGATTCTGTGATTCTGTGATTATTTTACTAAGCATACTATTTAGCAATGTAACCTATTTGTTCCACAGTTAAAAACAATTTGCTGATGAGTTTTCAGATTTTCCTTTTTATTTTTCTTAATATTTAGTCCATTTTCCCCCCTACTTGTTCATCTCAGCTCATGTAATTTCTTATGAAATTTTGTAGTTGTGTCTTACTGACTTGCTGCTAATGCTTTCTGTTGGTTTGATTAATTGTTTTTTTGTTTCCTCCTAGAAGGTCTGGTTTGTTAAGAAATCACTGTATTCCTTGACTATCTTAGGTTACATTGTCATGAATTAGCAACCATCACACCTTTGTCTTCTTTTTACTTTTTAAATTATTTTTTCCTGGAATCAGAGACTACAAATTTGGATTAAATTTTTTCACTTAAAAAAAAAAAAGTTTGTCACTTTTAGAAATTACTTAGATTCCTTATTATATTTCTATATTATTTCTTCAGAACAATTTTTTTTTTTTTTCATAGAAATGTGGGGTTTACACTCAATTTTAAAATCAGCACAAGATGTACAAACCTACTACTTCTCTAATTTTGGAGGCAACATTCTTTATCTACCAGTAGTGGAGCAGGTACATCTGTCCAAGAGGGACTGTGCAGAGTCACTCATCCTAGTTTCCCTGACTGAAAGATAAAATGAAGTTGTAGTGTATTATATTACACATAGGAATCTCAGCATTTCTTTTGCCCTCAAGTCCTGGAGCTTCAGTGTTATTCAGCTCCCAGTGACAAATGAAAGATGATGCCAGCCATAATCCCTTGCAGCCTTTCACATCGTCTAAGGTTGCCTGCCCAGGGGAGAAAGACCTGTGCCTAAGGGTAGCTTAGGGAAAAGTCCTAGTCCTATTGCAGTCAGTCCTTTCCACACTGGACCTTGCCTCACCTCTCCAGTTTAAAAAGTTATTCTGGTACCCATCTGAGATGGATCAAAAGTACAAATCAGAAGCCCTTGAAGTACTTAAGTTTTCTACAGATTTTTTTATACATTACTGCTGAAACACTGTGAAGAAAGTGAACTTCTCTCACTTTTCCAATTGCCTGCCTTTGACTATTTGCAGAATGTTTTGTAACCTTTCCACAGCACATGAAGACTGATCTTTTATAGTCAGATAATGATGTGCTTCTTTCTGGTGTTGGTGGCAGTGGGATAAAAGAGACCAAGGTCAACTTCAAAGTTGAGAGTAAAAATCTAGTTTATTAAACGTATATTTCACTCTTGTCTCTACATTCTGTTTTAAGTCATCCATGCAGAATTCCTTTTCTCCATAAAAGGCCTTACCTGAGTAAGCCAATGTGTATTAGGCCTTAGGTAAAAATTTCAGTGTCAGTGATTTCCTTGCATTAGGTAAAATCAGCGTTTCATTTTAGAGCCATGAATTATAAAATCATAGTATGCTTTGGGTTGGAAGTGACCTCAAAGATCATCTAGTTACAACCCCCACTAGGGACAACCTCACTAGACCAGGTTGCCCAAAGCCCTAACTAACCTGGCCTTAAACACCTCCAAGGATGGGGCTTCCACAGCTTCCCTGGGCTTCCCTGGGCAACATGTTCCAGGGCCTCAGTTCCAGGGCCTCACCAGACTTACAGTAAAGAATTTCTTCCTAACATCTAGCCTAAACCTACCCTCTTTCAGCTCAAAGCCATTGCCCCTTGTCTTATCACTACACTCCCTGATGAACAGTCCCTCTCACACTTTCCTGTAGGACCCCTTTAAGTATTGGTGGGCCACAATTAGGTCACCCCGGAGCCTTCTCTTCTCCAGGCTGAACAAGCCCAACTCTTGCAGCCTGTCTTCATAGCAGAGGTGCTCCAGCCCCTTGATCGTCTTTGTGACCCTCCTCTGGACTTGCTCCAACAGTTCTATGTCCTTCCTGCACTGGGGAGCCCAGAGCTGGATGCAGCACTCCAGGTGAGGTCTCACAAGAGCAGAGTAGATGGGCAGAATCACCTCCCTCAACCAGCTGGCCAGGCTGTTCTTGATGCAGCTCAGGAAATTATTGGCCTTCTGAGCTACTAGCTTAGGGACAACTACTAATTATGGAGAAATTTGAAAAAGTGTTACGATGTTTTTAAACAATTCAAATACCAACTACCTAAGCAGCATTCTTCACAGTCTCTCTTCCACTCTAATTTCAGGGCAATTTCTGAATCTGAGCTTTTGTAGCCTCCTTTATTGTTTTAGCTCTTGCTTTTGTAAGCATTGCTGTATTATTCTGGTGAAAACTGAATCTCTTCTTATAGCATATCTAGCTATGAAGTACATGCTTTGCATGCCTTGTCCAGTCATCCTCTTACTACAGCACCATCTGTTCTAGTTTTTGATAAGAATTAAGAGAATATTTCTAACCACAAAGATAGCTAAGCTTGCATTAGATTTTCTGAAGACACATCTGAATCTCTACTACTTAAGGTTTTAAGAAAAACTGTATTTTTTTTAAATATCAGAAATTATATTTGCCCCTTGTATGTCCCAACAACTAAAATAAGTGTCTTCAAGGACTTGTATCTCCCTTTTGTGCACTTTGTTTCATCCCTCTGCTCTAAATTTAGGTGTAAATCCTTTAAACCTAAAATTTTTTTCCCTACATCAAGACTTTTATGCATTTTATGTAATTTGTTCTTTCTCTATAAAATTAACCATTATTACCACTTTCGACCTGTTTTGTGAATTTTTTTATTTATACCCTGTTTTTTGATTGATGGGCTCACATCCCTCCCATTTAAAATAATTGTGATTCTTTCTATCTAGATAGCTAGCTAGAAATTGCCTTTTATTTCTTCCTCAGACAAAGTAACTGCAGTTTCCTTGAGCATTCCACAATACAGCTGAGCACATATTTAGTTTTCAATAGACCCTTACATGTCCTTGAGATCAATCAATACAAGCAAACTCCCATCTGTAATTAATAAAAATGATCTTGAACAATTGAGCATGTCTATAAGCATTATGAAAAATCTGAACCCTAGGATTTAACTTTTTTTTTCTGTAAAGATTTGGAGAAAAGAATTGATGCCCTGAGCTTGAAATACAAAGATACAGTATTTTGTAAGGTGTTACACACACACCTCACCATAGTTATCTGATGCCATTGTTCAGATGCATTCACCTTGGATTCACAGACATATGAGACCTAGTGGAGTCTGTATTGCTCCAAATACCATTTTGCAGGAAGTAGAATGAGTGGCTTGTCTCAAACGATGTCATCAGTGAATGACAGAGACCTAATAGAGAAATTACTTCTTGTCAACCGCTATAGGGTAAAGAAGTTGTATGGACATGCCAATTAAAGTGTTCTTTTTCCTGATTTTGTTTAGTAAATTTTAATCTTAATCCATACAGGGGATTATAAAAATCAATGATGCAAAATCTATATTGAATTAACAATTTAGAAATATTTTTGAATAATTGCTTCAGTACTTTTTCAAGAGCAGCCAAACATTTACATTTTTAACATTTCTAAAATATCTTACAAAAGTATCCACATTCTTGGGTAAAAATACTTTTGGGCCAAAGTTTTATGATTCAGAAAATTTAAATTAAAAAAAAAGAAGTCTCAAGAACATGAAGTCTTTACCTGACTTAAATAAAAAATGTTGCTTTGAATGAAATTATGGTTAAGCAACAGTATATTTCATTTTAATTTTGGATAACATAAATATTTTTAATATTTTACTGTCAAGTAATCTTCCCTTGTTTTCCTGTATTTTAGAGTCTTATTTTATTAATATAGAGTTTATTTTATTAGTATAACTGTAGAAAACAGTATACCCTTTAGAATGCCCTGAAGAAGTTATAAACTTACTGCCTAAACTGTATCCAGATACAGAAATGAATGTTAAAGAATGTGATCATATATACACACAAATTTCAGCATATTCTTCTTGCAAATTTCAAATTTTATAGGACAATATACTTTTAAGTACACATTTTCTGACACTCCTGCTCTCAATTACATCTTTCCCATGTGAAAAATTCCATTTCACTGCTGTCAGAAATGTAATTGTGTCTCCTACAGCCTAAGGGGTCTGCTCTCCTCTCCCCTCCCTGTGCTGATATAGCTCTCATCCACATGAGTGAAAATGAAGTATACATGCAGTGAGAAGAATTGAACTTTTTTCTGCCATGCCATGGGAAAGAATGTGCCACTATGTGGTACATATGTATTCCTCCTTCTGCCCCCCCTTGCATGGTTAAGGGAGCTTCAACACATCCCGCTTTCAGCTGCAGACCCTCAATGGCCTTCACTCTCATAACGGGCAGGGTCATAACGGTCATTCTGGGGAGGCTTTTTTATTATTTGTTATGTGTATAACATAAAATGAAGGTTTCTAAGCCAATCTAAGACTAATCTAATAGCCTTTCATGAGGATAGAACCAGGTGGATAGATAATGCTAGGGCAGTATATGTGGTCTACCTTGACCTCAGTAAAGCATTTGACACCGCCTCCCACAGGATCCTTGTGGCTAAACTGAGGCAGTGGAGTCTGGAGGATTGGGTAGTGAGGTGGACTGGGAGTTGGTTGAAGGAAAGAAGTCAGAGAATTGTGGTCAATAGGACAGAGTCTAGGCAGAGGCCTGTATCTAGTGAAGTCCCTCAGGGGTCGGTACTGGGACCTGTACTATTCACTATATTCACTGATGACCTGGATGAGGGAGAGTGTACAGTCAGCAAGTTTGCTGAGGACACAAAACTGGGAAGGGTGGCTGATACACCAGAGGGCTCTGCTGCCATTTAGTAAGACTTAGACTGTAGAGTTGAGTGAGGAGAAGTTTAATGAAATTTAACAAGAGCAAGTGTAGAGTCCTGCAGCTAGGGAAGAACAACCCCTGGTACCAGTATAGGTTGGGGACTGGCCTGTTGGAGAGCAGCATGGGGAAAGGGACCTGGGGGTCCTCGTGGACAGCAGGATGACCATGAGCCAGAAATGTGCCCTCATGGCCAAGAAGGCCAATGGCATCCTGGGGTGTATTAGAAAGGGTGTGGTTAGTAGGTCTAGAAAGGTCCTTCTCCCCCTCTACTCTGCGTGAGACTGCACCTGGAATATTGTGTCCAGTTCTGGCCCCTCAGTTCAAGGAGGGCATAGAACTCCTTGAAAGAGTCCATTGCAGGGCCACCAAGATGATTAAGGTAGTGGAATACCTTCCTTATGAGGAAAGGCTGAGGGAGCTGGGTCCTTTTAGCTTGGAGGAGACTGAGGAGTGACCTTATTAATGTTTATAAATATGTAAAAGGCAAGACATAGGAGGACGGAACCAGGTTCTTCTTAGTGATGTCCAATGATAGGACAAGGGGCAACGGATGCAAGCTGGAGCATAGGAAGTTCCATGAGAATGTAAGGACAAATTTTTCCACTGTGAGGGTGACAGACCACTAGAACATACTGCTCAGAGAGGTTGTGGAGTCTCCTTCTCTGGAGACTTTCAAACCCCACCTGGATGCATTCCTGTATGAGTTATTCTGGGTGATCTTGCTCTGGCAGGGGTTTTGGACTAGATGATCTTTCGAGATCCCTTCAAACTACTAATGTTCTGCATTCTGTATTTTAAATATACTATGTACCTGAAGAAGTAAAAATTCAGCTAGTTGCAAGCTTGAATTAGTTTGACATTAATCAGACTAGTATTATTCATTAGTCACAGATTCCTAGCCTGTAACTTATTTCACTTTTTTTTTTCCTACAGCAAAGTCTTCAAAGACATTTCACAAAGAGCTCAATAAATTATTTGGTGAAGAAAAACCAGACCTTTCTGACAGAGAATTAATCAGCACACACCAAGTTACTGACTGGGTGAGAGGATTACCTGTAACCACTTAGCAAAAAGAGATTAAAATTGGAACAGTTTTCCATCAGAAAATGCCAATTTGATGAAAAGCAGAACACTGCATATTTGCATCATCAAAAACCTAATGAAGAAAAAGCAGAAAATTTCTTCAACTTTGACTAGATGACTTTTTGTCATTTTATCTGTGTTATTAATCACAATAATCAAAGTAAGATTTTAACTGAAAAAATTTGTCACTATTAAGTTGGTTTTTTAAAAAAATTTATTTCTATGAAATAGGAATTTCAGCCACTATCTCCAAGTTCAGATCACTGCTCTTACATAGGGTGTAACATCACACAAGCTTTCAGCCTGCCATAATATCCTGGTCCTTTTGCTGTAAGAGAAATACCGCTGCTTCAGATTAAACCAATATTGACATTAGTTTAACTAGACTACAAAATCTGCATCTTGTACTTCATCCACCAATGTACAAAAGCCACTGTGTGCCAAAACCAGCAGCAAAACCTATTAAAATTTGCTACGCTTAGAATAATTCTTTTTTTCTCAGCAAGTCCTGCCTGCAACCAAAAATGCATTCTAATTTTAATTACTGTTCCAAGAGGCCTGGAGTAAAGCTGTAAAAATAATTATATAAGAAATAAATTCTATCACAACATATGGAAAGCTCAAGCTGATGAAAGTTACTTAGTTCTTACAAGTTTTGTAATGGATTTCTTGAAGTTCACTTTCTTTGAGGTAAGTTTCTGAAACTTCAGACAGACACGTATTAGAAGCTGAAATCCTAACTTCACAGATCTCCAAGGTTGGCAAATAGGGCTGAAAAGGTTATGGAAATAGATTTCTATCTGTGTATTTTAAGCTGCTGGGGAGAACTCAGTATTAAAAGATGCAAAATGCAAATAAACAAACAGCCTTATTTTTCTAAGTTAAAAAAAATGTTTATGTGGTTTGTGGTTTTTGCATTAAGATTCAAGAGAGATGGATTTTTGGCTTATCAAACTGAGCTGACTCAGTCTTTATGCTATTTGTTATTTCTGAGTTACAAGGACATATTTCTTTCCTTCTGTATTACGTTGACATCCCAGAACATTAACACGCTTGAAGAAGTATTTAGGACAGTGAAAATAAGCAGTTACATTCTTTGGGTTTTATTGGTTTGTTGTTGTTGCTTTAAGAGAGATTTCCCTTGAGTGGAATTATTAACGATTAGCATATTGAATTACTAATTTATGGTTAGCTTTCAATAGGGTTCATTTTACAATAGTTCATTAATTCTATTATGCCATCACTACTTCATGTGTCACAAAACTATGTAAAACTGACAATCCGGAATTTGATTGGGCAGTCACAATATTTAATTTGAAAAACAGTCTAAAAACATCTAGAAAGAGTCACAATAAACTCTGTTAGGAAAATATTAACTTCTCTACTACCCTTCTGAGCACATAAAAGCACTTTTCCCCTCCACATCAACACAGTTAAATGGCATGTTAACAAGATCCATCAAGACCTAATAAGGCAGCTTCATTAACATTATTATCACCTTATTAATAATTCACAGGTTGCTAGAAGTATAATACTTATGAGATTATAATGCATGATTTTAAACATGAAGAGAATATTATTGTAGAACTCATTAAGTTGATCTCTGCCGAAGTAAAATTTGTAGCACATATATTTGTATTTTCCTAATACAATTAAATAGCCTTACATCCTCTAATGTACAAACAGTGCTTAATATAATGTCTTGCTACTATGCAAGAATCTGTGATTAGGCTTTCAGGGCATTTGGAATTAGATCCAGAAAAGGCATTAAGTACCTTATTTGAGCTAAATAGAGGTGTTTATAATTAAGGAGACTATGCACTCAAAAAAACCTAACATTAAAACAACTTTATTTCACATTAAAGTGTGATCA
Organism: Laterallus jamaicensis coturniculus; assembly: GCA_022605575.1. Taxonomy (NCBI): domain Eukaryota; kingdom Metazoa; phylum Chordata; class Aves; order Gruiformes; family Rallidae; genus Laterallus; species Laterallus jamaicensis. The sequence goes on along the minus strand of JAKCOX010000031.1, from coordinate 5,091,423 downwards.
GATAAAATATACCATCAATTTTAGGAAAGGGGTTGAAACTCTGGACTTGAGTTCAGCTCTTGAGCACAGAATCAGATTCTTCCTGGTTTATCATCACTGTGTTCTACATGGGACACAGCATCAGCCGTGACAGGAAACTGCAGACACTGAACTGAGCCAGAAGAATACTATAGAAAACAGAAAGTGTGGGCCTGAACTCCTTTTAACTGGGGGAAAAAGGGCCCTACATCTGGTTTAATTTAAATGCATTCATTAGATTTAAATACTTTTTTATATTTGTACTGCACATGGAGGTGGTGAGCTGTATTATTGTAGACTGGAATTTACAGTTTTATTTATAATGGCCCTGTGATGGTTTGATGCAAAACTTATTGGAAGTTTATGGTAAAAGATCTCATTGACATCACCAGGCCCTTCCAATGTCATTTGGAAGAACAGTGTGAGAAATGATTAAGAGATTATCTCATTTGGAGATCACTTAGAAATCTCAAAATAAGGTTTATCTCATTAAGAGATAGAAGACTTTTGCTGTCCATTGCTATAGAATGTACAAATAAAGGTAACTCAGTGGATTGTTTCCAATTGCTAGCTGTTGGAACCAATTAAGATTTCATGTGGAAAGATGCAGTTGAGGAGTTTCCAAAACTATTATGAAATGAGTCTACCATCCCACCACATTTTTAACCTGTGCATCTGAGTTTTTAAAGTTTCGCCACCAGCAGCTAAATTTAATGAATAAATTATTAAATTAATAATCAGTTAATTAGCATTCTTAGACAAAGTAGCAGTGAACATGGAGAAAACATTGTTTTACTCTATGTAGATTTTTTTTTTTATAGACTCAAGCTTTGGTAAATCATATATTGCAGTTACTGTTTATGTTTCATTGGATATAGCTGTAAAGTGGCAGTTTTTAAATGCAGAGGGAAAATGAAAGCCTGAAACTGAAAAAACAGAAGGTCAGATATTTCTAAAAGTCCAATCTGACTTGTTGAGATAAAGGGCCATGTAAGACAGATTTTGTTTGCAAACTACCACCTCAAATAAGTAGTGACGCTGGTGAAGACATCTAGGTCAATTATTATTTTGACAAGTGTTACAAGTTCAATATAGAATTTTTATGTGGTACAAGCCTGGATTAATTTATTCACATATTTTTATTGTCGTTTAATTTTTTTAAAATTTTTTTTTAGTTAATAATTGTTACTTTCATTTTGTAATACTTGAATGGAAAGTTAAAATTGCAAGAATGGTGATACTACCTCGGCTATCACTATGGGAAGACAAAGTAACATATTGATACAGCCATGGATCACACTTACTAATCCTTCTTTGAATGGCTGTCATGGAAAGGTGGTAATTCCTAAGTAGGATATTAAAAATATTCAACTAATAAAGCAACATATTAGGTATTTCAAACATTTTACCAAATTCTACATGTATTTAATATAAAAAAATTTCCAGTAACAATTTAGCTGCTGTGCTCATGGAAAATATCTTAATTTTTAATAGAACCATCACTGATGCTTCATAAATTCACAGTTCCTTAAATATTTAAGCTGAAACTGTTCTCCTCAGTCATAGAGCTGCTGGTTACTGAGTATTCTGAAGAACTACATTATCCTAGCAGTGATTTCCTTCAGGGAGTACCTGAGGTAAAATAAATTAACTTTCCTAAACTATCTTTGTCGCCTTAACAAGCAGAAATACTTTGCCTTTAGGAAAAAGATATACATGAGCATGCACTGGAGACACTGGCATGACCTCAACTGGCATGGAAACCTCATTTGTATGCCATATTTTGAGTTGTACAACTGCACATTTGTGTTTTCCACCTTGTTTCCAGATAGAAAAGTCCATTTCTCCAGAAGAGAGAAGAGGCTGTGCAGAAGTGAAAACTCTTAATGCTCCTCTATCCCATTTTAATACAGAATCTAAGTCACAGAATCACAGAGTGTTAAGAGTTCTAAGGAACCTCGAAAGATCATCTAGTCCAAAACCCCTGCCAGAGCAGGATCACCTAGATTAAATCACATAAGAACAGGTCCAGGAGAGTTTTGAATGTCTCCAGAGAAGGAGACTCCACAGCCTCTCTGAGCAGTCTGTTCCAGCGCTCTGTCACCCTCACAGTGAAAATGTTTCTCCTTATATTCACATGGAACTTCCTATGCTCTAGCATAGAGAGTCCTGCACTTTGGTCATAATAACCCCAGGCTTGGAGCAGGTGGCTGAAAAGCTGCACAGAGGAAAAGGATCTGGGGGTGTTGGTTTACACTCACCTGAACATGAGCCAGCAGTGTGCCCAGGTGGTCAAGAAAGCCAATGGCATCCTGGTTTGACACATGGGACATGGTTTAGTCAGTAATATGTATGGAAGTGAGACAGTTGGATTAGATGATCTTGGAGGTCTTTTCCAATCTTAATGATTCTATGATTCTATGGTGTATCAGCCACTCCTCCAACTTTTGTGTCATCAGCAAACTAGCCAATGGTGCACTCATCCAGGTCATTGATTAATATATTGAATAGTACTGCTCCCAGTATCAACCCCTGAGGGACTCCACTAGATACAGGCCTACAGCTAGACTCTGTCCCATTGACCACAATTCTCTGTCTTCTTTCCTTCAACCAGCTCCCAATCCACCTCACTTCCCAATCATCCAGGCCACACTTCCTCAGTTTAGTCCTCATGTGCATCGTGTACTCCCAGCTATGTTATTAACAGGGAACACCCTCCACGTCTCCTTTGTGTTTCATGAGTGCAGGATGACAGAGAATCTGTAGATGTCCAGTAGGAATAGTTTTTTTCAAAGTACATTATATGTGCTTCACATACAGAGACATATGAGACAGGATTTTTAAGAAAACTGGTCCATAAAAATGACCCATCATTTTATTAGCTAGTAGACAACAATTTTAAAGTCAGGAAAGATCACAACTGAAAATGAGTAATTAGACTATTGCAGCAATGATGAGCATTAGAGAGAAGAGTAGTGGATGCCTAGGAAATGGGTGAATCAAGTCTGACTTTTATGTCCTTGCTTTTAGGTGTTGTATATGGTGAGTATCACTCATAAGAATATGAAACAGATCTCCTCCGATGTGTTTTCACCTCTTTCTGTGAAGCAAGACTGAAATAGAAAATCATATTGTCCTGGGTTCAGCCCAGCAGCAGGCTATGTTAGCCCTGAGAGTATTCCATAACAATTGCATCATGATCAGGCAGGCTTCCTCCCCCCCCTTCAGGGGCGACTCTGGACCCAGGCACGGGAAGTCCCGGTCTGGGCAGGCACAGTGCCAGTTCCGGGGGCGACTCCGGACCCATCAGAAACTGCTCCGGGCACGGGAAGTCCCGGTCTGGGCAGACGCAGTGCCAGTTCCGGCTTCTCTCTCTCTCTCTTCTGGATCGGCGTGGCAGGCGGCAGTGAGGGGGGTTCTCGGGGGTGCTGGGCTCAGGGAGTGCTGCGTTCGGGGCTCTGAATCTGAATCTGAACCGGTTCGGGCACGGCTCAAATTACATAGTGGGGTGAGAGGTTTGCACTGTATATAATAGCACTGTAGTTAGTTGTTTTCATACTTTCTCCTGTTGTTTAGTAAACTATCCTTATCCCAACCTGCGGGCCTTTGGTTTTTTTTTTCCTTGCTCGCAGCTCCTCGGTTAACTCCGTTCGCCCATCCTCCACCTCTTAAAGAGGTAGGGGGCTTCTTTTTTCTGACCTCTGTGGCCCCAGCTTTCCGCTGAGGTTTAAACCACAACACATATGTATATTCTAGTATTTATAAAAATGATCCCAAGAAACATACAAATGGAAAAAAAAATCCTTGAAACACTTGCTAAATATCTTTTGGGGTTTTTATGACACAAACTTAGGATTTTTAAAAACAATTTCTTTTTATCATAAATTCCATCTAACATCAAGATCAATGTCAAAAGTCAATCAGGAAAATAAAATACTTTCATGAATCACCTTCCTGAAAAATTATAGCTCATCAGCATGTTAAAGCAACAAATGCTGTGCCAGTACTTTCAACATTTTCTTTATCTTACATTCTAAAGTGAATGGTTCCAAGTGGTGAAGAATCGTAACGATCATGGAAAAGGACAGATAAAGCTTCTTAGTGTTGGAAGGTTTTAGGGTGGAGACACATTTCAGAGCATTTTAATTACAATTTAAAACAGATTAAGCTGATTGAGGTTTAGAGCTACAACATTTTAATCCAATTTTCACACCTAGTGACCAAGCACTTCCACTTATGAAGGCTACAATAGTGTTTTTTTCTCTGAATTATATCACTGTATTCCCTACATTTACATTTCAGCAGAGAAAAATGCTTTTCTCGTGAAATGTATGAACTGCTTTCAGATAGAAGAGGATGAAAACCTCCTTTCTCTGTCTGAGGAGAGCTGATATTGACAGTAGAGTGAGGCAGCAGCATAGCAGAGCTTGTTCTTGGACCAGTTTCCATTGCCCCTGGGAATGTACTCTAAAGAATTTCAGTAAACAATTATGCTTGCACAAACAGATTCAAGCTGCTACAAATCACTTCACTTCTTGTTCTTATACAAAACTATTTTACTTACCCAATACATACTTTTGACAGACTGGCAGGAAGAGAGAGGGAAAGACAGTTGTATTGCAGTTTCATCATCATTATAGCTTTTAACAGTTTCCAGTGTTTTGGTGCCAGAACCACTGCATACTTCAGAAATCACCTCAATATGATTTTTTTCAGACATTTTGGAGTAAACATGGCATATGAGTAGATGAAAGGATTGATGAGTTGGAATTCAGAATAGGAGTAGATATTTAGACATCTATGACACATTCCCACATTGAGATAGCAAAGTAAACTGGAGTAGACAAGAGGTTTGATTATGGCCCAAGAGATGACATTATTAAACAACAAAAAAGCACTATGCATTATTTCACTTTGGGGAACAACACTGATAAAAGCTATTTAATACACATTTTTGTTATAACACTAAGTAGAATAGCATAGCGTAGCATAGAATAGTATAAAGTAGTATAGAATAGTATACAATATATAGTAGTGCTATAAAGTGAAACTAAACAAAGAACATGAGGAAAGAGAAGATGAGTTTCCTTTCAGTCTAAGGGTTTCACACTCAAAGAGAAAAACAGAACACAGCAAAATTTTCAAATCAAATTCATTGAAGCTCATTTTCAAAATGCTTTGAAGCTTCAACTTGGAGAGTAATTTCCAAAAGTGTCAAAGGTTTTGAGAACTTTCAAAGAAACCTATAGGTGATAGGTTTCAAAATCCCATTTACACCGTACTTATAAGCTTAATAGCATCCATATTGTTCTATTATCCAAGATAATGAGTACAAGTCACACTGTAAGTCAACAAACTGCATACATTTTTGTGCTATGCCTTAAATATTAGTATCTGCAAGACCACATTTTCTCCATAATAGAACTACCCACAAGAAATACTACCTCTCTTAAGGACTGATGAATGTTTAATCATTGATAACCCTTGAATTGAGTAAAATTAACTTTGCCTGTCAACATAATTTGAGAAGGAGAAGATGTTAAATCTGAGTGTAGCAAAATCTCAGTAGCATCCAAGTATGAAAATATAATCTGTCCTGACCCTCATACATTCTCCTCTTCTTACTGTATGGCACCCCTCCTTTTCTCATATATGTGCTTAGCAAGAAAATTATTTTATCTCTCATGTCACTACAGTGGCTAGAAACATCTATCTAATTTTCAGCCGTAGCATGAAGAAATTAATTCATTTGTCCAGAATTAGAAGAAGAAAAAAAAAGGACTGATATGACTTCAACACCTGAAAGAGGATGAAACAGGCCTTAGGATATGCTTATAATGCTGTTGAGAATACTACTAGCCCTTTACCTATACAATGGTAGCTAACAGAGAGGATCTTAATGGATGTTATTGTTTTATCCCAGATTGTGGCAAATACACTACAATCTGTTCATTTGCCACAAATATAGTCGGGAAGTACCTTTGTGTGTAAGTATTTACTATTGAATTTCAGGTGTCACAGGACTTGGCTGTCAGGCAAAGTGAAGTAATGGTAAGTAATAACATCAACCGGGAGCACAGCAAGGTTTCTACAGAGAGAGCATTACTATAATCCTACATACTGTATATTACTGGAAAAAAACCCCACAGACAACTGTGGATGCATGTGCATTTTTCTAAGGTCTGAAAGAGAAGCCACAATTATAATATAAATATTTAAATTGGAAAAGATTCATTACAATTATTCTGTTAGTTTTACACCTTAAGGTTCAGCATTTTAAGTAGATGTTCACCCAAGAAAAACACTTCAGCTCCTTCTTTCAGATACTTTAGAAAGCAAAACAAAAGCTGCATAAGAGTAAGAAAAAATGCTTTGGGGCAAAAATGGTATTATCTAGCAATCTGATGCTAAAAGGACAGTGGGAACCAATCCACTTGACTTACTGCCTCATACGCATTTTGCAAATCAAGTACCTCCTTAATCTTCATTTCGTCCTTTGCAGCATGTACAGACAAAGCCTTACAAAGTTGAAGAAGGTATTATGATTAAGTAATGTATGGACTTGATCCCTCATTGCTTAGAAATGCTGGTAATTTCTTATTTACACAAGTATAGATGACTTTGCAGGTGCTGTTTACTTGAGTAATGATTATTGCTTTGAGCATAATGTCTATACACTATTACCAGATTCCTAATCATGGAATGCTATTATTCAGCTATAAATTATTATTATAACTTAAATTGCACACATATTAGTTAGAGTTTAGTGCAGTTTTCCTCAAGATTGATATAATAGATTTTTATAAAGAAAGAATATAATGTGAGTAATATTTTCTGTTAAACTTTAGAAACGTGAACATTTTGCGGTCAAGTTCCATGCCACAAAATATGTTGGAAATAGCTTTATTGATATGCTGGAATATCAAAGTAAAAAATGTTTGGCTTCATCAAAATATATATTTGTATCTTCACATAGTATTTTTTGGTTGGTTGGTTGGTTGGATTTTTTTAATGTAAACAGTGTCTTTTGGATGCCAATTGATGCAATGGCTTTGATTTTAACTGCAAAAACTTAAGTATGGCCTTCTGCCGTACTAAATTGGTGGTTCTAATCACAGTACTTTGAAAAAGCCAGCAAGATAGTAATTCTTTTTTACCCTCCTTCACTTCATTCTTTCTCCCATTCTTCTGTTGCTATGGCCTGCCTTTAGTGGACATTAGAGAAGGGAGGAAACAAAAAAATGTATCTTACAGAAACTTAGATCAAAGATCAACCATGAACAATGCTAGAAGACTAACTCAAAAGTGCTTTGGAACATATTTAGAGATGATGGATTCAACTTCCTTGAAAGCTGATGTCATGATTCTCTAGGTGAATACATATATACACTTCCCTTCTCACTTTGCTCTTTCCTCCAGATCCATTTATTTACCAGCTGAGTAGGTTCACCCACACGACACCACTGGAAACTTCCTTCCCATTTGCCAGCATAGCAACACCAACAAACAGGCCTCAAGTCTATCTGTCTCCTTTCCAGACCAATTCAGTGACAAGTGGCATTGTCAGTTAAAAGACAACTGGAAGCTCCTTTTGCTTTATTATTGCTTTTCTCCTTAAGTAACCTGGCATTGCCATCAAAGAGAGTCTTACCCAGTTTAGCATCATGCACCCCACCAAGCCATGTAACTCTGAAGTAGTCACTATGACAAGAGGTCAGCACCAGCCTCTGAGGTGTACATAAGGTCTCCCCATGGATGCCAAGTGTCAGTTTTCCTAATTACCCGCACAACCTTTGTTTCTTAAATTCCCTGAACCCATGCCAAAATGTTAGTAATCTTGCCCAACCAGATGTGCCTTGCAAAACCCCATGCAGAAGATCACATTTAATTGCAATGGTGATTCCACTGGAGTCAATGGAATTAATCTCAGCCAAAGCTATGGTACAAACTGGCTTCCAGAGATCTACATATTTTAACAGCCTGGCTGATTTTTTGTCAATTTAAAAAAATCAAGTCCTGAACATCCTCAATGTAAGTAATTCACAGTTCTTCAAATCAGGTACAGTGTATTTAATCTATAAAAACTGTTTTGACTCAACTACTTGGCAGTTAGTATTCCATTTGAGGAAGGAAGCCCAACCCCTCCAAAGCAGAGTATTGTTTACAATACAGCCTTAAATAAAATATTCTTTCTTTCTGACAAGACATAATATGATAAAAAAAAAATCTCTGCACTGAAAAACTATTCTAAACAAAACAGAAGGGAGGCATTGCAAGGAGCTGATATTAAATGCCCATGGCCTAATGTATCTAAGTAAGCCTAGTATATCTTTCATGAAGTCATTTATTTGCTAGAACCAACTTAATGCATAATGGAATATACATTTTTGTTAAATATAAGAATGAAGTAGGGAATATATCAAGTATTGTTTTTTTGGAGATGGCAACATATCAAAATCCAGTGTTACACAGCCAGTCACTAATCCCCCCCTTCCTGCAGGAGGGAGACAGAACAGAGGAAGGTGGGAAGATATAAGGATCAAGACTACAAGAAGTTAACAGGTGAAGCAAAAGCTGTGTGTTCAGCATGCTTAGCAGGTATTTGGGAAGACAAACACCATAACCAGGAATGCCCCCAGTTCCTTTTTTCTCTTCCCAGTTTTTTGTCCACCCTTAAGCTACTCACTGGGAATGGAGGAGCAGAATGGGAAAAAGCTTTGACCCCAGGCAATCACTGGTCAGTAATAACCCGTCCACTGGTGTACGTTATCAACACTGTTTTACTCACAAATCAAAAACATAGAACCCTTTGGGCTGCTGTGAAGAAAATAAACTCCATCCCAGACAGACCTGGTATACACAGACATGCTACATTTACTTCTTAAGTCATCAAAATATTAAATGTGATAGCTACATTAAACAGTGGTCAATCTGAAGTCAATCAAGAGGTTGCTGTAACAGCACTCATTCACCATGCATTCGAACTTCCTCCATTGCAAAATAGTAGGATGACAATGTCATCTCAGAAGTAAATCTATGAAGATGATCCATTTTGATGCTATGCTATGTATAAGGCATAAATAAATGTTTGTTGTAAACAAAAAAGAAGGGAAAAAATCCTATTTTTTTTCACCATAAAGCTGGATGTCAAAATATGGTATTGATGTCAGCATGCTGAAGATAAAAGGGAACTATTACAGCAATAGAAAATTAACTGCTGCCTTTCCATACAGAGTAAGAAACCTCTTTGTCTACAAATAAAAAATTATATGGTGCCAAACTGCAGTTAAGGATATGCTTTCTAATTTATTTCCTCTGAAAGGTTTTTTAAAGTGGATTAAAAAAATTTATTTGATTTTTGACAAATTGATTATCTTAAGAGTCAATTTATATAAGAAGGGGGTGTACATGGGAAAACTAATTAAAAAAATTAATAATTCAGATAAGATCAACTTCCCAGTTTGATTACAGATACTTCTAAATTAAATTATTTTAAACTTTATCTGATAATGAGGTATTGAAAGCTGGTGTTCTGGAAAGTAGTATTTTTTATTTATGCATTATTTCATCAACAGAAGCTTAATTTTATATGCTTTAAGATTGTAATGATCAGGTCGAATTTATTAGAAATTTGTTAAAAAACATAAAATTCCATGATGCTCAGCAATTAAGAGGAATGGGGAGTAAAGTGAGGTTAGCTTAGTGTTCTACTTTTTTAATTAAAACTTTGTGATCCAGAAAATAGTACAGTTGTAGTTATGTATTATCATATCAATAAGGTTCTAATTTTCTATGCTTGTTTACTAAATGATCTGTTGAATGCAAAATAGTGGTTTGATTTATTTTCTGACTTATTTCTTGTACAAAAACTGATCTGAAGCATAATGTCCCTCATTATGAAGGAGAAGCTTGCTTTCATATATTTGTTGTAGAAAAGAAGTATTCAGATGAAAATTAGCTATGAACTGCCTGGGAGAAAATGTTGTTTGTTCTATATAGATAGATAGTCACTCACTATGGGAGGTTTTTACAAAGACTTACAAAAAAAAAATCCAAACATCCAAACACCAAAAAGCTATGACATACTGATACTCAAAGATGACTTGAGGACTTAATAGCCCACACATGAAGAGTGGTGCAAAGTTTATGCAGCAGGAAACTCCAACCCTCTCAGTTGACTCTCTGTATGGACGGGGTTTGAACAGGACAGTATAACCCCCATATGAATGTTAAAAAGAAACAGGTGTATTTACTGCATACGAAAGTAAGAAACCCACATCTGAGAAGATATCTTTAGGTTAGGCATTCAAATTTACTTGTAATTCTTTTTTATTTAATTCTGGTTTGTTAGGACATCCTCCAGAAAGAGCTCTTGCAAAGGATGTTTGCCTAAAGGAGATGGATGAAGGTACCTGACTGCTTTCCCAAATCCCTGATTGAATTCCCTTACAATCATCTACTTAGTATCAGTCAGTGCATATCTAGTCCCTGATCAAATGAACTTATCATAAGGTTTCTGATTAGTTTTTATATCAGCTCTGACCTTAACAAAAGGAAGCTAAAAATTCCTCTTGTGTATTCTTGATTTCCTTCTCAATATGTGTCAGTTGGTCATCCCCCTGCCAAAACTTTAACTGAAACATTTCAGGCCATTTTATAATCACTTCTGGAAAAAGGTCCTAAGTCTTCCCTAAAGCTTTTATCAATCAGTTTAAAAAATCCCAGTTCATTGCAACAAGGTCTTCAGGGCATCAATCCTCGTGCTTGCACACAAGAAGCCCTTGCACGTCTAATGCAGGTTAGCTGCCCCAGTGCAGCTAGGTCCCAGCAAGGAGAAAGGGGCAACCTCTTGTGGCTGGAATGAAGGCTATTATGCCTAATGACTCAAACTGCAGTTCTCATTAACTGTTCTGTTGCTCCCAAAATTGAATTAACAGTAAAATTAGTCAAGTCACCCAGTGGACTTGAGAGTGAAAAGCTCATGTATATTCTATTGTGACGGAAAGACACTTGAGTGCAGGGTTTTAAAAATAAAAATTAAAAAAAAATAATTTTTGAACCACACGCATTCAGTACATCACTACTGCAGGTTTCGTGGATACAATGGAGAAATTCACTATTGCTTGTTAGAAGTAGAACTACACTTATTACAACCACAAGAGATTCACAAAACACACTACTGCCGACACAGCAGACACAGAATGCAGTGCTATGCTCTGCAAGTCACGTCACTCACTATTACTGCCCGTGGGCTACTCATCAGGTTCAGTATTGCAACCACACCAGATTCAGAGAACACATGATCAAAAGCACACTAAATACTACACGTGTGTTAGTCAATCACCCAAGACTACAAACTTAAAGCATATCAACTATTCACTTACCCACCTCTCTGGTAAGGTACATTACCTCAGCCAGCATCCTGGCCAAGGTGGAAGAGTCTCCTCGCAGAGTTGGAGAAGTGGCTCCCCCATCTCAGACCGAATCCAAGGGGTTTTGGGGTTTTTTATGTCTGATGTAAGTGACAGTAGGCGAGGCTGTGTCCTAGTGGACAATGCCACCTTCCATGTTTGTCATTAGCAGTGATCCCCTTATCTTATGCATATATTTGCACTGTTTGGGCCCACTAAGGCCAAATGGAGACTCTCTGGCTTGCCTTTTTATCTTACTGCTAGACAGCTGAATAGTGGCTTGATTGGCACTCAGAGCATATTGTTTGTTGAAGGAATTCCAAGGCTCAACCCAGGTTTCAGTAAATTGAATTATGCAGCACTGCCCATGTAGTTTCATTTTGCAGGACAACTCAAGACTGAGCTATCTACACAGCTCCCCATGGGCTGTCTCTGCTGAGATGGGGCATCAAGGCAACCCAAGGCTGAGTCGCTTTATAACCTCCCATAAGTTGCCTGATGGGCAAGGCATTGCCAAAACCTGTTGATGGAACTCTAAGACAGGTGATCCTTACATCTATGCACATCTGAATGTCAGCAGTCAACTAGGTATCTATCTCAAGTCCTTACTGATCTTACCAGCAGTCACATGATTCAGCAACAATCTGAGTTATTTATGTTCTGATCCTGGCTCCCTGTGAAAAGCAATGTGTTTTCTTCTAAGTAAAACTGTCACCAATGTATTTTATCCTATTCATTAACTGATGTTCAGATTACCTTTCCACAAGTAAACATGGACATTGACTGGTCAGTGGACATTTTAAGTGGACATTTTATTTACCTTCATCTCAACTCAAATCCACCTCCTCACTATAGCACAGCGGTGAAGCTGTGGGGCAGTTAGCTGTTTGCCAAGATACTACAGGGTTTTGCTTTCTAAATTGGCAGAGTTTCGGCACCACAAGGGATTATCAGGAATGAAAGTTTATCAAAGACACTCATAGGAAGTTACTTAAAACTTAACAAGAAGTACGCAATGTTTGACATATGGGTAAGCAATATTTTAATGATGTAGCAGTGTGTCCTATGGCACTAAGAAACACTGAAAATACATTAAATACTCAAATACAAATAATACCAGGCATTAAAAAATGTGGACTTTTTAATGTGACCAAAGTGTGGATAAATCGTCCCATGAACCCTGTTACAAGTTCTAGTGCTTCAATAAAGCTGGTCTTCTAATCAGTGCTGAGACTATTTGTTAACTGGTATTATCACATAATCTTTTAATATTCTGTCAAGTATAATATTAATTTAAATTATTAAGATATAGACAGAAAATCCATTGCAAAACATTAGTACTACTGACTTTCAGATCAATGAATAAAATGCTTTTAACTGAACATGTAATAATACATATTAAATAATCTCAGATTGATATTACTCTCCTGATTTTATGGACTGAAAGGGCAGATGTTTTATTGAACACCAGAGGGTAAATAATGTATAGTTTGTCTGGAGAACTAATAGTTCAAATTATCTTAAATAGATGTGATACAGTTAGCTTTTAAAGATCTGAAGACATTCTGATACAAGATTATCATAGTCTAAATTATCCAGTCTATACAGACTAAATTTCAAGTCAGTGAATTTCCTTGAGTACTATTGTAGCTTTGTAAGCTCCACAATTTTTTAAAATTCATCTGATATCAGTGAAAAAATGACACTTAAGAGTGTGAAAAGTGAAAGAAAACTGCAAATTCAGTTCTGTCTTCTCTGAGCCATTTTAATTTGCTGACATTTTTAAAAACTCTAACCAGGTGATTAAGACTGGCTGATTTTGTGTATTCAAAAATCCATCATTCAATACCAATCAGATAAATTTACTGTCAGTGTCTCTGATTTGAAGAGAATGTAACCTTTGGTACTAAAATCTTTAAGATGTAACTTCCTATCTAGGAAAAAAACCAAAACAGCTTAATAGTTAAAACCAATAATAATTGTTTAGGATGGATCTCAAATAATGAGTAATTACACTGAAGAACCTCTTAAATATTCAAATTACTACTCTCTGGTCCTGGGATCGGACAACAAAGCACACTGTATCATTCTAGCTCCACCTCTAGTTCCCTCAAATAATCAGCAAAAGTATATTTAAAAATTCAGTCCTGGGTAAGGTTTTATTATTATGTCCCTAGAAACCAATGTCTGTTATTTTCATGTTTTCATATTTTTTCCTCATCTTTGCTAAGTTTATGAGAGCAAGATCCCTTATTATTTCAAGCATAAAATTACCCAAGTCACAAAAATTATACTAGCTGAGGAATTACTCACAGAAACTCAGGTTCTAGGAAGGAAGTCCGTTTGGTAGCCTGATTGATTATTGTATTAAATTAAATCTAAACAAACCTGGAACAATAAAAAGCATGTATTTGAAAACTGAATCCATGCTTGAATCAGGTTCCTTATCTGAAAGTATTTGTGGTACTTTTGTACAGAAGTAAGATTTCATAAATGCTCCTTACCTATCTAGAACACATTTCATTCTACACAATGTGGCTGGACTATTTTAATATGGCTTATGAAAGCACTGCTGTTACTGAAAAGAAATGAGAGAACCATCACTGAAAATTTTTGCTACCACCAGTTGTGTAATAAACATTGTTTTATGCACACCACTCTCTGCTTATTAAAGGCATATATAACACATGGCCAGATTTGCATTTGAGGCTCATTCTTACAAATGGTTTGAATATTTATGTCATTTATATCTATGAAAGTGGTCAAAAGATGTAATGAGCAATAAAAACTGTAGGGAACCAAACCAGCTTCAGATTCTTTGTCTTCACCCACAGCCTCTGGACAGTTTTAAGGGAGCTCCCCTCCATACTAGATTTTAATACACCCCAGCTGAAAATTACATGTGTATTGAAAATGTCTCTGATAGTCTATTAAATCTTCCCCTGAAAATTATATAGGAGGAAGTTCTGATTCTTGCCCTTAAGGTCTCCACATCCCTTCTATCATAAAACATCAGGCAAAATGTATTCACATATTTTCAACTCTTTATGGGTCCATCTCAGATAACAGTATGGATTTGCCCTCCAGAATCTATGGGAAGAAGGTGACTGGTTTGCCCTCTTGGTCCTGTGCCAGAATCAAAAGGGTAAGAATCTTCTGGAATATTATATAATTATTTTAATTGAAATTATCCAAAATGTCTGCTTGGTGCAGAAAGAAGACAGAAAGGAAGAAAACAAAACTTTGTAAGCCTTGTAACACCAGTGCTGAAAAGTAACTATAGTCCTCATTAAAACTGACACCACAATAATTTTCATTTGATACAAAGACTTTGCATGTTATTGGAAGAATATACATCTTTATGTTCTGAATTACTATGAGAACCTTCCTAACTGTATATTTGTTTCTTTCTGTAATCAGAGTTATTAAAGCAAAGCATGACATACACTGATTTAAAAGTACTAATAACTGTCTACACTTGCAAATAATATTTTTCTTCTTCGGAAGCAGAATACTGTCTTAAGTGTATGAACAGTGACAAAATGCCACTGAAATTCCACTGAAAAGTCTCAGAGAAATTCTCAGCACTTATCTTTGTGGCTCTGCATAAATGAGACATTTGTCAATAGATTCTTTTTACTCCTACAAGCTGACTTGGAACAATTGATTCAGTTCCTCATAATTATGATACAACTTTATTTATAGTTCAGTTGACAGTTCAGTGTTATTTTCTTTGGTTTTAAATTTATCTCCTTTTATTCAGTTACTAGTGTACTTTTCATGTAGCTGCTACTTGCAATAATGCTGTCTTATAACAGTTTTTGGGATGCATTCCTATGTCAACACTATACAAGGTATATAATATAGTGGAGTTTGAGCAATTCAAAGGTACACTGTATATGCACCAACATCAGGAAAAAAAAAAGGCCAAATAGATCCTGATGCAGTGTTTTGAAGAGCATGTGAGGGACACATCTGACCTAGAATGACCTTACTCCACTGAATTTTGAATGTGAGTCATGTTAAAAATTTCAGTACTTATTTCCATCACTAGGTCTTTCTAGTTTGGTTTCATCTTCCTTTTTTTAGACTGGGTCAAAATAATTAGAGGGAACTTTTACGCCATAACTTTGTGGACAGAATCCTCAAGTCATTAGACTTTTTTCTTGATATGTCTGGTTTGGTACACCTGCAATTCTAAGTGTCCCTGCTTCAGAATGCCAGAACCGGCTTACCTGGTCCCCACTGTCTTCAACTATATTTTGCAGGACTCAGCTGCGTAAATCAGACACATTCTCCCAAGTGAAGTACTCAGGCAAGCTGCTATATTCAAACACCTGTCTTCACTGAGAGTTGAGTTAGGGTTACTTACAAGGAGACACATACTATAGTGAATTATCTGCTATATTTCTAAGTTAATATCCAATACCTAAATCCTTTAAGAAGAGCTCCTTCTCTAGGCACATTCAAGACAATGATTCTAGTCATTCACTTGACTTTTCACAATATCCCTAAAATTTCCTAAAGACAAACAAAAATACTGACTTTTCAAAACGAGAAATATGGTCAGTAAGAAAAAAAAACCAAAAACCAAAACCCCAGCTTTTACTACCAACTGTTTATGTTCCAGAGCAAAAAAGCTAAAGTAGTAAATTAATTTTCTTCCTGCAAGACGACTTCTGCTCTGTCAGCTCAATACAGCCCATACAAATGGTCAACATTAATATGTAAGTTCAGTCCACTCTGGTTTTCCATTAGAAAGATTCCTTGACGTTAGAGTAGATTTTGCTTTGTGAGATGATCAGTACTGTCTTGCGCTTATGAGAGCGGAAGCTTTTTTGTCCTTTACAAAAAACCCTCAAGATACATGCACATGGCATCACAACATGATGAAACCTATAGTGTGAGCTATTGCAATTCAGATTTAATATAAAACCAAAACCAATTTCCTTTCCCAGTGAGGAGAAAAATAAAATCAACTCCCATCTGTGAACATCCTTCACAATGGACATAACGCTTTTGCAGGTATTTCATGAAAGGTAAACCTCCAGCAACAGGAGTGATTTTATTTTTTTTAAAATTCAGAATATAAACATTCTCTATGACAACAATAATTCTGAACTAAACATTCTTTATAAATAAAGAGAAAGATTAATGAAAACTGGGAAGACCATTTCTGTTGTACTTGACTTAATGATACAGCAAGTCATTACATTCAGAAATAAGAGAGATATGCCAACTAGCCCTAAAATTTAAACTTCTCTTCCAGTTTGAAGGACTGGTAGGGACCAGGCCAGAATCGGTCAGAAAAGATTATACTACTTCCTTATGCCCGTAACCATCATTGTCCTCTCAGTTCTTTAAGGCTGCATTTTCTGCTGCTGTCTAGCCTTCCTAGAAAGTAGGTTTAGACTGGATATAAGGAATAACATTTTGACAAAGAGAATGGTAAAACACTGGAACAGGTTACCCAAAGAAGCTGTGGATTCCCCATCCCTGGAAGTGTTCAAAGCCAAGTTGGACAGCAACTCTGAGCAACCCGATCAAGTGAAAGATGCTCCTACATCTGAGGTGTTAAGGGTTTGAACTAGATCTTTAAAGGTCTTTTCCAACACAGATCTTTCTACGATTCCTTCGAAACCAGAAGCCAAAAGGGTTGGTTGATAAATGGATTGACAGCAAACAAATTGAATCAGGAGTAGATATATTTCACTAGGAGCAGTGGGGGGAGGCAAGAGCATAATGAGGAGAAGCAGGATCCTGTTTACCAGTTAGGTTTTAAGGCTTACAGCTCTTCAATGCCTACCTGTCCACACAACAGAGAAAACCAACTTCAGTGAACCATAATCTGGTTGGGACAGATGGCATTTGTGCAGACAGAGGGAAAGAAGAAAAAAAAAAAAGAGAAGGCAGAAAACAAGCTAATGTAACTGCCATCCTTCAACTCACAGTACACTGCACTAACCATTCCTAGGAATTTACATCATGATACAAAATAACTTCAAAAGAAAAAAGAAAAATAACATACTTCATTTACTACGTTCAGAGAAACATCAATCAGATTTCATACAACTATCAGAGGAGGATAATTGCTATCTTTAACACTGCCAGCCATCTGAATTGCTTCATTTCTTATCAACTTCTCTTTTCTCGATTTCTGTGTGCTATTATCCTACTTATTATCTTAGGGCTATCAATTAAAATTTGATGACAAGAAAAAATCTTGCTCCTTCAATTTGATATAACAGTGTATAATGTAACTGCAATTTGTTGCAAAGTAAATCTCAAAGTGACTTTAAAATAAATAATCCCCTGTATTTTAATGCTGATATTATGTCCGTTCAGTCCAGCAGTGACCATTTAAATCAGTGGCTTATTCAAGAATAAAGATCAGCATTACTGTACCTCATCAATCCTGTTCTGGCTCAACATAAATGTGAGTCAGACAGCCATAAGCAAATAGTACACAGAGTCTTCCAAGTCCATAACAAATAGTTTTTCATCATTTGTACATCTTTTTTTGGAACACTATTCTCCAGGTACAGAAAAATTTGTCAGCCATTACAAATAGTAGGTTATAGAATAGAAATGTCTGAAAATTCTTCAAGATCAGTAAGACAAAAATTAAAAGGGACTCATGTTGCTGTTTTGTAATATAAAGGATATCATCCAAATATTTGTAGTCAAACGCTGTCTATCTCCTGAATTTTGAGTGTGTCAACATGCTTCAACATGTCCTTTACCAAGGATACCTTTCCTTTATATCCTGTAACATCAAAGACCAGGACCAGTGTTTTGATAGTTCATGGTCTGTGGAGGTTGTGTGTTGGTCCAGCTGACCAACATGCCCTAATGCTGGGTAGGTCACCACCAGAGCACTGATCTACCAGGGAACCAGGATCTGATTCTGCAACTGGGGGAAAATATATTTGGCAGTACATTGACAGTTACATCTTCGCCTTTTACTCTTTCCCTTCACCTAATATTGCCATTACCCATAAAAATTTTGAGATTCACAGGTCATAGAAGTCAGTGGTGATTTTATCATCATCCAACGGGAAAAGGATCAATCTCACACTGCACATTCATTCAGCACTGGGGCAGAATTAGCACATTTGGCAGGTCAATAGGAGTGGTCTTCATGGCTCCATCTAAAGTGATTAATAGTGACTGACACCGAGAAAACCTGAGAGACTGCTATGCACTGAAAATGTATTATTTTTCTGAATATAGAGGAAAAGTTATTACCTCTAAGTGGAGAGAAATAGTCACTTTGTTGCAGTCAAACTTCTGCAGTGGCTTAAGCAGAGACATCAACCTTTTACAAAGACATAAGTACTGAACAACATCCTACTGTACTATGAACACTTTCAACGTAGTTCACAGAGAGAATGTAAGAAAATGCTTGCACATCTGAAGGGATGATTTGGGGCACAGTGACCACTTCCATTTTTTTCCTCATGTTTTTCAAACAAACCAGAACTCACAAGCTGTTGTTTAACAAGGCAGGCAGTTAAAAGAGCTACACAGCTATTTCCTCACTCCCCACCACCCAGTGGGATGGGGAAAGAGAATCTGGGGGGAACAAACAGAAAAAAAAGTAAAACTCATGGGTTGAGATAAAGACAGTTTAATATGAAAGAAGATGATCATAATAGTAATAATAATTAAAAGAATATATAAAACAGATGATGCACAGCACGGTTGGTCACGATCTGCAGACCACTGACGTCCAGCTAGTTCGCAAGTCACAGTCTCACTCGGTGATTAGCTTCCCACAAGGTATATAAGGAGCATGACATCATATGGTATAGAATATCCCTTTGGCCAGTTTGGGTCAGCTGTTTTTAGCCATGTTCCCTCACAGCTTCTTGTGCACCATCTCGCTGGTGGGGCACTGTGAGATGCTAAAAAGTCTTTGACTTGCTGTAAGGACTACTTAGCAACAACCAAAACATCAATATTTTTCTCATCTTAAATCTAAAACACAACCACTAGAAAAAACCCAACAAACCACAAAAACTCTATCCCACTTAACAGCAGGACACAAAGCCTGGGAATCCTTTATTAAAGATGTAATGTCTGGTGCAAATTTTCCAAATGGAATAATAACAAAATGGACTGACAGACTCAAGGGAAAACTAAAACTTTATTATTACTTTACTTCTACAAGCTGATCCTCTGCCTGTTTTGTCAAATTTCCTTTCTTTTTCCCACTGGTATATTCAACCCTAATGCCCTTTATAATTTAGAAACAAAAAAAAGGACTATTTAAAATGCAATAAATGAAGATTTTGAAATAATGTATCTAATGAAAACAGGTCTTTATTTTCACATGCTTATTTTCTCAGCTTCACTGAGTAGATCTTTGTACTGGAGTTAATTGACTCTTTCTAAGCATAGCTTTGATTTTTTTTTTTATCTGTTTGATGTTGTTTCAGCTTCTATGTGTTCAATGATCCACTGAAAAATAGGTAAGGAAGGAAAACTGCAGAAAAAGCTCTGTCATTTTCATGCTGTAGAAAAGCATGCAAATACCCTCTTCAGCCATGTAGAGGGCCCATGTGCATGTTCATATCACCTCCAGGAACATAAAAGTTTCAAAGTGGGATAGCTTGCTGGAATATGGAACATAGACAGGAAAAGTGAGCTTTTTAGTCAGACTAATCCAGGGACTGAGATTCTAGAACCATTTGCTTAATTTGGAAAGAAAGCTCTACATTTCAGTAAAAAAAACAATAACACCAAAAGAAGAGACAAAATTGAGTTGAAATTTTTCTTTTTTTAATTTTGAATTTCACTCACTTATTCAGAAGTCCCTACAAATATTTTTCAAAGCACAAGTCTTTTTTTTTTAATTGAAGAGTCTCATTTTGAAAAATACAAAAACGAGACATTTTTTCAATTTCAAGTGAAATGGTAAGTAAACAGGCTTTTTTTTTTTCCCTTCACTTATTTCTATAACCTTCCAAACAATGATTTCTATATTTGTATTCCAGAGCTAATTTATTTTACGTAATCTGGCTTTTGTTAATGATGAATTCAGGATGCTCAATAGACACTTCTTCATTTCATTTTTTTTAAGGGCGAGGCTTGGAAATGGGCTATCAGAACACTCCTGCAGCATCTTGAAAGTACTACTTAAATCACAAGAGGACAGGGCTCCATTTAACTGCAAGAGCTTCTTCAGGAGCTGATAGTACGGGTGTCTGAGAGGAAAAATCTCCCTGGAGCTCCTGTTAGCTTGGAAAACTGCCCAGCTTGCATCAGATTAGCATAAAACACTGCATACCTGGCAGAGCATGTCCCTGAATCTCTATACTTCTCTGCTCCAGTAACAAATTACTTAAACAGGACTTTTTATATTGTTCCAAGATCCATTCAACAAGACTGAATCTAAGATTTAATTTTAAAATTCAAAACTTTTCCATTTTAGTCATGGTTTTGAATATATAACAATTCTCTGATTTCTCTGATTTGATTCTATGATTTAAAACTAAAAACTACATTATGAAACTACTCATAATTTTGCTGGTTTCCTCCCTTGTTGACCAGTGCATTACTCTGTGAGAGCACTGGAACTAATGCCACAGTTGATAGCACCCAATATGAGTAAGGACATCAAAACCTGGGTCCCTTTTGTGTTACACAACATAAGGTGGTGTTTGGCCAGACAGCTATGATCTATGGTCATGGACTAGAACATCATTCTGCCAGGCAGGCACTCATCATCTGTTAAGAAACAGAAGTTTGACTGCAGAATAAAACTGTATTTTAAATGATAGTTTGAGTAATTCTATGCTAAAAATACTGGTGCTTTTATTTTCTCCCAATCTCATGCAGCAGGAAATAAGTAAACATAGGAAAGAAACAAAGAAAATTTGAAGGAATTTCTAAGGAAGATGTTCACACATGAACTGTGAAGAGTGGGCCACCCTTGAATTTTACTAACTAGTTTTCTGTAACTAATGTACAGCTGCTCTTCTGAAAGGCATTGCTTCCTAGTTTTAAACCCAAAAAGGTAGAATCACTGAATTGCCTCACAGAATCTGCTGCTTAATAATGTCTCATAGAAAATTTAGAAAGACGATGGAATTAATGGATGGAATTCATCATGTAGCCTCTTTCTTCCAAGGTCTGTAATTTGATCAGATGAGAGTAATCATATTTTCAAATTAAAACTAGGCCAACAGAAGGCAGCTGATATGAGACACAATTTCTGTGAAACATTTGGTACTCTTTTGGTTTGTTGTTGCATCAATGTAATTTCTTTTGTGGATGACCTCTGGTATCTTTTTTTAAGGGTTTCAGTATAGGAATTGTATAATCTAGGACACTATTTTGTTTGGATATATTTTTAGCTGAAGTGGTCATCCTTTGTTAATATATTCCACTATGCAGTAATAGCAAACTATTGTATTTAGCTAAAATACACTGTCCTTTAAAAATGCTATACTTTAAAAAAGAACTGTACCTCATTATCTACACTTATGTCTACACAGGTCTATTCATGACAGGTTGCAACTAACTTGTCAACATTTCCATATTATCTTGATCTGCCTTCTTTATTAACAGAAAAAAGGTCTCTTTTGTAGACCTTATCTTATGGAAGTTTCACAGTTTGGTAATACATTCGGGCTACTTCACTCAGTTCATATATATGGATGTGTGTGTGAATTTCAGTTACACAGGCAATTAAAGGGGGCAATTTTCAGCTCAAGAAAACTTTCTGAAATAATAAAAATGAAGTGCCTTTGTTATCAGCTACAAAATTATGCCTGCGTTCATCTATACAGGATATGGCCACAGAAATAAATTTTGTTAACTCTCAAAGAGAAGATGACTGATAGAAATTAGGTGCTAAAATATTTCCCAGTACTTGCAAAACATTCTATTATAAAGATCCAAATACTGTCATTCAATTAAATACCTTGGCATGGTTAAATATTAAGAGTTTTAATTATCAAAAAAAGTACTTAGACAGCTTCAAGTCTTTGAACTGTAAGGACTATTTTTTCATCACAAATGGTTTTATATGAAAACCCAGAAAGATTAATTTCATAGAGCCACCGGAGATAAATAGCTGGTATCTGGAATACAACTGAGAAATCTCTAATTAAACTGTACTAAATTCTCACCTCTGATAAACAAAAATACCTCCAATAGAGTTTTGCTAGAATTTGTTGTACACCACTATGAAATAAAGTAAGATCTATAAAGAAGTTTTTGATAATAAAATGTATGCAATTATTTCGTTATTAAAAAAAAAAAAAAGAGGCTGACATCTCTGTGGTCTAAAAAGAATGGTCTGACACACAGGCCCATCCAGTTAAGTCATCAGGGTGTAACAACTATATGCTGTATTTTATTAAGTTCAGATTGGACTGTTCTGAATTGATAGAAACACTTAGATTGGAAAAGACTTTCAAGATCATCAGGTCTGACCATTAACCCAGCACTGCCAAGTCCAGCTCTAAACCACGTCCCTAAGTGCCACATCTACTGGCAGCCTGTTCCAATCCTGAAATTTTTTTTCCTAACATCTAATCTAAACCTCCCATGACAAAACTTGAGGCCATTTCTTCTTAACACTTTTAACTTGGGAGGACACACTACAACTTCTTTCAGGCCTCTTCCAGGCTAAACAACCTCAGTTCCCTCAGCTGCTCATTGGACCTGTGATCCAGACCCCTCACCAGCCCTGTTTCCCTTCTTTGGACACACTCCAGCACCTCAGTGTCTTTCTTGTAACGAGAGGCACAAAACTGAATATAGTACTTGAGGTGCAGCCTCACCAGTGCCAAGTACAGGGGAATTATTACGTCCTAGTCTGGCTGAATACACCATTTCTGATACAAGTCAGCAGGCTATTGGCTTTCTTATCCACCTGGACCTACTGCTGATGAGACACTTTTGTACAGACATTGCATTGGTTTGCCTCTAGCAGCAATACCCTGGGACTTCTCTCATCCATTGCAGTGAGGAGCCACCTTTCACAATTACAGTCCAGACACAACAAACAGCTGTCATAGAGACTCCAACACAAGCATCGCCCTAGAACTTACATAGACTTACCAGTTCTTGTGCTCAGAACTGTTGACAGGACACTTTATTCTCACATAGCCCTTCTGCAACTCCAAATTCATAGAATGCTTTTTGCTTAGAGAAATGACGCTTTAAGTTTTTCTTCTTCTTCCTATACTCTTTTGGGTTTGTGTGGCAAGGTTTTGGTAGTAGGGGCACTACACAGGTGGCCTCTATGAGAAGTTGCCAGAAGCTTTCCCTAGGTCCAACAGTGCCAATTCTAGACAGCTCCATGAGAGATCTGTCACTGGCCAAGGCAGAGCCAAACAGCAATGGTGGTAGTGCCTCTGTGATAACATATCTAACAGGGGAAAAACAATAGTGGCAGTTTTTGCACCTGGAGAGAGAAAAGACATGTGAGAAGCTTTTCAGGGATCAAGGTCATTGAATAAGGAAGAGGAGGAGGTACTTCAGGTGCTGAAGCAAAGATTTCCCTGCAGCTCATGGAGGAAGATGAGGGGTGCAGAGCTTCCACCTGCAGTCCATAGAAGACCCCCCCAGTGGAGCAGGTCGAAGCTGTGACCTCCTGCGCTGGAGCAACTTCCTGGCATGACCTGTGAATCCACAGAGAGGAGCTCACGCTGGAACAGGTTGGCTGACAGGACTTGTAACTACATGGGGGACCCATCCTGGAGCAGTCAGTTCCTGAAGGTCTGCAAAGTGTGATGAACTAACAGCAACCCCCATTTCCTGTCCCCCCTGTGCCACTGCAGTAAAGAAGGTAGAGAAATTAGGAGAAAACATGTGCCTAAGAAGAAAGGAGGAGTGGGGGGAGGTGTTTTAAGATTTGGGTTTATTTCTCATTATCCTACTCTGATTTGCTTGGTAATAGATTAATTTTTTCTAAGTGAGACCGTTTTGCCCACAATGAATTATCTCTCCCTTTCATTATATCTTCTCTCCTCTGTCCAGTTGAGAAGGGGAATGACAGAGTGGCTTTGATTGGTACCTGGCCTCTAGCCAGGTTCAACCCACCACACATACATAGATCCCAAACACAGAAGACCTTGTTTCCTATATGCCTGACTGACTCTAAGTGCCTTTGAATTTAACATTATCAACTATCCACATGAAACATTTGACATTATTAAGTGACTTCACCTTTGATCTGAAGATCTGACAGGGCAAAATTATGAAACTGTGGACCAGGCTCAGTGGAAGAATTTGAAAGGTACCTACGATTTTGCATGATGTCTATTCTGCCATGAACATCTGCTTGTGCAAGACAGGGAAAGAATATACTCCTTATATCCACTTAACCCACTGTATTTAAAAATCACTTAAAATAAAAAAATAGAAAATATCATACTATGTTCCAAATTCATCACTAAATGAGAAACATATATCACATGCCTTTTCTCCCAGACTCTGGTTTTATTGCTAAAATAAAATGAAGCTTAGAGGATCCGTCCTGGCCTGAAAGAATATCCCCTGTCCTAGATGTAATTGCATGCACAGCCTCAAAACTTAGCAAATGTTTCATGCAACTCCCTGCAAGATTCTGGCAGCTACTGAAGAGGAATCTCAAGGCAACTCTATTGTATCTACGAACAATACACCAAAACACACCCACACAACCTTATTGTCTGTATGCAAGTGTACATGGAAGGACTATTTGCTTGCTCGTTGCAGAAACTCTCTTTCAAACACTTTTTTTTTTTTTAATTAGGTGCAAATATTTCCAGGGTAGTAAAAATAAATATTTTAAAATATTTTAACACATAATTAATATGCATACCATATTTTATTTATATAACTTCTATTATACCCTAATACTGAAATTTAGGGTCATTAACATCAACAGTATAGTGAATACACATTTCTATTACAGTATTTGTGTGAACTGTGGCTGAACAGTCATTTTCAGTCTTTTACTTAGATTCTAGTATGTGTTTATGTATACATTTGTCCTGTTTCAAACAAGATTTAACAAAACTTCTCTCATTATCAAAAACCTATTCAGGAATGTTTAGATGTCTTCAAGGGCTTATTTTAAAGCACTCTTTTAAATGTTTACTTGAATACAGGTGACCTACTCAGTTTGGCCTTCAATAGTATTCTTGCTAGTCTTCTGGATTTTTTTCTAAATAAATATTTTCTGGTTTTTTGTTTCTAGTATTTATGACATATTTTGATTGCTCTTTGATGAAGGTATAAGTATACTAAATAAGTATATTTAGTAGCAGGTGTAACTAGATCTTTTCAGAAATGAAAAGTTAAACAGAAAAACTTGATTGCAAATAGGAATTGTTTAAAAACACTTTAGTAAATGCTTGACAATACATATAGTAATTGAGAGAGCTGCCTCTGGAACAGAGGTAAGAAAGATGTAGAGAAGACAAAAACATGCAGCATGAGGAAAACAAACAAGGCTGCATAGTCAGATCCCTGAGTGGCAAAAAACCAATTTACATTCTAATAAAAACTGAGGAAGATGTTAAACAGAAGCTAACAAGGCTAGACAGTTTTAAACCAACAGGGTAACCTGTATCTGAGAAGGTCTCCAAGCATAGTTATTTTCAGTAACCCTTGGAACACTGAGGAAATTCTGAAGGACTGAAAGTATGGTGTGCTGATACTGAAGATGATGACCTGCGTTATAACAAAAGGCTCCATCTGATGTTGCTGCTAGACAAAAAAGAATAGAACCTGATTAATAAAAATTTAAAGGAAGTAAATGTAATTAGTACAAATCAGCACGGATCTGTAAAATATAGTTCTTGTCAAACTATGGGGTTTTTTCTGAGATGACTAATTTGGATCATGTCAAATTTGCATATATATGCATTTGTATCTGTTTCTGCATACAGTGTAATATATGCATTTTGAATCCTGAAGCCATTTGACTGGCAATATACACTATTTTAAGAAGACAGAGAATTACTAAAATGTGACATACTAAATATCTCAATATGTAACAGTAATGAAGGAAACGAGTGACTTCTAGTGAGAACAGGTGGAAATACCTTTTTCAACCTTCTGTTATTTAACATCTTTGTTATTTGAAATGTGCATATTCTTGAAGCTGAAGATGACATCAAATTGAAGGTCATGCATGTCACAAGTTTGAGACACCTAGGTCAAGTGGTAAAAGGAAACATGAGGCATTTTAATGTGGCCATGTGTAAAGTCATAAACCTGGGATAAAGAACATAGTTCCATACTGAGACATTCAATGCTGGGAGGAAACATGACAAAACTTGACAAATACGTTAGAAAAAGAAGACAGAAAAAACTGTACCCCCGATAAATGAGACTGGGCATCTGGTGACAACTGACATGGAGAAGGCCAAGGTACTAAACAACTTTCTGGTTCAAGGCCACCTAAGGAACCTGAACATACACAAGTCCCTGGGACCTGACAAGATGCATCTCAGGGTACTGAGGGAGCTGGGAGGTGCAGTTGCTAAGGTACTCTCTATCACATCTAAAAAGTCATGACAGTCAAGCAAAATGACACGTGAATGGGAAAATGGAACCATTGCACCTGTTTTTCTAAAGTGTAAAAATTAATACTCTGAGAACTACCAACTAGTCAGTCTTACCTCTGCGCCTGGGAAGATCATAAAAAGATTCTTCTGGAAGCTACGTTGAAACATATGGATGACAGGGAGTTGATTAGAGAAAGGCAACATGGCTTCACCAAGGGCAAAGCATGCCTGACTAATCTGGTGGCCTTCCACAATGCAGTGACCACATTGGTGAATAAGGGAGGAACAACTGATATCAACTATCTGGACTTCTATACGGCCAGTGGCATAGTCCCACACACCTTTGTCTCTAAATTGGAGAGACAAAATTGGTTTGTTGGATGCACGTTTTCGTGGATAAGATTGGTTGGATTGGATAGCCACACCAAAAGAGTTGCAGTCAATGACTCAGTGTCTAAATGGAGATTAGTAATGAGTGGTGTCCCTCAGGTTTCTGTTTGGGGATGGGTACAGGTAAACATCTTTATTAATCGGATAGATGGTGGGGCTGAGCACACCATTAGCAAGTTAGTGGATTATAACGAGCTATGTGATGCAGTTGATATGCTTGAGGGAAGGAATGCCATCCAGAGGGACCTGGACAAGCTTGAGGAGTAGTCCCATGTGATCCTCATGAGTTTCAACAAGGCCAGGTGTAAGATCCTTCTCATGGGTTTGGGTAATCCCCAGTATCAATACAGACTCTGTGATAAATGGATTGACAGCAGCCCTGTGGAGAAGGATATCGGGATACTGGTAGATGAAAAATCAGGGATGAGCCAGAAATGTGTGTTTGTAGTCCAGAAATACAACCATATACTGGGCTGCATAACAAAAAGCGTGGCCAGCAGGTCAAGGGAGCTGATTTTTCCCCTCTACTCTTGTGAGACCCTACTTGGAGTACAGCATCCACTTCTGGGTTCCCGAGTACGAGAAAGACACGGACCTGTTGGATAGAGTCCAGAAGAGGGCCATAAAGATCATCAGAGGGCTGGAGCACCTTCCTATGAAGACAGGCTGAGAGAGTTGGCATTGTTAAGCCTGGAAAAAAGAAGTCTCCAGGAAGACATTGTGGGCTTTCCATACTTACAGGGGGCTTACAAGAAATATGGAGAAAGACCTTTTTACCAAGGTGTGCCATGATAGGAAGGGCTAATAGTTTTAAACTAAAAGAGGGTACATTTAAATTAGATACAAGGAAAAATGTCTGGAACAAGTTTCCCAGACAAGTTGTAGACAACCCATCCCTGGAAATATTCAAGGTCATGTTGGAAGGGGCTTTGGACAATCTGGTTGAGTGGAGGGTGTCCCTGCCCATGGCAGGGAGGTTAGAACTCCATGATCTCTAAAGATCCCTTCTAACCTGAACCATTCTGTGATTTATTATTTCTATGATGTATAAAGCAGATGAAAGTAGCAACACAAGTTTCCATATCATCATAACTGGGTTCAATGATCCATCCCTTTTGGCCTTATAAGCTAGGAATATGTAGATTTGGGGCCATGATTTACTCACAGCATTCATCAGATACAGTTTTTTCCATCTGCAAAACATATATGCTCTGTACTGACATGAATAAAATGCATTTTATTAATAATTATAAACATATTAAAAGCATTCCTCAAGACAATATTACAATTTTTTTTAAGAAAAAAATGAATCCTACCTTCATTCATAATATCAGATTATCTGGTTTAACATGCCAAGATTATGGCAGAGCAATTAAGTGGTGAAGGAATTTCAATTGAGTTATTACCTGTGTACCTAGCTTTTACATATGAATGAATTAATCAGGAATCAATGAAGACAATCTCCCTTGCTTTCAGGCTCAGCAAATTACTTGATATGGTGATGAATCAATGAAAATCCAAGAGAAGTCAATGGAGTCAGTTTAGTTCTGAAGTAAAGGGTGGGGAGGGGGCAGAAATGGGGAGGAAGATTATTATAAAATAAGAAAGGAGGCATGTGAGAAACAGCAAATAAATTAAGAGCAGAAGCAAATGGGTGTGTGGTCTGGTGGTGTGTGTTTTTGGAAGAAGGGTGGAACTGTAATGGATAACCATCTCTCATCCATAGGGAATTCCACTATCATTTCTAACAGCTTGGCTGTACCATGGAAGAAACAGGTAGCACATTCATCATGTAACTGACAGTATGCCCAGTAGCATTTTTTTTTAATACAAAACTGTGGAAAAAACATTAGAGAGTACAGCTTGCTGTAGCCAGCATAACCTGCCCTGTGCAGAATAGGCTTCTGACTCCATTTCTTACAAAAGCTCAACTCTTTTCCTAAAGCAGTGCTAAAGCTGCGGACAGGGCAAGCTACTTCCCCTGACTCCATTTGTCAGCAAAAAGAAAAGATGTCACTGTCCTCATATGGGATGACAACATTTCTACAGTGCCCTCCACACTCCTTTTATTGTTTTCATGGTCGAGAACAATGCTGGGAGGCCAAAAGTTTTATTTTAACTATGTTTTAAAATGAATTTATTTTCCTTATTTTTATTTTTTCCTCATCTTTTTAAAGATATTTGATTTTTTATCTATAATCAGGGAAAATAAAAGAACATGTACAGGTCCTTTCTGTGTTTCACTCATAGTCTGGGTACAGTCTAGAGATCTTAGTAAGGAATCTGTGTTTGAAACCCAGGGTGTAAATGAAAAATTTTTGGTTTCTTGTTTCTTGGGTTAGTTTTAATGGAAAGGGCTTTTTTCCAATCACAGTCTTGCTACCACTCCCATAAATGTAACTAGGAGTCAAATCATAACCCAATTTAACTGCATTTCAGACTGTTTCCATAAGTTCTTGTAGGTTTGTGTGGCTGGGTTCTGCTGGAGGAGGAGGCTGCAGGGGTGGTTTCTGCAAGAAGCAGTCAGAAGCTCTCTGCAGGCCCAACAGAGCAAACACCAGCCAGCTCAAGGCTGGAGTTGTTGCTGACCAAGGCCGAGCCCATCAGCAATGGTCACAGCACCTCTGGGAATCACATTTAGGAGAAAAAAAAAAAAAAAGCAGCTACTTTTTTGCCACCAGAGAAGGGAGTAAGGAGATATAAGAAACTCTGCAGACACCAAGGCTAGTGAAGAAAGGGGAGAGGAAGTGCTCCAGGTGCCAGAGAGAGAGAGATATTCCCCTGCAGCTTGTGGAGAAGACCATGGTGGAGTGGGTCTCCACCTGCAGCCCATGAAAAATTATGGGGAGCAGAGCACTGCAGCCCATGGAGAGGCCTCACACTGAAGTGGGTGGAAACATACTGAAGACACTGTGACCTGCATAGCAGCAAGCTTCTGGTAGGATTAGCAGCCTATGGAGAGAGAGGAACATGCTGGAGCAAGTTTGCTGGGTGCAGGGGAGGGAGGGTTGTGACTGTGGAGGACCAGTCTGGAGCAATCTGGGTCTGAGAGACATTCTATGATTCTATGAGTGCACCCTACAGAAGTGACCCACGTTGGGACACTAGGTGAGGATCTGAAGGTCTGTGGGAAAGGACTCACGTGGAGGAATGTCTCCCGTGTATGGGACCCCACGCTGGAACAGAGGAAGATTTTGAGGAATGCCTCGCCGATTGAGAAAGAAAACAACTTGTGATGAACTGACTGAAGCCTCCATTCCCCATCTCCCTCTGTTACACCTGGTGGGGAAGGAGGGAGTGAAATCATTAATAAAGTCTGCTAAGAGAGGGGTGGAGGGAAGTGCTTTAAGATCTGGTTGTACTTCTCATTATCCTACTCTGGTTTTTGTATGTGTGTAGTGTGTATCATAAATTCAATAGTTCTCTTTTTTAATTCCCAGCTGAGCCTGTTTTGCCCATGACACTAATTATGGAATGATCTCTCCCAGTCCTTATCTTGACTCCTAAGTCTCTCAATATACATTTTCTCTCCTGAAAAGCGGAGTGATAGAGCGGCTTTGGTGGGTGTCTGGCTTCCAGCCAGGGCCAAAGCAACAGTCCATCTGTTATTAAAACCCAGTATGTAAGACATGAAAACCAAAAATATATTGCAATCCCCTTGCATCTCATTGCATCAGGCCTATGAATATTTACTATGGCAGTAAGTCTTCCTTTTCTTATCCTGTAAACTTGCTGTCACAGACTTTCTGCTGCCCCTTATGGAAATGGACCCTTTCAGTCTCCTCAGCTCATCTGCTGATCATCTTCTGTATTCCTTCCCTCTAAATTACATGTTTTCATTGGCTTCACAATAAATATCGCCGTATATATACAAGATGATCAAGGAATCAACTGCAGACATAGCCAAGGCTTTATCATCCTTCAGGTGATAAAAAAACCTGACAGTGGCATATCTCTAGATTTGATGCAAAAAATGCTTATAGGCAGATAATTGCAACACTGCAGAAACAGAAAGTAGAAAGAAATGTAGCATGTGCATGTTGATTTCCCTAAGCAAAGGTTACCAAATAGTAAATAATATAGCAGTTTTAGAAAATTAAACAGAATGTTTACATTATATTTAGACAGCTACATAAACAGGTCATTATATTTCTACAAGAAAAGGTTACTTTCCCTTTAAAATGGGACTTCAAATATTCTAAAGAAGCAAATAACAAGTGTTCATTCTAAAACAGCACATTTGTTTGTGTGATAGAAAATCCTTTTACTAGAACAAATTGAATGCTTTCTGGCTATTGGAAAATATTTTTAACTGTGTATTTTATTTACTCATTTAAAATTATAACACAACCTGACCTTTTACTGATACAAATGCAAAACTGGCAACAAAGTCCCTAGCTATGTTGAGAGCCTCTTAGCCATGTTATTTATTAAAAACATTTTTTGGAGGGTGTACAAAGCTGAAAAAAAATTAGTATTTTAAATGTTGATAAATATTAACATCAAATTATAACTGTAATGTAAATAAGTTTTTTAGTCCCTCAGTGTGCTTAGCATGACCACTTAAGTTACATGTCTGAAAGAACCACCTCTACAGGAGAGATTGTAAAGGCAAAAAAAAAATCTCTACTCTGTTTTGGGCAGAGGATAGAGGTAAATGTGAATGTCAATAGCCTTTTGTGTTCTGAATTATCAGTTGTTCAGCTTAAGGAACGAAAAGGAAATTGCCATCTACTAGAGTATTGCATGAGTACTGAGACTATTTCTGAGGCAAGGAAGTTCTCAACTTTGTAAAGTTGCTTGTAAAATTGCAGAGCTATCAAAATGTAGATGTGCATGACTTCTTCGTAAATGTCAAGCATCTGTCTTGGGAATGCTTTTATTATATCTATGATATCTTCAAAGCTGGAACTGCAAAGGGCTCAAAAGAATTGATTACTGATTACCACAATTCCCTACACCAACAAATTTAGAGATTTAGCATGTTCTGCAATTAGCTTTTGGTCTCAGATTATCTACCTATGCAACCAATGAAGCAGCTGAGTAAATGAAGTGCAATACAGATAAAATCAATGTCAGTTCAAAGGCTGAAGTCTGAAGAACCTTTTAGTCATTTCTAGTACCTTACACCAATGGACTGAATCATGAACTTGTCACTGACAATAAAAGTAACCACACAGTTCTTAAAATCAATGGTATAACTGCCTGTGGGCTATGCTGTTAGAAGGAAAGGGGGCCTGTGAGAGCTGGGTGACATTAAAACAGCACTTCTTCCAAACACAGGACCGGTGCATCCCTTTGAGTAAGAAAACGGGAGAGGCAGAAGACCTGCGTGGATGAGCAGGGAGCTCATGAGTAAACTCAAAGGGAAGCAAAAGGTTTATGAACCGTGGAAACAGAGTCTGAGCACCTGGGAAGAATATAGGAATGTTGTCAGGCCTCTAGGGATGCGACTAGGAAGGCTAAAGCCAACCTGGAGATGAAACTGGCAAGGGACATAAAGGGCAATAAAAAGAGTTTTTTCAGGTATGTGAAGAGTGAGGGGATGACCAGGGATAATGTGTGTCCCTTGCTGAATAAGGCAGGTGTCCTGGTAATGGGGGATGATGAGAAGGTGGAGATACTAAATGCCTTCTTTGCCTCGGTCTTCACTCCAAAGGCCCCTTGGGATCCACAGATCCTGGATGAAAACAGGAGTGTCTGGGGAACGAAGAGCTTCCCTCTAGTTGAGGTAGGGGAGGTCCAGGAGCGGCTCAAAGGGATTAATGCACACAAATCCATGGGCCCGGATGGGATGCATCCACGTGTGCTGAGGGAGCTGGTGGAAGTGATTGCGGAGCCGCTCTCTATCATCTTTGACAGGTCTTGGTGAACAGGAGAAGTGCCTGAGGATTGGAGGATAGCCAATATCACTGCAGTCTTTAAAAAGGGCAAGAAGGAGGATCTTAGCAACTATAGGCCAGTCAGCCTCACTTCTCTCCCTGGAAAAGTTATGGAACAGCTTGTTCTGGATGCCATCACCAAGCAACTGGAAGAGAAGAAGGTCATGAGGGGTAGTCAGCATGGATTCACCAAGGGAAGATCATGCTCAACCAATCACATAGCCTTCTATGATCTCATCACCGGCTGGGTGGATGGAGGGAGAGCAGTGGATGTCATCTACCTTGACTTCAGCAAGGCTTTTGATACTGTCTCCCATCACATCCTGATAGAAAAGCTGAGAAAACATGGGGTAGATGAGTGGACAGTGAGGTGGGTCAAGAACTGGCTGTCGGACCGAGCTCAGAGGGTCGTGATCAGTGGAGCAGAATCTGAATGGAGGCCTGTGACTAGAGGAGTTCCCCAGGGCTCGGTGTTGGGTCCAGTCCTGTTTAATATCTTCATTGACGACCTTGATGAGGGAATAGCATCCACCCACCCTCAGCAAGTACGCCAGTGATACAAAGCTGGGAGGGGTGGCTGACACGCAGGAACACTGTGCTGCCATCCAGTGAGACCTGGACAGGCTGGAAAACTGGGCAGGGAGAAACCTGATGAAATTCAAAAAAAGCAAGTGTAAAGTCTTGCACTTGGGGAGGAACAACCGCATGTATCAGTACAGGCTGGGGGTTGACCTGCTGGAGAAGAGCTCTGTGGAGAAGGACCTGGTTGACGACAGGTTGGCTATGAGCCAGCAGTGTGCCCTGGTGGCTAAGAGAGCCAATGGGATCCTGGGGTGCATCAGGAGTGTGGCCAGCAGGTCAAAGGACGTGATCCTCCCCCTCTACTCTGCCCTGGTCAGGCCCCACCTGGAGTAGTGTGTCCAGTTCTGGGCTCCCTGGTATAAAAAGGACAGGGATCTCCTGAGAGAGTCCAGAGAAGGGCTACAAAGATGATTAAGGGCCTGGAACATCTATCCTATGGGGAAAGGCTGAGAGAGCTGGGGCTGTTCAGCCTGGAGAAAAGAAGACTAAGGGGGGACCTAATCAATGTTTATAAATATCTTAAGTATGGGCTGCAGGGAGAATTGGCCAGCCCCTTTTCTTTGGCCAGTGGAGACAGGACAAGGGGTAATGGCTGCAAGTTAGAGCACAGGAAGTTCCTCACCAACATGCGGAAGAACTTTTCACAGTGAGGGTGACAGAGCCCTGGAGTAGGCTGCCCAGGGAGGTGGTGGAGTCTCCTTCTCTGGAGATATTCAAGACTCGTCTGGACACCTATCTGTGCAATATGAGCTAGGGAGCCTGCTTAGTAGGGGGGTTGGACCCGATGATCTCTCGAGGTCCCTTCCAACCCCTACAACTC
Organism: Laterallus jamaicensis coturniculus; assembly: GCA_022605575.1. Lineage (NCBI taxonomy): Eukaryota > Metazoa > Chordata > Aves > Gruiformes > Rallidae > Laterallus > Laterallus jamaicensis. The sequence goes on along the minus strand of JAKCOX010000031.1, from coordinate 5,056,805 downwards.
TGTGATTCTGTGAACTTCTATTTCCTTTAGTTGGGGAAGACTCAAGCTACGAGACTGCACTCTATGTCCGACACATCTTCCTCATCTTTCAAAAAATGTGTGAATTTTGGAAATCATGCCCTGATCAAATTACCTCTTTCTAAGCACTGCTATAATTTTAAATTTATTCTTTAAAACTTTGAAGACTCTGAAAATGAAAAAGTCACTCAGTTTCCTCTGACAAATAAAACTAGTGATGCTTCTCCAGCATCTTCTATCTGACGTGACTGAAGCACATTTTCAAGTCAAAGACAGATTATGACTAGTATTTAGGAAATACAGACATGGCTGGTGGCATACCTCAAGATTGAGCTATGAGTCAAATTGATCATACATCAGCTGCTGCATACGTAGAAAAAGAAAATTTAGAAAACCCCCATAGTTTGTTACTGCCCCAAGCATTAAGAGTATTACAAAGACTTAAATATTGCTATACTTACTAAACATTGAACATGAGATCTGATGCTGTTATGATTTATAGGAAAACCTACTGTCTGTCACAGATCCATAGTGACATGAGTTACTTAGTTCCTAATGTCTGATTGATATATTATGCGTAAAGAATTTCCCATCACAAGTGTATCAACTGAAAACTGAGTAAATATGAGTAAAAACCTGAGAGATAATTCAGAAAATATTTCTCATCTCCTTGCAAAATATAGCCAATGTACAAAGACACTTTCAAACATTCCTGCAGACTGAACCACTTACTGAAGCACCTTTTGTGTCTTATTTCAAATTATTGCAGCAGAGTTAAAAAAAAAATAAAATAAATTAACTAAAAACACAAGCAAAGCAAAAAGAACCCAAGCAAGAATCAGTTCTTAAAACATTAATTCAGTGACATTTGCAATTGATTCAACGCCCACTGACCACATCAAATTTGGAATCAGACTTTCTATATAGACAAATGTCTGCAATCAGGATGTGTGCAATGTTGCATACAGAGAAGTTAAGTACTCTCTGAAACTTTGGCTTTTCAGCACCAAAGGAGGGTCTAGCTGCAGTCACCAATTTGGAAGTGACAGCAGACTATTTATTACTATTTCATTCACATGTAAGGTAACGTATGGTTCTAGGAAAAAGTTTCTCCTTTAAAAAGCCACCCTGTGCAACTCAGTTAAATGCTGTTTAATAACCAATTACCTGACGTGATGAAAAGCCAAAATCAAAACTCTTGGTGACTACTACCCAGGCATTCTTTATTGCAGTCCTGGGCAGCACAGGGGATCGCTCCTAATGTGTGCACTGAATGAGGTAGCTGCACAGCTACATGCAGGTGATACACATACTTAGGATATTTCCCAGAAGTTATTAACATATTCATTAATTTTCTGGGAACTCATTATCATAGGTATCCACCCTTTTCCACATGCATATCCAAGTTTTTAGGTGGTCTTTAAGGACCCTGGTGTTCGTTTACTTCATCCCCTCATCTTCATCACTGTGTTTTTGCCATGAGCAATAGCCCTTATCTTCCTCTTCTTGTTTACCAGAGCCACATGACTGGTCTTGTGGCCTCTTGCAGCCTTGAGTTTTCTTGTTCTTGGCAACAGTCCCGCTAGAAAGCTTAAAATGTGCTGGTACACACATTCCACAATAACAATGCTGCAAAATGCATTACTAGTATATACAAAAGTCTAGACAGTAAGTCTCCATTACAATCATTACTTCATAATATGTTGTTGACACCCACAAATCTCCGTTACCCACCAGATTCAGCCCTTTGTGCACAGCTGTCGTTTGCATGCTGAATGTTAATTTTATTATATAGTGACATAGCTCCTTATATAACAACACTATTATATAATGGAGGATTGGTCTTAAAAGAAACTTAGGCCCTCAGGTTAGAAGTTGAGTACATTTGCAAGTGCTTTGACGCCCCGGGTAAGAAAAATGGTATTTTGGTATATCTAAAACTAAATTTTGTGTGATTTCTGAGTTTACATCCAGACAACATGGGCTAAACTAAGAAATGTTTATCAGAAGTAATAGAAACACAACTGGAATTGACCGCATTTCACGAAATACCATTACATCTGAAAAATTAGCTGGGAGAAAACTATTACCGAATATGAGTCTAATAGAATACATGATATCCCCATATACCCAACATTGAAGCATGATGAACAGGAAGGATAGATTCTCTAATTCTGTGTAGTCCAGAACTCCTGAAAAGTTGTTTCTTGTGCAATGCCTGGCTCTTTTGAAAGGGACATTACACTTTTTAAGTACATTTCTTGTTTACCCAAGCTATTAAGGGATGTCTGAGTGCCATGCAGTCAAAGCTAAATGTTGCATTTGTTTTCCTTATACACAAACCTAATGATTTAGAATACTGCCCCTCATTTGATTTCTGCATTGATGATTGTAAAGTGGGTGGTATGGGACCTACTGCAAAAGTATAAGAATTATCAGAACGAGAAGTTTTAATAGTTCTGCGCAGATTAGGTTTGCATTTCACATCAACAGACACAACCAAAAATAAACCTAGCTGTGAAAGGCAAATACTTTTTAGGTGAGTTGATTTCATAGAGAAGCAGATTACTCCCTTTAATATTCTCATCAAGAAGATAAGGTTACTGCTTTGTGTGATTTTTTATAAGGACACAATTTAAAGTTTGTGTACTCATAGTCATATTCTTATCATTCCATCTTTAAACCCAGTAAGACTATAAAGCACTAAATATTTTCTGCGTTACTTTTTATCTTGTGATGACCTCTCCTGGTTGAGCTGTTCATTAGCCTTGATTCCAGAAGTTAAGATTGTTCTTATCTCTCTATGCTTATTTAAAAAAAAAAATTAAAAATGCAGGAATAAGAAGAATTTATTGCCAAGGTATGAAAAGTGTGACTATGAATAAAATTTACAGCGAGATCTGAGTATAAGTGTGTGTGACACTGTATCACAGAGTATGTTTATTGCACTACAAGATGGGCTTTCAACACCCACTTCATCTTGATATAAAACTGAATGAGATTCAAAGCTTTCAATGTGACCACTTCTGAATCAGTATTACAGAGACATCATGTTAATGACAGAGATAGATTTACTGACTTTGCAAAGTAAACAAGCATTTTAGATGCAATATATTAATGTGTTGTATAATTCTATTCTTTCTGAAAATTGTATCTTTTTCTATGTCAGCACAAGAAGACTAATATTGAATAGCAAGCTTATATACAGGGATTTGTAATTCACTGTACACCATGAACCTTGCATACTTCTAAAAAATACTGTAAAGAATAAATTTGCTGTTGTCAGTTACTTCAAAGTGATAACATAAAGTAGCAATGGAGGAGAAAATAAAAATGTGCTTGGAAATCATCAAACTTGCATTTCACACAGTTTTTAATTCTTTCTGAGGTATTCCAAATATGATGTTCAAAATGAACTGACGAGGTAAACAATCAAAAAAAAGACTTAACAATGTAAGTGCATTCTCTATCAAACGAGAAAAAAATTCCCCAACGCCATTCACAATCAGTTACATAAAAGGTGACAATCAATCCCAGAAAATACAGCACAGTGTCCAGTTCGTATACAAAGCGTGCAACAGAATAACCCGTTAAGTGGTGCACCAAAACACTGTGACACAGCACATGAGTTCCTACTGTGGTATCACTTCCCAAGTAGCCTAAATCTTTGCAAGAATTTAAAGCATGCATTACAATGTGAACCCTCCTTTTGTAATTATAAGGCAGACTCGTACTTCTACCTATATTTCTGTTTCCAGTAAACAAGTCTCTCCATTTCATTTTCAGAAGTGAATCAGAAAAGACAATCTATATTGTACATAAGCACAGTAGTGTATAAGCTCTTTGGAAGGTGAATTAATATTAAAGATATCTTTGAACATCTAAAAAAAATTGTCAAGTTGGGAATGTATATAAGGAAACTGTAAATTTATATATATATATACATCTGTATACTTTATTTACAGAATTTCTGGTTACAGTGATGTTACTACACCACTAACTTCTCAACTACCTTCTCTCAAAAGTTAGATTTCTTGTTAGGTAATCAGGTAACCCCCTGTAGATCATTTTCAAGTTAAGCTAGTTACTGAATGACACACACTCAAAAACAAACCAAACACAAAAAAACCCCAAACCAAACCACCTCAGATAGCCTATTACAGAAAAGCAGTATAGGGAACTTTCCAAGAACAGATTTCTGATAACCTAAATAATAACCTTTTTTTTTCCCCTGTGTACTCCTGTTATGCAAATCCTGAGAGATGATCATGAGGAAATAATTCTCAGAAGATAAACCAGAGATACAGTCAAAACTAAGCAGTAAACCTCAAGATCAATATTTCTCCTAAATCAAAGGTAGAAAAATCACTGAACATACTATAGCCTTGGAGACCCAGCTACAATGCAGACACTGATGTACATTTTCTGTTGACACACAAAAAATGTCAAAGTGAGGAAAATCCTGGAACAGTAACGCTGTTTTATTTTTCAATAAGTATCTGAATATAATAGACAGAAACCAACTGAGAAAGTATAGCAGCGCTCCAGTTTCCTAATCATCACATTGTTCATTCCTGCCCCCAAGGAAATAAATAAATAAATATAACGATCCACATAGATCTCTATGCAGTATATACATTACATTCTAAGATGATTCCCTGCTTGGTCAGTAGAATCGGTCCCCATTCATATGCACACAATCCCAACACATCTATCCATAGCATCTCAGGACATTTCTTTACTCTATAAACAGCAGAAGTCAACAGTAGCATCTATTTTTGAAAATTCTATAAAAACTGCACTGCTTCATTTCAGTATACATATCAAAAATACTTTACAATTGGCAAATGCCTTACATGGTCTGAAGAGAAACAACTAAATACTTAACACTGACATCTACCTGCAAATGTTTTGCTGGAAACTACAGCTCAGTGCAGTGTTAAAGGTTTGATCTAACACCCATTGAAATCAATGAGTAAGCTGTCATTTTTACACTGATAGCAGAATTGGGTCCTGTATAGGTGCTCTGCACTTTCTGGCCTGAAGTTCAGCATTTCAGCAGATGCTTGATCATTTCTCAGCTATTTCTGCTTCTCTAAGGCCAGGGCAATTGCTGGTCTCCTCTAAAAAAAACCTTTGCTCATTTTATTACAGGAAGCAAAACTTCACTCTCAAGAAAAGCTGTCCTGGCTGAGTTTGCTCTCATCAACTCACTGCCAGTCTTTCCTCTTCAAATGAGAGGAAATTTTCTCTTGCTGCTCCTTGATAAAATGCTAGTTAAAGAAACTGCTCACATCTCTTTTCCCTCACACAGCTGTGGAAGTACTTCCAAATGCAAATTGCATACCTTCTGAGGAAGGTGGGAAAACCCAAACCAAAACAACCAACCGAACAATAACCACCTCCAAACTTTGAACAGCTTCTATGTGATTCCTTTCCCTCTCCGACTCCATTGCGGAACCAACAGAGGTCTTTCAACTTTGCACACCAGCTGCCACTGAAATCATCTACCCTAAGGAAGATCTGATGGGGAACACTGTGAACAGTATCAAATCTCAGTGCACACATTAACATACAAACACTTAGGAAATCAAACACAAAATTCACCAGCAGAGAAAAAAAAAAGAATCAGCCTCCAGAGTTGTGGGAATTCCTCTCTGGCTTATTGCAGAACTGAAACTGTGCATGCTTCTTAAAAAAGGGTACTTACGAGATGCAGGCAGAGCAGTCCTGGCTCTGCAGCTAATGCTGCTGAAAATCCAGAGGAAGAGAGCTGCCCTGCAGCCAGCTCGGGTAACCACAACCATCCTTCACTTCCTGGCTCCCGGTACTCCAAATGCCAGCCGCGGAAGACCTGCTTTTCTCCACTTTGGCCCCTTCTCTCTCTCTCCTTTTCTTCCTCGGAGGAGGTGTCGAGGAGGTAAAGGGGCAGGGCTTTACCTTGGGGTTCAAGCCAACCCCCCTCTTCGTCTGCTATCTCTGGGTTTGCAGCAGCAGGATAAGTCCCAGTACTTTTCTTTCCTTTATTTATCTGTGTTTGTGTGTGTTTGCCTCCTTCTCAGAGGAAGGGGAGAGAAAAAAAAAAAAAAAAAAAAAAAAAGAAAACCCAGAAAGTATCAGATAACAAGGACCGTAGAAGAAAAAAGAAAAATTTAAAAAGCAGTCTCCAAAAAGACGAGGGGAGAGGGGAGGAAATGGGAGATGGAGATACAGGGATGGGAGAACGGCGGAAAATGCTGTTGGTGCTGCTAATGCTGCCGTTGATGCTACCACTGCAGCTGAGCCCTTCTTCCTGCACAGAGCAGTGCTGCTGAGAGAAGCTTGCAATAACCTCCCAGCTCAGATATATATACACAGTGTACACGCACACACAGCCGGGGAGCCAAACACACACTCACACAGGAGCAGGGAGAGAGGAGAGGAAGAGAGAGAGAGAGAGGGAGGGAGAGAGGGAGGGAGAGACACTCCCGCAGCAGAGAAGCCGGCTCAGAGCCTCTCTCCTCCTGTATTCATCATCTTTCAGCAGGAGGAAACGCTGCCACCAGCAGCAGCAACCTCCTCCCCACCACCCCCCGGAAAAAAAAAAAAAAGAGAAAAAAAGAGAAAAAAAGGCAGCAGAAGGGAAAATCCTCTCCCTAGCGCTCTCCTCCCCTTCCCTCCGCTTCCTCCAGCTCCTCCCTCTTCCTTTGCGCCCCTCTGGCCTCCGGGACCCTGCTCCCCTGCTCGTCCTCCTTTGCCAGGTTCAGCGCCAGAGCCGGCGGACCACGGTGGGGATCATGAGCCGGGGCCGGGGCGGGGCGGGGGCCGGGGCCGAGCCGCGGGGAGGCCGCGCCGATGCCGCTGTCCGCGGTGCTGACGCTGGGCGCAGAGGATCGGTACGGCGCGCCGCCCGGCGCCCCTGCCCGCCCCCGGGGCGCAGCGGCAGCTCCCGCAGCCGGCTCCCGTCTTCCGCCCCGCCGCTCCCCCGCACACGGAGATGGTAGCGGCTCCCCGAGCTCCAGCCTGCCGGGATACGAGCCAGGCGGCCAGCAGGCAAGTCCTCCGAGCGGTCCAAGTTCTGGGGGAGGTGAGCACCATCCCGCCTGCAGAGAGCTGGGGCTGCAAGAGCCGCTAATGCAGATGTTTTCATTCGGTAATTAATTCTCACTCGGAGAGTGAGCCAGGAAGCAAGCTGCATTAAAGAATCATTACGGTTTTCACCTACAAGAGATGACTGAGTCAACCTGGCCATATCCTAGCCTTATGGTTGAGGGATTTCAGGAGTCTGACTGCTCTTTTCCATCCCACTCCATCCCTCCTGCCATTGCCCTTAAACAGACTGAACCAAAAGTTATTGCTCACCAGATACAGTAGAATAATGAGGGTGGGGAGTTATTCATGGATTATTTATTCTACAATCAATGAGGCAAAGAAAAATGAAAACAATTATTTCTCAGGTGTTATATAGTCAAGGCTGAGAAACGGAGAGTTATAATTTCTTTAGAGGAGCCCCAAAGCAGGGATAAATTATCTTCAGTGACTATACACATGCTGTTAACAAGTATCTGCTGTTATTTAGTGAGTGTGATGAAGTGGTTAAGCCTGTATGTAAAATGAGATTTTCAGAAAGGCCTCGGGACATTAGGATCCTCGATCCTATTGCCTTGCAGAGGGACTACGGTGCCTGTCTTCTAGGTCAGTTTGAAAACTCATCCATATGTAATATGTGATGTCCCATGAGAGCCATGGCCTAGACAGCACAGGACAAAGTTTAAATGCCAGTGCTGGGAAAAAGCGTTTCTGTAATCTTGTGCAACTACCCTAATTTTCCTCCTTGATCCTTTGCCTCCCTTACCTTATCTACATTGAGTATTAATACATTCCTATTTGAAATGCTTTCATAGAGGTAATAACAATAGCTCTGTAGCAAATGTGGAATGAAAAAGTGCACTATGAATGCTAAGTGTTATTATACTTGTCTCTAAAAGAATGTATATTCCTGTAGAGACTTTGTTAACTCTTCTAAGCATCACCCTGAGCCCTCTGCCATGCCCTCACCACTCCTTACACCCACATACCCACAGACCCTTTCTGTTGTCCAGTAATTAACAGGATACATGAAGTACTGGGGAGTTAACTGAGAACCAAATATTAATTAGTGACAATAAACTAGTTCAAAATTGCCTCTTTCCTTAACTGCTTTCTTGTTAACATCCATTACTCTTCTGCTCCATATCTCACAATTTTTTCAAATTTTTAAGCCTACATTTTCTGTTCTTCAGCTACAGCAGAAGTGATAGTGCTGACAGACTACCAGGAACTGATGGCATACATTCTTGGGGGGGGGGGGGAAATTCTGACAAGGACATGCAAAAAATCTTACTGCTTTCATTCTGAGGTCTTGCAACGCTTTCAGCATTCATTAGCCTTTATTATTCACCTGAGTATGTAATAAACAGCTTCTCTGAGTAAGTATTTAAAAGCTCAGCAGACCATTTTGCAAACTAAATTTCTGTTTCTTAAGGTCCTTTCGACAAGCACAACAAAGTAATATAATTTATACTTTCATATCTTGCACATCACCCATTCCATAAGTCCTCCATTGGACAAAAAAAGGACTTGATTTGTTCCAACTCCACACTTCTTTAGCATATGCTAATTGGAATTTTTAAAAACATACTCAAATTGCTCACAGGTAGGCATGCATTTAAAAAATAGTAACAAAGGATAAGGCAAGTAATTCAAAACAGGAAGACTCAGCAGTCTGATTGATGAATATCTCAATAATGGTGATAGTAGAAAGTTTCCTTGTGGTTTAAGACGGAAGAAATCGCACAGATTATTGCATTTTTCCCCAGCTCAGAATAGGAGCAGTCCTTAAAAACTCCATAAAATATTTAAACTATGTAGAAACAGCAATGAGTTGTGCAAAGGTAATGCAATTATTTTTAATATAACCACAACTGGGGCCTGCAAAATCATTAACTTTGACTGATTCTGTCACCAAAAAATCATTATAAAGATATTCAGGCTTTTTTGTTGTTGTTGTGTGTATCCTATAAAATAAGCTAATCATCACATATACTCTTCCTTTTTTTCTTTTTTTTTTCCTGGAGGATGTTCTGAAATACTACTTTACATCATTCAACAAATCCAAGTTGAATATATTAACCTTTGAAATGAAAACATGGTCAAATTTTTTTAGGGCACAATATGAAGTTTTTACATACTTCTTTCTTCTACTTCTCCTCCTAACCTTTTCTTTCCAGACTGCAAATGTGAAGACATTTCTAAGAAAGCAGTAAGACAGTCCTGCAGTCTGGGCAGGGCAATTGCAAGCTTTTGACTTGGGTCAAAAAACTATAGTTTGGGAAACTGTCCTAGCACACTGGAACAGACACACCAGATAAGATGTACAGAAGGAGGATCTTCCAGAAAAGCTACTCCCATAAGAAAATATAACTTTCCTTATTTTACCAATTCAACACTCCCAGAGTCTTAAAAGCTGAGGACATAGCTCAGGCTACTGGTGAAACCTCCCTGGCGGATAGTGAGACACTTAAGTGTTAAAAGAATTTAGCTATTACAGCTGCACAGAAATTTTATTGAGCTTAATGGAAATTATACACACATATTGATGAATGAATAGATCACTCTGAATTTACTAGGGCTGTCAAAGATTGTCTGCTAAATGGAATTCATCCTGGACAGAGCTATATTTACAGTATGTGAAAGTCAAGAAGAAAAACACAATGTCAGAAAGCTAGAAAGGATAGTTAAGAATTTCTAACAGTAGTGGGACCAAATGGCATCCAATAAAGTGATCAGCTGGGGCCGCAGAAGAAAATGATCCCAAGCTGTTAAAGAACGTGAACCTTCAGACTTAATATTGGAAAGTAAAAGTCCTGAGTCTTCATTCCTAACAATCAACTATTTTAATATAGTTTTTCTCTTTTATGTTGTACATTTTCACAGACTCCTTGCATGGTAGAACTCTAAAACTATCCATAGCAGAATTTCCATCCAAGCCTCAAGGTTGGTAGGCATGAGGACTTTGCACAGGAAACAGAGATGCAATGTATTTCAATCTATGACCAAACAAGACTTTATGATCAAATGCATAGTATTAAATGCCATCTAACAGACAGTTCTATTACTGAGAGAAGTCCTGGGTATATTAAGAACACAGGGTTTCCTACTAGGATTGTCTATAAAAATGGGTCTTTCTCTGAGTAATAAAGAGGACACATGAAAACTGTGACCATCTGCCTGGAAGAAGCTGTAAAGACCTGAAGAAAATATTTATTTTCTGGAAATGTAGTAAGTCCTTCCTAATGTAGTTAATAAGGAAGATGAGGGTGCACTGGAAGAAAACAGCCATTATCTTCTTGCAGCTAAAAATAGAGCATTATCATTTGAAATGAATGGATTTTGGCTTGACCATTGTTACTGCATTTGTACTGAAACAAACTAAATGTGTGTGTAGGTAATCATAGAAAAATAGGGTTCTAGTTCTTTCTTTACATGCTTCATAACAATGGTAGTTTTTTTTAAAAAGAATTTAAACTCTCAATAGTATTAAAAATTATTATGACCCCAGACTCTCATTCATACAGATATTTAAAAAATCATAGAATCATAGAATCATAGAATCATAGGGGTTGGAAGGGACCTCAAGAGGTCATTGGGTCCAACTCCCCTGCCAAAGCAGGCTCCCTAGCTCATATTGCACAGAGAGGCGTCCAGACAGGTCTTGAATATCTCCAGAGAAGGAGACTCCACCACCCCCCTGGGCAGCCTGTCCCAGGGCTCTGTCACCCTCACTGTGAAAAAGTTCTTCCGCGTGTTGGTGCGGAACTTCCGGTGCTCCAATTTGCAGCCATTGCCCCTTGTCCTGTCTCCACAGACCACTGAAAAGGGGCAGGCCAATTCCCCCTGTACCCCATACTTAAGATATTTATAAACACCAATAAGGTCCCCCCTTAGTCTTCTTTTCTCTAGACTGAACAGTCCCAGCTCACCTAGCCTTTCCTCACAGGGGAGATGTTCCAGGCCCTCAATCATCTTCGTAGCTCTTCTCTGGCCTCTCTCAAGGAGATCCCTGTGTTTTTTATACCAGGGAGCCCAGAACTGGACACAATACTCTAGATGGGGCCTTACCAGGGCAGAGTAGAGGGGGAGGATCACGTCCTTAGACCTGCTGGCCACACTCCTCCTGATGCACCCCAGGATCCCATTGGCTCTCTTAGCCACCAGGACACACTGCTGACTCATAGCCAACCTGTCATCAACCAGGACCCCCAGGTCCTTCTCCACAGAGCTCTTCTCCAGCAGGTCAACCCCAGCCTGTACCGATACAAGCGGTTATTCCTTCCCAGATGCAAGACTCTACACTTGCTTTTATTGAATCTCATCTGGTTTCTCCCTGCCCAGCTTTCCAGGCTGTCCAGGTCTTGCTGGATGGCAGCGCAGTGTTCCTGCGTGTCAGCCACCCATCCGAGCTTTGTATCATCAGCGTGCTTGCTGAGGGTGGATGCTATTTCCTCATCAAGGTCGTCTATGAAGATATTGAACAGGACTGGACCCAACACCGAGCCCTGGGGAACGAAGAAGATGCTCAGCAGTTTTCAGCATCCTGTAACTACAACGTCTACAGTCAAAATGTGCTCAAGACAGCATCTACCCATAGAAATTTGTTTTGGGATATGTTGGTTTCTATCAATATACACTGCATAAAGATAAATTTCAACAATGAAAATAAATAATCATGCCATATGTCTCAGACATAAAGTAGACTAAAATCTGCATTTTATACATGTGTAAATGGAACCGAGTTCCATTATTATTCTGCTTCATGACTAAACCAACCAACCAGAAACAGTGGTTACCTGTCAGAAATGCAACTGTTTTACACTAATCACCCACCTTATTTTAAGCTCATTTTTCTGAAGAAATGGAGGAATCTGATTATTTACAAATATAATTTAATTACTGCCCATCTACTTCAACAGTTCAAAATAATCCTCCCCTCAAAGACACAGTTTTCTTCTAAAGAATCCTGTCTTTCTTTTTCTTTGTAGTTTGCCTTCAAACCCCACCCTAAGCATTGTTTTCCTCTTCTCATTTAAGAATGACCTGTTAATTAGGATGTTTTTTATATTACAAAATATTTTCATATTCCTACTCTCCCTAAAATCTATTAACCACAAAATGAGAATCACTGAAACAAATTATTTTAATATAGTGTCTAATTTGTTACACTTTTCTTCCAAAATGGAAATGATACATGCGTGAGCATACCTACTTTGAGAAACTGTTTCAGGGAGCTAGATGGAGCATCCTGTGGCTGCTACTAATACAATCAGCCCAACTGGAATCTCATCTGGATCTTGCATGTCATGTGCAGAAAATATGCAGGATGAGATTTTCTTCCCACAGTAAGTAAAGGATAGGGTCAGTAATGTCTGTCTGAATACAGTGGTACTTTAAGTGTTTCACTGAGTTAATGACCTGAGATCACAATGAAACACACCGAGATAATTTTAAAATGATGAAATACTTCCTGCAAAGACAGCCCATTTAATGAATCTCTTTTTTTCTGGAATAAAGATCAGAGCTTTTGACTCAATAACATATTTTTTTTGGTCTCAGTTTATTTTTTAGATTACATAGGTAGGTGCCTTCTTTCTTAGCAATGTCATATATAACTATTATAAATAGCAATAATTTATTATATTGATTTTAATTTTTTATATATTATTTAGGTTTTTGGTAAATGGCAAACATACTGAGTGGCATTTTCTAGATCACATTTTTGTTTTGCATCCTTTGGATGAGTAAGGTGGAATCTTAGTACTCATGAAAACAGAGGGAGTTTTGCTATTGCATTAAATAGGTATATGATTTTATCCCTTATATTTATACCTACGACATCTAAAATAATCCCATCTGTGCAAAGAGACAGACCATGGGCATCTCTTAAGTGTATAAAATACCACTGAAGGTTTTAATTATTTTGCAAGCATCAACATTAAACTTGCATTGTATTTACATATCAAGCTACACAACCAATGTTACTAAGAATTTATTTTAAAATTACATTTAAATGTACATTTAGGTACTGTGCTGAAATACTCTTTTCCTAATTCATTTTAGGCCATTTCATATACAATTCATGGATGCACAGAAGAAGGTCTATGTTGAAAAAAAACGCACACAAAGTGAATTATAGTAATATTACCAAAAGCTATTGCAATTATGTTGGAAATATTTCTAGTCACCTTTAAAGGAGAAGTTGAAATCAATCTGGAACATTTCTTTCTGCTATTTGTGGAAGAAAAAAAAAAACCCCATCCTTTTGCTAATGCACAGCTTGCAAGGTAAATGCTAGAGAAGAGACTGTTAGCTCTTATACTATCATTTATGCCTGGATGAGGAGATTCCGTATGACTTGAAGGCTTTTGCAAGACAAGTACATAGCAACACTTTGGTGAATACAGTAAATACTTCCACAGCAAAGTAATATTAGGGAAGAATTGTTGTATTTTTAGCCATATTTTAATGCAAATTAGCAGCTGGATACACAGGAAAGAGACGGCATAATCTGACAAGATTTCTTTCTTTAAATTGACAGTGATCTACAGCCCTCATCTTGGGAACTCTTTTTGGTAAAGGTTTTAGAATAATTCACAACTAGTAGCTTTAAAGCACCACTTTAAATAATTTGTACTACTGAGGATATGGCCTGATTACCTACTCAATACATATTAAACAGATTGGAAGAGGTTAGCGGAGTAATACACTAAAGTTACTGAAGCATTTAAGCATTCTGAGTAAATATATATTTGCCTCCCTGTTATATTGTCCACATCATTCAGTCTCGATTACTACACTAATAAACCATAGTTATCATCATCTCCTACTACAGATAGCATATGGATACATGACAATAAATGTGCTTTAAAATACTACTATTTTCTCTATCTTACGATATTAGGAGTATCCAGAGTCCTCTTGAACCATGTTATAAATTCTTTCATGCAACTGATTGTAGTAAGGCACTTGATGTTATAGTTAAATATGAAGCTTCAGTAATTCTCCATTATGACTGCAGGACTACCTTTTATTAAGAGTCTACAGTGCACCTAGTACAGAGCAGGGTGTCAATCATGACTGGAGTTTCTGCATGCTACCTGAATATTATTACACTTAAAAGATAAACGTGTTGTTTTGCCTGTCTGCACACCTGCCTATGAGATAATTTTCTATGCATCTCCAGTGTTTCTCTATGTTTTTTTTCCTCCTTTCTTCTAGGCTTCTAATCTCTAGCAAAGACAGCCTGGCATTAAGAACACATCTGTCTAAAGACTGGCAATTTTGCAATTTTTTTAAATATTTTTTTTTTTAATGAAAGCATTAGATGAGCTTTATGCTAACTTTGGGAAGTCACTTGCCGTGGCTACACAGACAGAGTAACTGCTTGGGCTTCAGTGGAGTTTCTGAGCTGTGCAAGAGTTCAGGCCTAACCAGATGAAATCAACCCACAGCTCACAATGGAGCTACTGTATCACATGCCTTGAAGAATGTTCCCATTCACTGGTAAGAGGTTTTCATTAAAGCCAATAACCCTCCTACTACCCTACACAGAAAAAGAGACAGCATAGGTTTTTGGTGAGCTAGGGAGATTGGGTGCTAACGTATTTTATTGTCATATCGATACAAATTCTATGCTGTAATAATTGCATCCTGAAAAAGAGGTGACTTATTCATTCTTTGTTCAGAGTAGCTGCACTGCAGTTAGTCTTGTGTTCTTTCAGAGGAAGTGTTCAGCAGGCTATAGTAGCATATAGTAAAATCATAAATGCATGTTCATTAAGTGCACGCACAAGTATTTTTAACACAAATGACTGCTTGACATCTAGGTAGCCATTTCAAAAGTAAGGCTGAAACTGAGAATGAAATTACTTCATTCCATTGAATCAGGGAAAAAAATGAGTAGTAGTGACAAGGGAATGAAATCTAAGTACAGATTGTAGGGCTGCATCATGATCATTTTTGCTGGTCTTCCTTCTGCACGGACATACCAAAGGCAAACGGAAGCCTTGATAGGAGGCACACAATATGAAGAGCTCTGATGTATCAATGTTGCATCTGTGATCACCATGATGTGCAGCTTCTCATTAGATTTGATAGTACAGAGGCCTTTCATAAAACCCACTTCAGTTTAATTTATAAGGAACTGTGTTCTGGTTTTAACATCTCTAGATTTTAATCTGTACACTGCAAAACAGCCTGAGTTTATTGCCCAGAGTTAGGAAACATCTGATCAAAGCTGAGATTTTAAAGTCTTTTCTGAAATCAATACTTCAACACAATGAACTTTCACATGCGTTGCTACACAACAGTAGGGGAGTTGCAGCTAGATTGTTGGTACACATGTGAAAAACTAACAGAAACAATAATAACCCTCTATGTGATGACTCTCATCACAGCCACCGCAGAGCACTCCGAGTTTGTTATCCAGCCTGGTGCCACATGAAAAAATGTTGTGCATGTTTCCTCTAGTTTCAAGCATAGAAAGCTCCCTAACTGAGGAAAGACAGTTCTAAAAAAACCCAGAAAGTGATCTAAAATGAGAGACCACAGAACTGTGAAAAGCCTGTGCATAAGCTGCCTTGTTTGCATGTCAGGGCACTCAGGGCCAGCCTGCCAAACAGTTGTATTATGTCTTAGAGAACAGAATACATATGTGCATATATCACCCACTCATACAAATGAATACATATTGTTATGTGTTTAATAGGTCTTGCACATATAAAGTAAAATACAAATATCTGAAATAGAATTTCAAACTTATTATTAAAATACATTCTGGATAATCTTCATTCATAAGAAAACAAGACTGGAAGACACCACCCAAGTAATATCTTTTGCCCAGATTTATCTCCCAAGATAAAGTCCCTTCTCCTCAGAGCACAAATCCTTTTCACAGTATTTATGAAACACTGGGTGACTTGCAGATACTTTCTGTGAGGTATGGCCACATAAAAATCACCTAGCTTTCAGACCCTTTTCAGCTATTTTGAAAGTATCAGCTATGAAAAAATATAAGTATTTGACAAAAGACTTACACTACCTGATCTTATCTAATTTTTAAATTAAAAATTATAAAGAAGTCACATTAGGTAGATCAAAATCTTACTATTACATTAACGCATGAGTTTTTAACTATAAATGCACTCACTGGTAATAAAAAGTGCTTAGATTACTGTATGTTACTTTCTGCAATGTGGCATGTAATGAATGAACAACAATTTATTCTCTACAGCATCTAAGGATTTCAAACCAGCATACAAATATTGAACTAAGCTTCACAACATGGTAAGCAAATATTATATCCATGTATGGAACAAGCACAGGAATCTATGTATAGTGTCCAAAATCATCCATAATCCAAGTTCCACTGGCTCTGAGACCAAAATCGAGTTTTTCACGCCAGACGGACAAATCAGCAAACGCTGTGCCTCCTGCCCTATCAGGGCAAGTGAACTGAAAGTGCTCCATTAATACTTTGATGGAGATGGCAGGGAGTATGAGACAGTATGAAAGATTTAATCACCAGAAACACACTCTAAGAGGGAAAGGCTGAAGAACCTAAGTGAAAAGTACTTTAAAAGGAATCAAAGGAACATGATGACTGTGGCTAACAAGCTAATGCCTTTTGCTACCCATAAAGAAAATATGATAGAGCTACGGGTGAACTAGATGAAACTAGTAGTAGAAATGTTCATAATTTACAGAGTACAAACATTTCTGTTGTGCATCGTTCAAAAGTGATACAGTGCTATCTTCTACAAATTTCTGCATTTTGTAGAAATTATTTGAGTGCAGAGAGGTGTTTAATAGCACCACTTGTCACTTTTGAATGGTGAAAGATCTTCAGTAACCGAGGTAAAAACCTTGGAATGTACTGAAGTCTATATGGTTGTACTCTGTGCAAAAGAAAGACAAAGAGCACGATATTTTATTTACACTTTAAGAAGACCTTGAATCTTTCTGGTAAATGTTGAGAACTGAAAAAAATGCAGTGTCTTTAAGAACCGAAAGGAATGCAATCTAATTGTAAGTGCTACTGTGATAAAAGCACCAAGTCCTACTGTGTTTCCAGCTTCATGACAAAGTAAAGTCTCATTGTTCTACCCACAGACATGCCTGAAAATGTGGGAGACTTTTAGAAGCAAATGAACTGAAAGACTATACTCCTGTATCTTACAGCAGCTAGTGATTTAGTTACTTGCCACTTCTACCTCTAGTGAAGACCACTCTATATGAGAGTTGTAGGATATGTCAACACTGTTCTGAAAAGCTGTAAATACAGCATACCTTATTTTGTGTGTGCTCTCCATTCACATGGTTGCTTCTCTAGTAGCTTGTGGAATCTACGTGCTTAGAGTTGTCAGACAAAATATTAACCCACTGAAAATGTACGGGCACAGTTGATACCATCAGGTCCAGGACATGTCTCAGTCACATGAGTCAATCAGCTATCTGAACAACTTGTGGTTCTGATGGTGCAAGTGGTTTCAGAAGCACCTATAGCATTTATAGACATACGAGGGTACCTGAAAGGTATCCAGTGCCTGAAAGGTATCCAATACCTAAAAGGTGCAATAGGACGAGGGGTAATGGTTTTAAACTAGAAAAGGGTAGATTTAGGTTGGATATTAGGAAAAAATTCTTCAAGCATAGGTTGTTCAGAGACATAGTGGAGGCCCCATCCCTGGAGATATTCAAGGCCAGGTTTGATGTGGCTCTGCGCAGCCTGAAGATGGCCCTGCTTACCGCAGGGGAGTTGGACTAGATGTCCTTTTAGGTCCCTTTTAACTTAACACATTTTATGATTCTATGATTTTAACAACTTACATTGAAAAATCTATTCCTCCCAGAAGTGTATCTTCATCAGTTTTCTGTTCAGCTCAGTTGCTCTTGCTTTTCTCTCACACCTTGACTACTGTAACATTTGCTTTGCTACTCTTCCAACGACCTAGAAGATTCCAATAAGGAAATGCTTGAAAGAAAAAAAAAAGAAAAAAGAAAAAAAAATAGCATCTTTTTCACAAATCAATGAAGGGTTCATCTAAATACAGACATTTAACTCTAAACTTGTCACTTAAATCTTCCTTTACAGTTGACAGAGAGCTAGTCAGGTTTGCCACTGTCATCCAGGATAAGATTTGTGTTATTCTAAACCAGAAGTTTGCACATGATCAGATATGTCAAGCACCACTAAAGCACCTATTTCCTCTCCTTTAACTACAAGAAGATCCTTCAGTACCTGGCACAGCTGTAGACAGCAAAATGTGGACAATATGAATCTTGCCTTAGAAGAGATACTCACTCTGATGTTCTTCCACAGAGTCTACTTCACATCCTGTATCTACTCATGTACACTATGCTGGTTACTCACATTGAAGACAAAAGAATAACCACATGGAGAATTCTGGAATCACATTAAGCATTGTGAATCATCTTCCTATACAAGATGCTTGAAGTGCCTTTTCCTTGCAAGCATGGTCCAGATTTAAAATGTACTAGTTAACAGCAAGCCTAATTTTGTGGAATTAGAAATTGCAAGCAACTATTACTACTACTGGAAAAAACCCCCATACTAACAAACAAACAAAACAAGTAACAAACAACAAACCCACCACAAAACAAAGAAAACTTCACAAATTAACTAACAGGAAGAAAAAATACAATCATCAGACAAGGAAAACAATGTATTTAGCAGTAAAAATACTAGTCAGTCTAAAGTTTTGCAGCTCATACAAGAAACTGAAGGAGGGAGGCAACTGTGCTGGGGGTTTTTTTGTTTGTTTATTATTCCATCCAGTTTACCTTTATCACAGAAGGTGTGGAATTTCTTACTGATTCTAATCACAATTATAGCAATTTAAGCACCATCAAAGAACAGTGATTATCTTTAAATTAATTTAAATACAGAGTGTATAAAGGCATTAACATATTCATGTTGATATAGCTAGGTTACATCTGTACAAGTAGATTTTTCTAAAGAAAGAGCACATTTTAAATTACCTATTTTTTTTAATAAGGCAAACCACAAAAAGGTCCTTTTCTTGATAAAAATATCTTTTCAATGGGATTCTATGTGGTCTGTTGGATGTTTGTGAAAAAATGTTAACTGTAATCTTAATTTTGCTTCTAAAAAAGAGGAAAATTTCTCTGTCTTTGTCTATTCTTTCAGAAACCCAAATGCTGTGCTACATCAGTTTATGTGCCAGGCTACCCATCTCTCTTCAAGGGGTTTTTGAAATTTTCAACTGTTTTTATCATCAACTCTCAAACTAAAACATAAAAGAACTGCAGATACTGAAGCTCTGTCTCTGAATGACTGCTGAGCAACAAGAAATAGAGCATTTTGATTTCCTAACAAGACCCTAAAGTCAGCCCATCCCTGCTGTACTGACAGTTATAGATCAGGAAAAGTTACTTTTTTTCCCCCTCCATGGATCCCTCCTTTTGCTTTCTGGTGACAGGATGTATTACACTTAATCACCTTCCTCTCCAGCCTGTGCAAGAGAATAATAAATAACATCTTAGATATGCATATTGGTTTGAGAGCTGGGAAAGGTGTTTGGTTCACATTCCTTTCCCTGCTATACCAAAACAAAATCACAGCTCCTTGTCTTTGCTGAGTCAGTGCTTGCTCTACAGAGAGAGCAGTTAGATCAGTTTGCCTTTCATAGCTAACACTGCCTTTCTTTCATTGGCAATGGCCAAATTCCTCACTGGTTTCTTGGCGATCTGAGTCTGTGAACCAGAAGTGTTGGTATTTGTCTCGCTTGGATCTAACTGACAGATTTTATGATAGCATCAGGGAAAACACTTGATGATAACCAATTATTAAACTCTGGCTTCCAGTTTATCTGGAAAACAGACATATTTTTCACTTGGTCAGTTATATCTTAACACAGAGCTTGATTACCAAAAAAGATATGTGCTCCATAGATCTGTCTATTACCTACATTGAGAAAAACATAGACACTTCCAGATGTGTCATAACTTCATTTATCCAGAAAGTAATGAGATTGATAGATGGTAAAAAAAGTCCTGCAAGACTCTGTGTAGAAGTATTTCTTGACTGGAATCAAAGACCAGGAAAGATTTCCTGATCTATCAACTTCAATCCCTTGTGATTCAAGAATTCCAGGTTTATATTTTTTGGGGGGGATGTTGTTGTTGTTCTTTTGGTTTTTTGTTTGGATGCTGGTTTGGTGGGGTTTTTTTCCCTTTAGGAAAAGTGAGTCAGAATATTTTAATGGTCAAGAACCTTCTTTTAATTTCAAGCCAACATATACATATGGTTGGCTTATATACATTTGCTCACATGACAGCATGACAGCATTCCCCTTACCTTGAAATCATTCTTGAGACCCAGTCATGCTGAACAGGAAAATGGAAAGTTGAAAATTTAGGGGGAGGGAAAAGAGCTTAAATCAACCTATTTATAATAATATATTCATAGGCCTCATCTTCCTTAGGGAAAAGTAGGGAAAAGTGGGGTTTTTTAACTGCATTTTTTTAACTCTAAAATTGTCAAACAGGAAGTATGCATTACAATTCAAGAAACACAACAGCATGTCACTTCTAGAAAGGTGGAACTATACTTGTACAGAAAACTCATCTTTCTGGAATCTCTTTGTAATCGGGAAATTTCAATAAGCTGGTTTAGCTTGTTCTACATCTACATTCTATGTCTTAATCATCATCTTCAGCAGAAATTGCCACTCTCTTGATCATTTGCTTTTGTATAAAATATCATACTTAGAACATAATGCTTCAGCTGCATGTTTCACATGAGAACTATGCAAGCTTGCAGCTCAGCAAAGTTCTTACACATGTACTTTCTTCAGCATTTCAGTCCTTTTTCAGGGCATCCAATCTGCATTTCTGTGACTATTATTCATTTCAAAGGAAGCTTTGTATCAGTGAAGGCATAATGAAAACAGTAGGATTGGGCATTAGTGTATTTGGAACCCAAAAGTCTGTATTTTTCAAGTGTTAGAGTAAAAAACTGTTCATGTAGGATTTATGTTCCCTGCTCCTGAGGGATTTAGTAGTTCATGTAGGTGACATGATGTTGGGAGCAAGGGAGAAATTATTCATCTGACTCAGCTGGTCACTGGTAACATTCAACTCACATACATGTCAGCTAAGGCCTGTAAACAGCAGAAATTCAATCTATACATGGAAAAATGGGTATGAATATAATTTTTTATAGAAACTCCATAATAGATCTTTATATTGTTCAGTACTTGGGTTTTTTTCTGCAGTTTGTCTAACTCTACAAGAGCATGAAGCATCCAAGTAAAAGCTTCTTGAGTACCTATGTTTTCCATGAAAACCAGAAACAATTTTTTAATGACATATTCTTGGCAAAAATACTTCCCTCCAGTTCTGTCACTGAGGTATGATGGATGAGGGATCACAAGCCCCATTCTGCAAACGTCTCTGGGGAAAATATCTGTAAACTATTTATGCACTAAATTTTTATTTCACTTGCAGAGTTATTTTTTGTGTTGCCTTTGCATGCAGAACATAATGCATGTGGAGCACAGAATCTGCTCATATGCCTCTTCTCTTTCCACTATGTTACATATATTTTATTAATATGTTAATATAGACATATTAATTGTATGTGTTCTGTGCAACCACAAGTAGGAAAGGGGACATACTGATTTGCCTTGGTTATTCAATTAACTCTGCATCACAACTCTATCCAATGGGGTTTGACTCATTTCATGACAGTCGTATAAATAGTAGCACAACTTTATTCTGTCTTCAGTCTTGAATTACAAAAGCATGGTCTCCCTTCACTAAAAAAATGGTAATATTAAAGAAGGGTACACTATCCACATACTGCAATAATTTTTATGTCTGTTAGATGCATCAGCTTGCCCATTTCTCATCAGTATGAACTATGGGCAGCACAATGTGCAATACATCTAGCCATAGAAACCTGCTAAGAACAAGCAGACTTTGCTGAGGAACTGATAACTGTGTTAGTTTAAGACTGGCTGGAGCACAGCATACACCCAAGAACCACACCAAGTCTGCTCCAAATGATGTCCAACAACCATGTCCACAAAATGGTATCTATTTGGTCATGGTTCACCAGAGTGCAAAAAAATTCAAACCTAACCAATAAACCCCCATAACTGAAATCGTGTTAATAGATGACATGCTCTATTACATCAGCTGCTCATGACTAAAGATTTCACCAGACAGAAACAGGTGAAGTTCAGGCAGTTGAGGAGTTGGATTGTATTCATCCAAAAAGCCTGTATATGCTCTACACATGGAACAGAAGAACATCAACAATTTTCCTTCTGTCCAATGTTAAATAAATATTTCCCCCTAATTTACTGGTCACAAAACCATACTAAGTAGTAAATCAAGGGTAAAAAATACCCTATAGAGACATGGTACATCTTTCAGACACCAGTGAACATTTCCAGTGCTAATCTGTTGTCATAGCCTAAAAAAATCTCATCAGATACCAATGACATCTCTAAAACTTTAAAAATTACAACTTCCACAACACACCTACTTCTGTTCTAGCCATCCTTACTGACATGTTTTTTGATATAAGAAAAAATATTAATAAAATAATTATAGAACCACAAATTGGTTCTAGAAGTGTTGAAATCTACTGTAGTTCAACTGTTCCCGGTGAATTTCTCACAAGAAGACTCAAAAGTAACTGTTGTATTTATTGTATTTATGATTTATAAAACACATGCATACCTTTTGCCTGCTTCGTTTCCATATATTGTTAAACTCTATTACAATGCAATAGTAAAATTGTATCCATCCCCTTTAAGACACCCCCGTGTCCACGTTTTTAAATGAATGTTGTAAATTTTCCTTTTGTCGACCTCTCCCCTTTTCTTGGATCCTAAACTTTAAGTCTCATACATAGTTATAGTTGGGCTTTTTCCCTCATTTCACAAGTAAACTTAGCAAGACAGAAAGCTTGTAGAGAAAGGCATTCAGAACACTGGACATAGTATCAATGGAACAAGAAGAGATCTGAAACATCTGCTCATCTACTACTTTGCAGTCCAGAGTAATCTGGATACAAAAGTGCTGGAAAGTATTTTGTTTTTTACATTAAGAGTATTCAGGTGGCAACAGATTTTGTCACCCAGTCCTAGGAAGCAGCACTGCTGACTTCAGTTAGCCCATGAAGATGGTTCTGACTGTGAATAAGAGTAGTATGTCTGATCTCGACAAGTAGAGAATACAACTCTTCATTCCAGATGGTTCGTTTTCCTCTTGCAAAAGAAAAAAAAAATCAAAATTAATCAATTTCTGTAGAGCAAATTATAATCATGGTTGTGTTACTAAGAAGTTTCCTGAGAAAGTCAGGCAATAAAAATATGCTGCTAGTGAGACTTTCAGATCTTCAAATGTGATTCTCCAGCTCCTTGTCACTAACACTGAGTAGCAGTGAGAGTTGTTTTGTCAGGATAAGCAGTGGCACTTAGTAAGAATGCATAGAGAGCCACTTCATTTATGTAGGAAACTCATTGCTACATCAAAGAAGGCACATTGTGGCACTTTAGAATCAAAATGTTCGACATGCTCTCTACCCATTGTAGCATCTTTTCCTCTAAGGCTATTAAAGCACCAAAGAACTCATGCATATAATCCAAAAAAAGAGAAAGATCAGAGAAATTTCTCCCAGAACATATCTAGCATATGAATGAATTACCAGGAACAGCAAAAGCAAAAGGATATACTAAAATTGCAAAGATTTTCCACCAGGTGGCATGTGAGCCATATAGTGTTCTGAGTAGCAGTACTGTAAAGACACACAATTCTCTACTGCACAAGACAGTGAGCCTATCTGATTGGTCAGAGGCCAAATAAGCATATATAATTATCTAGAGTAATTCACAAGTATTCTGGTAAGAAACACTTTCATTAGCTAAGCTCCCTAGAAGTGTCCATTGGTAAGTTAAGCTCCTGACCAAACTACTGGTCATTATGGTTTGAGCATTAAATTTCACTTAAATGTTGGGGCTTTTTCTTTGTGGTAATTTCCAACCTTGGCAGTATCATATCCATCAGAGCTTTTACAGTTGAAGAATTAGAGTTCTAAGGATAGAGAGGCTTGGTAAATACAGAGTCAGTCAAACCACAATAATGAAAGCTTCCTAGGTGTGCTATACCTCAGATCACAACTGATCATAAATTGATAACCACAAACTGATAAAAGATATTCCTGGCTTTCCCTACTCCTATCAGGATGGAAAGGACAGATACCTTCTCCCAGGTATTACATAGACATTTAGCTGTTCTCTGTTGTTCTCTTGAGCACTATAGCCATTAAAAACAAGAGAAGAAAAAATTATGGCAATTTTTTCTTAGTAATTCACTGTAGCGATAGGAAGGAAAGAGAAGAGACATATATGGCCATGGCCAGTTTTCTACAGGCTGCCAGAAGTATTTCAAAGGCATTCAAGAAGCTCATTGCCATGACAGTAGTCTTCAACCCTCCCCACCATTGCTAAGAGTTGGAAATAATAAGTGCCAAATATCAATCTTACTGGGAAGACTAATGTTTGTCACATTATTTCAAAGGAATAAAACAAATAACATGCCAATTCATTTTCTTCTCAGGGGAGAGACAGGTGCTACTTTAAAAAGAAAAGCGGCAGCAGATCACAGATCTGTGCTACATCAGAACTCTGATGGACATCACAGGGTTTTTTTCTACATTATTTTCATTCCCTTCTTCACCATCCTCACCCGAGTGCCCCCCACTGGGAGCACAGATGTTCAGATGTTCTGGATTCCAAGGGGAAAACCTTTTTCATGAAAAAAGCCCAACACACTAATGCAGTCAATTGCTGTCTTCAGAGAAATTGTATGCACAGACCACTCAGTGGATGAGACTTTAAGGGAACCATGATTTGGCTTAACCACAGGGCAGCATTCCATTCAAACACAACCTGCCTGTAAATAATACACTGAATAATACACTGTTGGAGCTTCCCGCAACAAAAACTATTCTTGGGACAAGAGAATGTGCCATGTTCCTGAAATCTCAAAAATATGCAAAAAGAAAATCTTTGAGTTTACTCTACACTAGGGATACTTTAAAGAAAGAGATCTCTCTTACTTTAGACGTTTACAGAGGCACAGAAAGCAGTCAAAGTCCCAAAGCTACTGATTATCAAGAGAGGGGGGTTGGAGTTTTTTTGAAAGCACAAACAAAAATAGTGTGTAGTTGGTTTTTTTTCTCAGCTATAGAAGGAATGAAATAATGGGGGGAGGATGATAATCAGGAGTTACAGCTAATGGGATTCCAAGAGGGCTACACAAACTTATTTATCTTTCAAACAACTCTGCCACACTCCAATTTGGGCATACCATGCCTAGAATGGGTCAGATGGTTTTTCTGATTAATTGCATATGTATTATATGACACAGTACCCCACGACATCCTTATCTCTAAATTGTACAGATGTGGATTTGATGGGTGGACCATCCAGTGGATAAGAAACTGGTTAACAGACTGTAGCCAAAGGGTGGTGGTCAATGGGTCTATGTCCAGGTGGAGGCTGGTGACAAGCGGGGTCCCCCAGGGGTCTGTCTTTGGACAGATGCTCTTTAACATCTTTATCAATGACATCGATGATGGAAATGAGTGCACCCTCAGCAAGTTTGCGGATGACACCAAGCTGAGTGGTGTGGTCGACACTCTAGAAGGAAAGGAAGCCATCCAGAGGGATCTTGACAGGCTGGAAAGATGGGCCCGGGTGAACCTAATGAGGTTCAACACTGCCAAGTGTAAGGTGCGGCACTTGGGCCAGAAGAATCCCAGACATAGATACAGATTGGGAGAAGAGCTCCTTGAGAGTAGCCCTGCTGAGAAGGACCTGGGTGTCATAGTGGATGAGAAACTTAACATGAGCCAGCAGTGTGCTCCTGCAGCTGGGAAGGCCAATGGTATCCTGGGCTCCATCAGAAGAGGGGTGGCCAGCAGCGACAGGGAGGTGATTGTCCCTCTCTACTCTGCCCTCGTGAGGCCCCACCTGGAGTACTGTGTCCAGATCTGGGGCCCCCAATACAAGAAGGATGTAGAACTGTTGGAGAGGGTTCAGAGGAGGGCCACAAGGATGATTAGAGGGCTGGAGCACCTGCCTTACAAGGAGAGGCTGAGGGAGCTGGGCTCGTTCAGCCTGGAGAAGAGAAGGCTGTGGGGGGACCTCATTGCAGCCTTCCAGTACCTAAGGGAGCTTATAAGCAGGAGGGGATTCAACTTTTTAAAAGGGTAGACAATGGCAGGACAAGGGGGAATGGATTAAAACTAAAGGAAAGAAAGGTTTAGGTTAGATAGTAGGGGGAAGTTCTTTACAGAAAGAGTGGTGAGGTGCTGGAACGGGCTGCCCAGAGAAGTAGTGGATGCCCTGTCCCTGGAAGTGTTCAAGGCCAGGTTGGATGGGGCCCTGGGAAACGTTGTATAGGTCCAGGCCTGAGGTCTGTGGCCCTGCCTGTGGCAGGGGGGTTGGGGCTCTATGATCCTTGGGGTCCCTTCCAACCCATGCCATTCTATGATTCTATGATTCTGTGATTCTATTAAGGTACAAAATATCTATGCACTGAAATGATGTTGAAACTGCTGTATGGATTTTTATATAGGACACAAATGCAAAACACCCTAATAATCAATATAAAAGAAAAATAGATTCCAAATGGAAAAATAACAAAAGAAGCCAGAAAAGAGACAACGGCACTTTTATTTCAAGATTAGAACAGTCTACCCAACAGAAGGAAAATAAGCTTGATACTCAGCTTTCGGGGTTCTAAACATTAATGTGATGGATATACGGGGACACTTTCCCCCATCTGTCTTTTCTTGTATTCTGTAAAGTGTTTAGGCTTGGTAATTCTGTAGTCCCAACTGCATGATGATTTCAGGGGCATGCATGCACCAGAAATGCAGGATTCCTATGCTCAGTATTTTGCTTCCTTGCTTTTTGAATTAATCTGGGTAAAGAAGCCATCAAGACCTTGGGTGAGCAATTAATTTTTCAGTGTATGTGGCATACTCTGTGCATGATATACACAAACTCTTCCAGTTCTCCATAGGAAATTGTTGGCCTGGTGCCTCTGAAGGCTAAACTGTAACACATCCCAGCTGCGGGCAAACAAATTACTTTGGCATTAACAAAAGGGTTTCCTTTGATGGAAAATTTATTTTTGTCTTTTTTGGTAAGCAAAACACAAAGAAGTTATGAGGAAAATTGAACAATATATTAATTAGGAAATGCTGCACTGGTACAGCATATTCAAAGGAAATGTTCCTAAACAGTAGCAATCACTTCATCTGGCTATGAAAAAATCAATTATTAATATGAAAAAGAGAAGGAAAATAATGTTGTTAATATAAAAAAAACCAAGCAGGTAGCATATTAGTAAAATTCAGAAAAGTGAGAGAAAATTGACTATAATTTCCTCCCATGTGCCCCAAAGTCATCAAGAATTAGTGATAAAATTCCACCCTAGTTCCGGCATTCAAATCCTGAAGGTTAATTCTTAGATAGCACAACTCAGCAGATTGCAAGTTTCTCCTCCTTAAAATAGGAAAGATTCACAACCGTGGCCTACACGATAACCCTCAACCAGGATTTACACCACTGAAAGCTAGTTCCTGCCTGCAGAAGAGGAGTAGAAACCTAGAAAGCTTGTTTCATTCCTTTTCCGTGAGTACAACAAAGGCATGTGAAACAAGCCCAGCTCTCCTTCGGAAGAGATGCACTTGTACAGTGAATGGTCCTTGTAAAGCCTTCTATACCAAATGCCAAAGGCCAAATTTTGGAACCATTTTGGGGAACTTGGAATGGAACAGCCAACAGATTTCAGGTTATATGCCTTAGTCAGGTAACACATTGTTGCCACACTACCTCATGGGATCAAAGATAACATAATGACATCATAACATGGTAACAGAAACATCATAAACATGATAACAGAAGGCCCACAGAATTCTCTTAATGACTGTAAGTTCTCTCTGTATGTTTAAAAAAACTCACATGCTCTTTCTTCAATAAGCACATTCAACAGAACTCAATGCACTAAGTTCATCCTCTATATTCACCTTTTGCAGAATCAGGAATGTAGCTTTCTAAATCTCAGTAAGAAAATATAGCAAGCGATTTTACAACATACAGGGGGCTAGGGAGTAATTTACACAGATTTCATTAAAAACAATGATAAAAAAGATTCATATGCAGATTATTCATATGGACTGTTTAAATATGCGTAATGAACAAAACTTGGTAACAGCAATGAAAATGTAAATTGGTTATCATATATTCTGGACACATAAAGAGATACACTTTGACACATACCAAAAGTTAGAGGAGAAGGTTAACAACCACAAAGTGGCACATCGTTAAGTGATATCTTATGAAAGTAAATCGTTTCTTAAAACAAAGCCTTGCAGAAACAATGCAGACAGAGCAGGAAGGGAAAATAGCACATTTCTAGTGTCACTCCTACAATAGCTAAACCAACTTAATTAGTGAAGCACAGTAATTGCTGTTTTAAGAGTGACATTACAATGTCTGAAAAATGCATTAGTAAATTGCAGGGCAGATTAAATGAAAGTAATTGCATCTTAAATACAATATATACTTGTGGAGTTTTGTAATGCTAAATGGCATGCTATAGAATGGAACAGAGAATCCTTGAGAAATCTTCAAGAAAGATCTCAAAGACAAAAGCCAAAAGAGGAAAAGAGCTACTGAAGTGCAAGGAAAAAGGTGGTCAACCACACAAACCCATTCAGGACTACTTTCCAAGAGGATGACTTCAATATAAGCATAGTAGGAAAAGTCCCTTGAGGCACTGGTAAGGAATGGTGAGGAAATCCTGCATGGTCTCTGCAAAGTAAATGCAGAGGGAATAAAAAGCCTTTCTTTCACCCTGTGTATCCCCAGAATCAAATGAATGTAGGTGGTATAAATGCCCTTCTTTACATCGTCAGAACATACGGAAGACTTTTGACACAAAGGTACAAAACAATGAAAATAGTAACTTCCTTAGTCTTTCAGGACTCAAAATAATAAATCCTAAAGGAAAAAGAGAGTTACCAGGGTTTGAGACAAGATATAAACATCTTCCCACGAAGTGAGGAGGGTAAATAGTTCTCAGAAAGATTAAAGTCACAAAAGAGCTGTGAAAGTTTTATCCCATGGCTGAAGCGTGTTTCCTATCACATATAAAGGTAGCCAGTGGGTGTGTTTAACAGAGGAGGGGTGCAGCTTGGTTTCAGTGGTTGCAGCAATGGGTTACTTTTCCATATTAGAAAAGTCATCATTTGCCTGGCTGTGCTTTGGAAATGGATCCAAATGTTCTAAGTCTGAAAATGACACACCTTTCCACCATACTCATGCAACCTCTGCTACCACTTAAAAAGTCTGTCATATTTATATGCTACTCCATTTCCACTGTCCTTTGCTCTGGGTACATTTTGACTGTCCTCCAGAATGCAGACGCTGAAATTATCCCCACTCACATTCCCTGAATTTATGTCAATCTCTGTTCCTGTGAGCTGCATGGCTTCACAGATGCTAGTTCTGATGCAGAGAGGGGAATAGTAGTGATCTCTGGGTAGCAGGGTAGGTTTCTGCACTGGACTAAGAGAAGAGTAAGGGCACTAGAAAGCAATGAAAACAAATGGAAAGGAAGGCACAAGGCAAAGGAAGATACAGGAAGGGCAGGAGTAGGAATGGAAGGGAAGGCATGGGAACTGAAGGTGTGGGAAGAAAGGGAAAAATACCTGGGTCTGAGGGCTCCATCCAGGTGAGCAGCTCTCTGATATTAACATACCAAAAAAAAACCAAACCCAAAACTTCCTTCTTGTTCTTCACACACTTGCCGGTTTCAACTCCAGTTGAGTTTTATCCTTCCATGTCTTCTTGCATAAATGAATCACAGCTCTTTAAGCTTCCTGCAATGTCTGATGTCACTTCCAGAAATCATACAATTTCTTTTTCCTCCTGAGTTCCAAAAGTAGTTCCCTGGTGGGCCAAGTCAGCCTTCTGCCCCACTTGCTTGTCTTCTGACACAAAGAAATTGTCTCCTCTTCACTATTTAAAAGCTGTTTCTTTAAAAATGACCAGTACTTCTGGACTCCTAAGCTCTCAAAAGCAGATTGCCAGGGACCTGTGCTAACTATCTTCCTGATTAGCTTAGTTTGCTCTGCTGAAACCCAGGCTAGAAACTCTGGTGAACTTTTTTCTCATTACACCAAAAACTTTAAACTCAACTATCTCACGATCCCTGCAGCCATGAAGCCCACCTACTATCCTATCTCCCACAAGTCCTTCTCCATTCACAAACAAGTCAAGGAGGAAATCTTTCTTAATTGGTTCCTTGAATACTTGTGACAAAAAAATTAGCCTCCACAAACTTCAGCAATTATAGATCATGTATTTATAGCAGTAGGTTTATTTTTAATTCCATCCTGTATTTATTTATAATCACATATATTATTAATTCCAAAATTTATGAGGTGACACATTATGAAATGGATCATCTGCTCTCCCAAAGTTTGTTTTCAATCTATACACAAATAAAAATATCTTCCCTGAACATAGCCCAACTGAAGGTACATCAGCAAATATTTAACCACTACCTCCTGTAGATCTGTTCTCCACTGAATATTCATCTCATCATCTGTTCCCATAACTCCGTCCACTGGGAATGAGTATTACATATAAAAGGACTTCAAAAGCATCTGAACTTTAAAGGTCTCATTCTATGTGGCCAAATAGAAGTTGACTCTTTACTGTCTTAGATATGCGTCTATGCTTTCTTGTTCAAAATCCACATGCCAGGATATAAAGAGAAGACACCTAGGAAGACTTGTTTAAAATTTCCCTATAAAAATGACATTTTAAAATCTGCTCAGCCTTACAACCCATCCAGCTGAGAAGAGAACTCTGTATAGCTAACTGAAGTCTACTAGCCATATGTTTGTTTTCTCAATTATCTTCTGAGGAGGTCTCAACAGTAAAATATAGGAGTCCAGTGTTCCTCAACAAAATGCTGAAAGCTACTGCCTTATGGCCTCCTCAGAAAAAAAGATTTTCTCAGGAGCATGGGAACCAAGGTTGAGTTCTATTTTAGAGAAGGACTTTGGACTTTATTTTCTTGCTTCCAAGCAGATTTCTCATGTTAGCTACATGCTGTCTCTGGTTGAGTGAATATCTGCTTTCCTCAGGACGGGAGACCAAGAATGAGAGAGGAAATGGGAATGAGAGACTTCCATTAAAATTCTCCTTTGGAATCAATGAGAGAGTGGACATGAACTTGGAAAGAGTTTGGTTTTAGCTGTTAAACTGCAAATTACTGGCACATCTTCAGTTCTAATCTTGAATGGATTCCCTAGTAAACAGCTACTACCTTCTTTCTGCCCTTCAAGAAATGTCATCTGGAATCATGATTCCCTTTTAAAAATTAATCTCGCGTTGCTCTTATGCTGAGCAGGTAGCTCTCTGGTCTTTTTGTGAGCAGAATAGAAGACACTCCCCAAACAAAGTAAATGCCCTAAATCCAGGCATAAACACTGTGGGACATGGGATAGAAGGAAGAGTTTCATAGCTGAAGATCTAAACAACCAGTCCATGGGGAGAGCTTACCCTTCTTACTCTACATGAAAAGACAAGAGTTTCAAAGTGGAGACTAACTAAAAGGTGTCTGGAACAGAAGAAAAAGAGCAGCTCTGTAGCACCATGATTCTCTTGGGGGAGAGAGCTTCACAGAGGGGCTGAGTCAATGCAGCAGTTACCAGTTTCACAGACTGACTCTGAATTACCTAGCTGTCCCTGCAAAAGGTTAATGGAAAAAGGTTCATGGCAGTTTTTCTGTCACAAGGTAAAGATACAGATGAACCTTAGATATGTAACTAATGGTTCATGTTAATCATTACTTAAATGTATCTTTCCATTAGTTGAATACATAATTTAATATTATAAATAATGTTATGATATATAGTAGATCATAATATATTTTATATACTAAATAATTCCATATCTTTCTATGATAACCTGCCTAGTGGATGAAGGGAAGGCAGTGGATGTAGCTTTTCTGGATTTTGATACTAACCCCTCAGAATCCTTCTGGACAAGTTGTCCGGCTGTCAGATGAGCAGGTAGATGAAGAACTGGCTGAATGGCAGGGCTCAAAAGGGTGTAGTAGACAGTGGACAAGGCTATTTCTGTCTGGCACACAATCATCCACGCTGCTCCTCAGGACTCAATTCTGGTCAGTTCTGTTCAATATTTGTACCAGCAACTCTACTGATTATTTTAAACTGGGAGGTCCTGTTGACTCTCTAGAAGAACAAGAGGCTTTGTAGGGGGATCTGGATAGACTGGAGCATTAGGCAGTCATCAGTGGCATGAAACTTAACAAGTCCAAAGACCGGATTCTGCACCTGGGGCAGAGCAAGGCTGGACACAAGTCTACTTGGGAGAGGAGCCCTGCAGAAAGGGGTCTGGGAGTGCTGGCTAATAGGAGGCTCAACAGGAGTCAGCTGTGTGTCCTGGCAGCCAAGAGAAGAAACCACATCCTGGGAAGCAGCAAACACAGCATCACCAGTTGCTCAAAAAATGGGGTTATCCTGCTGTATTTAGAGCCGGTGTAGCCTCCCCTTGAGTACTGCGTGTGGTTCTGACCATTTAAAAAGGATGTGAAGGTCCTTGAATGTCTGGAGGAAAGCAACAAAGCTGGGGAAGGGACTAGCAGCAATGTACTCTGAGGAGTGGCTGAGGACACTGGGTAGGCCTGCTTTGACGAGGAGGAGGCTGAGGAGTGACTTCACTGCTATCTACAGCTTCCTGAGGAGAAGAAGTGGACAAGAAGGTGCTGATCTCTTCTCCCTGGGAACCAGGGCCAGGGCGTAAAGGAATGGCTCCAAGCTGGGACCCCCTGGCAGCAGGTTCAGAGGCTAGGTGAGGAAACACTTCTTTGCCAAGGGGGTAGCCAAACCCTGGAACAGGCTTCCTAGAGCACTGCTCGCTGCCCCAGCCCTGTCAGTGTTCAGAGGCATTTGCACAAGGCCCTTATCTCTGTGCTTTAACTTTGGTCAGCCCTGGTGGTCAGGCAGCTGGACTAGATGGGCGTTGTAGGTCCCTTCCAGCTGAATTGGTCTCTTCTGTTCCATTCTGATCCCTTCTGTTCCATTCCATTTGTTTCCACTCATTGCCATTCTGCTACACCCTGTTGTATACTATTCTGTTCCCTGTGCACACTAGAAATCAAGACCCTGATTTGCCTGGAATGCCAAGAGTTAGCCAGTTCCAAAAAACTGAAGAACACAAAGACAATTGTGTATTTTATTTTATTTTATTTTATTTTATTTTATTTTATTTTTGCCTTTTGCCTTTTAGATTTCGCATTCTTTTTGCCTTGCCCTTTGCCTTGCCTGTTGCCTTTTGGCCTTCTTGATACCAAGGCTTTTTGCTTTTTCCTAGCTTTGCCGTGGCTTTTCCTCTTTGCCTTCTTTTTTGCCTTGTGCCTCTCACCTTGCTCGCTTTTCCTTTTTCCTGCCCTTTTTCCTTTTCCAGTTTGCTGTTTGCCTTTTGCATTTCCTTTTGCACTTTCTCTTGCCTTTGGTCATTGCTTTTTCTTTTTGCCATTACCTCTTTTCTTGCTTTTTCCCTTTCCTTTTCCTGTTGGCCATGTCTTTTAACTTCCCTCTTGACTCTTACATTGCCTATTGCCTTTTGCCATGCCTTCTGTCTCACCTTTTGCCATTTCCTATTTTCCTTCCTTCCTGACACTTACCTTTTGCCTTGCCACCTGCCTTTTGCCTTGGCTCCTTCCTTTTGCCTTGGCTTTTGCCATGCCCTCCGTCTTTTTGCCTTTTGCGGTGCTTTGTGGGTTTTGCCTTGCCTTGTGTTTCTTCCTTTTCTTTTGCCCTCTGCATTGCTTCCTTCCTTTTGGGCTTGCCTTTGCCTCTGCCTTGCCTCTCGGTGTCTTCCCTTTTCATCTTGCCTTCTGTCTTGCCTTTTGCCTTTTCCTTTGTTCCTTGCCTTTTTGCATGTTGACTTTTGCCTTGCCACTTTCTTTTGCCTTGACTCCTTCCTTTTGCTTTTTGGCTTTGCCCTGCCTTTTGAATATTGGCAGGCCGCCTGTTTTTATCCTCTTTCTTTCCCCTTCTGCTTTCTTCCTTCTGCCTTTTCAATCTTTCCTTGCCTTTTGCCTTTTGCAGTGCTTTTTGCATTTCCTTTTGCCTTCATTTGGACCCATGCTGAGGCCATTTACTGAGCCTTTGACCTTTGCTTTTGGACTCGCCCTTTGCCTCATGCCTGTTTCCCGGCTTCTGGCCATTTTCCTTGCCTCTTTGCCTTGTGCCTATTACCTTCTGTCTTGTTTCTTGCCTTGACTTTGGCCTTGCAGTTTGCCTTCTACTATACAAGCTTTCCAGCCTGCCCGGGTCTCGCTTAATGGCAGCACAGTGTTCCTGCACGTCAGCCACTCCTCCCAGCTTTGTATCATCAGCGTACTTGCTGAGGGTGGGTGGATGCTATTCCCTCATCAAAGTCGTCTGTGAAGATATTGAACAGGACTGGACCCAACACCGAGCCCTGGGGAACACCGCTAGTCACAGGTCTCCAGCCCGATTCTGCTCCACCGACCACCACCCTCTGAGCTTGGTCCAACAGCCAGTTCTCGACCCACCTCACTGTCCACTCATCTACCCCATGTTTTCTCAGCTTTTCTATCAGGATGTCTTGGGAGACAGCATCGAAAGCCTTGCTGAAGTCAAGGTAGATGACATCCACTGCTCTCCCTCCATCTACCCAGGCGGTGATGAGATGATAGAAGGCTATGAGCTTGGTTGAGCACAATCTCCCCTTGGTGAATCCATGCTGACTACTCCTCAGGACCTTCTTTGCTACCAATTGCTTGGAGATGGCATCCAGAACAAGCGGTTCCATCACCTTTCCAGGGGCAGAAGTGAGGCTGACTGGCCTAGAGTTGCTGGGATCCTCCGTTTTGCCCTTTTTGAAGACCGGAGTGACATTGCATCCCATCTGGGCCCATGGATTTATGTGTGTTAATCCCTTTGAGACGCTCCTGGACCACCCCCACCTCAACCAGAGGGAAGCTCTTCATTTCCCTAACTCTATTACTTTCTTCCAGTGTCTGTGGGTCCCGAGGGGCCTTTGGAGTGAAGACCAAAGCAAAGGAGGCATTCAGTATCTCCTCCTTCTCAGCATCCCCCAATACCAGGACACCCGCCTCGTTCAGCAAGGGACCCACATTATCCCTGGTCATCCTCTTACTATTCACATATCTAAATAAAACCTTTTATTTATCCTTTATATCCCTTGCCAGTTTCAATTCCAAATGGGCTTTAGCCTTCCTAGTGGCATCCCTACAGGCCCTGACAACATTCCTATATTCTTCCCAGGTGCTCAGACCCTTTTTCCACAATTCATAGACCTTCTGCTTCCCTTTGAGTTTACTCATGAGCTCCCTGCTCATCCACACAGGTCTTCTGCCTCTCTTTCCCGATTTCTTTCTCAAAGGGATGCACCGGTCCTGGGCTTGGAAGAAGCGCTGTTTAAATGCCACCCAGCTCTCACAAGCTCCCTTACCTTCTAACAGTGTAGCCCACGGGAGAGCTCCTAATAGGTTGCGAAAGAGATCAAAATTTGCTCTTCTAAAATTCAGGGTAGCTATCCTACTTTTTGGCTTGCTTCTTCCACTCAGGATCTTGAACTCTACCAATTTAGGGTCACTTTGTTCCAAGCTGCCCTCGACCTTCACTTCCCAAACAAGTCCGTCCTTGTTGGTAAAAACAAGGTCCTGTACCCGCCCTCCCTTAGTAGGTTCCTGCACCATCTGTAGAAGAAATTATATTCTATGCACTGCAGAAATTGTCTAGACTGCATACGAATGGCCTCTTCCATTGCGTCTTGCCCTTTCTGCTTTGCCTTTCACCTTGTGCCTTGACTCTTGCCCCTTGATTAGCTTCTGGCTGGTTTTCCCTATTTCTGTTGCCTCTTACCTCACCTTGCCTCACATCACATCTGGCCTGTTGCCTTTTGCCTTCTGCCTTTTGCCTCTTTGCCATTTCATACTTTCCCTTGCCTTGCTATTTTTTTGACACCTAGCACTTTCCTTTTCATGCTGTTCCATTGCTTTTCGTAGGTGTTCATAGTTATTTTTCATTTAGAGTAGTGTATATTTTTTTTAGTTTATCTTATGCTATCTCATATAATGCTACACTACTTACTTGTCTTAAATCTCTACATTTCTATGGTTTGCCTTGCTTTTTCTTTGCTTGTGATCTTTGCTACCTTTCCCCGTTACACTCTGCCAGGGCTGCAGGAAAAGTACTCTTGTGCCTGCCTCGTGTGGGTGCAGCAAGCCAGGAGCCCTTCTAAGCAGAACCCCTGGGGAAAGCGAACCCTGTGCTCAGTGCTACCGAGGGAAAGAGGACAGTCCTGGGGGGGCCTCCCTTGGGGCCCACCCCGGGAGTCCAGAAAGCTTCCTGCCCTGGCATGCGGGGCACGAGGGGCCACTTTCATGGGGCATGAGCAGCAGGCCCTGAGCCAAAACAGCCCAAAGGAGTGCTGGCACGGGACCAGTACGCTCAGCGCCACAAAGGCAGGCAAAAAGCCCTCCTCCCCCCAGCTACAGGCCACCTTCGTGGGGCACGAGCAGCAGGCAGTGACCCAGCCCAGATGGTCCAGATGGTCAAGAGGGGCCCTTGCAAGGGGTCCTGCTCAGTGCTGCAGAGGAAGGCAAAAAACCCCCGGGGACCAGTGCCAATCCGCCCCGGTGGAAAATTCCTTCCTGACCCCAGCTGCAGCGCTGGCGATCGGCTACTCCCTGAGCATCTGAGCATGGCTGGCTCCCTCCTCCCACCAGCTGGTCATGCCTCCCAGGAGATGCCCTAGCCCTGTTCTCCCTCATCCCAGAGCCTGATCTACTCCTCCCCTGGCCCCATCAACTTGGGGGCAAGGATCCTTCCTGCGCCTGGCAGGGTGCCGGCATGGGCTCCAAACCTTCAAAATTGCTGCACCCGGTTTGCTTACGGCTGCTGCCCCTGGCTCCATGGGCAATGAGGATGGCGATCTTTGGAGCACTCCTCAGGAAGGCATATCCTTAGTGCGGCCACGGCCCTTGAAGTGTGGTCCTCCCTCAGCCCTCTGGGAGAAGTTTCACCAGCTCCTCTAGGAGCTGCTGCTCCTCCTGTGTCTGCCTGGGGCTGTCCCCGGGACAGCTCTGGCAGGGGCCTGGCAGGACACCCCCTTTTATACTGCCCCGGGGCATTGTGACCTCACCGGTGCCTGGCGATGGGGTGCGATGGGCAGCCCCCCACATCCACAGTCCCCCCCAGCACCCCTAGAGGAAGGCCTTTGGGGTGCTGTAGGAACTTGTAGTATTTTGTCCTTTAAATTAAAAAATTATTGATTATCTTCCATTTCTTAGAGTTAAGTAAAGTCAAAATCTGATCCAGCTGCACCACAACTGGACGTGGAATACCATGTTTAAATGTCTCTTATCAAATCCCATTGCACTAGAAATTTATTCTGTATGTCTTCTGTCAGTGTTAAAACATTGAGGAGAGGTTTTGTAGTTTCAGAATTAATATGCATGTTCATATGATCCCATAATATATGCACTGTCAGTCTTTGGGGGGTGGGGGCGGGGGCATCCTATGCACAGCCTGGCCCGCTACAGCCCTGCCCAGCAGCCCTTAGAGGAAGGCCTTTGGGGTGCTGGGCCCCAGGCAGTCCCTGTGCCCAGGAGGCCCAGGGGCTGTCCCTGCCTTTGGCAGCCATGCAGCGGGTACAGCTGCTGGGCGTCCTTGACATGTCACAGAATCACAAGGCTGGGAAAGACCATTGAAGATCATCAAGTCCAACCAATGCCATCCTAAGCTAAACCATATCCCCAAGTTACCTCATCTACTTTTTTTTTATACACATCCAAGGAAGGTGACTCAACCACCTCCCTGGGCAGCCTGTTCCAGTGCCTGATAACCCTTTAGGTGAAGAACTTTTTCCTAATATTTAATGTAAACCTGCCCTGGCCCAGCTTCTTGCCATTTCCCCTTGTCCTATCTCCTGTCACCGGGCTGAAGAGGCCATCACCACTTCTTCACAACCTCCCTTCAGGTAGTTGTAGGTGGTGATAAGGTCTCCCCTCAGCCTCCTCTCCTCCAAGCTCAACAGCCCCAGCTCCCTCAGATGCTCCTCATAGGATTTGCCCTCCGGCCCCTTCACCAGCCTGGTTGCCCTTCTCTGGACTCGCTCGAGGATCTCAATGGCCTTCTTATGGTGAGGAGCCCAGAACTGGACACAGCACTCGAGGTGCGGCCTCACCAATGCCGAGTACAGGGGCACAATTACTTCCCTAGACCTACTGACCACACTGTTTTCGATACAAGCCAAGATGCAATTGGCCGTCTGGGCACACTGCTGGCTCATATTCAGCCTGCAGTCAACCAACACCCCCAGGTCCTTCTCTTTTTTAGTATCATTCACAGAAGTGGCCAGTCTGTGTTCCAGTTGGGCTTTAGCCCTTCTCAGTTTCTCTCTACGTGATCTTACCACATCCCTAGAGTCATGCCATTCATAAAGGTTGGAAAAGACCTCCAAGTTCACCTAGTCAAACCATCCCCCACCCCTATATAGAATATATGTATGTATATAATATATATATACTTTTATAAAGGTGGTGTGTTTTGCACTACCCTCTTAATAGTTTCATTTTTATTATAAGAATAAAACGGGAGGGGGCGAGTGATGCCATTCTTCAGCACGTCTGTCATTTTAATGTCCTTACTTCACAGAGCCATATTTCACTCCTTCCCTGCTCACACTATGCTGTACATTTAAACATAATGTCTCACAAGGTCTTTACTTGACATTTTATTCCTCCAATCACATCTTTAATATTAAAATGGTTTTTTTTTCCCTTTGGGAAGGCCAGCAAAAAAAAAAACAAACCCACAATGTTAAGATCCTAAGCCAAATCAGTTTGGAATTTGAAAAAAAAGGAGAAACACCTAAGGAAACATAAGTGATTTTTCAACTGACCAGAAACAAGGTAATTATTTGAATACTGTGGTCCTTATGCAAGATTTATCGGTTTGTCTCCATCAGCTTTAGTAGAGCTAGATTACTTTACACTAGCCAATTGTATGACATAAAGAACATTAATATTCCTTTTTATTTTTTCTGAAGTGGGACAATCTTTCATTTTAGAAGAAGGAAGGAAGAAGTAATATGGAATGCAAATATAAGTTAAATTCTTATTTATAATTGGGAATAGGTTTCATTACTTACTATGAAGTTGTTAATGCTGAGCTGTGATAGTGTAATATGCTGGTACACTTCACTGAAACTATCAGTAGTACATACAACTTATTGATATTGTAAGAATTATTCATGTAAGTAAAAAAGCCACTTCAGAATTTTAACAGGGAAAGGACTACCAGAGACGGAATTCTGAGACTAACAGACTTCACTGCTTGATGCAAGAAGAAACCGCCTTAGGCTGATTCATATAATGAAACTCAACACATCCATTATCTATAAAAGAGTTTGATCTCAAGATTGGTGAATGAAATTTGCAACATTTACACTACTCAACCACTAAAAGAGCAAATCTGTTATCATGCATTTTTCTATCTGCCAGACACTCCTTTGCTCAATAAAAATATGATTAAATTATCAAAGTACTCACCAAAACAAAATCCCACAATACTCAGAAGACTTAGAAAAATTATTAGAATTTGCCCAAGAATACTTTTAAAACTAGCACAGTAAATTTTCAGAACTTCCGAATCCAGCTTACTTCACGCAAAAGATACCAAATACTGCTTTGTAAAGAAAATACAGACTATAATGTCTAGTACAAGATCACAAACAACAAGAACTAATTTTGCAATGGCAACAGAAAACTCAACACATTACGGATATTCAACCTAAATATCTATTTATTGCATTTAATCTTGCAAACAAACCAAAATGTAGTTTACTAAATATTTCAAAACATCTAATCTTGGCCTTTAAGCACTTTATTATATTTTGGAAAAAAGGTCACAATTTTCAAATATAGATGCATAATATAGATATTTATAATTAGGCACAGATAAATTATATTTTAATGCCGATACTTTATTTCAACAGTGTTGGCAAATCAATTCAGTACCTAAAAGTTTTTTAAGTATCAAGTGATGCCCTCATCTTTGCAAATACTAATAGGTAGAAGATTCTGAAGCATTTTAATCCACATCTATCTGACCTTAACAAAAATAAAGATACCACAGGATTATAACTCCTGTCCTGTTCTACTGAACAGCAAATATGTGATAGTTTTACAAAAGCTACCTGAAACAGTATTTGCACTTGTAGTCACCTCACAGATTCTGCATAGCTCAAGGGTTCCTTTTCGCAGGACCTCAATTCAATGACAACAGAAGTCCACAGAAATTTGTTTTTTCACTTTGACACACATGAATTTATAGAATCTTTCGGTTTTGTTTTTGTTTTTTTGCATATGTGGGTTTTTTTACTGTAACCATTTATAACACTTAAGAAGTGTTACAAGCACTGTACAGTCTCTGTGCTGTTGTGAGATGCAGTCTGTATGATAAATGCATTATCAAAACAAGCACTTTCCTAAACTAGAACAAACAGTTTATATGAAAGTATGAGCCACTCTGCTATTACTGTTAAATACAAATGTTCAGAAAATAGGTGCAAAACCATATTACATTGTATATATTACATATTTAAAAATGTAACCAAAATTAAACATACAAATTTTGTTTGTCTGATAAGGGCATGAAAAAGGGCATGAAAAAAATTGAATTGCTGAAGCACATCTATGTGCTTCCAATAACTCCTGAACAGTAAGGCCTTAGTGGTGTAGACTTCCCTTGAAGTAATCCACACAGATCTCCAAAGAGCATCATGATCCATTCACTCTAACCATAGGTCATCTGCCTCAGATACACAATATGCTCTATTAAAACACTATGAAAAATGCAACAAAAGATGAAGTCTTGTAACTGACTTATCTTCAGAATTTAAGGGGGTGACTGTACTGTAATGCTAGAGAGAAAGTGGTAAATTAGATTCTGTAGAATACTGACGAGTGCACCCATTTAGTTAGTTCATTTCATTCATCTACATATCATTTGATGGAAACACATGGTCCTATTCTCATAAGTTGTATTTTGTATTTGCAGGCCATCCTTCCTTCCAACTGCAACAATACAGCAGGCCTGCTCATACCCAGAATACTAAGATATTGTTCCCCTTGGAAGGTGACAGCTAAAATTCTCCAAAATGGGCTTCTACAAAATATGTATAGGGCACACAAGCAAGGGTATGTCATGAGAAGCAAAAAGATTAAAGCCAACAAAATGAGTTCATGTCACCTAAACATTACCCATGCCTTGTAAATATTTGCAAGCTGCCTTTGGTAGTGATCGTTCCTGTTCACAGTGGCCAAATCATGGAATCATAGAATGGCATGGGTTGGAAGGGACCCCAAGGATCATAGAGCTCCAACTCCACTGCCACCAACCTCAAGCCTGGATCTATACAAGGTTGCCCAGGGCCCCATCCAACCTGGCCTTGAACACTTCCAGGGACAGGGCATCCACTACTTCTCTGGGCAGCCCGTTCCAGCACCTCAGCACTCTTTCTGTAAAAAACTTCCCCCTAATATCTAACCTAAACCTTTCTTTCCTTTAGTTTTAATCCATTCCCCTTTGTCCTGCCATTGTCTACCCTTTTAAAAAGTTGAATCCCCTCCTGCTTATAAGCTCCCTTAGGTACTGGAAGGCTGCAATGAGGCCCCCCGCAGCCTTCTCTTCTCTAGGCTGAACAAGCCCAGCTCCCTCAGCCTCTCTTCGTAGGGGAGGTGCTCCAGCCCTCTAATCATCCTTGTGGCCCTCCTCTGAACCCTCTCCAACAGTTCTACATCCTTCTTGTATTGGGGGCCCCAGATCTGGACACAGTACTTCAGGTGGGGCCTCACGAGGGCAGTGTAGAGAGGGACAATCACCTCCCTGCTGGCCACCCCTCTTCTGATGGAGCCCAGGATACCATTGGCCTTCTGAGCTGCAGGAGCACACTGCTGGCTCATGTTAAGTTTCTCATCCACCATGACACCCAGGTCCTTCTCAGCAGGGCTACTCTCAAGGAGCTCTTCTCCCAGTCTGTATCTATGTCTGGGATTCTTCTGGCCCAAGTGCAACACCTTACACTTGGCAGTGTTGAACCTCATTAGGTTCACCCAGGCTCACATTTCCATCCCTCTGGATGGCTTCCTTTCCTTCCAGGGTGTCACCACTCACCTTGGTGTCATCTGCAAACTTGCTGAGGGTGCACTCATTTCCATCATCGATGTCATTGATAAAGATGTTAAAGAGCATCGGTCCCAAGACCCCTGGGAACAGCACTTGTCACCAGCCTCCACCTGGACATAGACCCATTTCCCTCTTTGTATATGAAACCTCGTTTAAAGCTGGACAAAATCATTTCATGGTTATCAAAAGCTAAAATCTTCTGATGAGGCCTGTATGCAAGCTGCACCTGTAGCAA
Organism: Laterallus jamaicensis coturniculus; assembly: GCA_022605575.1. NCBI lineage: Eukaryota > Metazoa > Chordata > Aves > Gruiformes > Rallidae > Laterallus > Laterallus jamaicensis. Next base: position 5,014,119 of record JAKCOX010000031.1, on the reverse strand, counting down.
CTGCTCATCACACATAAAGCCCAGTTCAGCTACGAGTTGAGGGCAGTGGAATAACACGTTAATTAAATTCAGACCAGAAAGGGATTTTCTCTCTCTCCAGCCCCTCCAAGACTTATAAATTGCATTTCAGGTACTGTTGGGAAACTTGTTAGCACTTTCACATTTTGATGATGTCTGCTGACAAGCAAGGCATTCTGCTATGTGTTTTCTATAAAAATCAGTTTCAAAAAATGTTACAGATAAGAAACATTAAGAATGATTCCACAACACAATTACAGCTTCTCTTGCATAATGTTTCTTCAAAAGACTGGAGAAATCAGTATTTCTCATAACAAGGAAATTTTCTCTCCTCCTTTTTATTATTTTTTCTCTGATGTCTCTAACATATTTATACTCTTCTGGTAATAGTGCAATTTATGGGCCTGATTATTACCTCAGCTGTGATTTCCAGGGACAGCAACCTGTAGGAAGGTGAGAAAGCCCTTGGGGTCATGATCAAACTGGACATTTCACATGTCAGAGGGCATGGGCACCAGGCATGTAATGGAATTTCTACTTGTGAAAATGAAAAATGTTTCTCAGAAAAACACTTATTTTGAAAAAAATGTTATCAGTCTAGAATGAAATGCCTAGTCCAAGTGAGAGAGACTCCTGGTAGGAGTTTCTGACATTTTTCATGTTGGTGTAGATCAGTATTTCTGCTGCAGAATTGCATGGGGAGGTTTCACAGGGAAAGAATTTTAAGGCCAAAGGGGCCACTAACTGCTGCTCTTATCATAAAATGACTGCCTGTGGCAAAACAGAAGATGCAGGGTGGGCTGTACCAGACACAATGAATTGCATTTCTTGCAATTCACAACCTCCCTCTTGTCATGAATGAAAATACTCACACTGTGTCAGGAGAAATAACCTCTTGGATTCTCAAGGCTGGTTGGCACAGCTTCATGGATCATGTCAAGTTCAAAAGTCACTACTGCTTTTAGCAAAGCGATCTGGGAACCTAGAACAATGACAAGACTCTGCTACCTGAAGCACATCTTACATTGCTAGTGATAAGTGTTACACATTAAACTCCTGGGCCTGCACACTGCCTATACAAGAAGGGAGAAACATAAGCAGGACTGCTAGAGAACTGAGTAAAATGGTGAAATATTCCTATTATTCCAGTGACACTGTAAAGACAGCTGCAGTACATTCCTCTAAAATAATCAAATCAAATGTATTATTCTCTGCACACTACCGACCAGGAATACAGTAATATCAGCTTTCCCAAGGATATACATAAGTAAAAATTCACTTTTTTTTTATTCTCTTAGAGAAGAAATATTACAGCAATGAAAGTATCTGTGTTGGTATAGCTTAATTCGTATTTTCAGTTCTGAGAAACGAGACAACCAGTAACTCAAATCAATGTATTTTCAGTTAATTGTTCCTGCCATGTAACAAAGAATAAATTTGTGCGCATTTACAAGGTGAGGTGAATTTCTGAGGCTTATCTTTCAAATGAAGTACTTTTTCTGATCAAAAGCATCTCATAACTGCTGTTTGCAGCTTTTATCTCACCACTGTTGTACATCACTTTATCTGCTGGAAAAGCTTGAGCATTATGCACAGCAATATCAGAGAACTGAAATACAAAACATATAAAAATCTCATAGTGCTATTGCTCCATTAATGTTTTGTATATTAAATAGCAACAATACCAGTAATGAAGCCTCTATTCTACCATAGTGTCAATGGTAGGGAACCTTTTAGTAAGTAAAATCCCAACACATTTTGCTGTAGCTTAAATTCGCAGAACACAGTGACCTGAGGTGAAAAAGTAAGTCTTTCCAGAGGTAGTACTAATGTTGCCATTAGTGGAAAGTAAAGTTACATCAACAGAAAGGAAATATATTTTATTTTTAAAAGATGACTCTGATATTTTTTAAAATTCCCTTACAAAAAAGAAAAAGGAAATTCTATTTCCTTGTGACCTAATACCATCAAATCGTTGTTGTTCATGAACTTGGATCAAAAAGATGAAACAAAACTATCTCTTTAGCAAAGAGGCCAAGTGTCTTTTAACTGCCTCTGGCTTAAAATAACATTAATTAAAAAAAAAAGGAACTCAGTATTTTTACAGAAGAGCTTTCATTCATTCTTTAAAAAAAATTTAAAAGAAGAGAATTTTAAGACCAATATTTTCTTTTGTTCATTCCTTGTGCTGTTCTCATGTCCCTGGTAGCAAATCAATAGTTCATTGTTTCTTTTCTGTTCCTTAAATCACTTTAACATGCAAACTCTCCTCTTGTCTGACATAATACAGGGAGCAGAAGTGGAAAGACTGGTGCTGGGTACATCTCTAACAGGGCAGGAGAAGCAAGATACAGTGTGAGAATCATATTCTCATTTTAATGCGCATTTTGAAGGACTGTGCTTTTCCACAGTTCTCCAAAAAGTAGCCTCCACCTCTCTTCACTGAATGCTGCTCTCATTAGGTCCTGAGCTTGCAACATACAAGCCTTGTAAGGGCACAGTCACTATGTTCCTGTCATCAAGAAAACTTTTCACTTCATGCTCTTTACACTTTAGTCTTAATTTATATTTTGTGCTACAGTACTTTAACCTTTGGACTGTGGATAATTTATCCATAAATGATTTAGCCTACTGACCATTTCACATGACCAACCATATATCCTTGTTTGGAAAGCACAGTTTTCATTAAATTTAATTACTTTCCCCTACAGCTTGCATGGGAAAGGTCCACGGGAAAGGTGCAGCTATTAAATAGGTGCAGCTATTAAATAGGTGCAGCTACTAAACAAGCTCAGCTGCTATTAAAATCTACATAGTAAAGGTGAAGCTATTAAATTAAGATGATTACTGTTTGAGGGTGTTTCTAAATGAAGATATATGGGCAAGGTTTTGCACCTGTAGTGCACAGATTTTGCTATACACAATGTTTTAAGAATCATATGAAGGACTCAGTAAGGTGTTTCCATGTCTTAGCTGTTACAGCACCATCCTATTAAATCAATTTCTATAAATATGAAGAGTTCTTTTGAAAGTTTTGGTCCGGTAGGAATTAATGTGAATATCTGACACTATCAGAAGTTCTAAAGTTTATGATGAATTTCAAAACTTCTACTATATTTCAAAGAAAAAAACCTCTTAAAAATGTACAAAAGATTTATCTGTGTTGGCACATACAGAAGAACCCAGGTCTTCAGTGGGGAATGGTTCATATCCAATATTAGGCTGCAACACTCTACAACAAACTGAATTCCTTCACTCTCCATAGCACTTGGCCTGTATCTTCGCCAAAACACACTTTTACTCCTTCTAGTCATGAGACATAATTCTTTGTTTGCGGCTTCTCATTTCATAGTACCAAAACAACTTCTTGTAGCCCAGATGAACAGTGCTTGTATAGCAAGATGCCAAAGTAGCATGTGACATCTTCTGGAGCAAAGTATGAGGCCATTGAAGGGGAAAGTCTCCAAATACAATGACTGTTACAGTCAGGGGAGCCAAACTTGGCATAATCCATACCCCTGATGGACATGTTTGGAAGAGACCCTGAAGCACATTAACCCCTCATCCAAGAGGAGGTATTCTCCGAGGGAAGTGTAACTGAGCTGCTTTAGAAGAGAGTTCAGAAGTGAATTAGACTGTATGCAAAGTGCCAAGGGTCTCAGAACAGAACACATACCAAGCAAAACTGCCCATGCGGGCACCACCTAAACTGACGAAATATGATTTTTCTTCGTAGAGTAAAACATTCTTATTCTATTGCTCACAGAGAATATCAGACTTGTTAAAAAACACAGGTTTGGGGAACTATCCCTGGATTTTCCATTATTTTCCTGAGATCTTGTGGTACAAACACTTTAGTTCCCTTGAGCACTTCCTTCAGACCTTCACATAACAGAAGGAATCATTATTAATCCTAGTATTAATCCAATCTGAAATTCTCTGAATTACTTGTGTTCATTTCAGTGGATATTGAATGGTAATTCACAAGTGACCAAGAGGTGACACCAGCGTTTTGAAAACCAGAAAATTTGTCATACAACTACACTGATGTCACAAAGCCATTTTTCTTCTGTGCTCCAAATTCCATTTGGTGCTGTACTAACACAAGATGAGATGATCTAAAGAGGTAGATGATCTTTGCAACCTATACGATTTCACATATATATTTCATTCATTATATTTTCATTATAAAAATATCATTAACATAATCATGAAGGTTACTTATTAATATTATTCTTTATTTCCTTGATGAAATACAGTGGGTTTTTACTTGTAGATCTTGTGGCAAGACCCAGAGTCACCCAGAGCTTTGAGGAAGTTTATAAAAAACCTTTTTTTTATAATGAATTTCCTGAAATAGAAGATGCCTTTTAGACCAATCTGGCTTTATGACATGACACTATAAACTGGAATACTTCTTGAAACAAGAGAGTAATTTAAGAAAGAATAAAGAAAAAAAATCTCTTCCTTTGCAGTTTCCTTGCTTCCAGGCTTGCTTGTAGCACTATAGAGGGTTTCTGAGATGCACCAAGTTTTGCATTCACTGGTCACATTCTGGTCCCTTCTCTTTTCAATACTGTCTTTACAGTTGTCTATGTATCCGCCTGCCCTATGTTGTAAGACTTCCTCCTGCAAGGGAAGGCTCTTTTGCCTGTCCTCTGCAGCAGCAGCCTGCCACCTCCTTCCAGGAGGGTCTACTTCACCTAACCACTCATCTCAAAAATAAATAGCTATCAAGTAGCACAATCAGAATGGCTTTCTCCTTTTTGAAGAAAACTTAACTTTAGTATAGGACAGTATATTTTAGAGAATTTATCTAGCAAATTCTCTTATAATAAGTCAGTTTTCCTAAGGACATAGTTAAAAATTGATTGAGTTTTGGAAATCAGTTGTCAGTTTCTCAGCATTATGCCAACTTAACCTCTTTAAAGAGAACTTATTTCTGGTACCTTCAATCAGATGTTTACATTTGAATATTGCTAAAATGTTTCAGGTATCTTTTGGCTGATGAGCAGTTCAAAAGGGAAAACAGGGAAGGATGAAGTTAGCACTAGTGAGCTGACTATTCAAGGCTTTCAGTTTCTCTTAACCTGCAGAAATTTCTGCAAATTTAGTGATCCTTAGAAAGCCTGACTGACAGTGCTAGGAGCTACAGCACTTCTGAGAGATGTCTAGGCAGACTTGCTCCTAGGAACATAAAGAACCCTTGGTGCATCAGTGACATACATAAAACTCCTGAAGAGTAAAATACTATTCAACTCTGTCATGGGCCATACAGAATATACCCCAGATTTTCTTAATAACTATGTATGTATTTTTTCATATTAAATATGTATCAGATTTCCTATCATCTGTGTACTATACACACATTTAAACTATTGAAATTATACAAGTACTAGGAGGTGGAATAAAAGTTTCTATCTGTATGCATATTCCAAAAAAAATCCCTTGCAACTTTCTTAAGTGACTTTTTACTTAAGAAAGTTAGCTCAGAATACTTTCCACCTATAAGAAAAAGGACTGTAATATTGGGGGGAAAAGTGCATTATTTCCAATGGCTTCAGAAAGCAGGTAGACAACATATTAAGTGGAGAATAAGCAATCTTACCATTTCCAGACCAGTAACTCATGTTTTTTACTGTACTGAATTAGTTTAACACTTAATAAATACAACAGTGAAATAATGTGATTGAAATATATGCCTTCTTTGAGACTGTCTACATTCCTGCAGACTTCAACATAAAAAAAAATACAAAACACAACCCTCAATCACAGGTAGTAGTTAGCACTTCTGATATTTGTAAGCATTCTTTTGCTAAAATAATCCACACAAAAAAAAAAAGAATAAACTCCACAAAAGTTTTTAAATGTGAAGTTGTTGATGATAGGTGACAATTTAACAGGTGACACCTACATTTAAGGGTAAAAGACCCAACTCCTGCAGGAAGCAAAAAACATTCTTGCAACAGAAGGAACAATACAGTTTGCAAATAAAGTTTACAATGGTGTTGATGAGTCTTGAGGATTAAGACTGAGATCACCGACTAATTGCAAAGAAAGCTAAGATCTGATATCCAGTATGCTTATTTCTAATATTTTTCTTTTCTTTACTCATCTGTTTTTTCATACTTATCAGAGCACACTAAGTTGTGCCAACTATGCATGTTTAGTAACAAGATGACCTTCTAGCCACTCATAATGAATTTAAGGGCAGTTGTAATAAGAGTATCAAAGTGAGTTTAAAAGTTATGTTTATAATCTTTTGGTAAGGCCATAGACTTCATTAACATAATGCTACAGCATTGATCCAAATCAATTTTAGGTGTGCTTCTAATGTAATCTCAGGCTTGCAACCAGCCATGTCAATCATTTTTTCTGCAGTAATCTCATCTAAAACTACTTTGTTTCTTCCAGCTAGTCCCTTCCCTTTCAAAAAGAACAGACACTTCTGGAAGGGGAAAGCAGCAATGAAGCTTGCTTATTTCCTCTGGAATTACAGCACATGTACTCAAGGCCAGATGTGACATTAAGTTGCTATATAAACTCCATGATGAATTTGTTAAGTGTTCTGCTTTTGGGCAGGAGGGTATTTTTGTTCGCTTTGTGGGTTTTTTATGGATGGCTACTAAACCTTTGGAAAATAATCTGCTTCTTTAATATGCTTCTTTCCCTTAAAATTTTACCTATTTTTTAGCCAAATTATAAATCTTTTAGGATAAAAGAAAAATTCCCTAACATGGGCTTTACTCCTGGTATAGAACAACTCTCTGCATTTCAAACATGGTGGAGGAGACAAGTTCTTTTCTCAAGTACCTTTAACTGGCTGATGAAGAGGAAAAAAATTGCCCTGTTTTTATGTGGGACTACACTGGCAGTTAAAAGTTAATTTTGAAAGCATTCTGACTGAATTTTCTTTCATAGTTTGATGTCTTAGAAAGTGCATCTTGTGCTAATTGTCAGCAGAGCTAAGAATTCAAATCATTCTCGGAGTTGCAGAGCAACACTCAGGCTGGAGAGCTGTATGGAGGATAATTCAACTTTGAATCATCATTATTTATTTCCAAGAAACATGCTTACACCATGACTTGCTATTGCTTTGGAACCTATTTAAAAATGGCAGCTTGACAGAAATAGCCATATAGTAGCTCCCTTTGCTAAATGACAGGGCATTACCAAAATGTGTAGTAACAGTTAGGGTTGAGATATGGACCATGTTACACATGTCTTTCAGTAGCGTATTGAGGTGGTGGTACCACATACATGGAGCTTATAGGCAAACAAATATAAACTTCTCCCTTGCCTCGGGCTTTGTTTCAGTTCACTGAACAAAGCAGTACAAAGTAATTACAGTCTTTTTCTTGGAAATTGTTTCATACCCTCCTTGGAGGTTTCTGCTTCAAAGGCATTCCAAATTATAACAAAAGAAAGTAGGCCATTTGCCCAAATTTTGAGAAAATGACATTTAACAGCACAAATGGGTTCTTTTTGTGTTTCTTCTCCTATCAGGAAAGGGCAGCCAGGTTTGTTTGAAGTATTATGTTCAGGAATTACCTTCTTCCTCCATACTCTGGCAAAAAGACAACTGGAATCTGTCCAAACTAGCCTTATATGTTACTATCAAGGCAGCTTCATCTCACACTGTTAATAATTTCTTAAGCTGAAAAAGCAGAAGAAACAGTCCCAAACTTTGCAGGCCACAGACATACTCTTTTTTTCTACTGACCCATGATGCCTGCCACTCAGCTGTGCTGAAAGGAGCAAAATATAAATCAAAGACAAAGCCAACCCAGGACTGGTTTTCTTCAGACTCTTAGAAGCCCAACAACACTCACATTGATAGAACTCTTTATGGCAACTATTTTCTATTATGAACCTGTGAATGATATAAAGCATTTTTCGCAGTATTTAAACTACTCAGTATAAAACAAAAGGTGTCTTGTCTCCTCATTCCTTCCAGCCACCATGCCCTCATGGCACATCATTACACTGAAAATGAGAAGAGTTCTGAGAACGTTCTATGCCACAGGATCATGCCCATTATTCTTCATTTATTCTAACAGAACCTTTGATTAGTGTCAAAACTCAATCCCTCAGATAACCAAAATCAACTTGGCATTTCTTGTAGAAATTCTTGCAGAATTTTATTCTTTTAAATACTAACATTTAGAATGTGTTAGGAGTCATAAGTAACTGCAAAGTTTTGTCACCAAGCAAACAACATGCATGCTGAGCTGCTGCTCCTGCAAACAGCAGAAAGTGCATGATCAGCCTTTCTGGCAGTGATGTTTTTCCCTTAGCATCAAGCAGGGCTCCAGATACAAAATTTCTGAATTTATCTGAAGACACATATGGAAAGGCTTACTATGGGTTCCTAATCAAAATGTTACAGTGCTTGCATTGTTTTTTTAGTCTGATTAGGCAAGGATAATTGAGTAAGTATTACTGTGCAAGATATAACAGCATTTATATTGGAATTCTGTTTTACATAAGGCTTAAAAGAAAGCTTTTTAGAAGACGAGTACTTGTGCTATTCACTTGAATTAAACAAGACTGCCACACTGAACACCAGCTATGAATGTTATACTTAAAATTATTTTATTATAAGAATCTCTAAAACAATATATTTCAAGATTATGAATTTTACTTCTAAAGGCATTCATTTCTTGATGAAACGCTGCTTAAGTAACTGAAATGATGACAACACTTGCATTTAGAACTTTCATTCAAAATGTTTCTAGGGACAAATTTGTTCATGTTTATCAGTCTAGGGGAGTCTCCGAATTCATTTTCTTCCATTATGATGACATCTGACTTGTAAAATGGACTAATTCACCCATGCTTCCAAAAAGCTTTCTTCATGTCTGTGAGTTTCATTTCCTTCCTAAAGATTTCCGTACTGAAGACTGAGCAGCTCTTGTCTCCTCTCTCCCAATTCTAGCTTGCTGCACAATTTCAATGAAGATGCACAGTATCTTAAGTGTTTCAGCACACGCTTCTGTACAGTCAAATGAATGATTACCTACCTTAGGAAGTAGGGAGATGTGTCTTACTAATGATTTATATTCACAGAATTAAAAGCAAGTCAAAGCAAAAAATTCTAGAAAACAAACCAACTGAAACACTACTGGCATTGTACATATCATCCCTTCTACTCAAGACAGTTAAATCCAACCACTACAAAACAAAGTGTTATCAATACTCATGTGTCATGGTTTAGCTCCATCTGGCAAATAAACACCATGCAGCCGCTCACTCATTCCCCCATGATGGGAGGACAGAGAGAATCAGAAAAGTGAGGAAACTCACGTGTTGAGATAAAGACAGTAAAGCAAAAGCCAAGTGTGCAAGCAAAGCAAATCAGGCAATTCATTCCTCACTTCCCGTTCACAGAAAATTAACTCTATCTCAGCTGAAACTAGAACATCATGCCATGGGAAAACAGAGTTAAGCTCTCATCCTAAAAGTACATGTCATTTTTAGGTTCTCTAATCCTGTGGCTCATGGTCATTAACAGCTCTTTTTAAAAAAATGTAATTTTAGACGGTACAGAATCATAAAAAATTAAAAATCATGTCATGGATTAAAAAAAGAAGACTAAGTGCATGTAGCAGAAAAGAATAAGTGTTATCAACAAAATAAAGATGAAAAAGGTGTCATCAAATCAGCCAATTACTTAATAATCCAATTTACCAATTAGTTAATTTTTATATTATGATTAAGTGCATCTGGTCTATAGGAAATTCTATAGGATTTCAGATATTAATTATTCTGTCTGACACAGCAAGGAGTCTGGGACAATCTTCTCTTTCAGTGTTACTGAGTAGTAAATGCCATGTCCTAAAATGGGTTTAGCACTGACACAGGTCACGGTTATGATTGTCGGAACAGGAGTTTTAGCCCAAACAGAAACCTCTGCCCCCTGTACATATTGTCATTATGTATTATTGAAAGTAAGTCTTTACCAAAAATCTAAGCTATGTTCTAGTAGTTTAATTAAAAGATATGAGCAGCTCTGTCGTACACAAATCAATCCTTGTATAAATAAATCAAAGTCTAGACTCTTCTGAATGGTAGTCAGCCATTCATCTCACCTACTGACTAGTTCATTACTTTTTTTGTATGGCATTAGGTTTTGGTTTAGATTTTGTTTGCTTTATATTTTGCCTCTCAACATCACATATAATTTTCTCTTTCCATAATGTGTACTTATTCCTTCTTTAAAGGAGGCTGTGTACCACTGGTGATCAAGGTTTAATTGCATCATGCAGTGCTGAAAGTGAAATAATTACTCCTAATTGAAGTTATTTCTGCCATTTATCTTAGCTTGAAATATTTTTATTAGAGGAGTGCCATGTTGTGGTTCTTTTCTCCTCTGACAGTCTAACATTGCCATTGTGCTGGGCTAAAGCACCGCTGACATATCTGTTGCTGCGTAGCCTCAGCTGTGTCGTGCTCAGACCAATTCAACATATCACAGAGTTCAAAGAATGTCATAAAATTCTGTCACTGGCTGCTTCATGTATGTGGCATGGACCCCATTTGAGGAGATGAGAGGAGAGGCAGACCGGGTGGCACAAGTTATTTCTAAATTCAAAAAGCAGCCACTGGTACCTCTGGAGCCAGATGTTGGTATCTCAGGAGATAGAAAAGGTACAGTTCAAGGTGATGGCAAAAATTCTCATCTAGTGAAAAATCTACTTTGGTACACATAAAAAGGCTGAGCTAATGACAATTGGACGAGGATTTAAAAAAGGTCAGTTCTGAGTTATATTCAGCTTTAATTGGAATGGAAGATATTTAGTAGACCAAAGGATGGGACTAATGTTTTTCCAGTGCATGACACTGCTTTTTAACAGACCAAACTCACAACTGATTGTTATAGTTCTGTAATAAGTGACAATTATTAGACTTATGCAAACAAGCAATTTTTTCGTTTTCTTGGACCCACTTACCAGAGTAAACACTAGGGTCAACATTTTCCATCTCAGGTTTCTATTTGACAAGGGGAAAAAGGAACCAACACTTTCTTGATACAGTGCATTGAAAGCATTACAAGCACTATATTAACTGTTAAAGAGCACAGCACAATTATTTAAAGGTTCACTGGGATTTCAAACTGTATTCCATGCTTTATCATTTATTTTAAAAAATAATTTTAATTAGAACTAATACTTAACTGATGCCAGAGGACAACTAGGAATGTTTATAAGCTGCTGCAATTGAATTAGCACCAAGAAACTAACGTTGTGAGATGAGAGAAAATCATTATGCAATATCAGTATGCTATCAAATGTGTGAAATCCAAACCTTTTTGGAGCTCAGAGCCTTTCATTTCAGTAACCTCATAATTCACCTTTCAGCAGTAGATGCTGTTACTGAATGATGAAGACTGTAATAGATGTTGAAATGTACTGCAGGATGGTATCCAGGTTACTGCACAAAGGCTACTTCTAGACATTTGGACTACGTATGCTAACACTCTGCCATATCTTCCCAGAGCTTATTTAATAGTCTGGTTATTAAAATATCACAGTGATTTATTCCAGTATTAAAACTTGTATTTCTTTGACAAAACACTACTGGTTTTAGCACTTGCTTTGACTCTCTGACTCTCTGTCTCTGAGAATATTAGTGACATGGGTATAAGGTCATACATGCCATCTTTCTACATACCCCTCCCCTCCAAATATTTTTATTTCTTGTGGTGGCAACTGACACATTTTTCCATCAATATCTCCCCCTCTTCAAATTCCTTAGGACTATCTTCCTCTTTATTTTAAATTTTTTATGTTTCACTGCTCTTGCTGATTTCAGTTACCATTCCTCCCCACAATACATTTTTATTGGCTAGATGCATTATTCCTTTACACGCTTCCAACACTTTGAGCCTGGCCTGTAGAATTTCCCACTGGTGCCTCATTTCAAAGGAATTCCAGACTTTCCTTCCTTTGCTTACATACTTTTCATTCACTTTGGTAAAATATCTGCATTTTTCATTTGGTTTACTTTTCAATTTTCCCAAGAGTCCCTCCTAAGTTCAAAGTGCGCCACATTACTTAGCAACGCAAAGTTCAATACAAAATTGAAAGACTACTACATAGAGAGTGGAGTTGAGAACAAGCCTAACCTTTGGTGAGATGTGGACCTTTTTCAGCATCTTGTACCATTAGTCTCAATAAAATCAGCTATGGAAGGCTGAACAATACTGCGTGCAAACTGAAAAGGACTTCATTTTGTGAATAATCAGAAGGGCTATTTCTGAAGACAAAATATACTTTAACAGAGAAAACAAGACACAAGCTCAAGGAAAGTGAAGCCAATTGTTTTACACTTTGTCCTCCGAATTTGGAGACATGTAATCTTGCATAGTGTAATTTTCCTGAAACACAACTAAATTCTTAAATTCCTTTAAAATGTAGGCAATTTCCCCACAGTTTTGAAAGAGATGTACCAACACACACTGAAACTAAAACTGATTGCAGAAGGACAATATGGTTTCCCAATATTGACCATAATCCTTAACTGAGGATAATCAATGTGCTTTGGGAAAGCAACTCAAAAAAAAAAAAAAAAAAAAGACACCCATTGCTTGTGGCTCAGAAATGAAAATCTCTTTTCTCAGACATCTTCATGACAACTCTGGTTGGTGTTTTCTCCTCCAAAGAACTGTGCTGGTTTTGGCTGGGGTAGAGTTAAACTTCTTCATAGTAGGTAGTATGGGTCTATGTTTTGGAATTGTGCTGAAAACACTGTTGATAATATCACAGAATCATAGAATCATTTAGGGGAAAAGACCTCTAAGATCATCAAGTCTAATCATCAACACAGCACCACCATGCTCACTAAACCATGTCTTGAAGTGCCACATCTAAATGCTTTTTTGAACAGCTTCAAGGATGGTGACCCAACCACTTCCCTGGGCAGCCAGTTCTGGTGCTTGACAGTTCTTTCAGTTTGCCCTCCAGAAGTCCCTGGTAGTGGTTTTTCTGACTCCCCCTTCCTTACTTCACCAAGAATTAACTCCTTACTTCACCAAGTAATTTTGTGGTTGCCAAGCCCAAGATGACTTCCAACCACCACATCTCCCACCAATCCTTCTCTGTTTGCAAATACAGAGGCACCTCCCCTGGCAGGCTCACTTGCAAGCTGTGTCAGTAGTAATCTTCCACACACTCCAGGAACCTGTTTCCTCTCTGCTGTGTGGTATTTGAAGCACATGTAGAGTTAAGCTAAATCCCTCATTAGAACAAGGGGTAGTGATTGTGAGAGTTCTTCCAGCCCCTTGCAGAATGCTTCATCTGCCTCTTCTTCCTGCTTGGGTGGTCTGTAACTGACTCCCAGCAGGATATTCCCCCTCACCCCTACCAATAAGCACCCAACCTTATCACAGACATGTTTCTGTTATTGCTGAGCAGCGTTTCCACAGAATCAACCTTCTCCTGCTTCTCACACTCCCCCACAAATGAGTAGGCTGGGCATGCACAAGAAGTTGGGAGAGGACACAGCTGGAAATCCAACTAACCAAAGGGGTATTTTGAACTGTATGATGTCATGCTCAGCAAGAGGAAAGGCTGGCTAGGGGGCTGCTGATTGGGGACAGGCTGGGCATCCTTTGGCGGGTGGTGAGCAACTGATTCCACTTGCATCACTCATCTTTTGGGGGTTTTATTTATTTCTATTATTATTACTACATGTTCTTATCTCAACCCATTAGTTTTCTTACTTTTAGCCTTCCGATTCCCTTCCCCCCATCCTGCTGAGGGAGGGGAGGTGTGAGAGAGTATCTGTGAGGTGCTTAGTTGCCACTTGGTGTTGAAACACAAGAAGAAGAAACTGTAGTCTGATCAGGATTTGCAGAAAGCTGCTTCAGCTGTCAACTCATGTCCATATTTCAATGTTTGCTATTTTCACAGTGAAAAAAACCCCAACATGTGTGATGCAGTGTCTCAACTTATTCTGAAGAGCTGATACAGTGCTACCATGCAGATAACAGCTGACACCCTGCTCCTCTACACGTCAGATTAGACAAAAAAAAGGACTAGGTAACAATTATTTTGAAATTCCATCTGAAATTTCCCAAGCATTTTTTAACTTTGTCTATGCAAATTTCTCATATGCAAGATGGAACCATTCTTTTTCAATTTTTCCTACCCCATTTGACCAATTTACTAGACTTTTATGAATTTCTATTTTGTGATTTTTTTTTATTTATTGAATAGCTGAGGCTATTTCAGTTCTCCTGTGTTTGCTATAGATATTTCTTTTAAATTGCCAGTTTTCCTGCAATATGAAATTGCTTAAATTCATTTTAGTATGGTGCTAGGATGACTTTTTCCCCCATTACTGCATATACTGTAAATAGGAAGAAAATGCTTTTTTACTGCAGGCAACATGTAAAGTCTTTCTACTTGCATTTTGAACATTAGCTCATTGTCAAATATCACACTGAGAAAAAAAGTGACTTCTGAGGAAACCAGAGGTGTATTAATATTGCACCAACCAAAAAGAGGCATGCAGTTTCCTAACCCCTGAACTGATATGTTTGGCTTGATTAAAACTTTCACCAAGGTCATCCAATAAAAAAGACATAACCAGATTGCAGGATGTAACACTTAAAAACTCTGATAATGGAAGATGTTATATGAAAACAGCTTGTTAAAACCCGAGTTAATCTTTTGTACATGGCACAATTTTAGTTTAAAAAGGACTGAAATTCTGTATTTACTTTTTATATTTATCTCTAGATAGGTATAAGACAAAAGATAGCTTAAACATCAGTCTTCCCTTTCCTGCTTTGCAGTACTAAGGAAAACCCACCTCTGAAAGCAGTGTTGCCCAAAGAAGTATTCAGATACTAATTACATGTAACTCAGTATGACCAGGAGTATCAGGGGAAATATATGTAGGATTCAGGGAAAAATACTCAGACATACACCTGATCATGCTAATACCAGTCCAGGGTGCCTCACTGATCACACCAAAGTGTCCTTGTAGATTTGAGATCTCGAGGCAGGCAGCATCACATAGCTTTAACTCGGCATGTACTTCAAGACAAGTCCTCACTGCTGCCCCTGTCCCTTGCCCTTGTACAGCTTCTGCACCACCAGGCTCAGCCCTTGCTGGAGGCTTTGGGGGACCCAAGATAGGCTTCCTCCAGCACAGCTGCACTCTCACACCCACCTGGGTTTGTCCAGTCTATCCCAATAAGTATTCTGATGATTAAACTCCATGGTTTTTGTTCTGTTCTGTTCTGCCTCATCCCACCCCTTGGCAAGGTGTCACTTATTCTTCCTCATTCACACTAGGGCCTGCAAGATTTGTCCAGGCCTGTATGGCAGCAGTGGCACAAGAACATTGCTGGTCATTCTTTGTCGTGTTTAGTAAATAGAACCAACATTCCCTCACAGAACTCACTGGAATATGTTGAACATGAGGGACTCAGTACACTGGTTGAACTTAAGAGTCAGAACATATGTGTAAAAAAAATAAAAATATGTGCTGCAGAGATGCAGTATGCATCCCAGGCAGGCACTGATGCTCTCAGTAATGTGTGGTCCAGCTGTTCGGAATCATTTTAGAAGGAAAAACAATTACAGTTTCCCTAAACTACACATGGGGCGGAAGTGGATGTGCAAGAAAGTCCCCAAAGGAGAAGTCAGTAAAACTGGAAGTGATAATGCTTGTTTCAGTAAGAGGCAAAACACTTTTTGCAGTTTTGTATCAATATTCTTTCCTCTTTTGGGTTACTTGTGGTGGCAGTTCAGCCCCAAACAGCAGCTGAGCACCACACACCACTGGCTCGCTCCCAGAAGAGAAACAGACAGGGACTCCGAGGGTTGGGATAAGGATGGTTTACTGACAAAAGCACTGTGAAAGTAGAACAATGACAGCCAGAGATAACATAGAGCACCTGACTGACCCTAGATTACAGAACACTGCATGACACAAGAACCAACCAGACACCCCAACCACATTCAGGCTGCTCAGGAGGCACCAAGCCCTTGCCCCTCCCCAACCAGCCCCTTTTATGGGGAAGTGATGTCAGGTGGTGTGGAAAACAGCCCAGGATAACTCAGCTCACCTAGGCTGGCTGCTTGGGAAGGTTGACTCTGACCTGGCCAGAACCAGGACACTTGTCAAAAGCCAGCTGTATTCCCTTCATGTTTCTAAAGCAGATCTATAAAGAGGGGGAAAACACAGCTACTTGTGGGAAACAGAAGAGCGGCCCTGGACAATACACAGTTATGCTTGATGAACACAAGCTGCAAAAGCAAGAAAAAAAGCAGAAAAGAGGATTGTTTAGAGATGTGAATTTGTGCATCATTTAGCAGGGAGGTGGCACGGTGTGCTCTGTCATGGTAAGGAAGGTGCAGATGGAAAGAATCCTGCACAGCTGAGTCCCCCAGGGTGGGACAACCTTTTGTATAGGAATGTTGTAGTTCTAGTATTCATGGAAAGTTCTGAGACCTGACTCAAGGCTGCTGCGTCAGCCATCCAGAGGGTATAAAAGTTTGCTCAGTTGTTATTAAAGTTGTCTTCGATCCACCACAATCGGAGTCTGTGCCTTTCAATACACCACACTACTATCACACTTTCGGCATCCATGTTCCCGATGAGTTCCCTGTACATGGGACACTGATGCAGTTTGTCTCAGCAGACACTGACTTGTCCCTTCAAGGTGGATGGTCATTTAGGAATGACTATTAATTTCAAATACTTTCCAGTGTAGTCAGCATAATCACGTCCTTTGTACACATACTATACGTGCTGTTTTACTTTTCTCTCGCGTAAGAGAAATAGGACCCATAGGAAAATCCTACATTTAGGAAGCAGAGCTTTCCACCATCATCTGTCTTGTTGCTTCATTCTACTGGGCAGCTGCACCTCAGTAAGTTACTGCGTTTTGGCCCCTGGGATGCAATGGTTAATTCTGCTTTTATGTTCACGGAATATAGACAGTGTGTTTCCCTGTAAATGAAGAGAGATTCGATTAAGAGCTTATTTTTCTAAGGCAACAAAAAGCCTGAAATAGATCACAGCTTCATATGTAATTTCCATAAAATCTCATCATAGATACAAGTGAATAAGGCTAAAATAGGTCACAAAAAAGCACTAAAAGCAAGCTCAAATTGTCTAACGAGAACAGCAATGTAGAGAGGTAAGAGGAGTTATATAGCATGGTTCTACAGGCAAAGGTCAGACGTAATTTAACCAAAGTTTTTGGATATTGAAGGACAAAGCAAACAATTCAGCTGCATATAAATGTATCTATGTGATGGCATAGGTACATTGACTACACCTACATACATTTTGCATATAGAAAATCATAAAAAAATGTAGGTGGAAAGGGAACATCTGGGGTTCTGGGCCCTTTAAACACTGCTGAAAACACTGATAAACCCCTGGCCTTACCTAGTGGAGACACATACACGAAGCAAATTTGCAAAACTCATAGTCAACCATTCCCTGAAGATTTATGGGGTTTTTTTCTCCCAGTAATTGATTTTCTCATTCTTATTATAGGGAAATAAAATGTACCTGATCCCACCCAATAGGATAGTGATGACTTCTATATGAGGGTAAATGAACAGAGTAGGTGTAAGAAACCTCAAGCAGTGGTGTTCACCCTCTTGATCATTAACACAAGAAACAGAAATTTAAATTGATTCCAGTGTGTATTTTGTTTCTGGTTGCACTTGCTTCCACAGGTGTTGAATAAACTTCATAGGCAGATGAGGAGCAGTGAAAATAAGGGAAAAGATGTAGATATTAGGAGAAAAATCTATGAGAGACTTTAAAATTTTTCTTTGATTCCTCTTGCCACAAACCATATTATTTTAAAGGAAAAAAATAATAAAAAAGAAAACCTCTCTACATCTTAACAGTTTATTTAGTAATTAGCAAAAAAAAAAATCTGAGGGCTTGCTCATTTAAAAATCAGAGTACCCTTGGAAGTAAACATTCAAAGAGTTAATACAAGAAGAAAACAGTAGTTTGAAAGATCAGGAAAATTTTATCAGCATGCACACAGAATAAACAGTATTTGCATATCTGTTGAGACTGCTGTGAGTAATATCTGGGTTTTCCTTGTGGATTTTTTTTTACTAATTTATGAAAAAATAAAGAAAAAGCAATTTTGTTGGTTGGTAAATGATCTCACTCCTGTAGTGGTTTAATACAAGCATTTTAACAAACGATGACCCATGTTTTTCGGTGGACTATACTGAGTCTCAAAAGCATTCCTCTTCCTTTGTTAGTTAGTTTTCTCTTGAAAATTATATACTTAGAGAAATAAGAAATATATAATATATATTATATACTTAGAGAAATAAGAAATAATTTTATAGTATATAGAATGTATTATAACAGTTTTGGAATAAATTACTTCACATTCCATGGCAACTTCTCTTCTTTATACCACAGGCACCTGTTTGGAAGTCACAGAGGGAATCACTTCAGATCACTTTCACTCCAATCCAGACAACAGAAAAAGCCGCAACAGAACCATTTCGCATGGAGATGCATCCAGCTGTTGAAAAAATATCTGGAGTCAGAAAACCTTCAAATCCCTTCCCTGAGATTACATAGCTATTTTTTTACTAGGCATATTCTAAAGAAGGTTAAGGTGGATAATTTCTAATGCTTGAGGGTCCTGTGCATATGGTCCACTATATAAACTACTCTTAAGCAAGGAGTTACTTTTTATGTCACTACAGAGCACCCAC
Organism: Laterallus jamaicensis coturniculus; assembly: GCA_022605575.1. Classification (NCBI taxonomy): domain Eukaryota; kingdom Metazoa; phylum Chordata; class Aves; order Gruiformes; family Rallidae; genus Laterallus; species Laterallus jamaicensis. The sequence goes on along the minus strand of JAKCOX010000031.1, from coordinate 4,995,376 downwards.
TATCACTTGATACTTTTGGCACCTGGACTGTAAAATCTGTTGCTGACCATTCACACAGAGCACTTTTGGAAGTTTAAGTCCTATCCGGGCACAGGTTTTAGGCTCAGATTTACTGCTGACAACAAACATCTGATTACAGTCCAAAGATAAAACTTTTAAATCAACAATTTTCAATGTGATTGTGTACCAAACTAATTTTCATCCTGAGTGAAAGCCAGACACAGCTGCCACACTCAGAAAAAGCACACGCACACACACAAAAAGTTAAGCAGACTTTCAGACCTCAGCTCTCCCAGGTTTTACATGAGTGATTGTGGAAAACCACTTCTAAATTAACTTACCCATATAAAATGCTAAAAGAAATATAAATTATACAGAGGTCATTGATAATATTTACATTCAACCTTTCTAAAATGAAGCCGAAGAAAGAAAAAATCTTGGTCTAATAACATAGATACAATCATCAGGAGTCTGTACAAATATCAGTAACATCATGTTTTAGTCCTCTTTCCTGCTTGAAAACCAAACAGTTCTATTACCCATCAGACCACATTATTAAATACTAATGCATGAACTGAAAAAAGCTAGACTTCGTTCTTCATTTTAAAGGGCTAGTTCCCTTATTGAATATCCCAATGTGGTGAGAAAGCAGCAGTAACACATGTTAAAAAGATGTGGAGGCAACAAGAATACTGGCAGAAATCAGGCAAAATTGCCTTGACTTATAGCAGTCACATTGAGGGAGACTTTTCACCTTAATTGCATTTTTTGACAGATTTTTAAATAACCTGCTATTTCATGAGTGATTCATATCAGCTGCAGCACAAGAAAAGGGGCAGCATCATTTTAACATGAGAATCTGATGGTTGCATGGCTATGTATCCCTGAATTCACTTAGAGAATTCAATTTCTCTCCTGTGATGGAGAAATGTATTTGCTTTCAAGGAAGTTTTGTGCAGTGGTACAATGACTGACATTAATTTGTGATGAAACAGTGCAGTACACAGACTTTCCCTATAAACACTATGAAGTGCTATGCTTGTCTTTAAAATGCATTAGTAATAACAAATATTTGTTCTACTGACAAGAAATGAACTTAACATTTTTTAATTAAAAATTGAATGAGAGTTTGTGGTTTTAAATAAATTGTCATGCTGGGTATGACAAAGCGGAACGCTAGAAGAAAAACAAAGTAACTTAATACTGAAAAACTTAGAGTAATTAATGCAGAAGTACCTGAAATTCCATTTTCTACTATTACAAAAATATGAAACACCTTGATGGGTTATTACTGGGCCTAGGTACCCTTCAGAATGAAGTATTTATACAGAATAGGTCTGAGTAATAGACCTGATGTTGTGTGCCCAACTGACAAAGGCACTCAGAAAACTTTGACTCTTCAGCAGTTTCACACATATATTCTAGCTTAAAAATGCTATCCTCTGCAAAGATTACATATTCAAAGAAATATTTTCATGCCATTGGAGATAGGAATAGACATACCCATCGGATCAGTATCTGGCTGCCTAGGTAGTGGGACATGCAGGTTTTGGCCTCTGTGACCCTCTTTGAGAAGTAAGCATTTCACAAAATGGGGCTAGAGTGTTTTTGCAAACAGGCTTGCTAACCTGGTAAGGAGAACCGTAAGACAGGTATACTGGGGAGGTGGTGTCATAGTCCAAAGAAAAGAGTCTTGCTCTTCCCTTGAGAAAGCAAGAGCTCAGGGGATGTAAATGCCCACACCCTGAGAAACACACAGGAGCTGCAGAGCTACGAACTCACTGAGTTTACAGAGATGTGGTGTGGTAGGTCACTTTGGAATGCTCTAATGCATTTTTTTTTCAGGAATGATTGGCTGGAAAGATGAGGAGGAAGGGTTTTGCTGTATGCAAAGGAATGGCTGGAGTGCACAGAACTATCACAACAGAGGAAGTGGTGATAAACCAGCTTAAAACTTATGCACGAGGTTAGAGAACAGACCGTTACAGGTGGCAGATTTCTGTTGCAGAAGACAAGATTAACAAGTAAACGAAGCCTGAATATCATTGGAAAAGGCCTTGCAATCACAGATTTGCTCTCATGGTGTGGTGGTTTGACCCCGGCTGGAGGCCAGATGCCCACCAAAGCCGCTCTATCATTCCCCTTCTCAGCTGGACAGGGGAGAAAATGTACACTAAGAGGCTTAGGAGTCAACATTAAGGACAGGGAGAGGTCATTCCACAATCAGTGTCATGGGCAAAACAGACTCAAGAGGGAATAAAAAGATAAAAAATCATCTAACTTATTATACTACACACACAAATACGGAGTTAAACCAGAGCCAGATAATGACAAGAAAAGCCAGATCTTAAAACACCACCCACCACGTCTCCCTTCTTCACAGTCTTTTTAATGAGTTCTTTCCCTTCTCACACACCAGAGTGGCATTAGGGGGGTGGGGGGTGGGGTGGGCAAAGAGGGACAGGGATTGGGGGTTTGAGTCAGTTCCTCATGAGTTGTTTTCCTTCTTAACTAGGGGAGAAGGGAGGCATTTCTCACACTCTTCCCCTGCTCCAGCGTGTGGTCCCACCCATGGGACACAGTCCTCCACAAATTTCTGTAACATGAGTCCTTTCCCATAGGGCTTCAGGTCTTCACCAACTGCCCAGGGTGGGTCACTTCTATGGGGTGCTGATCTTCAGGCCCAGACTGCTCCAGCCTGGTCCCTCACAGAGTCACAAGTTCCCCCAGCAAACATCCTCCAGTGTGGGCATCTCTCTTCATGGGCTGCTGGTCCTGGCATGGGTTTGCTTCAATGTGGGTCATAGTATCTTCCATATGTCTCCACCTGCTCCACCATGGAGTCCCTCCACAGGCTGCAGGGGAATCTTCCTCCTCCAATGCCTGGACCGCATCCTCCCCCTGCTTCTTCACTGACCTTAGTATCTGTAGAGCTTCTTACATCTTCTCACTCCCTTCTCTGGCAACAAAAAGCGTCTGCTTGCAGTTTTTTTCTTTTATGTATGATTCACAGAGGCACTGTGACGGTTGCTGATTGGCTCAGCCTTGGTCAGTGGTGGGTTGGTCCTTGAGCCCTGATGGTATTTACCCTGTAGGGCCTAGGGGAAGCTTTTAGCTGCCTCTTGCAGAAGCCACCCCTGCAGCCCTCCCTGCTCTACCAGAACCTTGCCCTGCAAAACCACAGCACATGGGGATCTTCATCTGAATGTCTGCTGTAAAGGCAATCCAGAAGATTTCTAGTGTGTGTTTACTGATGCAGGTGATTCATTGTCCACTTTGTTGGAACTATTACTCACAATCTGTAAAGATATAGTCACAAACATGAAAGTCAAGGGCAGCCTTGGCTGCCAAGACCATGAGACTATGCAGTTTAAAATCCTCAGAGAATTAAGCCAAATAGCAAAATACCAAGTCTGGACTTCCCAAGAGCATGTTTCTACCTATTCAGGGACCTGTTTGGTAGGATCCCATGGAATACTGCCCTGAAGAGCAAAGGGAACCAGGAGAACTACCTAATCTTCAAGGACAACCTCCTCAGAGTACAAGAACAGTCCAACCCAATGTGATGTTAAGCATTACAGAATGCCAGAATGAATCCACAGAGAACACATACCTAAGCTCAAATGTAAAAATGAAGTACTCAGAGTAAGAAGTTGGGACAAATTACCCTAGAGTAACATAAAATTCTTGCAGGGATTGTGGTGCAAATGCACAAAGCTCAGATGGTGGTCGATACGAAGGGCAACAGGAAGGTCTTCTGGAGTACTTATCTTCCAGACTTTATAGTACCTGCCTATATGGTAGGCCCTTCTGAAAGGAATTACCCATTTACTTTTGTAGCAACAAGACTTCAAGACCACTAGTACCTTTTGCATTTCTAGGCATCATTTTAAAACAATTAAATATTAATCAGACAAAAAGCTTTGTAAACTACACAAAGTGTTTTGGTGTTTAGAATTACTTAAAAATATTTTTTAAAAATATTGCTTTACTTTTTATGCTTGTTATTTTATATATAGTTTGAACTCACTTTGCTACTTAAGCCTCACTTAATTTTTAATTTCTACTTTTTTGTGGGTGAGAAGGTAACAAGCCATTTAATTTTCCTTTGTTGAGAAAGCAGGAAATGCTTTCAACTTGATGACTGGAATATGCTTTTTCTTCATTATCTCCACCTCTCTGAAAGAAGACTGTCACCCCTGTAACTCACACAACATTTTGCAACCATGCAACTATTGATTTCAAGCCTTCCCTTAGAGTGGTTCCCTTTGATTGAAGCACATCAAGCTATAACTTCATCAGCTCTGTAACACTGAAACACCTTTTGCATTTGCTAAGCATCAAATTTTCTCCGATAATCCTGTGCTAATATACCAAATTCTTCCTTTTAAAACTAGATTTGTCTTGCTGCCTGATCATTAAATATTTTAAACTTCTGTAGGGGTGTATCTATGCTCAAAATTCCTCTACCCTACTCTACTAGTCGACATAAAGCAGGGCAATTTACAAGTGTGAATGCCACTGTACTGCTATAAACATCTGTAAGCAAGTAACTCTAGTAAAACATGTAAAATAACCTACATCAGAATAAGGCACCTCTAAGCTAGTTTGCCTGCATCCACACTAGTTTCTTTGTGTGCAAATAAACTAGTCTCATAAAACAAAATATTTAATGCCTGAAAACTGTACATTAATTACCTGGTTTCTGTCATTTTGGAGGTCTTTGCTGTTCTCATACTTTTGCATTATCACAGAATCACAGAACCATAGGGGTTGGAGATCATCTAGTCCAACCCCTCTGCTAAAGCTGGATCACCTACAGCAAGCTTCACAGGATCATGTCCAGGTGGGTTTTGAATGCCTCCAGAGAAGGAGAATCCACCATCTCCCTGGGCAGCCTGTTGCAGTGCTCTGTCATCCTCAAAGTGAAGTTTTCCCTCATATTCAGATAGAACTTCCTGCATTCTAGTTTGTCCCCATTGCCCTTTGTCCTGTTTCTGGGCACCATTGAAAAGAGTCTGGACCCATCCTCTTGATATTCACCCTTTAGATATTTACAGGAATTGAAATCCCCTCTCAGTCTTCTCCAGGCTAAACAGATCCAGCTCTCTCAGCCTCTCAGCCCCTCTTCATACGAGAGATGCTTCAGTCCCCTACTCATCTTTGTAGCCCTCCACTGGTTTGTCTCCAGTAGTTCCCTGTCTTTCTTGAACTAGGGAGCCCAGAACTGGACACAGATGGGGCCTTACTAGGGCATAGTAGAGGGGGAGGATTACCCTGCTGACCACACTCTGCTTAATTCATCCCAGGATACCACTGGCTTTCTTGGACATGAGGGCGCACTGCTGGCTCATGGAGAGCTGCTTGTTCATTAGGGCTCCCATGTCCTTCTCCACAGAGCTATTTCCCGTCAGATAAACCCCTAATCTGTTCTGGTGCCTGGAGTTATTCTTCCCAGGATGCAGGATCCTACACTTGACTTTGTTGAACTTAATTTTGTTCCTCTCAACCCAATTCTATACTCTGTCTAGATCTCACTGAATGGCAGCACAGCCTTACGGTGTATCAGCCATTCCTCTCTATTTTTCCCACTCAAGGTTGTTTAACCTAACAGCTTTTAGGTCTTGCTGGATGTTCAGCTTGGTTAACGACAAGGTGCAGTATCAGGACACACCTACAGTGTATGAGGAATATTGCTGTGTACAGCTTGAAAAATTTCATTTACCATGCTCCAGCCTTGTGTTACCACAGCTCAGCCTACCCATAGTAGTGAGTGATTGCTGAAATAAGAACAATCCACCTCTGCTTTGAAGCAACAAATTGCAGATCAGCTCAAATCATTACAGACAGAGTGATACAGTCCACTGAAGGGGGTAACAGTTTTTTAAACTCTTTGAACTCAATCTGCAAGAGCACATAATACTCTGTCTATAATTGGTTTGTTTTCCATCGGTCTACTCACCTGCCCTACCCTGTAATGATGAACTTTCACTTCATTTACTCCGCTTGGTCTTCTGCAAATTTCACAGCGTGCACTCTTAGCTTAATTCTGCATACCCTTCTCTCTCACATGCCTTGTAAGTAACATACACTGTGTGGAACATGTATTTAGATCATGTATTTGGTTTTAGCTCTACGAGCTATATATGGTAGAGATTTTGCTCTCTGTTCCAGCACTTACTTCCAATCCATGAACATTCCATTTCCTGTTTAAAAATGCTACCAGAAATCTCAGATTATTCTATTGCTGCCCGTAGGCTGCAGTGCTAAGTCTCCTTGAATCTGTACAAACAATATATGTTTTCAGATCATGCTTTATCTTCTTCTAGGAAACTAGAATCTAAAAAACATTTTATTCAGACTGGCTTTATATTTTTGAACCTACATGAATACTATGAAAAAGGAGCTGAGGGAGCTCTTATATTTGTTCCCCCTTTTTAAGAAACAGGCAGTGTGTTACCTCCCCAAGAATGCTTTCAAACTTCCACTGAATTTACAAAACCATCTGCAAATTCACATGTCTCAGACTTCCCCTTCTATTCAAACCATTCTCTCAGGGATCTATCACCTCAGTTTTATTCAGACTTTGCACACAGAAATGTAAAAATTAATTTAATTCACTATGAACCAGTAAGTTTAATAGTATCTTCTACATGCTGCTACCAGTGTACTCACACATGAGGTCATTTAAACTTGTTCTGAACTTTTAAACTACCTTGTCTGACACTATTTCGTGTTTTGAAACAATGCCAAGGCAGCTGCCCTATCTCCTAATAGACACTGGATGATCCTGGCTTTTTTCCGTGGGAACAAAAGAAAAATACAAAGGGGTTCAACATCCATATATTTACTGAAAAACCATAAATCCCTCTTTGATACCTGAATTAATAGAAGGAAAATAATTACTGGGAGAACATCAAGAAAAGACCATATTGATTTTAGTCAGGCTGGATGTGCACATGGAAAAGCCCAATTGCAATGCCAAAACACCTGTCTATCCACAGTGTTTCTTGCCCCTGCTTATACCTTCTGACAAACTTTAATTACATCATCTCCTATTGTTTTTTCACTTGCCTTATTCATTGCATAGATGGCTGAATGTAGTGAGTAAATTTTGAGATCTATCCTCACAATGCTCATGAAACACTATCATTCCTACTGTTTCAACTGAAAAACAGAGGCCTAGAAAAGCAAGTGCCTTTCCCAGTGAAAAAAATTAAGTCAATGACAAGCAGAGTAATCGAGCTTCCTTAGGGTCAGGTACCCAATAGTGTCAGGTATAAAGATCTTTAAAGCCTCATATTACAATTGGTTTACCTCTTGTTTTTTTTTGATCAAGTATTTCAGTAATACATTTTTTAAAACTTTCTAATAAACTTTTGGAAAAAGTGTTAAAGCACTTTCTGCTGTAGAAAATCCCAGAATCACAGAGTGGCCTGGGTTGGAAGGGACCTCAAAGATCATCTAGTTTCAATCCCTCTGCCATGGACAGGGACACTCTCCACCAGACCAGGTTGTTGAAAGCCCCATCCAATCTGTCCTTAAACATTTCCAGGAATGAGGCTTCCACAGCCTCTCTGGGCAACCTGTTCCAGTGATTCACCACAATCATAGTACAGAATTTCTTCCTAGCATTTGATAAGAACCTGCCCTCTTTCAGCTTAAAGCCATTGCCCCTTGTCCTATCACTATACTCCCTGGTAAACAGTCCCTCTCCCACTTTCCTGTAGGACCCCTTTAAGTATTGGTAGGCCATAGGTAGGTCTCCCTAGAGCCTTCTCTTCTCCAGGATGAACAAGCCCAACTCTCTCAGCCTTTCTTCACAGGAGAGGTGCTCCAGCCTTCTGATCATCTTTGTGGCATTCCTTTGGACTTGCTCCAACAGCTCTATGCCTTTCCTGTACTGGGGACCCCAGAGCTGGATGCAGTACACCAGGTGGGGTAATGCTAAAGTCTATCTTGTAATAGAATATTGTGATCATTTAACTGTTTATTTTTGAAAAGACAGCTCCTTCAAACTTTTTAATCATACGTCCCTATCAGTAAAAAATTTTAAGCATGTACCCTTACATATATTTATACAGATTTGTTTATAAACCATATACAGGTACTACTGTTCTAATATATTATGTATTTACAAAGCAGAAACAAAAATAGAAATGAAAAAGAATGAGATAAAGACAAAATAAACATTACATAGTGTTTTCTTTTAAATGTGTTTAAAAAGTATTTTCTTCCCACATCCAAATAGATTTTCTTGCTCAGCTCCTGATGTGAATACACCCCACTTTGGAGATCACTGCACTAAAGCAGATTTATGCAGGGATATGAAAGTTGCAAAAGGTACTTGTTATTTTAGATTTTCCTGGGTAGCTTCTCCTACCTTTGCACACAAACAATTTTCAAAAGGGCTCACTAGAATGCTAATGACTGCCTATGGGAAAAAAACATGTATGGAGGAAGCATCTGTGTATCTAATTGTAGTTTTTAGATGGGATACCAGAGCTTGCAGAAAGACTCAGTTCTGGTATTATCAAGACTGTCTTGTCAGGAAGGTGAATGATGGTTTGGTGGTAGCATGCTACTGATACACAGTGTTGTATGTCAGTCCTTTGAGAGGCATCAGAGAGGAAGAAAAACCTCAGACACACAAGAACAAAACAGGGAAAGCGCAGTTATGTCTAAAAGAGAGAAATACAAGCTTTTAATTTAATGCTTATGGGATATTTTTTTTCCTATCTAAACAGGCAACAGTGTCTAACAAATATTAAAGGCAAGAATACAAGGAATGAAACCAGGATGTTTTGTGAGGTAAAAGGGCTGGTGAGCTTGTATCCTTCAAGTGGTTAAAGGAGCATATTGTGTTCCTGGGAACTGAGGAGGGGATGGGATGGATACTATACTGTAAATCATGCCAGGGCTCCAGGATCTAGAATTCATCTCCTACTGAGTACACATTTAAAATCTAATTCCTTGTTAAGACAGACAGAGGTCACATTTGCTTAACCTCTACTGCAAGAGATCAAAGTGCTCTTTGAATATCTAGAGAGTAAGTCAAGTTTTTGAGCTACACTCAATACTTTCTGTGCCAGACACCAGGATATAAATTATGTCTGAAATGAGCACAGAGTTGAATCAGTCATTGCTGTAATACCCTTACATAAGTTGATACACAATTTAATTTTACAATGCAGTGCTCACAAAGTTTCCTCACAATGAAGTGACAGAAGGCAGCTCTTACAGCCTCCAAGTCGGCTTTTGCTTTGGGAGGCAAGCCACTCAAAGCTTTTGCTGTTACCCCAACCAAGACTGAAAAAAACGAGCAACAGAAAAATTAAACTACCAATATGCTATATAGTTTCTTATGTAATAAAAACTGTGTAGTGCAATATAAAATAAAAAGCGAAGAGGTGGGGAAATGCATCAGTTTCTCTCATGAAGGATGTATCTTCATGGAGCCTTTAATTATGTGGGATCTAAACACTAAAGTACGCAGTTCAAGATGCTTGATTTGTATAGATTGTGGGGTTTTTTTAATATATTGTTTTAATTAGGCACTATTGAACCATATTTAGAAGATAAGTGAAAGTCTCTAAAGACTTATTTATTGACACCAGATGGCACTTCTTAAAAGTGATGTTCAAATTATGTATAATGAGCTACATAAAAAAGAGGATGTGCCATAAAAAGGACTCCCAAACAAAAATGATGCTATTGTTGAAGGATTTAAGTTCTAATGTGGGATTTTAGAATTTCTGTCAGAGATGAGGTGCCCTACAGCTAACTGATGGTATTTGGGGTAGCATTTATATTACATGACGTAGCTGTAAAAAGCAAATTTTTGTAATGTAAGATTAAAAAGCAATAGGAGCAATAGAGAGAGGGCATGAGTCATGGCGACACGAGGATCTGAAAAAGAATAGCAAATCAGAAAATCATGCTGCTCATGTTTTCACTACAGTAAATTCATCTCATAAAAGTATCTGCTCAGACACCAACCTGCAGTTACCTATTTTGATACATGATATCTGACTAAAATTTTCATCAGTCTACTGTATGTCTAGTGATTCATATAGAACTGCTGAGGTGTTCCCCTGTTGTGAATTTGGTTTAATTTTTGCTGAATTTTTCTTCTGTGTTTATCACAATATATTAATAGTTCAAACTACTTATAGAAAGAACCAAAAGTATGCATTACATAAAAAAACCTGATTCCAAACTCTAGTGCTCAAAAGTAGAAAACCTAAAATTATGGCTTCTGCCTTAGGTCCCTGTGCTGATGGTGATATCTCATTGGATGACATTCTGTTCTTCTTGAACCGCTCTGAGAAGTCCAGGGGAAATATTTTTTCCTCAGCTAATTTTTCCACAGAACCTGTACCTTTTTAAGTAGCTCATTCTTCACCTGTCTACCTTTGACACAAGCAATTTCCTCCTTGCTGCCTGGGTACCAGCTGGAAAAGCACTGACAGTCCAGGCCACAGACTCCCTAATCTGAGTGCATAATTTTTATGATATAGGACCTGCTGTGGCAGAACTCGTTAAAGAATTCCTGTCCCTACACCTCTGGCTGGCTGGAGGGAGCCTAATGCCTCCTCACTTTTGCTAACAAATACCATGGCAGTTGTGGCATCACACTGTGAACAGCATAACTGAATTCATCTGTGTTCAAAAAACAAAAGATGAGGTAACATTTTAAATCCTCAACATCTGGCTAAAGAGGCAGCAGCAGAAGGGCAGGAACAAAGAGCAAGACCTGCTGAAGCTGATGGAATGTCGTAAACTGGTATTGCCACGCCTGTAGCATAAAACTACATGTTAACTTTTAATGGCCAGTGATAAGGTGATTCCTGACAAACAAGTTCAAGTTCAAGCAAAGGCCTGCTCAGCCCTTGCAGTCGTGGACTGAAGACAAGAGCATGGTGGATACAGGCAGCGCATTTTCCAAACAAAAGCTTGGATAGGCTGGAGCAGGTGTGTCGCGACAGAGGGAAGACAAGGACACACTCAATATGAGTGATCAACAAGCTTCCTAGTCCTTGGCAGGTGAGACTGATTTTTCTCACACTCTAGCTTTGGGCAGTGCTCTTCTTGCTAACGATTTCTGGTGACAGGCAGGTGGTAACAGTGGGAAGGACCGTGTTTCAAGGAGAAATGAATTCTCTTCTGGTCTCTGCTGTTAGAAACTGCATTTTCTCTGAGTCCCCATCATGTTGCTCCTTGTTCTAGTCTCTACCCAGCCACAAGATCTTCCAGTTTCTCCAAAGCTCTGCTGATTCACCAATGCAGTTGGAGGAATATCTCCCCAGGGAGAATAGTTAGGTCCCAGTTTGGAAACAGATAGCTTTCAGATATCCTTCTTTTACCACACAAGGAAGGGGTATCCATTCTTCCTCCTGCCTTTTTTGTCAGCACGCTGTTGCAGCCTTTGCAAGAGCTCAGCGACGTGTGGCCGGCGGGACCCTCTGTAGGTGCTCCCGAGCACGGGGATTTCTCCCTTCTGCCTCCTGCGCTGCTTTCAGGACCAGTACCCATACTCCATCGACACGTGGCTGACGAATTCACCCTCTATAGGATCACACAGGTGAGGTCTGATGAACTTAGTCGCTACTCTATTGAGCATGTAGCTACTTCTAGGTGAATTTTCATACCCTGCACCAAAGAAACCCCTCCAAAGCACAGTGGGTTCCAGTTCTCCAACAAACAAGACAATCATATGTGTTTAACATGGTACCATAGCCCTTCTCCTTTGCCTCAGTCTCATAAACAACTAAACCAGTTTGGCTAAAAAAAAAAATTCTTAGTACATGGCCATTTTCAATCTGACAGTTTAAATGCAGTAGAATTACAGTGAAATAGAAACAGGATTTTAAAAGAGAAAATGTCAAGTTGCAACATGAAATAGTAAAAAAAAAAAAGTAAAAAAAAAGTGAAAGAAGCATGGCTTAGATTGTAAATGGGGAAAAGGAAGGTGCCAAGGCAGAACACCATAAGAAGTAATAAAGGTGTCAGGTGACCTGTCCTGCACTCATACTACCTGGGTGAAGGTGCTAGCCTAGTACTGGATCATAAAGTATCTTGCAAAATTTTCCTGAGTTAAAATCTCTGTATTTGGATCTAATTAGAATATAGACCTAGGAAGGTTAATCAAATCAAGTCATGCTAAAAAAGTGCTATGAAGACAGGGTTTCTGGTGTCCCAGTCATCCCCTTTGCCTGACATTTCTCAGGCTTCTAAAACCACTTAGAGCTCTTGTTCAAAAGCAAAGATACAATTAAACAGAAAAACAGCTTCTACAACAGGCTGATCTTGTGAAAGTGTCCAGAAATCTACGTAACTTTGGACCTTTGAGATATAAGATAGGAGACTTAGTCCATGTTCAGATTATATTTTTATTGTGCTTTAGTACATGAAGTCTAAAATAATTCCATCATTATGGAAGATGTTTGACTCTATCAATGTTCTCAGGTCTGATCAGGATATAATAAATATGTAAGAATTCCCTTCATGGAGAAATTACCTAATTACAACCCAGTATACAAACAGAGGCTAGCTCTGCCCTGTACCAGACATTTAAGGACCAATTCCAACAGCAGAGTTGAGTATATACACTCAGCTTTAATTCAAATTCAGAGAGTACAATGGGTCCATCAGCAGAGAGAAATTCACTGGAACAAAGATTACACATAGCATAAGATTCATGGGGAAGGGATGCTAAGTTTGGGAATCAAAGAGTAGAGAAGGGATCCTGGCATTTGGTTGGCAGAGGACCAAACAGAGAAAGTAGAACAAGTCACTGGAGTGGTAATCACATCAGAATGACACAGCCCTGGGTCACAGGACCAGTGTGAGAGAAGAAGAGATAAATGCTTCCAAAAATGATAACAATGTGAAGTAAGTACTTTAACAGAGAAAACTGTGCAGGAAGAGTGACGGAATTGCTGACGAAAGAAGAACAAAATGGAAATAAGAGAATGAAGGAGATAAATTGGATGAGATGGATGGGATGAGAATTCAGGGAATAGACTTTGACCGGAATGCCTCAGTCCAGAAAGTTTACGTGGAAGGAAAGCAAAGGGTAGCAAGATAGGTAAGGATCTGGCTGGAGAGATGGGGGGAAAATAGACTGTGTCATCAGATCATAAAAGCCTGTTTCATAAATAACCTGAACAAGGTGTAAAAATACATAGGAAACCTTAATTAATTCTGGCATTTCCTGATTTATGAACACATGACGTTACCGTTTTAAAAGACATCTTTTAATAGCTCTTCCAGAAGTACTTGTGAGTGTCGGAGTATTAAGTAAAAACAGTAACCAGAAAAAAGATTTACCAGTTTGTCTTTCAATCCTTTCCATCTAAGGTAAGAAAAAGACTAAAGCTAAAGCCATGTGAGCATATTACATTTTTAATCTTGTGCTTCTGCTCATACTTATTTATTTCAACAGATATGGTACACAACATTGCTGTATAAAGTAAATCAAATGACTGAAAGTTTTCTTTCACTACAAGCCAAAATTCAAATATTTTCCCTTGCCACAGTCCATCATAGACTTAAAAACATCTTAAATGGAAAATGTATTATTTTCATGAACATACATAGCATGATGGCTTGCCAACATAATAAATCATCTCTCTTTATATGCCTCACATATTTCTCTCAAATAACAATTTTTTTCCTTATTTTTCAACTGTCAGTAGATTTGTATGATGTCTGTCTTAGAATCTTTTGGATCACCTCCAATGATTTGGGATCCCTTAGGGTACCTGGTACAGATTGATTTATTATAATAACTATTACGCATTTTATGCCTCTGAATAGCTCATGCTGTAGCAACGTGTTGGCTCCAGCAAATGATTAATAACAAAATGGGTTCTACTGTACACTTATTGCCTACATACACACAGCTATTGGAATGATATAGCATTATGAGTTCTTATGGCTAACCAGGGGCAAAAAACATTCTTCTTTTCTATTTCTATAGCTACCCCGACAGATATCACTGAATGCTGAAAGCAAACTGAAAAAAATTGCAAAATTCACCAGATGAACCACAAGGCAGAGAACAGAGCGCTGAGTAAACAAACTTTTGCAGTTTCAGATTGCTAATAATTTTCACCCACTTTTAACACTCTATTTCCCATTCCTCCATTCATTTTCGTAAAGGTGTTTTACCTGAAGTTTTTCAAACGATTCTTCTATTTGACAGACACTCCTTCTAATGTTATAAAATCAAGTCAAACTTATTCATACTGTGGATATTTTTGCTATATAGGTGATTTCTTCAAAAATGCATACGAATTCTAATGAAACATCTCTTCCTACATTACACAGATAATAGATACAAATTAATTATCTGTAATACAGAACTGTTGTCCAAATATATAGCTAAAAGAAGTCACACAATATTTACATTCCTTTCTCAGAAAAAGTTTTCTTTTCAATTGCGTTGATTTTAACTGTAATAATTACTTGTTCATTGCAGAAAATATTTCATAACTGTTTTCTGCACAGAGGTGTTGTAAGGTACTGGAATTATGCCTTACCAATTGCCAACAGAACCGACCCTCCTCTCTTCTCTCACCTTACCAAACCTCTTTCCTAAGACACTACATCATCACGGGCCAGACCCAAGCTTCTGAGAACCTAATGACTATTCAACAAGCCACCCAGAAGAGAGACATCAGGCACCATTCACACATCAGTAGCCATTGTTCCACTATCAGGAGCACACATCGGGAGCCATTCACACATTGGACATTCTATCATCCACCCTGAAGCGCTCCCACAGGCCAGGTGGAAGCTTGTAGTGCTTGTAGGAGCTGTATCCCTACAAAAAGACATGCAACAAGAGGGAAGAATGCTTCATCTTCATCATGGAGGGACAAAGAAGGGAACGCTCTCCCATCCCATCGGACCCAGAGAATACTCTGCCATCTGGACGGAATGCCGTAGCCTAGTGGTGGTAGGTATAGCTTCCCCTCACCCCTCTTCCTTTTTTCCACTCTCTCTCTCTCTTTCTATCTCTCTTTTTCACCCCCGTTTTCTCTTTCTTCCCCCCTTTCCCTGCACATTTCTTTCCAAATAAAGCAACCTTCACCTTGACTCTGTTTCAAGTCTCAATTCTGTTCTCCATGAATTTAATTAAGAACTTACCACGATAAAACACCTGGTGATTGGACATCACTCAGGGGTTAAGCCCAGCCGCCCCCAGCCACCCAGAGCGATCTGAGGTTCAGTTGGAACGCAAGGGGGTTTAGCCTCTGCCAAACTAAAGTCTTGTCTAGGTTGTGGATCGTGAAAGGTGTAAAGAAAAGACACCTTCCAATGTACACTGAGACACTAGCTCAGATCTTTTCAAAGTCTGGCTATTGGTATTCCAGTTTGGTTTTAGGTCCAACATGTCTAAGAAATGGGAAGGGGGT
The DNA here is from genome assembly GCA_022605575.1 of Laterallus jamaicensis coturniculus. Lineage (NCBI taxonomy): Eukaryota > Metazoa > Chordata > Aves > Gruiformes > Rallidae > Laterallus > Laterallus jamaicensis. Next base: position 4,979,951 of record JAKCOX010000031.1, on the reverse strand, counting down.
GAGGGGTGGGGGGGTGAGGGTGGGTTATTCCTTTTTCTCCACAACTGAGGTGTGTTCATCCAGACTTACTAACTACTGACAGTCATTTTCCTGAAAAGCCCACAGTCCAAAGAGGTGAAGAGGCAAATGAAGGGGACAAAGGTACAAGCAAAAGAGGAAGTGGTCCTAGCAGAGATGAATGTGGTTTTATTACATATTTTTTCAAGTGATTTCTGTCTCTAGTCCACAAAATACAACCACACGTTTCAGAAGAAGAAGGTACCACAGGCAGTTTAGCAACATCCTCTTGCATAGACACCACTAAAAGCATCTCAATCTGCTAGAAGAGGTACTTAAAAAGTAAAGTCCTGGATAAATGCCATGCACCGATTTTCTATGGAAATACAAGACAGAGACCCCTAATTTAAGAAAAGACGTCCACTGATTATTTTGGAATTACTTGCACAGGACAGAGCAGCAATATATAGCACTGCCAGGGGTAGAACCTGGAGGACATTCCAGTTATGGGGTTTTGTGGCGGGAAATGCTGGTTTGTCAAAGTTTTATGTTGATTCTTAGGATTGTCCTGATTCTATGTTTCTCCACACTCAATAAAGCAGGGATAGAGAGAGAAAAACTTCCTCACAGAGTCAGTGAAATGAGATGCCTAAAGTTAAGCAGAGACACTATACCCCGTTTGTAGCTTTATTTGTACAACAACTAAAATCTTGTTAATAAGTGGCTGTTGTATTCTATGAAAAGTTATTGAAATGCACAATTCTTTTTCTTCTTTGTATGAGGACTAAGCATGATACCTACAACTTTTATTCTAAACCACTCCTGGTGCAGTGCTGGCAAATCTTTCCTGTAGTTTTTAAACTAGAAATCACAGAATCACAGAATGTAATCACAGAATCACAGAATGTTAAGGGTTGGAAGGGACCTCAAAAGATCATCTAGTCCAACCCCCCTGCCAGAGCAGGATCACCCAGACTAAATCACAGAGGAACGCATCTAGGCGGGTTTTGGATGTCTCCAGAGAAGGAGACTCCACAGCCTCTCTGGGTAGCCTGTGGCAGTGCTCTGTCACTCTCACAGTGGAAAAGTTTTTCCTTATGTTCCCATGGAACCTCCTGTGCTCCAGCTTGCACCTGTTGCCCCTTGTCCTATTGCTGGACATCCCTGAGAAGAGTGTGGCTCCATCCTCCTGACACTCACCTTTTACATATTTATAGATGTTACTGAGGTCACCTCTCAGTCTCCTCAGAGACCCAGCCCCCTCAGCCTTTCCTATACACCTCTGTACACCTCTCTCCTCCCTTAAAAACTACTGATGAGGTAGATCTACATATGTTTGGATACTTAGAATTTCCTTCAACATAAAAGGTTCTGGTCAGTTATCTGAATGCCTCTGATTAGTTGGCATCTACAGGTTTTCATTAAAGTAAAACAGAGCATTAGTCTAAACAACTGCTAACAATTCTGAGCATGCGCTTTAAGGTAAAAAAATGTTACTCAGTTCTAAGGAAGAAGATAAATACTCCACTGATATATGAGGTTCCCTATAACAAGTCTCACAAAGAACTAAACTGTATCAAACTTCTCCTCTCTCCTCCCATCCAGCACACATTTTTAAAAGGCTGTGAATTTTAGAAGGTCCTTCTCTTTGAAGAGAAAAAATCACAGAATCACAGAATCACAGAATCTTAGGGGTTGGAAGGGACCTCAAGAGATCATCGGGTCCAACCCCCCTGCCAAAGCAGGCTCCCTATCTCGTATTACACAGATAGGCGTCCAGACGAGTCTTGAATATCTCCAGAGAAGGAGACTCCACCACCTCCCTGGGCAGCCTATTCCAGTGCTCTGTCACCCTCACTGTGAAAAAGTTCTTCAGCATATTGGTGCGGAACTTCCTGTGCTCCAGCTTACAGCCATTGCCCCTAGAATGAATTCTAATGTTTGAATCTTAAACTTGGATACCTTCCATCACTGTGCACGCTTGTTAAATTGGTCCACTTAGGTTTCAAACTGGAACTATGTGAAATCTCATCTTACACTACATATTAGAAATCAGTACTGGGAGCGCTGCCAAAAGCCATACACATGCTCCAGTGGCACTTTGTTGAAGCTACCATCTTCCTCTTCAGAACCTTAGTGTCATTAGTTTTGAGTAGTATCTTTTGTTATGATGGAAAAAACCACTTTTAAACCTTCAAAAACAGTATGACCTAAGCTGCAAAGAGTTGGGAAGAATAAGGTATGGAAGCTGCCTTGATAACCTGGCTAGATGCTAAACCAATGCCTTTGAGCAGTCAGATCCTCGCCCATCAGCACTGCCAGAGTTGAGCCATGATTGAGCTAAGGCTGCAATAAAGCATTAGCATATGCAGAGTCCCTGGCAAAGCCATCATGGCTTTTTGCATGGCCCCTCCTACATGGTTAGGAAGGACAGCAGCATTCATCAAAGAATGGAACATGTGAGACACATTTTCCCTCCCCCTCAGACCACCTACACTTCATGATCACACAGAGGTCTCTTACATGAGATACAGACTGCTTGTTGAACTGCATGTAACCCCTTCCATTCCCTCCTGCCACACAGTTCTATGTATATGAATTTGTGAGGAACTCCTGCAACCTATCAAAAACTTGGCCAAGATCTGAACAAAGTAGTTTTACTGTTTAGTTATGTTTTCTGATATGGAGCTTCCTGCTCCTCAAAGTGCTTCTTCACAGAAGCTACTGAAGGGATAAAACCATAGATTCAGTATTCTGCACCCATAGCACCAAACTCTCTACTTAACATTTTTTGCAAAGAGACATCGTAAGTAAGTTCAGCAACTCAGTCATATCACATGAAACACATCAAATCAGTATGAATTTACTGAAAAGATACTGAATTCAAGGGAGCCTGAGAGCTCTATTTCCTTCTTCATGCTATAAATGTACATTTAGCTTTCTAGTATTATGAATCCCAGAAAAAAACCTTCTCCAAAGCAAGGACTGTATTATGATGTCTTTGAGGTATTAAACCAGTGTTAAACCATTAGCAAAGTTTAACACTTTCTACAACAGAGGATAAGTAAAACATATTTATCAAGTCAGTACTAAACCAGAACACGTAGTAGATGCATTTTCCACCTGCTAATTCAAAAGGAATGAAAAGTAGGTTTCCATTTATTTTCTTATTAAGGTACAGCATCAAAGTCTCATAATGTAGTGAACCAAGGTGAAGAAAAATATTGTATCTAAATTTTGTGGACAGTAGCTATGTGGACTTGTCTGTCCACCAGGAACTAGAAGAGCATTTGTGTTGGTAGCTACTTGAACCATACGAGCACAGGGGAAACTAGAGCCGTCAGCAAGGGAAATATTTCTCCCATTAATATAATCTGCTCAAGTAAACAAATATTCTCAACACACAGTGGTATGCAGAGAGAAGGTGATAGAGGGTGGGAGCGGAAGAGCATACTTTCCCCCTTCACATCGAAAATTCTGTCAGTTTTTCCAGTAGCTTAGAGGTATTGGATCCCTCAGTGAGTTTCACCTGAACTAGACTTCACTTCTGAAACCTAAGTGAATGGTACTGTGGTGCTGAGGAAAGGACAAGCTAAATAACTTCCTATGTCTGACACTAAGTAACTTCAGCACTGTTCACATTATTTTTCTCTAATTTGGAAACCAGCATCTAAAATATTCCTCAAGCAGGAGGGTAGCAGGGGCATGTGCTAGTTAATTTCAACAGACAAAGCAGAAGTTAATGACTCTCATCACAACCTGTGCACTTGCTCATTCTTATGTCAATTTACGAATAAATATTTAAGGTTTTGAAAGCTAAATAAGCAGCTTAGCTATCTTACTCTTCAGATCTGAGTGACACTATGTCTAGATGTCCCCATCAGTTTTGAAAAACATCACATACTATCATTTCAATTCTGACAGCAATTTTACTCTGGATTGATAATATTAGAATGCAATCAAAATGTGATCCTTCCACCAGATTTTTTGTTTATATAATAATGTACCCAGGCTGAGAATAACATGATATTTTATGAGAGAATAACTTGATATTTTACATGCTTATATTTTTCAGTTTCCATGATTTGGAAGTTTCCTCCATGAGTCTGCAGGCAAAACTATTAATCAGCAGCAAATGAATTATAGATTCATACCTGTCAGTATTCCAATAGCTCCTCCTTTTTTTTTTTTTTAAGGGGGAATTCTTTAAGAGCCTGTTAGACTTATTAGTTCCTCAAAGTTATATGCAGCTACAATTAGTTGTTTGTTTTCATCATTCTTAACATTGTATACAGAACATCTAAACATGCTCCCATTGAGGCAAAAAGGAGTCTGCCACTTCTTTCAATCAACTTTCAATCAAATCATATTCAGGCATAAACCTAGCAGAGACTTAATATTGAAAATATGTATTGGCACTTCAGACTCATCATCATTTTATACTGAACAGTGTTACTACTAATAATTACTTCCAAGTCTGAAGGAGCTTGTCAAAGCCAGGCTTTAACATGAAGAACAAAGTTGCATGACAAGTCCTAAGAGTTTTGCTAAAAACTTCTGTCACCATGATTCTAAATATCTATCCCAACTATCCCAGCCTCCAAACTAGGAGCCATTCTGACATGATTCTACCTGGAGCTTTTCCTTAGATGGAGCATACAAAAAACATGAAAATTGCTTTTACACTGGGTGTGGCTGTGATAGAGTTAACGTTTTTCACAGCAGCCACTATGGTGCTGTGCTCTGGATTTGGGACTAAACTGTTTCTCACTCTGTCCCCACCACAGCGAGTAGGTGGGGGTAGACAAAAAATGAGGAAGGGTCACTGTGGCGATCGGCAGAGAACAACATGCAATTCGATATGAATTGTAGGTGAAGCCATTTATTAGGTGAAATCACACAGATTATATACCTTTTTTACTACCAACATGGCAAGCTAAGAAACTGCTAATTGGTTACACACACTGTTCACACCATATTGATTGGTTAGTAACTATAACGAGCTCCGATAAACCGATCTTATAGCTAAACATCTTTAGTTTACCTTTAATACCTAAAAGTATCTGCACACCTGCTGTTTTGACCCTCTTGTTATGGTTGGTTCCTAACATGTTCTCTTACTCCCAAATACCTTCCCATAACTGCTTCTTGGTTTAGGGTAGCCTTTACCCCTATCAGCAAAGCCGTTGTGTTTTAAGAATATGATTATTAGGATCCTGTCAGCATGAGTAACTTTTCTCATGGGAATAGGAGAATATTGTCAGGGCTTATGTCTTGGGAGAAGAGAGCTAGGCTGCCGGCAGGCCTGCTGTCTTCCCCGACAGGTCACAGCTGAGACAGCTGACCCAAACTGACCAGAGAGATTTTCTGTATCCTCGTCAGTTAAAAAAATGGGGGGGTGGGGGTGGGGATAATGTGGGGGTTGTGGAAATGTGTGGGTGTGCGTTTCCCTTCCAAGACAGCCATTAGCTGATTAGTGGCTGGGAACCCATCTGCTTCTATGGCATGGTGATGGATTGCCTTTTTGGTTCTTCTTTTTCCTTTCCTTCACTTATTATCCTGTCTTTACGCTGACCCATGAGTCTTCTCACTTTTGCTCTTCCTATTTTCTTCCCCTGGGTGGAGGGGGGCAGTGAGCAAGTGGTTGTGTGGGTGCTTAGTTGCTGGCTGGCGTCCCCCCATCACAGCTTAACATTTTGCAAAAGAGGTTTTATAACTGCACAAATAGAAACAATTATTCATTTTTTAATTAAGTAACATAAGGGTGTGTCTGTGAGAGAAGTGTGCCATCATCTCCCTCCTGCCCACTGCATTATCCTAGTATTTCTAACTTCCCTTATATTTCTCACTTGTTCTCAATCACCAATGTCTTAGTGGCTTAAAAGCTGCAACAAATCCTACAAAGTTCTTTCTGAGTCCTTAGGAAAAGGATCATCTTTCCATTCTTGTGAAATTTGACTTGACACTAACTCAGGGAATTTTGACTCCTATTTCCCATTATCTCTTACTATGGTCTGTCTGCATTCCATGTCTCACAGGGTACATCTGAACTGCTAAATAATTATGGATTGAACTCAGTTACTGTCTTCCTGATTAACTAGGTTACTTAACTGCTGTGTTTTCAACCACCCCAACTAGCTCTCTCCAGAACAACAGGTACTCTTGAGGAACAACTTCGGGAATATATATTCCAGAAACTGCTACCAAAAGGTAATATGGATAAGCACACACACCAGTTTGGGTCCATCACTAAATATATAACAGTATCCTAAAAGGCTTTGCAGACTTCATACAACATGTACTTGCCATTTGATGATAAAAACTATCATTGAGGTGAGCTGCCACATGACCTTAAAACGACTCAGGGTGCTTCGAACTGCAAACCTTCCCCCACCCTCGCATCCATGTGCACGCACACATATGTGCATGCACGTGCGCACACACACACACACACACACACACACACACTCTCATTCTCAATTCTGACTTGGGGACAGTTGCCAAAACTCAGTGTGGTGCAAATAAACTCATCTACTCTAGGAGTCAGATGTTAGCTGTGTGAATGCCAGTCAATCTGAGTATGTAGAAGGAAGTGTTTCTTAAAAAGCCTTTACAGGCTTCTTCCAGAGATTCCATTTATGATAGTATTTGTTCCTTGAAATTGATAATAATTGTACAAAATGGCATGAACAGTAAGGAAAGCATTTTATTTGAGCAGTCTTAGGTTTTCATACAAGATGAAAACTTAGAAGAAAAGAGAAGATGACCACCCATTATTCCCTTCTTTACTTTCCTGTCTTTCTCCTTGTTTGGTATGGGGCTAGCAAATACCCACAGTCTAGAAAAAAATGATGCATATATTGTCTTAAAATCCTTCCTCTGGTATTCTAATAACTAGTTCACTGCTTCTGGATCATGTAATGAAGATCACAGTGATCACTGCAGCACTTCAGAATCTAGAGGCATCACATAGCTGTAAGCAGGCAAGTACTTAACTCAAAGGGTTTAGGTAAAGCACCTCTGTGCTGTGCAAGTTTAATATGAGAGGACTAGTACCTTGTATGATTCATCTCACTGTTTGGTTATGTTCACTGTATTAACACGGTGAGACACTATCCCTGTGTGGTGTCTTCAAGTTTGCAGTTACGGAAGAAAGCAGGTTTTATAGGGAAATGTTGGCTTGGGGCCATACTTGTGATTAACACGTACCATATTTTGGGGAACCTAAACAAATACAGAGGAGTATAGCCTAACACTGAAAGAGCTGCAACTTTATATAAATTGTGTTATACTCCTGCCCTCTGTTCCAGTGTTTATCTTCCATAAAAATCTACTCTCCCGCTACATAAGATTTATTATTATGTATAACCTATTCAGAACTCGTTGAATCAGGGTGCTTTTATTACAGACAAAGGGGTGATTTCTTTATCGTGTACATAAACAAGCACTGTGATCAGCAAAGCACTGCATTCTGTACCATCCCTTTCTTACTCTAGCCGGATTTCTGCAGAATCTTTATTTTTAAATAGCAGCCAAAACTTCAAGAGTCAATCAGGCATACCAGTAGCCAAAGAGAAAGCTTTAAATGCATGAAGGACAGATTTTATCCGTTTCAGAACCTTGGTGGAGAAATGTGTAGAGATGCACAGAGGTGTATGGGTTATGTCGGAGAGCATACAACGCTGTCTTCCAATGGAAGAAGCAGCATGCCACAGCCCTTGCTGGCTGAGTCAGGAAAAATTGATGAGTGCATCTGCAGTCTAACCCACATGATACTGCTGCTGGTGAATGGACAGAGCAGCAACAGGCCTGAGATTCTGAAGTGGCAATAACAACCCTGTAGTGAGTTGATGAGCAGTTCACATTTTGTGTGGCACACACTTGTCTCCAACTGTTGTGAAAGATTCATAGATATAATATGACCTGAAGCATAAGATCATCAAATAATGTTTGACAGCCAGAATTTAATTTGCCTTTTTTTACCAAGCCTTCTGGAAGAAGAATTACAATAGGAAATTGTAGTCATTACCAGGGCAGTCTTATACTTAACAGACATTTGGACTTTTCTGCTCTATACTTACCATTCTAGCCAGTAAGTGTGGGCCATACTTCATCAATTTTATATTGTTACAAAGGGGAAATCACCTCCTAATGAATAAAAAGGAGAAAGAAGACACAAATGGGTGAAAAATTAAGGGGTTTGTGTTAAAAAAGTTGAAGGGATAAGAGCTGGAAAGAACACTTTGATTTGCTGCCTTAGCTTTGTGGGTCAGGCATGGAGCTGCCTTTAAGACATGGATCTCATCCATGTGAGATAAAATCCAATAGTGACAACAGTTATCCCAATAATATGGGTTTTGACTGGTGCATCTAAGAAATTCGTACCAAGAATAAATTTAAGTAAGTTAAAGCTCATTAATAGTCATCCTTGCCAGCATTTTTGTAACTTAGGAAATACTAACTATAGACAACAAAAAAGGATTTGAGGCATGCAAAGTCTTCCAGATTGCTACATTCTTTGAATAAACTTTGTATGTTTTCATTCTATTGAAAATGGATGTACATGCCAGGGAGAAATCACTCAAACAGCAAAGCTGAGAGAGCTCTCTTCCACTCAATGATTGAATCCTTACTGACCAGCATCATTTAACATGAGGCCCTGCCAAGCACTAGCACTGAGTCCACAATGGTTCAAGCAAAACCTTCCAATAGATTCACATTATTTTCCTTCCCCAGCCAAACATAAACTCAATGACAAGCAGAATTCACTCTTATGCAGCATATCTAATACTCATAAACCATTTAGTAAAGAGTGCTTCTGATCATGCTTACTATATGTTTTTCCCTGACTCTGCAGAAGTAATCATTCAGGTTCCTTTAGCAAGTCCCCAAATTCTATTGAGAATTCATCTTCATAGTAACAATCAGACACAGGTACTGCTGTTCCATCCATCTTGTGCTAAAAGCCTTTTCATTTTGTGCAGGGTCTTATCCTCAGAATATTTCTAGCAATCACTGCTCATGTCATGTCACAAACCAGAATGATTTTTGTTTTCTTCTGCTTTATAAAGTCAGGTTCACATATACAATCAGGATGTCAAGTACACACCACCAAGCTTTTGTCAAATGCTCTAGAGAGTGATCCAGGAAGTAACAGTCCTAACCCAGGGCTATATTCGTTTTGGAAATTATACCTCTCCTGCTGAAAAAAACACAGCACAAACAAAATATTAACTAAGTATCTTTCAGTATTTCAGAACTGTATAGAAACTGATATTCAAAATGATCTCACCTATTTAAGTGAGAATAACATCATTTAGAATAATGTTATTTAGAATAATGTCATTATTCTGTGCCTGCAAACTGTTACTCCAGGTAGACAGAGCAACATTTTCCAAAAGGACTAATACTGAAGGAAAGCAAAATAATGCCAGAATACATCCAGGAAAACAAAACTAAACAAAACAAAAAAGTTGGCATCAACTCTCTTCCCTAGATCATTTCCCCTTGTAGGCAAACAAAAGATATCTATCTTTTATATTTATCTACCTTTTTAAAATCTAGAACCATCTAGTTATTACTCCCTGCAGTGATCACCAAATGTACCAGTACTGGGGTTTTTCTGGTTTGGTTTTGGCTTTTTGGTTGGTGTTTTTTTCCCTATTGCCTCTGTGATTTCCAGAGCAGAAACCCTGTCAGAGTCTCCTTGCAACCTCTGTTTTAGGGTAAAATGACTTACATTGCAAGGAGGAATGACAGAATAATGAGTGAGTTTCTTGCAGGTATTTCTATGTTCTATAAAGAAGTTCTCCACAACAACTTCAAAAATCCTCCTCCACTACTGTCATGCTTGCTCTTTCATTAAGAGCAATTTTAGGACAAGGTCAGCAATCTAACAAGATTTTAAGCCAAAGTCTGCTAATTATCATAAAGAAAACTTTTGTATTTTTTACTTTTATTATTTACTTGAAGTTGAATCTGAATATCAGGCAGAAATATTTAGAATCAGATTTTTAAAAGTCTGTAGATGTCAGCAAGAAGCTTTGAAAATTCCATCATTCATCTCTAGTTTTGAGGTTTAATACCTCCTAAAACCTTTAATCCCCATCTTTAAGTACCCCTTTATGAAACAGGGATAGTATTCTTTACAAAAGGAGTCCTGCGAACATAAATTAAGATTGTGAGCTAACCACTGCTTAGATACTAAAGCAGGTAAGATGCACAAAATACAACCAAGAAAGATCAGCATGTAAAACAAATACCACGCTTACCTTGACAACTCTAATCACTCACTAAATAAGGTATCTGAAACTTGATTCAGCCAGTCCTGAAAGACTTGCGTTTATTCTTCAGTTCAGTGTCAACAATGAACAAACAGCAGACTATAAAAGACTTTCTATACTTTCTAAAGACAAAAGTTGAGGCTTAAGTCTCCAAGCCCAGCCAATTCTTTTGTACCTAAAGATGGACACCTGAGATTGCTCCTATCTAACCTCTGCCACTGAGCCTTTCTCTAGAAGAAATAGCTGAAGTGGTGCGGGGTGGGGAGGGGGGGAAGGGGGGGGGGGGGCAGAAGAAAGACAAGATCTTTACACATAGTAAAGACTTGCAGCAGGACATTCTATTCAGCAGCACATATGGCACATGCATTTTCATTGCTGGGCATGTTTCATTTACAGCTGTGATTTCTTTTGCTCTCTTTTTCCCTTTTGAGTTCAAAGCACTTTCATTTTCTTCTGTGCTCTATTCTTAGCCAAGATTTTTCTAACAGAAAAGTGAAGGCAGTGGACTGGAATCCACTGAATTTTGACAGCACATTCGGGACTCCTTAAGCTTCTGTAACTAAAGTAGGTACATCTGGTGGCATTAATGTACTTTTTCTTCTACTAAATTAAAACAGCTTGTCCTCTTGAATGTGGGTAACTTGAAGACAAAAAAATGGGGTGATGGTGTGATATTCAAGTCGTGTGCTTTATGGCAGATTGAAATTTCTGTAATTATAAGAACATCAGGAGAACTCATTTGCCTCATTCTGGAATCTCATTCTTTCCTCATGATTTTTCCTTAAACAAACCTCTTCTGCTCTTCAGCTTCTGCCACACTCTTGTCACTCTATTTATAACATTTTATGAGAGGAAAAAATTCTCTTCTATTTGAGGACAGGAGTATCCGCTATCCAGAAAAAGTAGTGGGTCAGGTCCAGTGTTTCCTATTAAGCATAAGATAGAAATAAATCTGTACAAAGTATTTTGGATTTGTACATTTCTAGAATCAATTTTTTTTTTGTTGTCTGAATGAACCACACACTCACGCCCAAAAAAGAGCCCCAGCAATATTTTTAAGTTAAAGGCTTGCTTAGATTTGTAGAGTGTTTACTCCTCTAATTAAAGTAATTACAAAGACAACATTTTCATAAGTATATAATTTTCTTTATGCTTTGTAAAAATAATCACTGAACCTGGTCTTGAAAAAAGATCAAATCAATACTTTTTGTGACTCAAAGTTACATTTTTAGTACATGAGCTGCACATGAAGAAATGCTTCCTCTCTGCTATAGACCAGCCTCAAATATGCTCTATCATCCTTTCCTTTCTAATGGTCTTTTTACTGAACACTTTACACACGTGCTACAAAAAATTACTTTGAATTTTTGATCAGATACCAGATTCATGACTTACCATCTGCCTACACATAGATTTTAGCAGTGGCCACTTATGAAGTAAGTGAAGCTGTAATTACAGTCCAGGAAAAATCATATGTAGAGAGGCCAAAGTCAAGGCTGAACAAATAACTGCATTTACCAAAGTTTCTGACTTTAGATTATCTAATATAAAGGAGCACTGACTCTCATTAAAATTTTAGTTGAGCTTTATATCGAACATGATTATGACGTAATTGGCATGGAATATTCTTGGTCAACATAGCCTGTTGCTAGGCTGAACCCAGGACACTCCTGCACTTAAATGTACTTCTTCATAAAAGCTTAAAGGTCTACACTAAGAAGTATTAAACAGTTGTGGTTTTCTACAATCAAAATTATTCTATGTAGCTGGCCTCTGTGCTTATTCCAGAATTTTTATTTCACTTGTCTAATTTAAGAGTGTTTGATCTAATAAAATACGGATTTACATTTAAGCCATGTCAAGGTATCTTTTTTCCTTGTTTTCTTGTGATCTTTTGTTGATTTTAATGTACACAACCCAAATAGCTCTTCTGGGAGCCAGGTATTGAAACAAACAGAATCAACCTGTCTCTCCTTTCCTTGAACTAAAAAACTTGGCCTTTGGGGCACTGGATCCCATTAAGATTCATGTAGGCCTAAGGAAAGTCCATTTGGTTGAAGATAGTGTTTAATCCAGAACTTGGGTCTCATGAGAACAAAAATAACTGGGTGTAGAAAGGGTTTAGAGAAGTTGGCTCATGTGTTAGTGTTCTACTGCACAGTTTTGCTTTGCTTTTTTAAATTAACATGCTGAATACAGTGCTTCAGAGTTCGAGCGATCAGGGGACTGGAACTGCACTGTGAAATATATTACGGTTTACAAGGCGTTCTAAGGGAAGAAAAAACAACTCATGCTTTCAAAGACTGCATCCACAGAACTACCCCTACAAAGCACTGACTTCTGTGAAAAATTCTCCATTGTTCATTATATTAGCGATTGTTACCTGTGTTACAGCAGCATCTACAGGCTCCAGGCAAGACTGGGGACCTACAGGGCTGAATACTTTTCACGTACATAATACTACTGTACTACCCTAGTGAAAGAGAATAAATATATTGGACAGAGAATGGCTAAAGAGGATGAAGATGAACTGAGTTCAATTGCTCAAGGAGGAGTCAGTGGAAGAGCCAAAGCTAGAACCCATCACTCTTGACTGCCATCCACTAGTTTAGCATTAGATCATGTGGCCTCTTTAACACCATATGAAATGTCCACATAAAGAGTTTATCACATATTAAGATTTTTTTTTTCAGTAGATGCATTTATACCCATTTGTACATAGAAAACTTCAGAGCAACACCCACTTTTGTGTAGGAATATTTCTAAAAGCAAATAAAGCTGTTTTCTCTAGATGCATTTTCCAGTTTGAAAAGAAACCTTGTCTTTCCTAAAAGGGAATTGAAGAGCTTGTTGAACTATCACCAAACTCATTGAAAACAATGTAAAAATCTAACAGTTTTGTGACACTGGAATGTCTAAAGTACTTGACATGACACAAACTTCTAACTGTGGAAGAAACAATTAACTTATATGAATCCCAAGAGAAGACAAACTCCTACCTGCTTTTCCAGATAGGAACCTGTATGTACAGACAGCATATATAGAGGTTTGTCAATATTCAAAAGTATCTCTTCTGTTTTTATATAGGAAATTACCTGGCACATTCCCAAATTATTTATGGCTTCAAAACCTTTCGGGCTGTGATACAGATTTTCATTTTTATTTTTGAATTTCTCCCTGACCAATTTACTTAGATTGCCCTAGAAACCTAATCAATTTCGTGTGATTTCTATGGTACTGCTCATCAGGCTTTGCCCTACAGAAAAGACCTGTCATAAAGCAAGTTCTGAAGTCAAGACCAGAAAAGCACAAAAATGGATCCTGTGTTTCCATGGTACAGTTCTGTGAAAAGCAGTGAGATTGTGCATGTTTTTCCTTCCAATATTTTCTGAGCAAGTCATACCAGCATTTTTAAAAGAGAAATTGCACAGGAGGAACATGTCTTAAAGACAAAGAACACTATCCTCTGAATATGCACTAGTTTCAATCAAACACAAACCCAGCCAGGAAATGTTCTTGGAGATGGTTAGTTAAACTTGTGTCTTACAAGTGTTAAAACTTTTGGTTTTAACATCATGTTCTGTACTGTTACCATATACACTCCAGAGCACAGCAAACTTTAGACGCCAAAAAGAAAAATGTCCTATTTAATGAGGAGCTGTTGCATTCAGCTGATTTGACTGATTGTCCCTTCTTGCTTAGATGCCAGGGCAGCTTTAAAACCAGAGCAACTGCTGCACATGACTTTCAGATCAAGGACGTTTTCATTTTTAACACAATCAATTAGTTCATATTCACCACATTATTTTGTGTCTTCCATGTGGAAGCTGAAAGCATCACTGACAAAAAGTAATTTAAAATGGAATAAAATCATTAGACTTTAAAGGGATTTTATCTTTTTGTTTTTAAAAACTGACGCGGTTTATATTTTATTGTAAGTGGGAATTACAGGGGGAAAACTGCAACATAAAGCATCCCATCTTTCAAAATGGAATCTCAAGAAATAGTGAAGGAAAACTTTACTTACTTTCCAGGATTACAAGGCAATTTTTTTTGTACAGCAGATTCCACGCTTTTTTTTTGCACTGTGATGCCACCTTTTTTTTCCTATATGATAAGCAATTAAGAATTGTCTGATTCTACATAAAAAAGGCACAATACTTAAAGCAGTATGCTATTTCTAAATGCAAATTGCATTTTTATATATTCCTTTTTTATTGTCAAATTCAGATACCTTTTTTAAAAATTATAGTATCCATGATAAAATAAAATCAAAACAATAGTTACTGCTTCATGACCATGGAACCACCTAATAAGGTCAGTTCTACAGGAAAATCAGACAAATATCCAATGAAATTTGTATATGCATTATTTAAATGATCATACTGTATTCTGGTGCATAGTGAGTACAGAGGGTAGAAGAAACCTTTACACACCCTTGCAGTGGCTACCACATAAGTAGAGCACTTCACAAATGCTCAGATGGACAGACGTTACGACCATCAGTGGCAGATCCTACCTCAAATAAATCTATCTACACATTGGATGCGTTACCAGAATCTTACTCAGAGACCACATAAGCGAGGTAGAACAAGCACACACAGGATCAATACTTCGCACAGACCAGAAAATGTTACCTAAGTACACATCCACATACACGTACACATATAAGTACTGTGCCATAACAGGTCCACCTCCCCTGCCAAAGCAGGCTCCCTAGCTCATATTGCACAGAGAGGCATCCAGACAGGTCTTGAATATCTCCAGAGGAGACTCCACCACCCCCCTGGGCAGCCTGTCCCAGGGCTCTGTAACCCTCACTGTGAAAAAGTTCCTCCACATGTTGGTGCAGAACTTCCTGTGCTCCAATTTGCAGCCATTGCACCTTGTCCTGTCTCCACAGACTACTGAAAAGGGGCTGGCCATTTATGCCTGTATCCCAACTAGGCAGTGGTGGGACCCACAGACACTGGAAGAAAGTAACTATACCTGGGGCATAGTTTAGATAAAACATTAGGAAAAAGTTCTTCACCTAAAGGGTTATCAGGCACTGGAACAGGGTGCCCAGGGAGGTGGTTGAGTCACCTTCCTTGGATGTGTATAAAAAAAAAGTAGATGAGGTAACTTGGGGATATGGTTTAGCTTAGGATGGCATTGGTTGGACTTGATGATCTTCAAAGGTCTTTTCCAGCCTTGTGATTGTGTGACATGTCAAGGATGCCCAGCAGCTGTACCCACTGCATGGCCGCCAAAGGCAGGGACAGCCCCCTGGGCCTCCTGGGCACAGGGACTGCCTGGGGCCCAGCACCCCAAAGGCCTTCCTCTAAGGGCTGCTGGGCAGGGCTGTAGCGGGCCAGGCTGTGCATAGGACGCCCCCGCCCCCACCCCCCAAAGACTGACAGTGCATATATTATGGGATCATATGAACATGCATATTAATTCTGAAACTATAAAACCTCTCCTCAATGTTTTAACACTGACAGAAGACATACAGAATAAATTTCTAGTGCAATGGGATTTGATAAGAGACATTTAAACATGGTATTCCATGTCCAGTTGTGGTGCAGCTGTATTGGGTTTTGACTTTACTTAACTCTAAGAAATGGAAGATAATCAATAATTTTTTAATTTAAAGGACAAAATACTACAAGTTCCTACAGCACCCCAAAGGCCTTCCTTTAAGGGGTGCCGGGAGGGGCTGCAGTGGACGGGGCTGTGGATGGGGGGGGCTGCCCATCGCACCCCATCGCCAGGCACCGGTGAGGTCACAATGCCCCGGGGCAGTATAAAAGGGGGTGTCCTGCCAGGCCCCTGCCAGAGCTGTCCTGGGGACAGCCCCAGGCAGATGCTGGAGGAGCAGCAGCTCCTAGAGGAGCTGGTGAAACTTCTCCCAGAGGGCTGAGGGAGGACCACACTTCAAGGGCCGTGGCCGCACTAAGGGTATGCCTTCCTGAGGAGTGCTCCAGAGATCGCCATCCTCATTGCCCAAGGAGCCAGGGGCAGCAGCCGTAAGCAAACGGGGTGCAGCAATTTTGAAGGTTTGGAGCCCATGCCAGCACCCTGCCAGGTGCAGGAAGGATCCTTGCCCCCAAGTTGATGGGGCCAGGGGAGGAGTAGATCAGGCTCTGGGATGAGGGAGAACAGGGCTAGGGCATCTCCTGGGAGGCATGACCAGCTGGTGGGAGGAGGGAGCCAGCCATGCTCAGATGCTCAGGGAGTAGCCGATCGCCAGCTCTGCAGCTGGGGTCAGGAAGGAATTTTCCCCCGGGGCGGATTGGCACTGGGGGTTTTTTGCCTTCCTCTGCAGCTCTGAGAAGGACTCCTTGCCAGGGCCCCTCTTGACCATCTGGACCATCTGGGCTGGGTCACTGCCTGCTGCTCGTGCCCCACGAAGGTGGCCTCTCGTGCCCTGTAGCTGGGGGGAGGAGGGCTTTTTGCCTGCCTTTGTGGCGCTGAGCGTACTGGTCCCGTGCCAGGGCTCCTTTGGGCCGTTTTGGCTCAGGGCCCGCTGCTCGTGCCCCACAAAGGTGGCCCCTTGTGCCCCGCATGACAGGGGAGGAAGCTTTCTGGACTCCTGGGGTGGGCCCCAAGGGAGGCCCCCCCAGGACTGTCCTCTTTCCCTCGGTAGCATTGAGCACAGGGTTCGCTTTCCCCAGGGGTTCTGCTTAGAAGGGCTCCTGGCTTGCTGCACCCACACGAGGCAGGCACAAGAGTACTTTTCCTGCAGCCGTGGCAGAGTGTAACGGGGAAAGGTAGCAAAGATCACAAGCAAAGAAAAAGCAAGGCAAACCATAGAAATGTAGAGATTTAAGACAAGTAAGTAGTGTAGCATTATATGAGGTAACATAAGATAAACTAAAAAAATATACACTAAATGAAAAATAACTATGAATACCTATGAAAAGCAACGGAACACCATGAAAAGGAAAGTGCTAGGTGGCAAAAAAATAGCAAGGCAAGGGAAAGTAAGAAATGGCAAAGAGGCAAAAGGCAGAAGGCAAAAGGCAACAGGCCAGAGGTGATGTGAGGCAAGGCGAGGTAAGAGGCAACAGAAATAGGGAAAGCCAGCCAGAAGCTAATCAAGGGGCAAAAGTCAAGGCACAAGGTAAAAGGCAAAGCAGAAAGGGCAAGGCGCAATGGAAGAGGCCATTCGTATGCAGTCTAGACAATTTCTGCAGTGCATAGAAGATAATTTCTTCTACAGATGGTGCAGGAACCTACTAAGGTTCACAAGGCAAAAAAGAAGGCAAAGAGGAAAAGCCACGGCAAAAGGCAAAGCTAGGAAAAAGCAAAAAGCCTTGGTATCAAGAAGGCCAAAAGGCAACAGGCAAGGCAAAGGGCAAGGCATAAAGAATGCAAAATCTAAAAGGCAAAAGGCAAAAATAAAATAAAATAAAATAAAATAAAATAAAATAAAATAAAATAAAATAAAATAAAATAAAATAAAATAAAATAAAATACACAATTGTCTTTGTGTTCTTCAGAGTTTTTTGGAACTGGCTAACTCTTGGCATTCCATGCAAATCAGGGTCTCGATTTCTAGTGCGCACTGCGAACAGAATAGTATACAACAGGGTGTAGCAGAATGGAAACAAGTGGAAACAAATGGAATGGAACAGAATGGATCAGAATGGAACTGAACAGACCAATTCAGCTGGAAGGGACCTACAATGCCCATCTAGTCCAGCTGCCTGACCAGTAGGGCTGACCAAAGTTAAAGCACGGAGATAAGGGCCTTGTGCAAATGCCTCTGAACACTGACAGGGCTGGGGCAGCGAGCAGCGCTCTAGGAAGCCTGTTCCAGGGTTTGGCTACCCCCTTGGCAAAGAAGTGTTTCCTCACCTAGCCTCTGAACCTGCTGCCAGGGGATCTCAGCTTGGAGCCATTCCCCCACGCCCTGGCCCTGGGTCCCAGGGAGAAGAGATCAGTCAGCACCTGTCTCTCCACTTCCCCTCACCAGCCACACTGCTGCCTCCAGTTGCACTTCATGTCAAACAGCACCCCCAGACCCCTTGCTGCAGGGCTGCTGTACAGCCACTCTCCCAGCCTTACTCCCTCCCAGTGTTGAAACTGGCCTTTGGTCTTGGGACTGTTTGATGTCACTGATGGTTGCCCAATGCTTCAATCTATCCAGATCCCTCGGCAGGGCCTCTCATCCCTTGAGAGAGTCAACACCACTGCCCAGTTCAGGATCATCAGCACACTTGCTAAGCACGCATCCAAGCCCTGCATCCAGATTCTTGATTCAGGTGTTGAACAGAACTGGCCTTAGAACTGAGCCCGCAAGAAAAGCACTGCTGACCGGTCAACAGACACATGCAGCCCCATTCACTCCTAGCCTGGAAGCCCTGCCTCTCAGCCAGCTCTTCACCCAGCACACCATGTCCCTGCTCATCTCAGAGCTGGAAAACGCCTGGGGGGGACAGGACCAAAAGCCTTAATAAAATCCAGGAAAACTATGTCCACCACTACATCCCCCTCCCCATTCTGTCTTGCTCCAAATATCCAATCGCTGGGAACAGCAATGAGCCCTTTGTCTCCAACAACCCCTCTTTGTGGACTACAGCCAGGAGCTGAGCACCACGCAGCCGCTCCCTCGGAGAAGGGTTGGGAAGGAAACCAAAGGCAACCATCACACGTTGGGATAAGGATGGTTTACTGGCACAGCAGAGAGAGAGAGAAATAACAGCAACAGGACCGTGTAGCAAAATATACAAATCTGGTGATACACGATGCAGTTTCTCACCAAACTGCACAGCTCAGGCCAAACAGCTCAGATCTGAACGGAAGCTGGACCATCCCCAAACCACGTGTCCTGGAGCCACGTGCTCCTTCCCCACCACCCCCCTTTACAGTCAGCATGATGTCATGGCATGGACTGCTTGGGAACACTGTGATCTCTGGGGAGCTGGTGTGCTGTGATCCCAAGATGCTGCATTGTTTCTGCCCTGAGTGAGCACTGAACCACAACTGAGCTAGTGATTCAGCATTTTCTTGTGCAAGGTCATGTTCTTCAGGTCAACTTTTGCTCCTCATGGTATCATTATAATACAAACCCACACCTCCATCCCAAAAGCTACCTGTGACATGTCAGGGACGCCCAGCAGCTGTACCCGCTGCATGGCCGCCAAAGGCAGGGACAGCCCCCTGGGCCTTCTGGGCACAGGGACTGCCTGGGGCCCAGCACCCCAAAGGCCTTCCTCTAAGGGCTGCTGGTCGGGGCTGTAGCGGGCCAGGCTGTGCATAGGATGCCCCTGCCCCCACCCCCCAAAGTCTGGCAGTGCATATATTATGGGATCATATGAACATGCATATTAATTCTGAAACTACAAATCCTCTCCTCGATGTTTTAACACTGACAGATATACAGAATAAATTTCTAGTGCAATGGGATTTGATAAGAGACATTTAAACATGGTATTCCAAGTCCAGTTGTGGTGCAGCTGTATTGGGTTTTGACTTTACTTAACTCTAAGAAATGGAAGATAATCAATAATTTTTTAATTTAAAGGACAAAATACTACAAGTTCCTACAGCATCCCAAAGGCCTTCCTTTAAGGGGTGCTGGGAGGGGCTGCAGTGGACGGGGCTGTGAATGGGGGGGGTTGCCCATCGCACCCCATCGCCAGGCAGCAGTTGAAGTAAGTCGAAGTCCCCAGTAAGGACGAAGGCTAGTTATCGCGAGACTTCGCCCAGTTGTTAAAAAAACTACTCATCAGCTCCCTCATCCTGGCCACGTGGTCTCTAGCAGACTCCCATCACTATATCTGCTTGATTTCCTGCTCCTCTGATTTTTACCCACAGACACTCAACCCTGTCTTCACCATACTCCAGCTCTACGCTGTCAAAGCATTCTGTGATTCTGTGATTCTGTGATTCTGTGATAAGGTTTCATATTTAAGATCTTATGAGGTTTGCTGGGGAACCGGACTTCTCTTTCTTTCCTGTAAAGTCCATCCATGCTTTCTCTTTTAAAAAATCCAATCCCAAAATATTTTTAGGGAACACTCCCAATGCCATACTGACCTTGGTAGGAATGGCAGGAAAGACTAATTAAGAGAGGGTTAGTCTAGCTCCTGGAACACAGAGGAAAGATTAGCTCTATGGGTACACACCTACTGGGATGAGACCGATGGTTTTGAGAAGGATTGGATCCAGCTGCCCTTAAACTGCTCTCTGAGAGAAGTCCAATCTGAATGTCCCTGGTTTGCCCATCTAGTGGGATACGTGGCATCCTCACCCCCTAGGCACGTGACCTTATCATACAAGGGTATCAAATTAGATTTTACTTTCTTAACCAATGTTGACTGGCCTTGATGATTGCCTTGTCCTTTAGGTATCTTTTAACTGTATGATCTTCACAATTCTTCCAGGTACTGATGTTAGACCAATAGGTCTGTAGTTTCCCAGGGCTTCCCCTCAATCCCTTCTTCAAAACTGGAATCGAGTTGGCTAGCTTCCAGTCAGCAGGGACCACCCCAGACTCCCAATATCTTTGGTAGATGGTTGAGAGGGGTCCCGCTTTAACATCTGCTAGCTCCTTCAGTACTCTGGGATGAATCCCATCCATCCTGATGGACTTTTTTGAGCACCAAACTAATAGAACTGGTCACTTAAAATTTCAGTGCCCAGAAATGGAAACAGCACAGAACTCTCCACCAAAATAAGTTTTACATCCTCAATAGTTAATTTCTTTGGAATTTTTTCGCTTTTCAGAAAAGAAAAGAGATGAAAAATGGACAATAGGATACCAAAGGGAAAAGTGAAAACAACCAAGCTACAGCCTCACATCTGATTATGATAAGATGAACTTGTTGTGGATCTCTGGTGCAAAATCCAACATCCTCTGATAAACACAAGATAGTAAAAATTGAAAAGTAGCAGCTCTCTGATAGGCATTTTCAAAGGAGAATTACAATCAAGTTATTCTAACATCAGGGAAGACCATAGCTCACATTGCAATAAAATGTGTTAATCTGCAAGTACTGGTTAATAATTTCCACATTAAAAAAAAAACCCAAACCACAACAAATTACAAATTTAATGAGAAATTTACCTTTTAAAAAATTTCCATTCCAATTGGGACAGAATAAGACTAAATCCCCACAAAATATAAAACTATCAACCTGCACTCTCATCCTGTCTCCAGACAGGTTTTTTTTTGATTACCAGAATTTATCAGTCTTAAATAAATGTACTATTTTTCAGTCAAGTTAGACCTTCAGACAGTACTACATCTTTTAAATCATCGAGTCTTAAATGGAAAGGGACTTCTGCTAGGGCTTTCTAAACACCCACCTTTATATTTACAAGTGAATAAAACCAAAAGAAAAATCTTTCCTGATTGTCTTAATTATCCTGCTAGTGGCCACAAGAAAGTTCTGCGTATACATAAGTGCATTTTAAATAAGACGAACTGGTGATCAGAAGACAGTTTTAAGATCATCCTCACAGGAAAAAGCATAAAACAGATTTAAATTTAGAAAATATGTATGATTTTGAAATGCAGTGCTTTTTTCCTCATCACCTTGAGTTGATTAGGAAGAACTCCTGAGAATGAAAGTAGTGTACCTGAGACTGATACTGAATAATGTATTGTAATTTAAGCCAGTGTAAAAGGCATAGATCTACTGTCTGTCAATATCTTTATTCCATTCAGAATTGTTCCTACCTTTTAAAATTGCACAGGTTCAGGAAATGCAGTTTGCAGAGGTCTAAATAAGCCTTAGGGGCATTTTGGGGGTGTTCTTGCCTCCTCTATCAGGCAGTCTGAGTAGAAACGCAAGTTACTAAATCAGTGCCCAGAAGTCTATGGAGGCTTTCAATCTGTGCTTAACTGTTTTGCAGCAATAACACTTTGATTCTAGTGTCACCCACTGCAGAAGTACTACATTGCCTTCTGAAAGCCACCAGTTGTGTAGAAAGCTGGATATTAGAAAAAAGTATATTTTGCATTTGAGAAGAAATCTTCTCCATAGCCAGAGAGTTGCCAGAGTTAAGTGGCTGTGAAATGGAAAGTTCCAAGAAGGATAACAGAGTTGGAATTTTTTAATCAGTATTTATGGACAACCTGCCACTTCTGCTCCAATGGTATTATATCCATGGATGATGTCACTGCTGGCCATGGCCTCCATATCACAATACTCTCAGAGCTGTGTGCACTGTCCTCCAACTTCTAAAATCAGTATACATTCTTAAATAGGAAAAAGGCAAACTGCTTTAGTAAGTTGAAACAGGGAATACACTTTTTAACTGTATGCATTGACCAATAAGAATTATATTCCTTCTACTCCTGCCTACCTGCAACAGAGAGACTACAGTAAAAATAAAAATTTCTGTCTTGCAGCCAAATTTCTTCATTGGTGTGAACACAGTGACAGACTGTAGTCCTAAGAGACTTCACAGAATATCAGCTCCAAAACAGGTTGAAGCAGATGCGCATAGTAAAGATATCACCACACCTATCAACACTATCACACTTCACAAGTTCATATGATCAGGTATGAACAGAGTCCTCTATTTCCCCCCTGAAAAAAGATGTGACTTCAGCTCATGAGACCTATGTGAGGACAGTAGCCATTCATAACCTCACCCTAAGAGCAATTTTACAGAGAAGGGTTGTACACATAAAGTATGAGTCTACATTGAAAAACATAGGGAAAACAGCTCTGTGATCTACTTCCTACTTTACTTTCCAAAGATGAAAAACCAAGTTATGTTACACAGCTGCCTACTGTCCTTTTGGGCATGCAGCAACAGAAGAGTTTGCTTACACAATTTGTCATGGAAATTGCTGGAAAAGTGGACGGAGGAACCTCCAGTTGCAGGAAAGCTGTAATTTACAGGAGGAGAGCAAACCATTGCATTCTCTTTAATTCTGATGTTTTCAGGACTTCCATGATTCAAAACGTCCCAATTAAGCAGTTGTATCACTTAAACTAAAGAGATATAAACATCACTAAGTGTTATTTATGGCTGCTTGGCTTTCCAACTCAATTCATTCTATGGAAGCATTTCTTGTGACCTTTAGTCACTGTCTTAACATCCCTCATTGCAATTGGTAGACACATTTTTTCGTTGCTACTGTATAAGATGGACAAAGCACTTGCCTGGAGCACTTTCTGACCTTTAACTGCCATATTAATACCTATAATTGGAATTGAAAAGCCATTTAGGCTGAATATCACCCCAACAAAGCAATCTGAACAATTATTATTATGTCAGTAAAGCCACAGACCATATAATCCTCTTGTGAAAGGGTTCTGAAGATTGGTGCCATTAAGGTGGTTTTCCCAACTCTGCTTTCACAGTTCTAATAAAGGCAACAATCCAAGGTCCTGGTTTTTGAAAAAACTGAATTAAGGAATGTATAAACATCACATCTGATTCAGGTGATTTCTAAGTTCATGCTTCAGAATGCCAATGGTCAATGTCTGTGATTAACTAGGTTATTCAGAATCATGAACCACCGAACCCAATTTTCAAGTCTGTAACACCAAAGTCTGTTACAGTACTATTTCTCTTGCTGCAGTGACATTTTTGTTTTAAGAAGTTTCATCTGAGATCTAATAAAACTGCATCCTACTCTGTAAGGACATGAAAAAAACATAGGGAAAAAAAAGAATTATTTTTTTCAGAACTTTCTGAGCTGCCAAATGTTTGTCTGAGTCCTGTTCTCCCAATGATACGTCCTGTATTTGAATACATCAGTTTTATCTATAATACACTGCCACAGAAACACTGGCTGCCCTTTTTTTGCTACCTCATAAGCATGAGTTATACCTTTGCTAGGTGAATGTGCCTGTTCTCTCAGAAGAAATAAAGATGGTCAGATGCTTATCAGTAATTACAGACTATACTTGCCCCACTGTGTTCCCTGCACTTAGCCATTTTCTTTATATGTATGCATGGATGAAAGAATATTGCTTTCTTGTTTTCCATATAGCTTGTTTTGTATGCCCACAGCTTTTGTTTTTATTTTGGTTCTCTAAGTGGACATTATCCAGGTTTTTGGTACTTCTCAGTTAGATGGGATGGATTTTGGACAAAGACTTCCATACTGAAACAACTCCAGGTAACTTTCTGAGAGAAGCTAGAGCACCTGAGGTTGAGTCCCCTGCCTTGGCTCTCAGAAGGTTCACACACCGATTGACCAAGTTGACATGCAAGCACAGCTCTCCCCAGCTCTTAAGGTAACTGATTTATGCCTCCATCTTTTCCGTGTGCCTTTGGAAAGTGTCCAGTACATAGTACAGTTTGTGGCTTGTGATGTATTAATAGTCTACTCAGCTTCAGGCATTTGCTATTAGAAAGATTTATTATTCCTAAAGAGGTTTGCAGCACTGCTGTCCTCAAGCCTACCTGCAGCAGTACACTTGCCCTTCTTCTGTTCCTATACTTCTATAAGCACTGGAGGAACGGGAGTTGGAGCTGACTATCCAGGTTTTTACAAGATACTTTACTATACCCAAACCCCATATTCACTTCCACTGAATGGACTATTAAGATATGGATTTATTTTTTGTCTGTGAACTATCACTCACTTCTTCCTTTTGCAGATTTGACAGAAATATAAGGAAGATATTAACATGTAGGAACAGAACTGACTCCATTTACAACTACAGCTGCCTCAGATCACATCATACTATGTTCCCTCCAGCACTGCTGACATTTCTAAAGCTCCCTAGAATGTAAGAAGTATAGGATTGCGTTCAAATAAAACAGGTCACCAGAGACATTGCACTGTATTACCTAAGATATCCACTAGCCCTGGCCCTGGAAATTCATCACACAGATACGGATATGCACTTGTTCTACCCAAAAGTTATTTCCTTGGTGTCAAAACTTGGGGCAAGGCAGCTCCATTGTGTGAAGATTAGATCCAAAAGAATGGGAACAGAAAGCATGAAAAGAGGCAGGAGCTGGGAAGTAGTTAGGGCAGGAAACAACGCAGACAGAGGACCTAGCACTGGAGTCAGCGTAGAAATATGTAATAAATAGTAACACCAGAGCAGGAGCATCAGTCAGGTGTAGAGACTACCACATGCAAACATGTCGGGAGCAAGGAAGACCCACTCAAGATAAAAGCTTGAACATCACATACAAATGGGCAAGAAAAAAAATCAATCCAAAATCAAACCACCAGCATAAGCCTCAGCTAAGTATTTTATCAGCAGTGTGCTGCAGTCTGGAGTTTGGTTAAATACCCTCTGGAGTTTCCACCTGTTCCTCTGTTAGTGCCTGTCCAGTGTGATTGCCTATGTAACAATCCTGCTGAGAGTTCAATTGCAGTTCACACCCAGTAAGATTTAGCTTTAGGAACAAAACAGTGCTTTTATAATCGGGAAGGGAAGGGAGGGGAAGGAAGGGAAAACAAACCATGCTTCTCCATGTCTTTTCAAGTACATTACATCAAGACATAAACCGATCTCCAATAGTTTGTGGAGTTCCTGTATCTAGTTTTCACATGTAGGGCTTTCAGTAAACTTGGGCTTCTTGTGCTGGCATCATCATCTTTAGCAGCACTGTAGTTTTCAGAAACACAAAAGGAATTATTTATGTTGTACATTGCTCTTAATGTGGCAGTATGATTAACATAGCCAGGAGGTGCTACAAGATGCCAATGTTATTTTGAAGTGTGGATCACTAAGTTACAACCAATGTCAAAGTTCAAGATTGAATAGGTAATGAAATTCAAACTCATTCTGAATCTGCTGTGAGCCTGTTATTTAGCAGTGCCAAACCACCTCACTTACATGGGTTTGGACTGCAGTCTGAGAGATGGCTAACAGGATCACAGTGAGAGAGTGAGAAGAACATCTCAGAATCAGTAAAGAGTGATACAAGCATGACTTACAGTCTGGATCTTTCCAGAGTATCTGGACTGTTTTCATGTCTGCACTGACATACCCACACTGAATTTTCAATAAGAGGAAATCCTTTTGCAGTCATCACTGCTAAACATCTCTCATTAGTCTCTCTCGTTGCTTATGAGGCCAGCAGGATAAGAGAGAAAGCTTTTGTTCTGAACCGTTACTCAAAAACGTGCATGGTAATTAGTAAGGATACATTCAGCTCCTAAATCTGGGATGAATCTCAAAGAAAACTCAGCCAACAGGTGGAAGTTAAAGTTTATATGGGGTGATAAATCTCTGTCTCAGGATGGTAACATAACTTTATAAGCTGCTGTTCTCTTAGAGGTTTCGACAATGTTCTTGTTTATATTGGCTCAAGTAAAATTTTGGCTTTTCACTTCCACAAGTGTTTATGAAATGGGAATGTTTTATCTACCAGCCTCCAAACTAGGAAATACACATCAAAACTGGAAATACAATTTTAAAAGGAAGTACACTTATAAAAAACAGTTTTCATGCTAGGAAAACATAAGCCTGAGACTGGATCTTGTCCCTAGACTAATGATGATCAATATGCACAATACGGCTATGTTTTAGACAGTAATCAGAAAAGTTTGCAGCTAATCAAGTAATAGATGTCTTTTTTTTTTATTAATATCAACTGAGAAGTCAACAATAAATTTCAGTATGAAAAATGCTGAATTTATAATTTGTTTTACCCACTCTCCTTTATACAGTCAACAGATTTACATCAGAGATCACAGAATCATAAATTTTTTTGGGATGGAAGGGGCATCAAAGACCATCTTGTTCCAGACCCCTGCCATGGACAGGGACACCCTCCACTAGACCAGGTTACCCAAAGACCCATCCAACCTAGCCTTGAACACTGCCAGGGAGCTAGGCAGCCACAGCTTCTCTGGGCAGCCTGTTCCATTGCCTCAGCACCCTCATAGAGAATAATTTCTTCCTAATGTCTAGTCTGAATAGACCTTAATTTGCTTTAAAGCCATCACCCCTTGTCCTATCACTACATCCACCCGATAAACAGCCCCTCTCCCACTTTCCTTTGGCCCCCTTTAGGTACTGGTAAGCTGCAATAAAGTCTCCCCAAGCCTTCTCTTTTCCAGGATGAACAACCCCAACTCTCTCAGCCTGTCCTGATAGGAGAGGTGCTCCAGCTCTCCAATCATCTTCATGGTCCTCCTCTGGACTCAGTTCAGCAGCTCAGTATCTTCCTTGTACTGGGGACTCCAGAGTTCAATGCAGCACGCCAGGTGAGGTCTCACCAGAGCAGAGGGACAGAATCCCCTACCTCGACCTCCTGGTCACACTGGTTTTGATGCAGCCCAGGACATGGTTGGCTTTCTAGGCTGCAAGTGCACATTTCCAGATCATATTGAGATTTACATCAATCAGCACCCCCAAGTCATTCTCCTCAGGTCTGCTCTCAATTCATTCTACACCCTGACTGCAGTTTCACTTGGGAATACACTGACCCATGTGCAGGACCTTGCACTTGGCCTTGTTAAACGTCATGAGGTTCACATGGGCTCATCTCTAAAGCCTGTTAAGGTTCCTCCAGATGGCATCCCTTCCCTCTAGCATGCTGATCACACCACAGAGCTTGGTGTCTTTGGCAAACTTACTGAGGCTGCATTCAACCCCAGTGCTCATGCCTTCAACAAAGAGGCTAAACAGTGCCAGTCTCAGTATTAACACCTGTGGAATAACCCTCGTCACCCATCTTGATTTGGACATTTAGCCACTGGCCATAACTGTTTTGAGCATGACCATCCAGACAATTCCTTATCCACAGAGTGGTCCATCCATTCAAATCCATGCTTCTCCAATTTAGAGACAAGGATGTTATGCAGGACAGTGTCAAATACTTTGCACAAGCCCAGGCAGATGACTCTTCCGTTCTCCATCAGTGTTGTAATCCTGTTACAGAAAACCACCACATTGGTTAGGCATGATTTGCCCTTAGTGAAGCCATGCTGGCTGTCACCAGTCACCTCCTTATCTCCATATGCCTGGGCATAATTTCCAGGAGGATCTGCTCCAGGATCTTGCTGGGCAGAGAGGTAGACTTTCCAGCCTGCAGTTCCTTTGGTCTTCCTTTTTTCCATTTTTAAAAATGAGGGTTATGTTTCCCCTTTTCCAGTCAATGGGAACTTCAATGCACCATCATGACTTTTTGGATATGGTGGGCAGCGGCTTAGCCACTTCATGCGTAAATTCCCTCAGGACCCACAGATGTATCTCATCAAGTCCCATGGAGTTGTGCCCCTTTAGGTTCCTTAGATGTTCTCAAACCTCATCTCCTCCTAGAGAGGGCAGTTCTTCATTCTCCTAGTCCCTGCCTTTCACTTCTGTGACCTAGGCAATGTGACTAAAGCACTTGCTGGTGAAGGCTGAGGCAAAAAATTCTTTGATTACCTCAGTGTTCTCAATATCCCAGGTAGCAGGTCTCCCATTTTGTTCTGGAGGGGGCCCACATTTTACCTCATCTTCATTTTATCACTGAAACAGAAACTTTTCTTGTTGTCCTTGACATCCCGGGCCAGATTTCTTTTCAAGAGGGCTTTAGTTTTTCCTCCCCTGTGTCCTGGGTGCACAGAAATTTCTCTGTATGCCTCCCAGGCTCCAGGGTCCTTACATCCACCCTACAGGCATCCCTTCTGTGTCTGGATTTCCCTTGCTCCTCTTCCATGCATTTTTTTCCAGACTCTTCTTTGTTGGGACACATCACTCCTGAGCTTGAAAGAGCTGATCTTTGAATACTAGCCAGCACTCTTGGACCCCTGCTCCCTCTAGGGCTTTGTCCCATGGTACTCTATTAAGCAGGTCCCTAAAATCTGCCCTCCTGAAGTTAAGGGTAGTGAGCTTGCTGTGCACCATCCTCACTACCCTAAGGACCTTGAACTACACCATTTCACAGTCACCACAGCCAGTGCTGCCCTTGAGCTTCACATTCTTTACCAACTCCTCCTTGTTTATGAGAACAAGATCCAGCAAGATACCTCTCCTCATTGGCTCCTCTATCACTTGGAGGAGGAATCAATGCATTCCAGGTACTTTCTGGATTGCTTGTGCCCTACTGTGTTGTCTTTCCAACAGATACTGGGTTGGTTGAAGTCCCCCACAAGAACCAGGGTTTCTGAATGTGAGGATGCTCCTGTCTGTGTATAGAGGACCTAATTTGTTCTGCCTCCCTGGTTAGGTGGCCTATAGCAGACCCCCACTATAGTATCTTCTGTCCCTATGCTCCCTTAATCCTGATGCATAAGCTTACAGTGGGCTCCCCATCCATCCCCAAACAGGTCTGTGCACCCCGGCTGGCCATTAACATAGCACACCCAGATGAATTTGGGCAACTTCAGATTTCATAAGTCACTGTGATGAATAAAAAAGACATTAAACATGTTTAATTCTTTTCTATTTCCAAATATCTTGGTGGGACTTTCCCTTTGTAGCATAAATGTAGGTAACTTTATACAGTTAATTAAACTATTTATTCATGGTGCAAAACTTTATCCCTAAAGCCAAACACACTTAATGTTGACAGCACAGCACTTGTTTGGGTTTTTTTCCCTTTCTTATTTACATCTCCTCAATGCATCAAAAAAAATTCCAAACTCAGTAACATAAATTTATTTTCATAGTATTTAATATTGGTGGGGTGGTATCACATTGAACACCATTAAGTAATAGATCTGAGAGAATAAAAACATTTTCCATCCTCCTCAAGCTTTTAACCTTTAGGGTTTCCTTGAGGGGAAAATTATTCAAATGCCAAGCTCAAAATTATGTATTCACTACACAGAAAAGATGGCCAGAAGTTTACACAGAGAAACTATGCAATACATTAAAGTTACATTAGGGTTCTTAGTGTTCCTGTTCACTAATTTCCCTTCTCATAACTCCCACAGACACACTCAAGAGCCTTTCTCAGGCTCAGCAATCACACCATCTTTCCCAAAGGCACATTCATCAGCTGACTAAGCTTCAAAGCCATCAGTAACATGGCTGCCCTATAGATTCATCATGGAAAGGAAGAAGAAGAGTGATAAGAAATCATCAAGTACAGAACAGCTCAGGATTGCTAGTCATCTCTCCACCAAGGAAAAGGTTAAAATGTACTCTGCCTTATGATGTAAACAGAAATTATATTTTCCATTTTTAAAGGAGAAGGTGACAGGAAGTTTTAAGGGAAATAATAATCACCTGCACAGAAAGCTTAAACAAGGCAGGGTGAGGGAAGCAACAGTCAGCTAAAGAAAGTTTCCATTTATCTACCAAATGCAAAGGCTTTGGAAGGCTGGAGAACTCAGGTTATCCTTTGGTTTTGGCTGCTACAGCAAGAGGTATTTATCCTGTTTAACCCATGTGCCAGCTATATGAGTGCTTATATTCTTTGACAGTTAAATGCCTGTGAAAAACAGAAATAGAATAAAATAACACTGGTCTAGACAGAATTCTTTAACTTTGCACTAAAAATCTGCACTGGGGCACTGTACAGAGAATGAGCATAACTTAGATGTTCACACCGAAAACCTCCCATTAGTGGACATGTGAGTGATTGGAAACAGCTGAGTTTGTTGCTAAGTTCCATTTTCCACTAACAGTAAATGAAAAATTTCCTCCAGTAGAGAGAACTCTGCTTGTAAGTACTGGTTACTTTTTTTTTCTCCAGAAGTTACTGTTTTCCAATTAATATGCTTCAGGGCAATAAGGGTATTTCTGACCCTGAGTAAATACCAATGGCTTTATTGTCAGTCAGAAAGAATATGAAACCATTCAAAAACACACTACTGTGTCTTCCTTTCTTCAAAAGAAACAGGTAACTCCAAATGTCTAACCTGACTAGCATTTGTTCATATTTTTCTTACTTACTTAAAAAGACTAAACAGTCTCTCATATTCTATGATACTAAGAAGTAGAGAGATTTTAAAATACTTACACACAATGGAGTATTTTACTATTAGTTTATTACTAAGAGAGAGTTAAAAAACTTGGTATGTTTATCTCTACCCCAGAAAAGTCATTCACCCACACACAAATGAACATGTTGATTAATTGTAAACCAAATATAATTTCCCTGCATGAAGGTTATACAAAAAAAAGAGGTTTCCTGCACATGTGAATTACTAGTGCATCACTTAGCACCTCTCTAGTGTCTAGACCATATGGCTTCAATTGACAGCTGATGAAACTAGTAATTGTCCTCTTGCATTAGTCATTGGTTATATTGTTGCTCAGATTCTTGATGGCAGGAGGAGAAATAACATCCCTCTAATGGCCTTGATAATGGATGCAAAAATTGAGCGGAAGCCAAAGTTTCCTCTTAGCTGTTATTACAGCTGGCCTAGAGGTAAGAAAGTATACATCAACATGGCCACTAAAAACCATACTGCAGTCCAAAATTATTATTCACTTAATATGAAAAGTGGAATCACATTTATTCATGAAAATACCTGGTAAAAACTGTCAGGTGGGCTTATACGAGAAATTATCACTCTCTGTCAATACAAGAGATATGTGTGCCAATCAACTAATGGCACGTAATGAACACTGAATTATTAACTATCATCATGAATACCCAAGCTCAGATGCAGCCAAAACTAGGAAACAATATCTGTGACTTTATAGACTCTGGCATGAGAACTTCCACCCAGCACACACATTATACAAAGAACAAACAGAGGTACCGAGATCCTGCTGGTATTGCCGTAACAAATATACAACTTTGGTGAAATAACTTTGGAAAATAAGACATCAAACCTATGAAGTTTAAATCCAAACCAGGGTCCCTCTATGCAAATAACCCTTCTTGTCAGTGTAAGAACCATTGTATGTATTTAATGGATTTACTGTCAAAGCTCCAAAATAGCTAAGCAGAGCCTGTCTATGCAACTCTACATTCTATTGTTAAATTACCAATCAATATCAAAGATGGGATTAAATCCTGTATAGTAATTAAGTTACAGTTTTACTAACTCATTTTAATAAAAAGAAAAGAATGAAGCATGGTATATGCACATATTTGCAAACATAACATATTTTTAAATAGCTGTTTCTCTTGTATTTCTTAAAATGAAGCACTCGAAGAGTTCAACTCGATGGTTGACTCAATGGGATGGTGACTCAACCACCTCCCTGGGCAGCCTGTTCCAGTGCCTGATAACCCTTTAGGTGAAGAACTTTTTCCTAATGTTTAATCTGAACCTTCCCTGGCACAGCTTAAGTCCATTTTCCCTTGTCCTATCTCCTGTTACTTGGCTGAAGAGACCATTGCCCACCTCTCTACAGCCTTCTTTCAGGTAGGTGTAGGCAGTGAGAAGGTCTTCCCTTAGCTTCCTCTTCTCCAGGCTAAATATCCCCATCTCACTCAGCTGCTCCCTCATATGATTTGCCCTCCAGCCCCTTCACCAGCCTGGCTGCCCTTCTCTGGACTCGCTCGAGGACATCAATGTCCTCCTTACGGTGAGGAGCCCAGAATCGGACCCAGTATTTGAGGTGCAGCCTCACCAGTGCTGAGTCCCGGGGCACAATCACTTCCCTAGACCTACTGACCACAGCTTCTGATACAAGCCAGGCTGCTGTTGGCCTTCCTGACCACCTGGGCACACTGCTGACTCATATTCAGTCTGCAGTCAACCAACACCCCCAGGTCCTTCTCTTCCTGGCAGCTGGCTAGCCATTCTTCCCTAGTATCCCTAGTCTGAATTAGAGCACTATCCCCCTTGTTTGGTGTGGAAGACCAGAGGTCATTGCCAGCACACCATCCCTCAGTAGCTGGAGACCCATTCCCAGGCTCTTTTCCATCAGGCGTGGCCCTGTCCTACTCCCCCTTCACATCTAGTTTTAGTCTTGCTTTAAAGCAATACGCAAACAACTGATGTAGTTTGTATAGCATTTAAGGTAGGTATTCACCCGGTGATCCACTGGTAAATTGCAGGCTTTTTAATGATGATTACTGCATTAGGAAGACTAAACACTCAGGGGGTGTAGACAATAGGTCAGCGTCCGTAGACCTTTCTAATGTGCAACTCTGGACACAATTTCTAACAAGTTTTTCTTTCTAGCAGTAATCTACAGTCACTGATTTTATGACATAGACCTCTTTGTTCAAACTGGTGTGACACAACCTGCTACTTTCACATATGTCACAATTCAAAATAGAAAACACCACTCAGAAGCAGATTTTGGCAAAAAACATTCCAAGACAGGTCTGCACATTTCTTTCCATGCCATGAGTACTCAAAAATTCAGGAGTGTGATACAAAAAATACTGAGTAGATCGCCTGGCAGATAAACAGATTCCTTATATTCTGCCAGTCATGTATTGTGCAACATGTTCCCTGCTGATACCCTGATTTGAAGAAGTTATAGCTGAAGCTTGCAAATTCTCCTGTACTATCTTCCTTACATAGTCTGACAAGATCATCCTCTTGATTTCTGTCATTCTTCCTCTGCTTCTTTGTTTTCCCTTCTCTTTTGCATAGTTTTCTAAAACACTCTTCCTAACATCTCAGGTAGAAGTACGTACGGTTCTGCAGGCAAGGAGCATTTTTGTCTTCCGTCAGATGACATTTTGTAATGGTCCATCGTTGGATATCTCCCTGGGGGCTGAATGATGCTACAACCAGTAAAACTAACCTGCTGTTCTCCCTGTTATAAGACACATATTGTACATATCTACACCAGCCTAGTGGGGCATGACATCTACTGAGCACTGTCACTTCAGCTTTTACTTCCTAAAAGGAGTACATTCCTCCTTTCTACTTCAACAGTATTACTGGAAATGCCTGTTTGCTTTGCATACTTATTAAAAAAAAGAAAAAGGAATTTTAATTTTAGTTTATTTGCATCCACTATAAGTGCTGTTGTGTATACATCAGGTCCACAGAAAACTGTGTTCTCTTTGTTGTAGTTTTGTGTGGCAGGGTTCTGGTGAAGAAGGAGGGCTGCAGGGGTTGCTTCTGCAAGAAGCAGCTAGAAGCTCTCTGCAGGTCTGACAGAGCAAGCACCAGCTGACTCAAGGCCAGAGTCGCTGCTGACCAAGGCCGAGCCCATCAGTGATGGTCACAGAGCCTCTGGGAATCACATTTAGGAGAAAAAAACCCGCAAGCAACTGCTTTTTGCCTCCAGAGAAGGGAGTGAGAAGATGTAAGAAACACTGCAGATGCCAAGGCTAGGGAAGACGAGGCGGGGTGAGGGGAGAAGGCACCCCAGGTGAGAAAGATGCCCTTGCAGCCCCTGGAGAAACCCATGATGCAGCGGGTGTTCCCCTGCAGCCCATGGAAAAGTCCAAGACCCCACCTGCAGCCTGTGGAGAGATAGACGAGATGCTGTGACCCGCTTTGGAGCAAGCCTCTGCCAGCACTTGCAGCTCGTGGAGAGAGACAGAGACACAGAGATGAGGGAGAGAGAGTTTCTCACTGGATCCCCCCCAGAGGGGAGGCAGGGGGGCTTGTGACTCTGTGGGGGACAAGGCTGGAGTAGTCTTGGCTTGAGAAACTGAGAGGCATTCTATGATTTATGACTGCACCCCAAAGAAGTGAACCACACTGGGGCAGCTAGTGAAGAGCTGAAGCTCCAGGGGAAAGGATTCACATTGGAGAAGTTCATGAAAGACTGTCTCCTGTGGGTGGGACCCCACACTGGAGCAGGGGAAGAGTGTGAAGAATGCCTCCCCCCACACCCCCTCACCCTGCACAAGACGGAGAACAACTTCTGAGTAACTGACTGAAATCCCCAATCCCTCAATTCCCTGCCCCTCCCTGCGCCAAAATGCGAGGGAAGAAGAGTCTGTTTTGCCCATGACACTGACTGTGGGATGGTCTCTCCCTGTCCTTATCTCGACTCCTAAGCCTCTCAATATAGATTTTCTCCCCTGTCCAGCTGAAAAGGGGAGCAATAGAGCGGCTTTGGTGGGCATTTGGCCTCCAGCCAGGGTCAAACCACCACACTCTTCCAAATGCAAGGTCCACTTTGTTGACAAAAATGCCACACTGTAACAGTGAACAAACAGCACCCACATCTTAAGGTGCTTACAGATCCCAAATAATCCACTCCTTCAATATCAGTCCCATAACTATTACGTGATGCCCTCTTCAGTAAACTCTGACTCCTCACTTCTTTTGCCTGAGAGAGAGCAGTCCGAAACTTAAGATTATTGTCCTCATCACCATCAGCTACATTCTTAAAGGTATTCTAAGGCAGAGTCGTTACTGCACAGATGCCCAAACAAGGAGGCTTGATCAAAACTTGTCTGAATTTTGGAAGCTTTCAAATGAGACCTCAAATGTCACAGTTAAGGTAAAGCCATTCATGTGTAATCCAATCCTTTGTACCCATTACCAGATCATTAAACCCTACATCGATTTAAGTCCTGTCTATGATGTAGTTAATTTCCACCCTGCGTTGGCAATTCTTACCACGTTTCTACATTAATATGAAACTGTTAACATAAGCATATGCTATAAAAAGACAGAAAATAGCGTCTGCTTACATACAACTTATATGGCATATTTTGTTTTCATCTGCATTGTAACACAACCTCTCATTTTCATTTTATATTTCTGTATTGTTGACAAGTCATTCATCCCAAGGTACTCTTAGGGCCAGACTGACAAAACCTGTAACTTCTTCTAACCCTACTGTCTTGAACAAAAAAATAACCAGAACCATATGGACCTCATAAATACCCAGAACAGATTATCTTGTTCTTTCCTATTAAATGAAAATATATTACTTACTTTCTAAGGTTCATATATTCTTTGCAGATGTGATACTGAGAAAGAAAAGGCCATAATACATAGAATTGAGCAAGTTTGGTTATGAATAAGTAAGAACTTCACTGTTGAATCCAGGTGGGCAGAGATAGGAAATTTATGATTAATATTTCAGTATTTTCCTCTCCCACTGATGAATTAAACTAGTTTATAAACAGATTCTGTGGTTTCATTCAGTAAACAATTAATTTACTTTTATTGACGATGCTCTTTTATATGAGTTCTTAATTTTATAAGTAGGGCGGCAAAATTATAAATTATGCCCCATCGTGTCTTTTATTTTTGCTATAAATATTTCAAAAATAAATGAAAGGCCAGGAACAATGTGTTGGGGTTTTGTGATTTTGGGGGGTTTTGTGGGGTTTTTTTTTAAAGATCATGCAAAACTTCTAAAAATTTAATATACAGAAAAATGGTTCTGATCTTATGTGCAGGTTCCTAAAGAAACAGAAGGGCTGGAGAAAACATCATTCCTACAGAATTCCCTATCTAGCATTTCACTTCAGGAAAGGTGAGCAGGAATGTTTTGACCTTTATTGAAAGTGACAGAAGTTTTTGTATTTTGTCTTAAATCTAATATTTACTATCTCATAAGTGACTGACAATTTGCAAAATGGACAAGTGAGGACAAGCATTTAGACACAATGAATGACTGCAACTGGAAGTTTAAGATTGCATTCAGACTTCTGTGCATTTTGGGTGGAATCTGAAGTCCAGCGTTCAGTGAAAAAAACCTCTCCAAAGAGAAAAATGTTTCATGTGCCAGGACTAGATCTGAAACATCCTTTGCCTGAGGAAGGAGCCACTAGTCTGCCAGCCTAGTTGCTGAAGCCAGCCACAGAAAAGGCTGTGGGGGAGACCCTGCCCCAGTCCATGCAACCTACACTCGAGGGACAAAAGCTTTCATACTAATCTATAAAGAGGAAGTAACAGTATCAATTTCTTTAAAACACAGAGGGAAGTTCAGTCTTACTTTAAAATTATGCTGAAAGTAAAAGTAGAAGATCCAGATCACTTATTTGAAAAGCTAACCAAATTCCTAGATGCCAACAAACACGTTTAGCCACTGTGCTGTGCAGTTTTCTGGTTGTGTAGGAGCCACTATTAATTTATTTTCATTGCTCAAAGTGCAATCCAAACAAAAATTGAATCCCTAAGTGATTAATGGAAACAAGAAATGTTAAGTCTGACATTTTTTTAAGACTGAGGCCTTTATGTAAAAGATTCGTGAGGCTTAAGAGAACATGTCAGAGATATATATCTATATATGCCAATCATTGTATTTTCAAAAGAAACTTAAAACTGTAAGACATCATAGTTCCTTGCTTTCGTCTAATCATACACTATTTTTTAAGGAAAGGATCAGCACTGGAGCACTTTAAGGTTTCTGAGGTTTGGTATGCTTTATCCCCAAGACACCAAGAGGGTTTTCTTGACAGATGATTATTAGTAGTATTCAAATATGTGCTTGTTTTTGGTTCCCAGTCATAACTAAATTTAAAACCTGGTCAGTCCAACATGTCTGTAGGAAACTGTAATCTTCTGCAGCATAGTGTTAAATCTTCTACCAGGAATTAATTTTGTTTAGAGTTTTACATAGAGTCTAATTTATTCTTGTTTCACCAGCAAGGACATCTGCTGCTGCGCAGAGAAAGTAGATTCACATGCCATTAAAAAGGTCTACTTCGTTATTTTGTTATTTTTTCTTTTGGGGTATGGCAGAATACCAAGTCTAGTTATGTTCTCTTGTTTTTAATCAGCTAACTCCCACAGAGACCAATGCCAGCATAGTGACTTCTCAGCAGTTCCTTGAGATTTCTCCTTTCTTCCCAGACTGTCCTAAGAAGTACTCTCCTCCTCAGCTTTACAGGCTGCTTTTTATTATACCAAAATACTCCTAAGTACTCTTGAGGTAACCTCAATAGTACTTCCCTAGCTCTCAGACCACATTACCACTGATATTACCATTATACCCTCAGAAACTCTGTTAATCCAACCCACAGTCAAAGTAGCAAACTCAGACACCACGCAGCCTCTGATAAATCTGATGATCAATTTGGCTTCCATCTGGAGTTGGCATCTTATATTACATCACCCTTCATCTATGTACATCTGTGGTGAGTAATGGCTCCAACACATGGGAACAGTGTTACCTTCTGTCATATGGCAGAAGGCAAAATAATGATGATGCTACATAAGGTTAATTTCAGCTGTGCTCAATACAGAATTTCTACTTTATGTGTATAGGGTCACACATTTTGAACTGTAGCTGTGAACACACATGCACAATTCACGTTCATTTTTCACTAACTGTGGATCTCAACTTGAAGATGCTATAGGAAAATGGTCACTTCCATCTACCTGGGAATCAGCTTTTCATTCAACTAAGAAGGGATGAAACTGTGAACTGTTAAGGCAAATCCCACAGGAGACAAATTAAGTATTTCCACTGAATACCCTAGATCCATAGCCTAATTCAAACTGATCTGCTGTTTCTAAGAGCCATCAGTTTCTCTCTTCAAGATTTCAAGTTTCCATAATTTCTCCCTTCTTGTTATTATATGCTGAAATGGATTCAAAAGTAAATTAACAAAGTGCAGCAGTGAGGTTTTGAAGTGATGCAAAATATGAAGTAGCATAAATTTAACAGTTTTCATTAACAGAGGAATATTCACTAAACATTTTTCTATACTAAAAGAAATACTCTGCGCAATAAAATTAAATCCATCCTGACAGTGACCCACAAATAACCTGTTTCTATAGTCCCTTTGCTATTCAGCTAGGCCTCCTGGTGGTGTAGAGCTGTCGTTCATTAATTTTACTGATTGCATAATGAGAAAAAGTCATGCAGCTTTGAATATTAAAAGCTGTAGGCCTATTAATCACCAGTTTGAAAATAAAGAGAGATAAAAATACAAGGCAACGTGAGAAACCAACAAGAAATTTCTACCTAGGGAGGAAGAAAGGGAATTTCACCTACTGATTCACAGAGCATTGTACTTGGCTCAGTAAGTGAGCGAAGAAAGGAAACAATATTTTTTATTGGTTTTGAAAAAGCATTTACAATTAGAGATATTAATCAATTTTTAAGCCAATGCCTACAGTTACAAGGAAACACATTTAGAAACACTGTCTAGTTACAAAAGGTGCTTAAATCCTTGGAAGCACTCTCCTAACATAGTACGGTATTCAGATCCTCTACTAGATCTAGGCAATCATGCCACTAATTTTGCTAATATTTTTCTCTGGACTAGGTACAAAGGAGAAAAGCAGTAATATCATCATTGTTCCAAAGCACAGTTGCATGATACAACACTATTAATCTCAAACATCCATTACTACTCAGCTATTCAAACTTCTCATCCCCTTCTCCAACATGCCATTAATAAATATCATCCCAAGTATTTCCTCTCCCATCTCAAAACCTCCATGTTTAGTTTTTATGACACCTGGAAAGTAAATAGAGTAGCTGGGTTCTCAAAGCCGCCACATCAACCTTTCTGCACCCCACACCTCATCGCTGTAGTACATAGGGTCACTGCAACAATACAGGCTGGGGATTACCTGTGCTGGAAAGGCCCTGTGAGCCCCAGGCAGGCAGCTCACAACTCCTGCATGTGAGCCAGCAGCACACCACAGCAGCAAAGATGGCCAGCAGCAGCAAAGATGGCCAGCAGCAGCACCCGGGGTTGCACCAGCACAATATTAAGCTAAGCGATTACTGCCCTGCACATAAGACCACACATAGAGACCTCACAACACAGGGAAAGTATTGACAAAGTTGAGAGAGTTCAGAAAAGGGACTTCAGAGTGGTCAAGGCTGAAGCACTTGCCCTGTGAGAAGAGGCTGAGGGACCAGGGTTGGATCAGCCTGAGGAGCAGGCAGCTATAGCTGGGAAGCCACTTGAGATGGAGCCAGACTCTTCACAGTGGTGCAAGACAGGGTATGAGAGGCATTAGTTTAAAGAAGAGGGGCTCAGAAAACAGCCATTCATGGGAATATCTTGCCCAGAGTTCATGCAGGCTCCAACCTTTGGAGTTTTCAAGTTCCAGCTGGCTAAAGCCCCAAGCAATCATGTCTGATATCAGATCAGCCCATCCTTTACACAGGAGGTTTAAAGAAGTAGACACCCTGTGAAACCCCTTCTTACCCAGCTATCCGGTCTCCTTCATTAAAGATAATTTGGGTCCTCACAATAAGGAACAAAGTCTGTATCTCAGCTAGCTAAGACTAAGCCATTGAGAGTTTTCTAGATATTTTGACACCTTTAACAGAAAACAAGCAATCTGGTGACACATAAGAGCCCTAGCTTCACACAGTCCATGATGAAATTGTTTCCGTAGGAACATGTAAACTGTTTTTGCTTTTTTGTTTTTAAGCTATGTAAAGATAAGAAGAAATATACCCTGGTTATACAAGAAAAATCAGATAACATGATGACACAAGCTCCCAGAAACAAAGCAACTTATTTCAATATTCACTTGGTGAAATGGTAGAGGTGCAGCAGTGACTGGCAGCTTAACAAAATCTTACTATTTACAATAAAAATATTTTCAAATGCAATATAAACCATTATTTAAAAATGCAAATACAGTAATAGCCAATTCCCTGACTTGTGCACTCTAGCTAGTAAACAGCAACTTTATTTCATCTGGTTTTACTTAAGTAAAGGAATTACCTTGCTTAAATGCACTTGTCTCCCTTAAGTAACTTTTGCAGAGCTATATTCAAACATATCATGCATAAAACAAGAACCAGATAGGTAAATGCACCCTGCTTTATGACTCTGTCTCTGTGGTTGTGTACTTAATAACTGTTACCCACATGTTGGTACTGCAAGCCACAAGAAACTCTGACCTGGCCTTTTCCTAACGAATTAGAAAAAAGGATATTAAAATTTATAATGCATACTTTAATATTATTCATGTGAGGCATATGCAACCAGACAAATTAGTACAGAATGCTTACAGCCTTCTTAAATCTTACTTGCAAGTGCATTTTAATCTCTGCAACATATGGTTGTGTGTATGTGCATGTGATTTGGAATCCATTTTTGTTAAGTTTTCATCAGTTAAAGCTTGAAATCAATAACAAGAATGTATCTACAGAGGAAAAACAATAATGTACATGTAAATATTTGGGGGGAAAAAAAGACCTATTAGGAGCAATTGATCACTGAGATCTGGTTCTTTTTAACTAACTTTGAATGTACAAGGCCAGATACTCAAATGAATTCAAAAGACTTCCAAGGACACTAGAATTGTCACAGTAATGTCCAGAAAAAGGTGTGGGGTTTGGTTTCATTTTGGCTTTTTTTCCTATAAAAAGCAGCATACTCAAAAGATCTAGCAAAATATAAAAGTGCATTATAATTCCTCCTTTATAAACCAAGCACTATTAAAGAGACTAACTTAAAGTACAGTTTGGCTAGAAACACCTAATCAAAGTAGCAAGACTTCTGGAAAATTACAAAAGGTGTTCAGCCAAACTGCTGATAGAAACAATCTCTCATGTAGGATTTTTTTTTCAAAGCAAAAACCTTCAGCCTGTCAGGTCTTAGATTTCTTATCTTTGGTTTGTTGTTTAGTTTTTTTTCTTTCTGGTGCTGTCAGTGAATATGGTTGACAACATCCTGTAATACTTGCCCCATTCTACCTGTCTTCATGCATGTTTCATCCACTAGGATGTAACACA
The DNA here is from genome assembly GCA_022605575.1 of Laterallus jamaicensis coturniculus. Lineage (NCBI taxonomy): Eukaryota > Metazoa > Chordata > Aves > Gruiformes > Rallidae > Laterallus > Laterallus jamaicensis. The sequence goes on along the minus strand of JAKCOX010000031.1, from coordinate 4,938,319 downwards.
TGGTGAGCTGTATGCAGGTAGCTGTAGATCGACCAAAATCTCCACAATTCATGTCATGTGTTCACAAAAAAAAAGTATGATCTCTATTAGTACAGGTTTCCTAGCTTTAGTCAGTTTTCAAGGTAATTTTTCCTGATTTTGGCAGAGTCATGCCAAACCATGTGTAGGCAGGCAAACTCTCTGCATGTCAATTACCTTCCTTGAAATGTCTAGACTCTTCTATTTTTATCTCCCATGTAACTCATGGAATAAAACCAAGACAGTAAAGTCAAACAGGGAGTCCCGCAATACACTTACAGAAATAGTGAGGAAGTGCTGTTCCATTATCAATAGCATTAAATGCACTGAAAATATTTTTCTGCTGAAATAATTCAGGAGGGTGTCACACCACCTTTACAAAACTACGTGATTTGTACGCACTTCTGTACTTTGCGCATGTAAAAATCAAATGTTTCTAGCACAGAGGTGCATAAATAATCAACTTCATCTGCTGCAATTAGAGCTCACTGTTCATGCAGTGTAATTATATAGCCAACACCACACAGTGCAGAAGGTAATCACATACCACTGTAAACAGAAACTATAAAGAAGTTTATCTGACATTTTTGTTTTTACCCATTCCACTTGCTTCTTTCTCCTTCTTCACTCTTATGGGAAATTTCATCTTAATCTAACTTAAATAGGATTTAAATACCATTGGCTGCGAGTTAACAGCAACATATGTTTATATTTTCATCCAACTCATTTATTTTTCCACTGCTGAACAACCCTGCCAAAGTTGTTCTTTTTCAAACAATAAATTAATTCAGAGAATGATTGTTTATAGTAAGATCTTGTTAATTCTGACATACGCCAAAAGGCCAAAAATTGTGACTAAAACTAGATATCAATATCAAAGCTTTAATTAGTTCTATACTGCTTACATATTACCAAACAGAAGCAGGGCTAAAAATCAAATAAAGAACTTCAAATACAAATACGGAAAAACTGTAATGATTTGAAATGCAGAGAGGATTATATCAATATTACTGAGTTTTGAGATTAGCTATAGAATATATAGATCTATCTCAAGTAATATAATGGGAGACTATCCTCTGGTCAACTTTAAACTTTCTAAAAATTCTGATATCACTGTGCTAAAGAAAGACAACCACACGTTTCTTTATACATATTTAAAAGATAAATCTAGACATGGATGGAGAGATATTATATTACTGGGCTTCAATTAAAGATTAGAGATTCCATAATTCAAAAAGGTGCTGAGGTTTGATTTATTCAAGAAACTAATACTTAGGCTAAAAAGTTAGCATAGTAAAATTGAGTCAATATAAAGTGCCCTTAAGTCACTTTCTTAAAATGTTTCTTTTGTGTTAGAACTGTGTTGTAGTTTTGCATGTCTGGGTTCTGGTGCAGCCAGAAGCTCTCTGCAGGCCCCAAAGACGAAACACCAGCCAGCTCAAGGCGAGAGCTGTTACTGACCAAGGCTGAGCCCATCAGCGATGGTCACAGCGCCTCTGAGAATCACATTTAGAAGGAAAAATACACAAGAAGCTGCTTTTTGCCTCCAGAGAAGGGATGGAGAATATGTAAGAAAATGTGCAGACACCCAGGCCAGGGAAGAAGGGGGGGGTGGGGCATGAGGGGAGGAGGCACCCCAGCTGGAGAAAGATGCCCCAGCAGCCCGTGGAGAAAACCCATGGTGCAGCAGGTGTCCCCCTGCAACCCATGGAAAAGGCCAAGACCCCACCTGCAGCCTGTGGAGAGACGCCATGCTGGAGTGGATGGAGACATACAGAAGACACTGTAATCTGCATTGGAGCAAGTCCCTGCCAGCGACTGCAGCCCGTGGAGAGAGACAGAGACACAGATATGAGCGAGGGAGAGAGAGATCCATGAGCGAGCAGGTCTGCTGGATGGATGGAAGTGGCTTGTGACTCTGTGGGGGACAAGGCTGGAGCTGTCTGGGCCAGAGAGACTGAGAGATTCTATGATTTATGACTGCACCCCATAGAAGTGACCCACACTGGGGCAGCTGGTGAGGAGCTGAAGCTCCAGGAGAAAGGACTCACGTTGGAGAAGTTCATGATAGACTGTCTCCCGTGGGTGGGACCCCACGGTGCAGCAGGGGAAGAGTGTGAGGAATGCGCACCCCTCACCCTCACACAAGAACAACTCATGAGGAACTCATGACACCTTTATAGAATTTATAGAATTCTCTGATTTATAGAAAGATTCTGAAAATGCAGTTTAACTTCCAGAAACATTTTTTTCCCCCTGGTAATTCGATTATTTATTCTTTTAAGGAAAGTTATTTATTTACCCTGCTGTGACTGAAAATATCTCACATGGAAGTACTAACTTTTGAGGAGTGTTATACCACCCATGACAGCTTGGATTTTAAGTAGCATTGCAGGATACCAGGCAAGAGAGACACTCTGGTTGCCACAGTAGTGAATGGATCTCTCTTCTGCTGTTGGAACCTTCTGGTGATTGACTGAGTTGTATAAATGTGTAGACACATGTGTTAATTTGATTGTCCAAACAACTTCTTAGCAGAAATTTGTTTTAGTGATATCTACAGTAGTAGTGGAACAAGGAATAATACCTCAAGGGATTAAGTCCTTTTCAGAGACAACTGTCAACCTTATAAACAAGCAAAGGAAATACCAAACCCACTTCAAACAGCAAAGAAGGTAACTGTAATAAGCTTTAAGTATTTGAGCGACTTCCTTGCAAAAGATGAATACTATAGTGAGGTTAGTCAACTGAGCTTGCATCTAAAATATGATCTGGATTTCTGCCAGACAACCGTACTTACTTGAAAAACTGTTGATAATTTTTTTCTGCTTTCGAAGTACTTAGGGTGTGCTGCAGTGATTCCTTCCTGCTTAGCCTATTCAGGCACATTAATAGAAATAATGTAAAATGATACATAAATTCACTTCTCTGTATCAAGTACCTCCTATATTTATCATGGGGGAATACTTTCTATTTCTAGGAGGAATCTCAGTCTCTCTTTTTGATGGTCTTTCTGTGGCTGATAACAATGGCTGCGCATTTCTTAAAAAAACACTTTACTGCTTTTTTTGATCCTTCCACTTAACCATCTTGCTTCCCATTTGCCCATCACTCAAAGAAAAGTGTTCAGAAAAAAATAACTACCAGACTATTCTAACTAAAGCCCTCTAAAAACATGAACTTACTCTGTGTTACTCATATGAACATCAAGTGGAAAATGAAAAGCAGAAAGACCATTATGAGGTTAAATTACTGAGATTAAGATGTAGCATATAGCCCTAGTTCTGCCACGGTATCTCCTGAACTTCTGTTAATCAGCCATCACTTGAGTTCTCAGTGCTTCAGCTGACCTCACAATGAAGAATAATACTCTTTATCACCATTAGTCTGAGCTCTTCAAAGGCTCTCTCTACTCTGTAACTCTGTACAATGCTTGGCACAGCGGAGCCCAGTTTTTTGCCATTAATAACAACCATTAGAAAACTCAAAATCATAGAGAACTCTTAAGAATTTAGATCTACAATTTATAGAAAAAAATTATTCATTTCTGATTTATAACCATCTAATGTCAGTTTACAGAATGTAGGACTCCAAAGCTAAGCATATTCTCTATGAGATGCTCTGATTTTTTCCCCTGTCTGTCCAGTATTAAACAAGGAAGTAAAATTATGTTTTTCCTTGTCCTGCAAAGTGAATTTCCAATTAAAATTCAACAGTGCAATCCCATTCAAAATGGCTCTAATATAATTTGGAGTACACTAATTTGACTTGGTTACCTGTTTTGTTAATTAAACTGATGAGGCAATTTATTTGCTCATTTCAGCCTTGACATTAAATGACATTTCATGTGACATCTGATTTTTTTATGTTAATTGAGTAACTTTTGATTTGAATATACCAGATTGATTTGTGCAGTACATAAGTGTCAGGGAAAAAAATCCCATCTGCAAATAATAAGTAATCTAAGTGATTTATACAAGTAGAGTTACTAGCATTTGAACACAGGTGGCTTTTTATTTTTAGATTTCATAAGGACTGTCACTCCAAACTGCTATTTTTAATAGCATTTTGGAAATTAGAAATGCAGAATGCAATGCTGGGTGTTCCTATATTAATGAAGCACTTCTAAAAATAGTGTTTCTTTCTTACTAGTTGTTCTTGCAGAACTAGGCCAGTAGAACCAGTCCCTGAGATTAAATGATAGCTGATAAGTTTTTGCCTTTATAATTATTTGATTCTTATGAGAGAAAAAACAGGCTTTAGAAGTTTACTTCAGTGAAGCAAATATTTTAATCCACTTTTGCATGGAGCATGCTGAAATTCCTGTAGTTCCTTGTATTTTAAACATTTCTACTGGCTGTGAAAGAAAAGCACTGTAGCTGATGTGTAGCTGATACTTTCTTCAGCACAGGATTTGTTTTATACACTATGCTTGGAGAAGATTTTCTGCCATTCTCAGCCACAAAATACAACTAATCAGTAGGTCTTTATTCTGTATGAACAACTGATACGAACTTCCTTTTCTGAAGTTTGAAAAAAAGAAACCAAATCAAAACCACCAAAAAGACCATGAAGAACAAGATCCTGTGGTTTCTGCCCGGTAAAAGCATACTGATTTCACTGGCAGCTGCACACAAGAAACATCTAAGTGTGCCTCTGAATTTATTCCTTGCATTTCTTCATCATGCACTCCCAACATGGTGATCCACTTAAAATTATGGAAGATTATATAATGAAATTGATATTCTAGAGAAGAACAGTGACTGTCAGTAGGTCAGTCTTGAACCCCGAGATGATCATCAGTTGTCAATAAAAGCATTTTCCGACTCAACCACAGGAAAGGAAAAGCTAAAGCTTTTTTATGCCAAATTGACAATGGCTACAGTAATACTTGGACCTAAAAAACCCAAAAGAAGCAGTAAATTACCTCAGAAGAAAAACACAAGACTGCTTCTAGGGTGCCTACATCATTGATTTTAGGCTCTGTAAGGAAACATGCTGCTAAGGACTTTAAATTTTTAAAAAATGCAAAAAACCACAGCAGTAACCCAGTAATTGATTTTTCACATTTCTGACCCTGCTAAACCATTCAGTACTTAAAGTGTTTATTAAGTGTTTGTCCTTAAAAATGTTATCAGTACTGAAGCAATTTGTAGGTGAACATATGTACATCTACAACTACCTACAAAGGTGGTTGCAGTGACATGGGGGTTGGTCTCTTCTCCCTGGTAGCTAGTGACAGGACAAGGAGAAAAGGTCTTAAATTGCATCAGGGGAAATTTAGGTTGGATATTAGGAAAAATTTCTTTCCTGAAAGGGTTGTCAGATACTGGAACAGGCTGCCCAGGGAGGTGGTTGCATCACCACCCCTGGAGGTGTTTAAAGTAAGAGCAGATGTTGTACTTGGTGACACAGTCTAGTGTTGGACCTAGTAGGGCTGGGTAGATAGTTGGACTCAATGAGCTTTCAAGGTCTTTTCCAACCAAAACCATTCTATGAAAAATTTTTTAGTTTCCTTGTTTTGGGGAATGTTACAGTGAGCAAAGGCATGCTGGGAATTCCAACACCGCATCACTGAGTTGTGCTGGAATGCATATATAATGCTGCAAGGGTGGGGTAAAAAAAAAAAGCACAAAGATTGATATGGAAAAGAAGCAGCTGACAAAAGTAAGTTTATTCTGTCACAGTATGGTGTGTCAATAGCTAGTTAATAAACTAATTTCACTACAGCCACTCAAAAAGATTTTACTTTCATTTCCTTTATTTACCAATACCTTAAAACTGCAGATTTTATTTTAAGTCTGTCCACGTAACAGCTTTCCTTCCCATGAAAAATCTATTAGAAAAAACTGTCAGAAACTTCCATACAACATAGACCAAATTAATGAAAAAATTAAGAGCAATTTTTTCCAAGGGGAAAAAAATATATTTTAAGGTCATGCAAGTACAGCACATACTTTTTGTTCCAGTGAAGCTGTTTGATGCAACTTCACATGTATTTTTAAACAATATAAGTTTGGAAGTTTTTTAAAAAAAATTAGGCTTGACCTGCAAGAAATGGTTTTAACAAATGGAAAAGAACAGAAAAGTATAGTAGTAAAAGTGAAGGGATAGTGATAGAGCTTGTGACTGGTTTGTCTTTCCAGTCACTGAAAGGTTACATGACCCAGACTGTCATGTGCACCTTCCCTCATCCATATTCTGCTTCATCAGTGCTCTATCTCTCTCTCCAGCTATTACCTGGTCCAGTAAGTCTGTGCACCCCTGCCAGAAACTCAGATTTCATAGTTGCCCCTTACTGGAGAGAACTCTCTTTATTCTCAGTCATTTCTTCCTATTGCATTTGTGAAGTAAACAAAATCAATGCAAACAGACACCAAAAAACTTTTTTTTTTTGTTTTCCTAAGAAAAGGATCAAAGGGAATTGTTTAAAGGAATACCTGTGAACTAACTGTCCTGGGACACTAAGAATATCTAATACACACAGCCAGTTCAGCAGTGAAGAAAGAAATCCACATGTTGCTAACTGAACTGTCTTAATTATAATACTAAAAACACACTCTACTGGGTTCAGCTAGGATAGGGTTAATCTTCACCACAAGTTGAGATAGGACACAGCCAGGGCAGGTGACCCAAACAACCCAAAAGGGGTTATTCCATACCAAATGACATCATGTTCAGTGTAAAAGGGGGCTAGCTGGGGAGGGGAGGTGCAGCTCTAGGACACGCAGCTCAAAGATGGTCTGGTTTTGTCATGGGTCTGAGCATATTTGTCTGAGTTGTATAGTTTTGATGAAGAACTGCATTGTGTATCACCAGTTTTGTATACTGTATTTGAAGTGCTCGTTATTTCCCTCTCCCTGTGCTGTCCCAGTAAACTGTCCTTATCCCAGCCCACGAGGTTTGTCTCTGTCTCCACATTCTTCTCCCCATCCCACTGGGGCAGGAGTGAGCAAGCGGATGTATAGTGCTCAGCTGCCAGCTGGGACTAAACCACAACACACACCTACAGGTCCAGACGACCCTTGCCCAGGTGCAGACCCTTCCTCCATGCAGGTGCAGTGATTGAAGAAGATGACACAGCAATTATTAAAATTGTATGTAAATTACTAGCCAATCACTGTAACTGGAGTGTATTACCTTGTAACATTTACGTATAAATGTAATGGTGGAGGTGGCTTTGGACGTGCTTCTTTTGTGGAAATCCTCAACGCACCCAGGCCTGAATAAAAGCAGTCTCTCTTCCGTGTGTCTGAGAACTAGCTTATTGCCCACTGAGCACTTTTCAGATAACACATACAAGCTCCAGTTAAAACCCTTCCTGAGAACTTCTTCCTTAACTTATACAGAGTACACAGCATATGACAGGTGATATGCTTACTGATCAGAACACAGGCCAAAAATTTTCTTCATATTTCAATTTTTTTTTCTTTTAAACTTCACAGATTTATACCCAACTCTAGAGTTCTGAACTCTAGAGCCCCAAACCACAACTATTACTGTTAAGTAGTAAATATTACACTTTTTAAGTACACAGAAAGGTCACATACTACACAATTTCCCAGCGTGTATAAAAAAAATAATTAAAAAGCATTTGCTCCTTTGACAGTATCTAGCACTTTTTACTGACTATCGTGCAACATGAGAGTAATGCCTTTCACATAAAGGTAAAAAAACCCAACCAACCTTCAGTTTGTTTTGCAAGCCATTACTGACTATGGGATCAAAAGAAAATGGAAAAGTTTCTTCCAGAAAAAGAAATGCAAAAAATCTAATTATAAAATACAAATCTGATGTTCTCATGTGCTGCCACTATATAGTCAATACAAGCTGACATTTCTTACAGCCCAAGCTTATTACCATTTAGTTCTTCACTTTCCTTATTCATAGATGTTATGCTATTTTAAAATATTGTCTACAAGTTACAAAAATAAATCAGAAAGCAAGATGTAAATACTGAGAGCTTTGGGATACATTTCCATCTTTAATAAGTTTAAGTATCAATGACACGCAGTTGTAACTACTGATCTTTGCAAGCTCCTCTGCACTGTTTACATGACACATATCAACTCCAGCAGAGTGACCCATTTAAAAATATTAACTCTAGATAGAGTATCCTATTTTAAGTAGTTCTAAAACTAAGCCTCAAGATAAGCAAAAACATAAGCAACTGCATGATGTAAATGCACAAGAAACCACTGAAAGACAACAGGATTTCTGGGACTTCAACCACAAACTATTTGGGAAAAATCTTATCTATTATACACAGAAACATGATGAACAGCTGCAATTCCCAAGACTAAAATGACACCTATCATGCTCCATGAACAGCCAGCTTACATGACTGTAAAAGCGTGTCTCTATCAATATAATCAAACAAGACTGACCATAAAATGATGAGGGATTTTCTCAGCACTCATATGTAGCTTGGAGAGCACAGCTTTCCTTTACTATACTCCTTGTTATTGCATATCTCATCTTTCCTTAAATAGACTGCCAAACACCATTGAAAGGATCTCCCTGTTTAGCTCTACATACAGCAGGCCACCAGTGACTGGACTGAGGAATCCAAACTTGTCGCTTTTGTTAATCAAAGCAAATATTAATGTCACATTCCCACAAATACTTCCAATGTAGAAAACTAGTAAAATTGTTCTAGTTGACTGGGAATTTATTCTCCCAGAAACAACCTCTACTTCCCTTAAATTGTCAAAGGAGAACGTTTTATTTTCCATGACTTAACAGTATTTGTCAACTTTTTTTTCTATTTTTCCTACGTGCAATCACAAGGATGCCTTGCTATAGCTGGGGAGAGAAGAAACCCTTTCCATCATGCTTGAAAAGACTGAACTAGGTAGCAAATATGCAACTGCTTTCTGAATTGGCTTCAGAATTGCATTTATAAAATCTATTGCCTACCTGATGATGAGAGTACTGTGCCAACTCACTAAGCACAACACTATCCTTGTAAATTTGTCATTATTGTCCTAGCTACTCAGTCTTTGAATAAGAGGTGGAAATCTTTGTACAGAAAGATTTGTGTACAGCTGGGAACCTAAATGACTCAAGCTGATGATAAGTGGAAGATTAACCTTTTATTGATGTATGCATAAAATAAGACTCTTTCCAGATCACTGTAATTATTTATACATGCAAAGCAAGTGAACCTACTACAGCTCTTGGAGCTATTCAAGACTTATCTTCAAGACACGAAGATACTCAATACTAGACAAGGCCTTGAGCAAACTAATGCTAACTTTGAAGCTGTCCCTATTTTAGCTGTGTAATCGGACTAGATAGTATCTAAAGATTCTTTACAATCCTTTTTTCTCCCTTTTTTTTTGTGATTCTTATTAAATTAGCACATTACAGATATTTTGCACAAGTAAAACCCAACACAGAAAAACAGGCAGAAAACATTTTTGTCAAGATGGATAAAAATGTTCAGAGGTTTAGAGAAAGATGATAACCTTACAACTTACCTGTTTCCTTCATGGCTCATACTCCATCTTCCTATTTCTGCAATCATAATCCAATGACTGCCTACAAATAACAAGCTAGTAATTATTATTATTATAGCTATCTGTTAAACACAAAGTAGCTGCTTCGTTTATGTGGAGAATATGAATTCCACTAATGAAGTCAATCTAACGTTAGCAATTTACAGGAAATGGATTCAGACTTCATCACTGCATCTTACAACTTTGTACATTTCTCCTGAGCAATAATTGTACTCTACTTGCAATATGCCTGTTGGAGTATCTTAGAAACTAACTTAATAAATAAAGCAAGCTGTTGATTTCTCATTCTGTGTAGGGATCCCTGGATTTTAAGCTTGCTCCTGTACACATTACAAAAACCATCTTCATACTATACTCTCAGGTCTACTTACAGAAAAAAATCTCAGAAAGATTCAACAGGATAGAAAAATATTATTTAAAGTTTATTGATGACACCTCATAATTGAGGTAATTATTTAATAAGATCAGAATCATAGACTCATAGAATATACTGGGTTGTAAGGGACCCATAAGGATGGTCAAGTCCAACTCCTGGCTCCACACAGGGCCAGCCAAGTCAGAGCATATGACTGAGCGTATCGTCCAGATGCTTCTTGAACTCAGTCAAGCTCAGTGCTGTGACCACTTCATAGAATCACAGAATGGTCTGGGTTGGAAGGGACCCCAAGGATCACAGAGCTCCACCACCCTTGACACAGGCAGGGCCACCAACCTCCATGTCTGGATCTACACAAGGTTGCCCAGGGCCCCATTCAACGTGGCCTTGAACACTTCCAGGGACAGGGCATCCACCACCTCCCTGGGCAGCCTGTTCCAGCACCTTAACACTCTCTCTGTAAAGAACTTCGCCCTGATATCTAATCTAAACCTTCCCTCTTTTAACTTTAATCCATTCCCCCTTGTCCTGCCATTATCTGCCCTTTTAAAAAGTTGATTCCCCTCCTGTTTGTATGCTCCCTTCAGGTACTGGAAGGCTGCAATGAGGTCCCCCCGCAGCCTTCTCTTCTCTAGGCTGAACAAGTCCAGCTCCCTCAGACTCTCTTCGTAGGGCACGTGCTCCAGCCCTCTAATCATCCTTGTGGCCCTCCTCAGGACCCTCTCCAACAGTTCTACGTCTTTCTTGTATTGGGGACCCCAGATCTGGACACAGTACTCCAGCTGGGGCCTCACGAGGGCAGAGTAGAGAGGGACAATCACCTCCCTGTCCCTGCTGGCCACCCCTTTTATGATGGAACCCATGACACCATTGGCCTTCTGAGCTGCAGGAGCACACTGCTGGCTCATGTTAAGTTTCTCATCCACCAGAACCCCCAGGTCCTTCTCAGCAGGGCTACTCTCAAGGAGCTCTTCTCCCAGTCTGTATCTATGTCTGGGATTCTTCCAGCCCAAGTGCAACACCTGACACTTGGCAGTGTTGAACCTCATTAGGTTCACCTGGGCCCATTTTTCCAGCCTGTCAAGATCCCTCTGGATGGCTTCTTTTCCTTCTGTTTCGTCAACTACACCACTCAGCTTGGTGTCATCCGCAAACTTGCTGAGGGTGCACTCAATCCCATCATCGATGTCACTGATAAAGATGTTAAAGAGAACTGGTCCCAGGACAGACCCCTGGGGGACACCGCTTGTCACCGGCCTCCACCTGGACATAGACCCATTGACCACCACCCTTTGTCTGAGTCCTTTCAACCAGTTTCTTATCCACTGGATGGTCCACCCATAAAATCCACATCTCTCCAGTTTAGAGATAAGGATGTGGTGGGGGACTGTGTCAAAGGCCTTGCACAAGTCCAGGTAGATGACATCGGTCGCCTTCCCTTTATCCACTGATGCTGTCACTCCATCATAGAAAGTCACCAGATTGGTGAGGCACGACCTTCCCTTGGTGAAGCCGTGCTGGCTGTCCCGGATCACGTGCTCTTCCCTCATGTGCTCCGACATGTCATCCAGGAGGATCTGTTCCATGATCTTCCCAGGCACAGAGGTGAGTCTCACCGGCATGTAGTTCCCTGGGTCCTCCTTGCTCCCTTATAAATGGAGTGACATGACCCTTTTTCCAGCCACCAGGGACCTCTCCTTACAGCCATGACTTTTCAAATATGATGGAGAGCGGCTCAGCAACCACATCAGCCAGCTCCTTCAGGACCCTGGGATGCATGTCATCTGGCCCCATAGACTTGTAGACATTCAGTCTCATGAAGCGGTCTCAGACTTCTCTGCCCTCACAGTGGGGGGGGATTTACTCCCCCAGTTCCCACCTAGAGGTCCAGGGATATGGGGTTCAGGTATTTGAGAATTATGAGAATCCTAGCCATCAGTGAAGACTGAGGCAAAGAACTCATTCAGTACCTCAGCCTTCTCCACATCTGTTGCAGCCATTTCGCCTTCTCATTTACCAAAGTGGGTATGTTCTCTTTGGCCTGTATCTTCTGGCCAGTGTACCTGTAAAATCCCTTCTTGTTGTTCATAACATCCCTTGCCAAGTTCAGTTCCATTTGCACCTTGGGTTTCCTGATCCCATCTCTGCAATTCTGAACTGCATCCATGTATTTCTTCCCAGTCACACACCCTTGTTTCCACAGTTTGTACTTGTCTTTCTTTTCCCTCAGTTTGACCAGCAGGTCCTTGCCTAGCCATGCTGGTTTCCTGCCCCTTCTGCCCACTTTCTTATTCTGAGGGACAGAAAGCTCTTGAGCCCTGGGGAGCCTGTTCCAGTGCCTGACCACCCTCTCAGTGGAGAGCCTCTTTCTAATCACAGAATCACAGAACATTAGGAGTTGGAAGGGACCTCAAAAGATCATCTAGTCCAACCTCTCTGTCAGGATCACCCAGACTAAATCACACAGCCATGCATCCAGGCAGGTTTTGAATGTCTCCACAGAAGAAAACTCCACAACCTCTCTGGGTAGCCTGTGCCAGTGCTCCGTCGCCCTCACAGTGAAAAAGTTTCTCTTTACATTCCTGTGGAACTTTCTACACTCCAGCTTGCACCTGTTGCCCCTTGTCCTATCGCTGGCCATCACTGAGAAAAGCCTGCCTCCATCGTCTTGACACTCATCATTTACATATTTATAAACATTAATAAGGTCACCCCTCAGTCTCCTCCAAGCTAGAGGCTCTACTCCCTCAGCCTTTTCTCATAAGGAAGGTGTTCTACTCCCTTCATATCCAAACTAAACATCCCCTGTTTAGAACTTTATACAGTTCCCTCCGGTTCTATCACGGGTCACTAAAGAGAGAAGATCGGCACCTGCCCCTGCGCTACCCCTTGTCAGGAAGCCTCAGACTGCAATGAGGTCTCTACTCAGAAGGCACTGCTATATTCACAAAAAATTGTAGTTATGAGTAACTAATAATAGTTAAGTAGCTAATGTAGGAGTTAATATGAGCAGCTTGTTTTCAGCTTTCATAGTGGGTGGTATTATTGGGGTTTTGTACTGCAAAAAAACCCAATTTGCAATCCTAATTGAAAATAACCTTCAGTTACAGCTATTTCTTTATTTTTAGGATACTAAAATAATGTACACTTCCACAGATCTCATCCAGATTTAGAGACCTACAGCAGTATGACTTGAGCAAACAGAATTAACATAAACACACCTGATTACTTCTTTGACTTTTTGGTGTAGCTCAAACTACTGCCAGATTTTCATTTCTACTTCCACTTTTTGTAGAAAGACAAGAAAGTCAACTTATGATTTAATGAGAATGAATACATCACAATATTTCTAGAGCTCTAAATCCCTGAACAGATTTTTACTTAAGTATTAGTGCTGAATTTCAACATTTCTTCATATTTTAAGTATACAAAGAATTCTGATGGAATGACAACAGTAGTGAACATAATTTAAATTCACCGGCAACCGATTACATTTAAGGTAGCAAAAATATCCACAGGGGTCTTTGCTTTCTGGGGACATGCCTTTCAATAACATACTGAATTTGAGCACTCAAGGCCATATTCTGGCACACTTGTAAGAGGTTCTATTTATACAAAGTTATTAATCATCTATTTCTATATGCTTTGCAAGAGTGATAATACACAACTACTAAGTAGCACGAATGACAAATAGCATGCCACCCCTATTCACTGTTGATTTTTTTAAGTGGCTTTATTGCTCATGAGAGGTGGCAGACTGACAGTCTTGCAGAATGCAGTCTTTGTTTTCTATTGCAAAATGTAAGTGGTGCTGTAGCAACACACAGTTATTGCCCCATCAGTATGCTTCTGAGGTGCTTGCTTTGCTGATCACAGTCATACTTCTATTACAATTCTTCAATTTAAAGGAAATTATTCTGTGATTGTGCCATACTGGATATAATCTTAATGTGGGAAAGATGAGAATAATAGTCTAGAAACAAATGAACAGGTCAGAAATTTGCCCATTCAGTGATGACATCAGCTCTCCTGTCAACTATAATGGCCTTCCTAAAGCTACTGATGAAAGTTGTAATTTGTATTCTCTGTCCTTACTTTGTTCGGGAAACATAATCCTTGACATTGGTTTTGCTTTTTATCTGATCGCTTTCACCTCGTTGAGTAGGCTGCCAGTACAGGTGATCTAAACCAAAGAGAAAAAAATGTAGGTTTAGTAAATTCCTAATACTGTGTTACTTATTTACATGAAGGTGAACTTTCTCATCCTGTCTACCACTAACCTCCCTGTCTTCAAAGTGTTCTGTCAGTTTCCACCAACATACTGCAGATCAAGCTTGCCTCAAATGCAGTCAATCCCAGTAAGATGTATGTACAGCAGTGCCACAGGACTACAACTTTTATCTCTACCTCACAAGGGACCCTTGCCCATCAATTCACGATGAAGTGGCTCCATCAGAGTAGCTCCACCATAGTAGCTCCATTGCTACTACTAAGCAGTGCACTACTTTTTGAAAGCTTTGCACAAGACAAAAGAAAATTTGGATTTATTCTTTCAATCTACCTTCTCCATGAAAAAATGTAAGTTTATTCCTCTGTCATCACTTTGCCTTTCTTACACAATTAATAAGGAGTACCAAGCTGTACAGTGGCATGTAGGAAGTGACACAGTTCCCACAGAAATGACAGACCTATTCTTCTGGAGGAGCACGTATCAGCAAGCAGATGCAGACAACACATGTGCAGACTCAGAAGTTAGTATGACTTTGCCTGTTAGGAGCACAGAACACTCCTACATAGAATCCTATTAACCTCTCACAAGTTTTTCAGCATTTTTTCAGAGATGCCCCATAAGGAATACATTGTGAATGCCATATACCATGTTATTCCAGATTCTGTATGCTTCCTGCATCATAACTTTCAGGAAAAAAAGGTTAATGTGGAATCAAGATAAAATCCTCCTCAGCAAATTATTTATGTTTGCCAGAGGACCACCATAGAAAGCCCCAGCCTCTGAGGAGTCTGAACCACACTTTCATGCAGCTTGAGAATCCTCAGATTTTATCATGGGTTGTGTCTTGGAAGGGTAACTTCACTTATGCTGAATTTTAGAAGACTAGAGGTGAACAGTTTCTGCTATGAGAGTTAAAATAGATCCCTCAGGATTGAGCAGTAATATCTAGCTGAACTGAGAAATGTCTTCACTCCTCTCTGGCCAAACTAATTATTCATAACCCTAATAATAAGTAGAAAAATTGAGGAAAACATAAAGACACACACCTTTCCTATGTATTTCTCCAGGCTTGCTGAAGCATTGAATCAATTTTAAGTAGTGTATAAATTTTCTGTACTGATCAATAGCACTTAAAATAGTCAGCACTTTTTAGTGCTTAAGTAACTAAAAAAATAGCTTTCTCGTAGAAAGATGAATTTGAAAATTACAGCAATCTCAGTGAAAAAATCATGTTTTGTTAGTGCCAAAATTTTTATTCAAGAAATAATGTAATTAGGCACAATTGAATATTAGTTATTGTATAGTAGGCTATTATGTGTAATAACTAACCACGGTGTTCACTGCATGAGGCATTTTACACAGATGCATGACAAGCTTATATTCAGTATGTCAGGATGTCCATGCTGTTATGGATTCATCATTTACTAGGGTTCCAAATATACACAAATGAGGTTTGCATCACAATGTTCACCTGCAGAGGCCATATACATTTTCCTCTGTAATATTCAAATATAAATGCACATTAAGTCAACTCCTATGGCCTCTAAAATGCTAGAAAAACTAGTGTGAACTCTTACTGTTACGCAGCAACCACCAAGGGCTACTCTTCTTCATCAGTGTCAATGCCCACTTATGTTTTGACCATGGCTCCAACTCTGAGACATATAATATCTATTTCAGCCTGCTAAGTTAACAGTATTAACCATTGTACTGTAGTTTAACAACTATGAAATAAGTTCATGTTCCTTCTGTAAAAAATATTACGGCAATTGATACCAGAATACATCTCCCAATCTAAAGTATCCTTTGTGCATACAACTTCTCAGCTTCAGAATCATCTGAGCTAGAGTTAATTCTTGATCTTCACAGAATCACAGAATCATAGGGGTTGGAAGAGACCTCAAGAGATCATCTTGCTGGTAAATATGCTGACTTGCTCTATAAGTCCTTTACAGGAAGACATATGCTCATGAGCTTGACATCCAGTATTGAGCTCTAAGTACAGCAACAGAAGAATTTCAGCACTACAACATGAACTGCCAAGTTTCGAGTTTAAGAAACATATTTTAAGAATTAAAACATCGAAGTATAAGAATCTCTCACTGAACAGAGCTTCCTCAGAATGGACTCTTCCACGTACACTCATTAAGTCACCAGCTAACACACACAATGTAGAAGTTCATGTAAGAGGTTTTAGCATTTATTCTTAAGGATAAAGTGAGGATGACAAAAATCTGCTGGAAAAAAAGGAAGTTTATTCAAGTCAAACATTCAAATACAGTAGGTTCTGCAGACAAACAGAAGGAAAGGTAGGAAAGTCTGGTGTAAGAATTGAAGGCAGTCCTGGTCTCCACAAACTGTCTTCCAGTCACCACTGAATAATATTCTGATATATGTACAAGACTGATTATTTTAGTGAAGTAATTAATCAAGTAATGACTACACTTGTGTGTTCAATTACAGTCTTTATGGTTGATTAATCTTTATAATATATGTCATTACTGGCTCTATTTTTTTCCACCCAGGGCAAAGAAGGCCAATGTAAAAAATTAGAAGATAGCTATAACAAACTTGTACACTTAGAAGATATGGTAACAGACAATGTTAAGGACACATTTTTCAGTGTCAGAAATATTGATTAGTTTACTGAAGCTGAAAAATAAAATGAACAATTGCTAAACATACAATTCCTACACAGTAGCACCAACTTGCCTCCTCTATGCTTTCTCATTAGAAAGCAGACTCTAAGAGTCATAATGTCCCTAAGCTTTCCACAAACAGCAGGGAAGGAAAGAAAGAGCAAAGCTTTACATTTACTACGCAATTTTACATTATCCATTTTCATTTCAGTGACTGATTAAGGTGAGGGAATCTAAAGTCACATCACCTCCAGCACAAGTATTCTCAGTTTTCATTTATGAACAGTATTGGGCTAAATCCCTATCTTCTGAATCAGTATCCATGCTGCTACAAAAAAATGCTGTTGTGTCAACTGGCAAATTTCATGACTCAATTGTCTGAACTGAACAAACATGCCCTTTCACGAGAAAGAAAGGTGCCTTTTGCAGTGAGAGTAATGTTTTTCTGGAAGACAAAGTCTCCATTGTCTGCTCTCCTGGGCATAGTATTAACCCAAATAAACATGTGAAAAGCAGAAACTACTTTTTAAAGAAACTAACTTGGCTTTATGGTCACATAAAACTGCCTATGCTTAGTCTCCTTCTTATAAAACCAGTGTACCAAAAATGATGACCGTATCAAACAACTATACAAAATGCTTCAAGGGACCAGAGCAGATCTACTGGGGTAACTTATGATGGGCATTTGCAACCATCTCTCCATTGAAGTTAACAACTTCCACGATCTGAGGGTATAACAGAAAACTTTAAACTTTGAAGTATTTATACTAGCCAAACTAGTCACAAGTATTTCATTCTACAGCACATGTCAACTGCTACCCAAATTAGCATCTTGTGATCACCTTGCCTATCTCAAAATCTACATATTTAATGGTCAAGAAAAATATGCTTAGTCCTCCCTCCTATTACACATTGTTTGCTTACTGTATACAAAAGGTAGCTAGACAAGAGTCATACCTATGTCCTAACAGATTTTAAATTCAGTTGCAATAAACTAACACCAATGCTTTCAAGAAGAAAAGTCTAAATTGTGTTTGTGGTTTTTTCTGTGACAGTAATATGTCAAAACTGCTAAAGGCTTTATGCACTGTCATTTGACTTTCAGTATGTATCAGCTTTTCATACAGTTTGCTGATGAAAAGCTGAGAATGATGCAAAACCACAGTTTACATTAAAAGGATTAATTAATCTGTTAATTTCTGTATGTAAATCCCAGAAAATATCTTTGGAGATATGTACTGAAACTTGCCTACTGAGACAATTCAAAAAACTGAATGCTTAATGGTGCCAAAAATGAGAATTTTTACTCTGATTCTATCAAGACTACTTAGAAGACAGTAAGGTCATCTAGACACAGAAGTGCTGGAAATACAGTAAAACTTTGATATTACAGCAACAAGTTTTCTAGCGACTGTTTCTAGTATTAGGATACAAACGACCCTATAAACTGTCTTTGACTTCGGTAGGTTATTTATGCAGACCTGATGAAGAATAACTACTTGTAAGACTCAGAACATATCACAAGAATTGATTTGGGCTAATTTCACTAGGAAATTAGGTAAACAATTTAGATCCAAAGGACGACAAAATTACACAATCAGAGTGAAACACAGTGTCAATATCAATATCAATATATCAAAATCAATATCAATATATGAGGAAGGATTCACTGCTTTGGGAACACAAAGTTTTAGATATGCTGGGATTGATATTCTCAGTCCTCTAAGTATTTATGTGTGCATTCAGCATTACACATATGTACAGATCCATTAATTTTAAAAAGACTGAGGATGACTAGCCACAGGCTTATGAACTATTTACTAATGAAATGGCACAGCAGAATGTACCACCAAGCACCAAAAGACAGTTTGGAATTTAGTTTTGGTTCTAATAAACCACAATGAAATCTCAGATTAAATCTCTAAATCTTCTCAGGTGATTTTAAGTCTGTAGCATGCATACATACTATGATGTCTGATGGCGACACAAAGTATGTGAACCCATAAAGTAGCTTGTAAAGATGTAGCAGCTTCAGCTATTTCACATACCTTGGTTGAAGTGGCTACTGCACAAGTATCTTGCCTTTAGTGGAAAAACAGTGCTGCAGGAATTGGGACCATTCTGCAACTTTTCTTCATCAACCAGTGGATTTATGGATAGAGAATGAAACTGGCATGCAAATACCACCATTTTCACAAGCTTGAACTAAAAGGGAAAGCAAAAGACTCTCCTACAAGCACAGCCAAGATGGCAAAAAGGAGACTAAGTTCAGGAAGTTGGGAAGCTACAGCCTTCTGTCACTGTCTTCTCCTACTTGTTCCTGAGCAGGTAAGGAGCCAGCTGAAACAAACTTTGCACTACTTTGACTACTGCTTCCTTCCACTTGTAGATTACCTGAACCAGTCCGTGTGGAGACTGGTTTTGGTATGTTAAATTAAGGTTTAATTTGTCTTTAATTTCAAATCAGAGTTCAACTCACATATACAGATAAATCGACTTGGCTAACAGCTTAGGGAATATGGGCTGAAAACTGCATAAGCACAATAGATCCAGCATCATCACACATCCATACCGTAGCCACAAATTTCACTGCCTTCTCAAAACTTGCCTTTCCTTACCCTTAACCCCCAGATCACTCATAAGCATATATAAGTTTTAGCTCTGGCATGTACTTTAAGAGGTGGCAGGTAACTAAAAAGCTTCTGATTTTCTAAAAGCAATGAAGCAAGAAGTAACTCACCTCTTAAGGAAAAAATGGTTGCTGCATTTTCAAACCCATATTTGCAATACAACTTATATGCTCTTATCAGGTGTCCTGCCTTCTCACTACCAATTAAATAATAGCAAGTAAAAAAATGAAAGAAAAAGATAAGTCATGTAGCATTTAATTCACAGTAAAGAATTAGTATCTGCAAATGTTCAAAGAAAAACTATGTAGTTTAATTTGTTATGACTCACCAGGTCACATTATTCATAGGAATTCAAAATTGTTTAGTGATTTCATGATGACAATAGTGATTCTGGAATGTTTTACTAATAATGCTACAAAACACCCTTTGCCAGTCTGTTTCCCTGGGTTCTCCCACTGTCACACTCCATAGTCTCACTTTCATCATCTTTTTCAAGGGGGAAGAAAACTACACCAGTGCTTCACTCCAGTCCACATACCCATGGCAAGGTGGTGAGCACAGCTATCTGAGCTCTATAAAGATGCACTGGAGTACATACGTTTATTAAGAAGACATTTGTGGTATCTTTTAAGAGACCCATAGACTTTCAGACTTGAGGCTGAAGACCTGCAACCTACTCCCAAGTCAAAAGATTACTGCTGCTCCAAAATGAATGAGCATTTCACAGCTCCTTGCAAAACACTCTATAATTCCTCTCCTTGGAAGCTACGCTCCAGCATTTGCCAGCTAAGAGACCAGGAGATTCTGTCTTCTCCAAACTTGCATCTCCTGTGAAAACACACCACTGCTCTGTCTGCCAAGTCAGTAGAGTGCTTGACAATGGACATTTCAAGTGACAATTATTTTCAGCTTAGGAAGCTGTTAGTAAGCCAAATGAGTTTACAAGTTGAAAAGACATAATAAAAAATGAGCAAGCATTCACCAAAGCAGAATTATAGGCCCCAGAATTGAAGTATGCTCCTGTCATAACCTGCAAACACTGAATGGCTGAATCCACCTGAGATTTACAAGGTATTGTATTTACTATTGGAAAAGAAAGATAACTTTAAAATATCAGGTTAGAAAAGTTACTTCTTTAAAGTGACACCGTGGTGTTGGTAAGTGTTCCCACCTATGACTGCAAAATTGTGTTTCTTCAGCTTACCAGTCAAAATTAATATTGTTCTCAGACCTACAGGATCAGTAAAGCTTATGGAGAGGAAAACAAACAAATGAACAACAACAACCAAACAAAAACCCAACAAAACAAAACAACAACAACAAAAACTCCCACCATAAAACCACCCAGTACCCCTCTGATTCATAAATTATAAGCAACACAACAGCCCAATGATGAAAAACAGTGCGATCATGGACTTCTTTGTGTTGGCAATTTCAAAATGACAACAGATAGAGCCAAAAAGATAGCAGAGTTTGATTTTCATAAACTACCCTAACCCTCCAGGGATAAGAATAGCAGAAAACAAATGAAAAATAATTTGTAGTTTTGCTGGTAAACTAAGCATGACAAGGAAATAGTATAGGATAAATGTAACCTCAAAATGTTACATCTATCTATAAACCCATTTGAATACATCATTTTCTTCCATAAAGACTGGAGTCTTCACCAGCCTCTGTCTGGCAGACTAGATATCAAATTACTACAATTTTGAAGAATGCTTCCTACATACTTAGAATTTTCTCTGCAATATAATAGTTTTAATTACAGTTTATACCATTGTACAGTCAAATATTACAATTTGCCAATATTTAAGTTCCTGAGGTTTCTTTTCAGCAATAACAATGAAACGTTCTTTTATACAATCATGGTTCATAAATGTTAAAAATATCACAGTCACTTCACTTGTCAGATACTAACACACTGTGAAAAGGAAAACAAGGAAAAACCAAATGAAGAGGTGAACTACATATGGCAACTATACTAACTAGAAATAAAACTGTATTCACGAAACAGAGGAATCTGATTTCTTTGCTAGTGAAGGTGCCCTAAAATACGAGCTCAATTACTTTTGTAGCATAGAGATTAAGGTTGTATCTATATTGCTTCTCAGGGTTAACTTGAAGGTCATCCTCAAGAAGATCCTCAAGCTGAATTCTTTGGTGTCCCCCCCACTTGTACTGAAATTCAGAGCCTATACTTAAATCTTTCACATGATACTGTCTTATTTCCCCAGCGTGACACACTGCAGTGTGCAGATTCCTTCCATATTGCAAAACACAGCCCTTCCCAAAAAGCCTGTTTGTTCTTCCTGTTTGCCCATACCTATGAATAGCAACGAGCAAAGGGGGTACAGAGCAACAGAAAAAAAATGGAGGGTCTGGAGTAATGGGAGACATTTTAGGCTGAAGACTACAGAGTAGCAGCACATTTCAAACAAGACGGCTGCACAAGTAACTAGGGTTGATCTCATGCCCAGAATTTTATCCTAATTTTTATGTTCCAGGAGACAGCATGCATCAGTTTGCCTGCCTCAGGGAGAGAGCATATAGGTTTAAAATGTAGAGACATTGATAGCTTTATTCTGGAGGGTAAGTTCTTAGCCCCCTCTGAAGTCAATAACAAAACTGACTTTTGCTTCATTTGCATGAATAAGAGCATGTGAGACATTTGCCATAGGAGCAATAATTTGCAGCTAAGCATATGGATGCTCATATTCATAACTTCTATGATTTTTATAGCTGACGGTTTCTTAAGTAAACAATATCAGCATCTCGTTACTGCCTGAATTTGTTGTGGTTTGTTTGTTGTTTTTTTAAATATTTCCAGGTATTCCGGCTATAAAGAAAACCCTGAAACTACTGGGATGTCTAAGTATTCCAGCATACTCCAAATATTCTAGTGCATAAGAAGCAGCCCAGTTCTGCAAAATACAATTTGGCTCACCATCCCTCAGCCCCCACTTTGTTTTTAATACAAAGCCAATATATTGACATGTTAGTGATACATACATCCAAGGAGCTAAATGTTTTATCTGTTGAGCACTACTGTTTCGTCTACCTTGTGAGATAAGCACTCATGCTGAATTTGAAGACATTGGGTCTGCAGATTCAACATGAATGGAAGAAAATATATGCTGCCCAAAGATTTGCAAATGCTTGAATCTCTTAAAAACATACTGAAAAAGTATAAGATGAGTTCCCAAGCCAAGTCCACTGTCATTCCCTCCTAGAGTATTTGTCAGCTTTCTTGCTCATTCCTGTCTTATGCTGCAGAACTTCAGCACCTCTCTCATAGTGTCCATGATGTCATGATAGTACATTCTGGTACTACAGCTAAAATTATCATCTTTTGACTACTCCTGGCATTTATTTACCAAAGTGTGTTCACAGAAGCATGCACATACATATTTTCTTACTGCTGCTCAATTGCTTCATTGCATTTTACCACATTTGTATTTCTTGAAACTTTTGAATATAGTGAAGAAATTGCAAAGAACAACAACAAAAAACTAACCCAAGATATGGAAAGCTTCATAAACATTCATTAAAATTTACTCAGAATAGAAGAGCAACCATAGCATACTGCAGTATACTTATGTAGACTGCTTGCTCCCTTAAACACCTGTCAATTCTGCAGGAGATATGAGCATCCCAGTGTCAGCAGTACTTCTTGATATTCCTTTATATTTACCATTGGAAATACCATGAATAATGCAAATAACAAGGTCATCTCACTGAAAATGCCGAGTTATTTAAGGCCAACCATGATAATCCTCTTCTTCCAGAAGATGATTTTGTCATTATTAGTGTCAACCATAGGTCACTTGAATATAAGACTTCATCAATGTCAATTAAACTCTATGACCTTCAGCAAAATAGTAGAATCAAAGTTAATTCAAATGCTAACAAATATAATTCCTTTCATCATTTAAATACTAGTTTTATGTAAAATTAATTTTTTCAGATAATAAACGTAACGGCCATTCTCATCAGAAATTTCTTCATGTAATAAAGCATTAGACATAAAATAACTGTAAATTATTTGTTGTAATTTTCTAAATTAACTAAGATTAACCACAAGTATCTGTCCAATTAACCTCTAAATGATTATCTGAATGCATTACACTAAAATATTTGTTAATATGTATTTTCAGAATTTAAAATCATTTATGGTTTTACAAGCAACTTTACTTAAGTCATACCAGATATCAGGCTTCTTTGGATAAGACCTCACTGTAACTTCAAACATAGAGATTTATGAAAACTCTTGTTTTGAGTTTCCAGGACCTGTGCACTTCCAGTAAAATATCTAACATAAGAATGCACTGACTGTATTAATGGGAATACTTAGTTAACAGCTTATCTTATATGCAATTGCACATTTTTGTTGGTGCAATAAACTACCTTACTGTTCTAAATCTGAAATAGTAAGACTAAGAGCTTTCTTACAGTTAGTAACTATACTGGTCAGACTTAAAGTACAATACAGACATGTGATTCTGGAATAATATGGCAATATATGGGAACTGTGTTGAATTACATGGGAATAAACATTTCTTGACATTTCAATACAAAAGCAACTAATTTCAGCCATAACAGTCTACTGCTCTTAGTAACTGGTTTTGATTTCCAATATCAACAATACTATAGAAACAACACTTTCAAAACAAAGTGCCCACAGGAGATGCTCAAACCATACGAGCTTCTAGTACCAAAATAAGGTTTGATTGATCTTTCGGATCCCTAAGTCCTTAATTCCATTCAAGTTTTCAATTTGAAGAAGTATTCTTCAGAATCATGGTAAACAATTCCTCCTTCTGTTATATGTGCTGCCAATTAAGTATGAAAAGCTCCTGCCTTCTGTCCATGTAAAATATCCTGTTTTAATGGGACTATACACACCTATTTGAGCCTACAGCTTCTTCAATTATTCCTTTCCCATTATGCTTTTTTCCGTTACGTTCCTACAGTTCCTCTTCTGTTTAACAGTAGGGATTAATGTTAGAAAATAAGTGGATCACATCTGGATCACTTGAAACTTGCTTCACTCTGAAATCAGCAGTAGGCAAAGAACAAATGCAGGGATCCAGAATGCCTTTACCCTGTATTCCCAGTAAGGTGGGATTACTGCAAACCAGAAAGAAACATTTGCCACAGGCACAAAATACTGCCCAAGGAAAGCTCAGAAGGCAGCAAGACATCTTCACTTGTGGTAAAGGAAAGAACATGTCCATTAGCTGTAAAACGTGGCAGTTGCTGGATTGCAATAGCCACTAATAAAGTCTGAGTTCAGCTGGAGTCACTTCCATCTGTGCATTGCTGGCACTGAGAAAGGAAATGGTGATAGAGAAAATCTTCTATCTTGTCTTTTGCAAGCAGGGTATAAACTGGATTTAGGTACACAGTGCTGAGCCTGAATCTCACAGCTCAGAGCAGACTAAAACCCAGGAAGTAGAATCTTGCCTTGTTGTCTCCCAGTGTCTTCCATTTTTTGCTGAGGACTCAGACAGTGCTTTGATGGGTGAGACAGAAGATGCAGATTAGTTGCTCAGCAGCATCTTGCTGCTGCTAGAAATCTTGGCTCCTAATGCTCACAAGTATGTGCTGACAGCGCTCTGAAGACAACAATGTTGTTCCATGAAAACAACAGACTTGAATTTGAGAAGTATGGCAGACATAACAGAGTCCTCTATGTGCTTCCATTTTGAGTACGGAGGTAGGTGAGAACAAAGAAGAGCAAGTTTATTAGTGGTCCTCTCCCAGACTGCAAGTTTTCTAATAATGATGCTGAAATGATGATATGGTTAGGATGTGTATATTATACTTTTCCAGGTGTGCAAGAGGTAACAGATTTCACATATTTTCAAGTCATAAGGGCCTGTAAAAACGTCTCTGATCTTCACAGAACAAAAGCCATGGAACTTAATGTATTTACATGGTAATTTAAGACTGAGAGCCCATGTCTGACAATCATGTACCTTCTACATGAGAATTTGGTCTTGACTTAAAGGTTTCAGAGATGGGAACATTTGTAAGTCTGTATTTGGAAGCAGTTTCTACAACCAGACACCCTTCCTGATAAATGTCAATACTTCAGCTCCTCTTAATTTTAATGTATCAGCAAAAGCTTTTTAAAAATGTCTAGAATATTTTTTGTTATTTTTTCTGAACTGTCTTTACAGTTTTCTCAGTCCCTTTAAACTGGTTTACAAACCTTTATCCTCTACCTGGTATGTAAGTCATAGCCAACATTTATTTAGCTATTCTCAGAGGAATAGCAAGGTGATGATATTCTTGAAATGCCCAAGATAGGATGAAAGAAATTATCTGAGAAGGAAGCTGTTTTCAGCTATCCTGAATTTTAAAAACTTATTTCCAACAAAACAACAAAAAAAGGAGAATAAAAAAAGATATTAAAAAAATTCTCAATGCTTTTCCTCAAGATAAGATGTGGATGCTATTTCCAACATGAAAAAATTGTACACTGTTATGCTTTCAGTGTGCTCCCTCCTCATATACTGACATCTTTTTCTTCACATCTCTGTTTCTGTTTCTAAATAAAACTTTACATGACAGTTAAAGACATAACACAGGTAACAGCTGCAGCTGCAATTTACACTATAATAACAAGACAGCTGAGTTACCACACAAAAGGCACAGGCTCTTTTTGTTAAACAATCTGGAGTGCAAATCTAATGACCAAAAGCAGAAGAAAACATGTGCTGCCTTTATTTAAAGGAAAGGCAGATGGAACCTTTACTAGAAAAAAGCACTGAATTACTGAAGCAGGGAAGCTGTAGAAATGCACCCTGCTTATGAGCATGGGATCTGACAATAGCACAGGTCACTACTGTGTGTGTTTACAAGGCCCATTATTAATTTAATGCAAAACTCTGATCATTTAATTTGACCAATAAACTATGAGGCTCACCTATAAAAGAGCTTTGCTTTAGGATTAAACTTTTCCCAGACCTGTAGGAAAGAATGTTATACTCTCTACAGGCATAATAGGTTGCTGAAGGCTTGGCCAGTCATGGGAAAGGTTGTTAAAATAGGGATTTATTGACCAATAACACAGATGTCTACCTCTAAGCTGGTCACCCTGGGCTTCCTTTATACTCAGTAGAAAGAAAGAAGTACTCCTACAGAGCGATTCATCTGAAGGTAGATGTCTAAAATAAACCCGATGAATCATTCCCTAAAAAGGCCTATTTTATTCTTTGGTCACAAAGAGACCCAAAGGCACCTGAGACACAGGTTTCTACCTGTTTCTGCTATTCTGAATGGCTGTACCAAGTGAGAAGAATCTCACCTTGTCTACCTGACAAGGTGCAAAATTCTTCATTGTTCATGACTCAGGTATTAGCACCTATAATAAGGGAATAAACAATTAATGACTAGGTTAATGAGAAGTTATAATATATGTAAATCCAAAGACCTACATTGACTATAAATATAGTGTAGGATATGCTGGGTTTAGGATGTCTCCCCATAATACCTCCTGAAAACTAAGGGTTGGGGGAAAGATAGGATAGGAATGCTATGAAGCACTTGCCAGCTTGTTCACCTAAGCATAGAAGGCTTTTAGCAGAATCATTAGAACAAAAAAAAAAATTAATGTTAATTAATGTACTAGACAGACATAAGCAATGGATTATGTTTTTTCTTCCCTATTCACCTGTTCTTGCCTTCATGATGCCTCTTCTGGATTGTTTAACTATTTTCTTCTGTTTGCTTTCAGCTTAATTTATTTTGCATTAAGAAATATTGGGGATAGTGGCTGAATCCTATGGTCATCTCCTTCTTTGAACTGCCAATCACTGGTGTTTGAAGTGACAATCCAACAATATTTGTTTCCCAGGCTGCCTGAAGAGTTGTGAGTGCCTTGGGCTGACTTGCACAGACTAACCTGAGCAATGGTCTCATCTCCTATAACAAAGTCCTGGCCAAATAAAAGATCCAGTGAAGTGACATGCAAACAAAAGATTCATTTTGAAGTTTTATTTGTTGGTGTTATTACACTAAGATAATGTGCATACAGCCAGGTCTGAGTTCATGGTGAGTCACTTCTCACAGCATGGACAGCAGGTGCTTGCCCAAGGTTAAGTATGTTCCTTCCAGCCACTACATGGAATAGCTTTGTTGTCTGGGTACCTAGTAAGACATTGAGCAGAAGATGTCCAGCCATGGCTGTGTCCTATTGTGCACTGTGTATGGTCTTTCAGTCCACATATGTGACATGTTTCTACTAGGCAGATTTTGCAGTTTTGTTAGAAGTTTTTCTAAGGAGTAGCTTCAGCCAAAACCAGCCTTTTCTTGCCAGCAACTGACTCTAAATGACATTAGAAAGGCAGACAAGGAGTAGATACTGCCTAGGACTGGAAAAGAAGAATCCTTCTCTTGGAAAAGTTTCATGCTATGCAGCAGAAGTCCTGCTCTCAAGAAAAAAAAACAACAAAAAAGCTAGATAGAAAGGATGTACTGCCACCCTAGAACCATCCATGAGGAATCACAGAATCACAGAATTGTAGGGGTTGGAAGGGACCTCGAGAGATCATTGGGTCCAACCCCCCTGCCAAAGCAGGCTCCCTAGCTCATACTGCACAGATAGGCATCCAGACAAGTCTTGAATATCTCCAGAGAAGGAGACTCCACCACCTCCCTGGGCAGCCTATTCCAGTGCTCTGTCACCCTCACTGTGAAAAAGTTCCTCCACATGTTGGTGCGGAACTCCCTGTGCTCCAATTTGCAGCCATTGCCCTTTGTCCTATCTCCACTGACCAAAGAAAAGGGGCTGGCCAATTCCCCCTGCACCCCATACTTAAGATATTTATAAACATTGATTAGGTCCCCCCTAAGTCTTCTTTTCTCCAGGTTGAACAGCCCCAGCTCTCTCAGCCTTTCCTCATAGGATAGATGTTCCAGGCCCTGAATCATCTTTGTAGCCCTTCTCTGGACTCTCTCAAGCAGATCCCTGTCCTTTTTATACCAGGGAGCCCAGAACTGGACACAGTACTCCAGGTGGGGCCTGACCAGGGCAGAGTAGAGAGGGAGGATCACCTCCTGTGACCTGCTGGCCACACTCCTCCTGATGCACCCCAGGATCCCATTGGCTCTCTTAGCCACCAGGGCACACTGCTGGCTCATAGCCAACCTGTCGTCAACCAGGACCCCCAGGTCCTTCTCCACAGAGCTCTTCTCCAGCAGGTCAATCCCCAGCCTGTACTGATACATGCGGTTGTTCCTCCCCAGGTTCAAGAATTTACATTTGCTTTTGTTGAATTTCATCTGATTTCTCCCTGCTCAGCTTTCCAGCCTGTCCAGGTCTCACTGGATGGCAGCGCAGTGTTCCTGCGTGTCAGCCACCCCTCCCAGCTTTGTATCATCGGCGTACTTGCTGAGGGTGGGTGGATGCTATTCCCTCATCACAGTCGTCAGTGAAGATATTAAACAGGACTGGACCCAACACCGAGCCCTGGGGAACACCGCTAGTCACAGGCCTCCATTCAGATTCTGCTCTCACCGATCACGACTCTCTGAGCTCGGTCCGACAGCCAGTTCTCGACCCACCTCACTGTCCACTCATCTATCCCATACTCTCTCAGCATTACAACTATGAAAAGGTATTCACCTGGAGATTCGAGCAGAGTTCATTCCAGAGTTGAAAAAAAAATTAATAAAATGTTCTCAAAGTTTGAAGCAAGAAGAGTTATAGTTGCTGTGGTTTATATATATCTATATATATATTTTTTCCCTCCACCTTAGAAACTGTAGGAACTTGAGGAGCTGGAGAAATGGAGCACGAACACTGCATTGGGACAGGATGGGGTCAAAGGAGCCTAATTTCCATCTGCTAAGGACTTTGCTGCACAGCTGAAAGGAGATGAGACATAAGGTTTTACTGACTAACTTCTGCTCCAAGAATCTTGTAGTTCCAGGCAGAAGCACAATGAGAAATGATCAGTGTGGCTGAGAGATTAATTGACTCATGGAACAGTGAAAACAAATACAACCTGGCTGCACACTACGATTTAACCACAGAGTGACACCCAGTCATTGCTGATACAGCCAGACTCCCATGGTTAACAGTCCAAGAAGGCAAACCTTCTCAGTGATGAAATCCAGCACAATGATACCCCTGTTGGTGTAAATATTTTATATCCATAATAAACATAAAGCAATAGGTCCGTTTAAATTTCATTAAAATGTTGATCATTTCCACACCATTCAATTCTTTTAAAACAGAAGAACTGAGAGAGGAAAAACTGAATTACAAGCAATTACATCTAAATGCTTTGATATTTCTTACTTATTTTGAGTACACCTAACATGATCTCAAGAAGAGATGCATTTGTTAGTCAACTATGAATTTCCATTTACACTAAAGGACTATGAAAAAAAAGTGTAAAAAAATTTTAAAGCTAGTAGATTTAAATACTTCTTTTCATACACAAATATTATGTGGTTGGTAATCTTGTAAGTAAAAATATATTTTAGTGTTTCTAGGGTTCAATGAAGAACAAGGATAATATGCTTTACAAAGCACAAAGATCTACATATGACCCTTTGTGTGGCAGTTGAGCTGTGTTATTTTATTCAGATTCTTTTCTCATCTTCCCTACATTCTCATCACCAGAATATATTTGCCATTACTGAGATACATGCAGATTTATCTAATCAAGAGATTGAAAATGAATCAACAGAACAGCAGAAACAACCACTTCTTTCAAAGAGGAGACTTACGCTGTAACAGTCATTTGTCATTTTAACTCTTGATACAAATGTTTGTGGGTTTAAGTTTTTAGCTTAAATGTATTCACTTTGCATTTTTACTTTTAATTTCCTGAATGTTCTTTTGTAATGAGATTACCCTATTGCTTGTTTTCTAGGCATATTTTTTGTCTGTTACCCAGCAAATCTATTATATTTCTTGCTTTTCATCCAAGACATATTACCGTGTTTATTGCCTTTGCAAGAGAATGGCAATTCAGATTCTGAAATTGATAGGTGTGTGCACAGGTAATATTGCAGACCTTGCCCTCTGCTCTCTGCCACAGTAAGCTTACTTTTTTTAAGGGATGGGAACGAAATGGCTGTAAACATGGTGGTTTTTTCCCCCCTCTTCTTTAAACTTCAAGGTTAGGATTCTCAAATAAATGTTAGGTTAGAGTATGGATAGAGTGGTTAAAAAATAGGGCTACATTTTTACAGCACCCTTTGAGACTGGCTTTGAAAAACAGTCATATAATTCTACTGAGATCATGGAAATTTTACCTGCAGCTAGACCATATTTTTTTTGTGCTTGCTAAAGGACAGTCCCTTCTAGCCTATGGCCCACATTCACTAGCATCTCATCTATGCACTGCTGACAAGAGTGCAAATTTGGTCTAGTTCAATGCAATTGCATTTCTGTTAAATTAACCACTGTACATGACAAAGAACTCATTCTGGCATTATGTTTTATGCTGGCTTCATACCCAGCTGTTAGAGAATAGGTAGCATCTTTTGCAGCATCAAATTAAAATGAAGCTGGTGGACTATAGCCAATTCTGCATAAAGTGTGCAAACTGAAACCATTTTCGTCTGGATTTTTTGCACTGTTAAATCAAAAGTTAGTTTGTACTGTATCAGCCTTTAATATCTCATGGTTTCAACTTATATGATCTGGAGCAGGAATCTAAAACTGAATTGACTTCATCACAGAATCTCAATCTCAGCTTCAAACGCAGTAAGAAAAGAAGGGAGCGATTCCTTTTTATCTCTGCAAGATGGCAATATATATATAATTTTTAAATTATTTATCAGAGGAGCTTTGCAATAATTCCCCTGGTACACATTTTTTATTCTTTATCTAATAAGCAATAATTAATATTTTTAAGAAAGTAAGTATACTAAGAAACAATAAAAATCACAGCATCAGTATCAGGATGTCATCTTAAGAGTTCCCAAATTTGACTCCCAGACTTTATAGAGAAAAAAATCTGCCTGTGCCAATTTACTTGGCTGGAATGTAGAAGTCTAACAACTTTGCAATGAGAGCCTGAGAATGAAATGGAGACTGCGGAAAGCAGCATAGATGGCAACATTATGATTTATTGATTCATCTTAAATACTTCTTCTGGAACAAAAGTCCCCTGCACACTTCTTCGACAGTCCTGTAAAATACTCCCTAATCTCCAGTTTTGGCAAAGCATAACAGAAACTGGCATTTGTTAGAAAAGGCAGTAATTTTCATACACTTTATGTAATAATTTTATGAGTGTATGTGTTACAGCTAATATATGATGCACTCCATTTGCATGTACATCTTTGATCATACATAGGTCCAAGCACATTACAAACATTAAGATTCCATACTGTGCAAGTTTCTGCTTTTAATCCCTGTCAAATGTAAGTTAACATACAATACTGCTGCATTTATATGCTGATTTCTCTCTGATCAAACTGATTTTCTGTCAAATCAAAGAGAAATGTCTGGGTTTAAAATTGTTTCTTATTATCTATATAGGATAAATGTGATGGAATAGACCAAATGACCTGTTCTCAACCTCTATTCTTTATGCTTAAAGTGCTCTGTGGCATAAGCCCAGCATAGCTAATAGATGATCTGAAGTTCCAAGACTGCAGTCATAAACTTTCTCCTCCACTGCAGTAGAGCCTTCCACCATAAAGTTAAAGCTCACCTGTACAAGACAAAACATTTACTGAGGAGATGGCTCAAGACCATGAAATAGCTCTTCCTAAGAAATAAGGGCCATCATAAATTTCACTGTCTTCCATAACTGTAAGGAACCTTCTTCATTAGCCTTGAACACAATTTAACAGTATTTCCTCTGGGGGGGGGGGAACATTGAACTTACACTTCTCAAGGAATGAGGGGAAGAGCGAAGAACACTACCACAGATCTCATTAGTAATGGACATTTAAAGAAACTCAGATCCTGTAGTGATAGAACTTGCCCAAAACCAATCAGCAAAGGAGGCAAAGCCAGGACTGCTAATATAATTGCTATGACCATTTCAGCAGGGGATTCAGCCCATGGGGATTCAGCAGGAATTAAATGTACCCAACCAAACCACTTCAAAGTGATCAGCTCTGGATCTGCATTTCCCAGAGCAGAGTACAACCATATGAGCTGACACATGATATGCAGCCTCAGTGAGGCTGGGACTCTTCCACTAAGTCTGAAACTATGCTTTAAGCAGAGGTCAACAGGAATATTTAAGGGTAATTTACTGCTTTATACATTTGTGTGATGGAAAGAGAGAAATTAGCAGAACATGCACTTCGAGTCATCTGTATTTCTAACAGCAGACTAATGTTGTTGAGAGCTGCTGAGTCCAACAGTATCAAAGAGTAGGCATGCTTTTTTCTTAATCTAACATTGAAATTGTGACCTACTGTCTGATGATGTTCATTATTAGACCAGCTGTGGGGTGAAATCAGAATATTTTTCTTTTCATTACATACATATAAACACAGAAAGCAAATGTCGCTGTTGCTAATGGGATTTTCTTGTTTTCAGAAGCAGTTGTGCTGCCCTGATTTTAGTATCATCTACACACCAAATGGTACCATAATTATCATTTACTTGTAAACTTACACAGCATAGCAGAAGAAATCTAAGATAAGCCAAACAGTAAACAAAGGGGAGTATAATTTACAACCCAATTAACACTGGTATTCAGACAATTCACTTAGCCACATGTTTAAACCAGGTTTGTGGCTCCTGAGTGACAAAAAATGAAATGACTAGTCCTTACTTCCTGCATCACCCTGATTCTGAGAGGATGAAAACCTAAATTCAGTAAGATATTTCACTTCCTCATCCCCACCTAGGTTTCCATCCCAGGGAAATGAAAAGTTAGGAGACAAGTAAGAACTGGTTGGTCTTTCTGTATCTGAACCTTAAGCACAGTCAGTGAAAGCAGTTTTATCTTAGTTGATCGTTGCTGATAAATTGTAAATGCCAATGACTGTGCTTCTGGTCCCCTTCAGTACAACGTTGAATGTATTTGTTCTATCTGCTGATGAAATTAACTTCTAACCACATTCTTAAATTCATGCTCTATTTTGCACACTAAGTTTCAATTATTTGAATCAGCACTTCAGAGATGGAAAATGGCCTGAGAAACAAAACTGTCTTCAAATTTATCATATTTTGAGTGCCCTTAAAGCTTTTCTTAAATGAGTCAAGTGATATAACTCTTTAAATTTTAAATAATTATACTGAAATACACACATATCGTCATAGCTATTTTCCAATAGGAAAGAAAAGAATGCAAAGGGGAGGACGCGATGCCAGTATGAATACTAATACTGATGCATTTTGTTAAATACTGATGTAACAGAAGAACATGTGTTCTGCACCATGGGACACTAAGAGGAAGACTGGAATCCCAGCAGTCTCCTTCTGAGCAATGCCCACTATAAAGCTTCTGATTTTGTTTGGTTACAGGTTTTTTTAGTGAGTATAATGATGTCCTTATTAGGGCTTGTATTAGCTTAAGAAAATAGAAACAAATATTGGTTTAAGTCAAATACCCAGACTCTAACTAAACCAATTCAACCACTCCAAAACACCCTCCTCCCCCCTAACTAGTATTCTCACCTCAAAAATGTACAAAAACCTGCAAAGTTTCTAGTACACAGACTTGAAGTAATTCTACCTTTCATTACTTTCCAGATTTTGATTACAATATTTTAGTCTTTCTTAAAAAATCATCGCTTTTTTCACTGTTGGTCACCTAGCTTTGTTAGCACTCTATGCCAGCACTGATGTCATCTTAACAAACGCTTTTTCCTGACACAGAAATTTAACCAGCAACAACAACAACAAAAATATCTGCTCCATAGAGAAAATACAACCATATACTCACAAATGCAGTACCTGGTTAAACTTGCAGTACAGTTTGTTGTCCATAATACTGAGGGGTTTTTTTTGTTCCCATCAAAGAGAGGCCTGTGGTCAATTCATAAAGACATTGTAAGATTAACAAGGCAGCTTGTGTTTCTCTATTTATCTGAGGCTTCTCCTTGTCCTTAAACGAGCTAGTAACTGCTGCCTTTCAGGGTAGTGTATCACCAAAAATATCTAAAGCTTTTTTACTATTTAATAGATGATTTTTTTTTTGTTACATGAGGCCAACTACCGGATTGTTTATCATGGCAAGATACTCCAGATCATTTACTTGGAGGAATGCTTCAAGATTTAGATAGACACTCTCTTCTTGGAATTTCATCCTGTGTGTTCATTCTCATCATCCGAGGGTACTGAAAGAACTGGATGATGCTACTGCAAGACCTCTTGCCACGATTTTTCAAAGTTTTGGGAATTCAGAGTGGTCCCAGTTGACTAGAAGCTGGCAAATATCCCAGTTTTCAAGAAGGGTAAGAAGACAAACTCTGGTAATTATAGGCCTGTCCAGTCACACTACAGTGTCAGGTAAAATTATGAAAAAGCTTACTCTTGGAATTACTGGAAAACACTTAAGAAACAATGCATTCCATGATCATAGCGAGCACAAGTTCAAAAAGTAAAAGTCTGCCTTAACCAATTTGATTTCCTTTTAGGACAGGAAAGCCAGTAGATGTGGTGGTTCGGGATTTTAAGAAAGCTTTTAATAAAATTTCTCACAATATCCTTCTGGACAAAATATCCCTTACACTACTAGGCAAGTCCATAATACACTGGGTGTGCAATTAGCTGACAGGTTGGGCTCAAAGAGTTATAATGAACTGTGTTACATCAGGCTGGCAACCAGTCACCAGTGTGGTTCCCCAGGGCTTGATTTTTACTTTAATGGTTTTGTAAATGATCTGGACGCAGGAATTAAATGCACATTGGGTAAGTTTGCAGATGATACTGAAGTAGGAAGAGCTGAGGACTCCCTTAAGCGACAGATCTGGGCCCTTAAGAGACAGATCTGGTTACACTAGAGAGCTGATCAACTACCAACAGTATGAAATTTAACATTAGCATGTCCCAGATTCTGCACTGGGACCAGGTAATCCTGGTTATACGTAAAAACTGGGTTTCAAGAGGCTGGAGAGCAGCCCCATAGGAAGAGATCTGGGGGTTTGGGTTAATGGCAAGCTGAGTATCAGCCAGCAGGATGTCCTGACAGTCAAAAGGGTCAACTGGGTACTGGGGTGTATCAAGCACAGCATGGCTAGATGGTTAAGGGAGATGATTATCCCACTCAAGGCTGCACTGGTACAGCCACACCTTGACTAAGCACTGTATGCAGTTTGAGGGCCTCAATTTAAGAAGGACATCAAACCATTCAAGTGTGTCTGGAGAAGTGTGACCAAGATGGTGAAAGGCCTGGAGGGCATGACTTACAAGGAGCAGATGAGGTCATCTAGTCTGTTCATCTTAGACAAGAGAAGACTGAGGCATGACCTCATTGCAGTTTACACCTCCCTCAAAG
The DNA here is from genome assembly GCA_022605575.1 of Laterallus jamaicensis coturniculus. Classification (NCBI taxonomy): domain Eukaryota; kingdom Metazoa; phylum Chordata; class Aves; order Gruiformes; family Rallidae; genus Laterallus; species Laterallus jamaicensis. Next base: position 4,902,471 of record JAKCOX010000031.1, on the reverse strand, counting down.
AGGGCAGCAGAGTGCGAGGTCCCAATCTCCCATTTCAGGTGACCAGCAATATGACACAAGAAAATGGCATGAAGTTGCATCAGGGGAAGTTCACACTGGACACTGGGAAAAGGTTCTTCTCTGAGAGGGTGGTAAGACCCTGAAATCAGCTCCCCAGGGAAGCGGTCCTAGCACCATGCCTGTCAGAGTTAAAGGAGTATGTGGATGATGCTCATAGTCAAATGGTTTAGTTTTAGATATTCCTGCAAGGAACAGGGGAGTTGAACTTTATGATCCATATGAGTCCCTTCCAACTCCAGATATTCTATGATGCTACAATCTCCACAAATCTGTGAATCACTGCTGATATAATGCTTCTACGACAGATTTTGTGAAATTTTTTTTTTTTCTGTAAATATAGGCATTTCATGCTGGGTGACCAACATATAACCTAGATTTTTGGGGTTTGTTTCATATTAGGTGCCTGTTATGCTCTACTGAGTTTGCAAGTTGAAGTGTCTCTAAATGCTTGAAAATTAATTCAAAATGATGGACGAACTGGAACAAGGCCAGTGGGACCACAGTTATGTCCATTCTATTGCAAATTTGCAACATTAATTGATGTAATTAGCTGTTCCTCTTCCCCAGTCCCTTTCTGCCCGCATACATATTATTTTTCTTACATTCCAGTCCTGGTATTACAAGCAAATATAACTTTCATTAAAAAATAAAGCCAAATTTCTAATCCTCAAGTTCAGGGAGAGCAAAAAATTAAAAATGTAACTCTACAGTTTTCTATAAACCAAAATAGAAAAAAGGTAACAAAAATAATTTTTATTCAAGGGAACGAGTGTATCTTGACTGTTCCTTTTGCTTTTTAAAAATAGTACTTTCACCTATCTAGGTTGGTTTTGATATAAATACTTCTTTATAATAAAGAGTAGAAGAAACAATATAACATAATCTAGTACAGTCTGGGCTGCAACAAAACTAACAGAAACAGCAGGTCAAGGAAGGAAATTCTCCCTTTCTACTCCACTCTTGTGAGACACACACCCCACACACACCCCCTTGAGCACTGAGTCTAGCTCTGGGCTCCTCAATATAAGAAATACACAGACCTGATGGAGTGAATCTAGAGCAGGGATACAAAGATGATCAGAAGGCTAACACACCTCTCCTGAGAGCTGAGCTCGTTCAGCCTGGAGAAGTAAAGGCTCTGAGGAGACCTTATCATAGCCTGACAGTACCTAAAGGGTCTACAAGAAAGCTGGAGAGAGGCTGTTCATCAAAGAGTGTAGCAATATGACAAGAGGTAATGGCTTTAAGGTGAAGGGGAGTAGATTTAGATTAGATGTTAGCAAGAAATTACTGTGAGGGTGGTAAGACACTGGAACATTCTGCTCTGTGGATGCGCCCTTGCAGGCAGTGTTCAAGGCCAAGCTAGATGGAGCTTTGGTCAACCTGGTTTGGTGAAGGATGTCCTGCCCTTGGCAGATGGTTATAACTAGATGATCTCTGAGGTGCCTTCCAACCCAAACCATTCCTTGATTCCAAACCTCTTGCAGAGAGCTTCTTCTACAATTTTTTAAAGTGAAAAAGTATATCACACAAATTTGTATTAGTTTAAAATATGGATTCATAATAAGCTCAGACAAGCTTTTACACAGTTAAAACATCATTTTTTCCTTAGCATTAAGCTGAAATTTGCATTTATGTGAAGATACAATTTCATGCTCTAATTTCTCATTAAGAAATACTTAGAATTGGTTCAGTATGTTAAGATTTTCACTTAAATTCAGATTCTGATTTTTTTATTTCTTAACGAAAATAAAAACTGTAACCATTTCTCATGTGTCACTGCCACGTAGCACTTGAATTGAAATAAGCTTTGCATTATATCTCCATAAAGTAAAAAAAAGAGTCACTGAGGGACCCGGACCTGCAAATATCATCATAGTTTGAAGGATTAAATCCCTACATTGATGGGCTGTTATAAGCTCAAATTTTAATGGAAAGTTCCACAACTTAAAAATGTGGTCAGTACATTCACATTTACTGAATCAAGTAAGGTATGTAATTAACAGGAAGATACTTGGGAATGGCAAGATCTAAAGTTCTGTTACAGGCTTAATTAGGAATTTTTTAAATGAAAGTTAAGGTTATGTATGCTAAGTTATTGTAGCTTTGGGTTACTTAAAGGTCTGTTAAGCATTAATAACTGACTATGTACCATTCAACCTGCCTTCACAAAGGCAAGGAAAGGCTTGGGGTGGCCAACCAATTTACCACTTGCAGTTTTGCCTCACAGGCATGCTATAAAGATGTTTTTTTTGCTATTTGTTCAGTTTCTGAGCTTTCAGAGTATCCATCACAGCATTCTGAGCCAAACAAACATAAATTTTAATTTACTTTAACTGTGGCATGCAAAGTACAGCAATTTTTTTGCAAGCCAGTTTGAACCATGTGGAGATAGATTGGAAAAGGCAACCATACCAGATCCAGCAATCCCCAACTGACATGGAGACTACATTGCCTAAATGACGTGATCTCTGATGCCATAACTATTTGTCCCACTTCTTCATCTCAAGTTTCTGTGTAGCCCCATCTGGCACTGTTTGGTCTTGCTGTAGAGCAGAGAAAAGAGGCAGGTTACAAATTCACAATAGGTTGACTAGAGCTTTAACAAACTGTTGCAGCCTAAAAATTGTGACACGAAAGCACACTCACAAATACTGCAACAATACCAGCATCTAGTATTTTTAAACTGTTGGGTAACCTACATCTGGAGATCTGTGATAACACCATGACCACTGAAGTCAACATCAGTGTTTAACTGTGGACTGTTGGAGGCTTTTTCCCACTTCTTTCCAAATTGTTCTCCAAGGAATTTGACACTATGTGTCCTTTCTCTTTTACCCCATACTATTCCTTCCATTCTACCTTAGCTTTATATTCATCAAAAAGATGTGAAGAGCTGGAGATGGTCTCTTCAGCCAGGTGACAGAAGATATAACAATGAGAACCTGGACCATCCCCAAACCACATGTTTAATCTAAATGTCTTTGAGCTTGGAGAAGAGGAGGCTGAGGGGAGACCTTATCACCACCTACAACTACCTAAAGGGAGGTTGTGAAGAAGTGATGATGGCCTCTTCAGCCAGGTGACAGGAGATAGGACAAGGGGAAATGGCAAGAAGCAGGGCCAGGGCAGGTTTAGATTAAACATTAGGAAAAAGTTCTTCACCTAAAGGGTTATCAGGCACTGGAACAGGCTGCCCAGGGAGGTGGTTGAGTCACCTTCCTTGGATGTGTATAAAAAAAGGGTAGATGAGGTACTTGGGGATATGGTTTAGCTTAGGATGGCATGGGGATATGGTTTAGCTTAGGATGGCATTGGTTGGACTTGATGATCTTCAAAGGTCTTTTCCAGCCTTGTGATTGTGTGACATGTCAAGCACGCCCAGCAGCTGTACCCGCTGCATGGCCGCCAAAGGCAGGGACAGCCCCTGGGCCTCCTGGGCACAGGGACTGCCTGGGGCCCAGCACCCCAAAGGCCTTCCTCTAAGGGCTGCTGGGCAGGGCTGTAGCGGGCCAGGCTGTGCATAGGACGCCCCCACCCCCCAAAGACTGACAGTGCATATATTATGGGATCATATGAACATGCATATTAATTGTGAAACTACAAAACCTCTCCTCAATGTTTTAACACTGACAGAAGATATACAGAATAAATTTCTAGTGCAATGGGATTTGATAAGAGACATTTAAACATGGTATTCCAAGTCCAGTTGTGGTGCAGCTGTATTGGGTTTTGACTTTACTTAACTCTAAGAAATGGAAGATAATCAATAATTTTTTAATTTAAAGGACAAAATACTACAAGTTCCTACAGCACCCCAAAGGCCTTCCTTTAAGGGGTGCTGGGAGGGGCTGCAGTGGACGGGGCTGTGGATGGGGGGGGCTGCCCATCACACCCCATCGCCAGGCACTGGTGAGGTCACAATGCCCCGGGGCAGTAGAAAAGGGGGTGTCCTGCCAGGCCCCTGCCAGAGCTGTCCCGGGGACAGCCCCAGGCAGACGCAGGAGGAGCAGCAGCTCCTAGAGGAGCTGGTGAAACTCCTCCCAGAGGACTGAGGGAGGACCACACTTCAAGGGCCGTGGCCGCACTAAGGGTATGCCTTCCTGAGGAGCGCTCCAGAGATCGCCATCCTCATCCCCCAAGGAGCCAGGTGCAGCAGCCGTGAGCAAATGGGGTGCAGCAATTTTGAAGGTTTGGAGCCCATGCCGGCACCAGGCCAGGCGCGGGAAGGATCCTTGCCCCCAAGTTGATGGGGCCAGGGGAGGAGGAGATCAGGCTCTGGGATGAGGGAGAACAGGGCTAGGGCATCTCCTGGGAGGCGTGACCAGCTGGTGGGAGGAGGGAGCCGTCCTTGCTCAGATGCTCAGGGAGTAGCCGATCGCCAGCTCTGCAGCTGGGGTCAGGAAGGAATTTTCCCCCGGGGCGGATTGGCACTGGTCCCCGGGGGTTTTTTGCCTTCCTCTGCAGCACTGAGCAGGACTCCTTGCCAGGGCCCCTCCTGACCATCTGGACCATCTGGGCTGGGTCACTGCCTGCTGCTCGTGCCCCACGAAGGTGGCCTCTCGTGCCCTGTAGCTGGGGGGAGGAGGGCTTTTTGCCTGCCTCTGTGGCACTGAGCGCACTGGTCCCATGCCAGGGCTCCTTTGGGCCGTTTTGGCTCAGGGCCCGCTGCTCGTGCCCCACAAAGGTCGCCCCTCGTGCCCCGCATGCCAGGGTAGGAAGCTTTCTGGACACCCGGGGTGGGCTCCAAGGGACGCCCCCCCCAGGACTGTCCTCTTTCCCTCGGTAGCACTGAGCACAGGGTTCACTTTCCCCAGGGGTTCTGCTTAGAAAGGCTCCTGGCTTGCTGCACCCACACAAGGCAGGCACAAGAGCACTTTTCCTGCAGCCCTGGCAGAGTGTAACGGGGAAAGGTAGCAAAGATCACAAGCAAAGAAAAAGCAAAGCAAACCATAGAAATGTAAAGATTTAAGACAAGTAAGTAGTGTAGCATTATATGAGGTAACATAAGATAAACTAAAAAAAATATACACTACTCTAAATGAAAAATAACTATGAACACCTATGAAAAGCAACAGAACACCATGAAAAGGAAAGTGCTAGGTGGCAAAAAAATAGCAAGGCAAGGGAAAGTAAGGAATAGCAAAGAGGCAAAAGGCAGAAGGCAAAAGGCAACAGGCCAGAGGTGATGAGAGGAAAAGGGAGGTAAGATGCAACAGAAATAGGGAAAGCCAGCCAGAAGCTAATCAAGGGGCAAGAGTCAAGGCACAAGGTAAAAGGCAAAGCAGAAAGGGCAAGACGCAATGGAAGAGGCCATTCGTATGCAGTCTAAACAATTTCTGCAGTGCATAGAAGATAATTTCTTCTACAGATGGTGCAGGAACCTACTAAGGGAGGGCGGGTACAGGACCTTGTTTTTACCAACAAGGACGAACTTGTTTGGGAAGTGAAGGTCGAGGGCAGCTTGGAACAAAGTGACCCTAAATTGGTAGAGTTCAAGATCCTGAGTGGAAGAAGCAAGCCAAAAAGTAGGATAGCTACCCTGAATTTTAGAAGAGCAAATTTTGATCTCTTTCGCAACCTATTAGGAGCTCTCCCGTGGGCTACACTGTTAGAAGGTAAGGGAGCTTGTGAGAGCTGGGTGGCATTTAAACAGCGCTTCTTCCAAGCCCAGGACCGGTGCATCCCTTTGAGAAAGAAATCGGGAAAGAGAGGCAGAAGACCTGTGTGGATGAGCAGGGAACTCATGAGTAAACTCAAAGGGAAGTAGAAGGTCTATGAATTGTGGAAAAAGGGTCTGAGCACCTGGGAAGAATATAGGAATGTTGTCAGGGCCTGTAGGGATGCCACTAGGAAGGCTAAAGCCCATTTGGAATTGAAACTGGCAAGGGACATAAAGGATAAATAAAAGGGGGGGTTTTAGATATGTGAATAGTAAGAGGATGACCAGGGATAATGTGGGTCCCTTGCTGAACGATGCGGGTGTCCTGGTATTGGGGGATGCTGAGAAGGAGGAGATACTGAATGCCGCCTTTGCTTCGGTCTTCACTACAAAGGCCCCTCAGGACCCACAGACACTAGAAGAAAGTAATAGAGTTAGGGAAATGAAGAGCTTCCCTCTGGTTGAGGTGGGGGTGGTCCAGGAGTGTCTCAAAGGGATTAACACACATAAATCCATGGGCCCAGATGGGATGCAATGTCACTCCGGTCTTCAAAGAGGGCAAAACGGAGGATCCCAGCAACTCTAGGCCAGTCAGCCTCACTTCTGCCCCTGGAAAGGTGATGGAAAAGCTTGTTCTGGATGCCATCTCCAAGCAATTGGTAGCGAAGAAGGTCCTGAGGAGTAGTCAGCATGGATTCACCAAGGGGAGATCATGCTCGACCAAGCTCATAGCCTTCTATCATCTCATCAATGCCTGGGTGGATGGAGGGAGAGCAGTGGATGTCATCTACCTTGACTTCAGCAAGGCTTTCGATGCTGTCTCCCAAGACGTCCTGATAGCAAAACTGAGAGAGCATAGGATAGATGAGTGGACAGTGAGGTGGGTTGAGAATTGGCTGTCGGACCGAGCTCAGAGGGTGGTGGTCGGTGGAGCAGAATCGGGCTGGAGACCTGTGACTAGCGGTGTTCCCCAGGGCTCGGTGTTGGGTCCAGTCCTGTTCAATATCTTCACTGACGACATTGATGAGGGAATAGCATCCACCCACCCTCAGCAAGTACGCCGATGATACAAAGCTGGGAGGAGTGGCTGACGTGCAGGAACACTGTGCTGCCATTAAGCGAGCTCTGGGCAGGCTGGAAAGCTTGTATAGTAGAAGGCAAACTGCAAGGCCAAAGTCAAAGCAAGGAACAAGAGAGAAGGCAATAGGCACAAGGCAAAGAGGCAAGGAAAATGGCCAGAAGCCGGGAAATACGCATGAGGCAAAGGGCGAGTCCAAAAACAAAGGTCAAAGGCTCAGTAAACGACCTCAGCATGGGTCCAAATGAAGGCAAAAGGAAATGCAAAAAGCACTGCAAATGGCAAAAGGCATGGAATGATTGAAAAGGCAGAAGGAAGAAAGAAAGGCAGAAGGGGAAAGAAAGAGGATAAAAACAGGCGGCCTGCCAATATTCAAAAGGCAGGGCAAAGCCAAAAAGCAAAAGGAAGGAGTCAAGGCAAAAGAAAGTGGCAAGGCAAAAGGCAACATGCAAAAAGGCAAGGAAGAAAGGAAAAGGCAAAAGGCAAGACAGAAGGCAAAATGAAAAGGGAAGACAGCGAGAGGCAAGGCAGAGGCAAAGGCAAGCCCAAAAGGAAGGAAGCAAGGCAGAGGGCAAAAGAAAAGGAAGAAACACAAGGCAAGGCAAAACCCACAAAGCACCGCAAAAGGCAAAAAGACGGAGGGCATGGCAAAAGCCAAGGCAAAAGGAAGGAGCCAAGGCAAAAGGCAGGTGGCAAGGCAAAAGGTAAGTGTCAGGAAGGAAGGAAAATAGGGAATGGCAAAAGGTGAGACAGAAGGCATGGCAAAAGGCAATAGGCAATGTAAGAGTCAAGAGGGAAGTTAAAAGACACGGCCAACAGGAAAAGGAAAGGGAAAAAGCAAGAAAAAAGGTAATGGCAAAAAGAAAAAGCAATGGCCAAAGGCAAGAGAAAGTGCAAAAGGAAATGCAAAAGGCAAATAGCAAACTGGAAAAGGAAAAAGGGCAGGAAGAAGGAAAAGTGAGTAGTAACAGGCAAGGTGAGAGGCACAAGGCAAAAAAGAAGGCAAAGAGGAAAAGCCACGGCAAAAGGCAAAGCTAGGAAAAAGCAAAAAGCCTTGGTATCAAGAAGGCCAAAAGGCAACAGGCAAGGCAAAGGGCAAGGCAAAAAGAATGCAAAATCTAAAAGGCAAAAGGCTAAAATAAAATAAAATACAGAATTGTCTTTGTGTTCTTCAGAGTTTTTTGGAACTGGCTAACTCTTGGCATTCCAGGCAAATCAGGGTCTTGATTTCTAGTGCACACAGGGAACAGAATAGTATACAACAGGGTGTAGCAGAATGGAAACGAGTGGAAAGAAATGGAATGGAACAGAATGGATCAGAATAGAACAGAACAGACCAATTAAGCTGGAAGGGACCTACAACACCCATCTAGTCCAGCTGCCTGACCACCAGGGCTGACCAACGTTAAAGCACGGAGATAAGGGCCTTGTGCAAATGCCTCTGAACACTGACAGGGCTGGGGCAGTGAGCAGCGCTCTAGGAAGCCTGTTCCAGGGTTTGGCAAAGAAGTGTTTCCTCACCTAGCCTCTGAACCTGCTGCCAGGGGGTCTCAGCTTGGAGCCATTCCCCCACGCCCTGGCCCTGGGTCCCAGGGAGAAGAGATCAGTCAGCACCTGTCTCTCCACTTCCCCTCACCAGCCACACTGCTGCCTCCAGTTGCACTTAATGTCAAACAGCACCCCCAGGCCACTTGCTGCAGGGCTGCTGTACAGCCACTCTCCCAGCCTTACTCCCTCCCAGTGTTGAAACTGGCCTTTGGTCTTGGGACTGTTTGATGTCACTGATGGTTGCCCAATGCTTCAATCTATCCAGATCCCTCAGCAGGGCCTCTCATCCCTTGAGAGAGTCAACACCACTGCCCAGTTCAGGATCATCAGCACACTTACTAAGCACGCATCCAAGCCCTGCATCCAGATTCTTGATTCAGGTGTTGAACAGAACTGGCCTTAGAACTGAGCCTGCAAGAAAAGCACTGCTGACCGGTCAACAGACACATGCAGCCCCATTCACTCCTAGCCTGGAAGCCCTGCCTCTCAGCCAGCTCTTCACCCAGCACACCATGTCCCTGCTCATCTCAGAGCTGGAAAACGCCTGGGGGGGACAGGACCAAAAGCCTTAATAAAATCCAGAAAAACTATGTCCACCACTACATCCCCCTCCCCATTCTGTCTTGCTCCAAATATCCAATCGCTGGGAACAGCAATGAGCCCTTTGTCTCCAACAACCCCTCTTTGTGGACTACAGCCAGGAGCTGAGCACCACGCAGCCGCTCCCTTGGAGAAGGGTTGGGAAGGAAACCAAAGGCAACCATCACACGCTGGGATATAGATGATTTACTGGGACAGCAGAGAGAGAGAGAAATAACAGCAACAGGACCGTGTAGCAAAATGTACAAATCTGGTGATACACGATGCAGTTTCTCACCAAACTGCACAGCTCAGGCCAAACAGCTCAGATCTGAACGGAAGCTGGACCATCCCCAAACCACGTGTCCTGGAGCCACGTGCTCCTTCCCCACCACCCCCCTTTACGGTAAGCATGATGTCATGGCATGGACTGCTTGGGAACACTGTGATCTCTGGGGACCTGGTGTGCTGTGGTCCCAAGATGCTGCACTGTTTCTGCCCTGAGTGAGCACTGAACCACAACTGAGCTAGTGATTCAGCATTTTCTTGTACAAGGTCATGTTCTTCAGGTCAACTTTTGCTCCTCATGGTATCATTATAATACAAACCCACACCTCCATCCCAAAAGCTACCTGTGAGAAGCAGAACTTTGGGTTCTTTGACAGTGGGCTGCCTCAAGCATCACCAGCCTTGCTGTCTAGGGATGGGGAACACTTATCCCCAGGGGTAGCAGGTTACTCTCAAAGAAGCTAGCAGGACTCCTTAATAGAACTTTAAACTAGATGAGAAGGGGAAGTGGGACAGGGCCAGGCCTGATGAAGTAGAGCCTGGGAATGGGTCTCCACCTGCTGAGGGATGGGTGTGCTGGCAATCCCCTCTAGTTAGTGGGATAGTGCTTTATTTCAGAGTGGAGATGCAATTATTACTGATGGGCCAGGTAACTTAACCAGCTGTCCTTTGGGAAGAAAGGCTTTCCATAGGAGTGTAACAAGATCATCACAGCATCACAGACTCATAGAATCCTAGGGGTTGGAAGGGACCTCAAGAGGTCATCGGGTCCAACCCCCCTGCCAAAGCAGGCTCCCTAGCTCATATTGCACAGAGAGGCGTCCAGACAGGTCTTGAATATCTCCAGAGATGGAGACCCCGCCACCCCCCTGGGCAGCCTGTGCCAGGGCTCTGTTGCCCTCACTGTGAAAAAGTTCCTCCGCGTGTTGGTGAGGAACTTCCTGTGCTCTAACTTGCAGCCATTGCCCCTTGTCCTGTCTCCACAGACCACTGAAAAGGGGCCAGCCGTTTCCCCCTGCATCCCATTCTTAAGATATTTATAGACATTAATAAGGTCCCCCCTTAGTCTTCTTTTCTCCAGGCTGAACAGTCCTAGCTCATGCAGCCTTTCCTCATAGAGGAGATGCTCCAGGCCCTTAGTCATCTTTGTAGCTCTTCTCTGGACTCTCTCCAGGAGAAGTGCATCTACACCAATGCACGCATCTTGGGCAATAAACAGGAGGAATTAGAAGTCCTTGCAAGTCAAGGAGACTACGACTGGATACAGAAACATGGTGGGATAATTCACATGACTGGAGTGCTGCAATTGCTAGTTTTAAACTCTACAGGCGTGACAGGAGGGGTAGGAGAGGAGACGGGGTAGCCCTCTACATGAGAGAATGCTTTGACAGCCTAGAGGTGGAGTATGCTGAAGACAGGGTTGAGCATCTGTGGGTAAAAATCAGAGGAGCAGGAAATCAAGCAGATATAGTGACGGGAGTCTGCTAGAGACCGCCTGGCCAGGATGAGGGAGCTGACGAGTAGTTTTTTTAACAACTGGGAGAAGTCTCGCGATCACTAGCCCTCGTCCTTACTGGGGACTTCAACTTACCGGATGTCTCCCGGAAGCACAATACAGCAGGGAGGAAGCAGTCTGGCAGATTCCTGGAGTGTTTGGAAGACAATTCCCTGACTCAACTAGTGAGTGAACCGACTAGGGAAGGTGCCCTGCTGGATTTGTGGGTTGTGAACAGAGTGGGGGATGTGGAGGTTGGAGGATGCCTGGGGCATAGTGATCATGAGCTGATATGATTCTTAGTACTGGGAGAAGGAAGGAAGGGAGACAGCAAAACAGCCACCTTCGACTTCTGTAGGGCTGACTTTGGACTGTTCAGAAAGCTGCTTGGTAAGATTCCATGGGAGGCAGCCCTGGAGGGCAAAGAAGCCCAGAGGGTTGGATGCTCCTCAGGAAGGAAATCTTGTTGGCACAAGAATAGGCTGTCCCAGGCTGTGGGAAGAGGAGTCGGCAAGGCAGGGAGCCAGCTTGGCTGAGTAGAGAGATTCGGGAAGATATCAGGAAAAAGAGGGAAAAATAAGAGCTTTGGAAGAAGGGGCAGGTGTCTTGGCATGACTCTAGGGATGTAGTAAGATCGTGTAGAGAGAAACTGAGAAGGGCTAAAGCCCAACTGGAACTCAGACTGGCCACTGCTGTGAAAGATACTAAAAAAGAGAAGGACCTGGGGGTGTTGGCTGCCTGCAGGCTGAATATGAGCCAGCAGTGTGCCCAGACGGCCCAGATGACCAATGGCATCTTGGCTTGTATCAAAAAAAGTGTGGCCAGTAGGTCTAGGGAAGTAATTGTGCCCCTGTACTCGGCATTGGTGAGGCCGCACCTCAAGTGCTGTGTCCAGTTCTGGGCTCCTCACCATAAGAAGGCCATTGAGATCCTCGAGCGAGTCCAGAGAAGGGCAACCAGGCTGGTGAAGGGGCTGGAGGGCAAATCCTATGAGGAGAGTTTGAGGGAGATGGGGCTGTTTAGCCTGGAGGAGGCTGAGGGGTGTTGGGGAAGACAGCAGGCCTGCTAGCGGCCTAGCTCTCTTCTCCTAAGATTTAGGCCCCGACATTATTCTTCTGTTCCCATGAGACAGGAAAAGTTACTCATGCTGAGAGGATCTTAATAATCACATTCTCAAAACACAGCAGCATTGCTGATGGGTGTACAGGGCACCCTAAACCAAGAAGCAGTTATGGGAAGGTATTTGGGAGTAACAGAACATGTTAGGAATCAACCATAGCAAGAGGTTCAAAACAGCATGAGTGCGGATGCTTTTAGCTATTCAATGTAAGCTAAGGATGTTTAGCTATAAGATAGGCTTATCAGAACTTGCTATAATTACTAATCAATCAATATGGTGTGAACAGTTTGTGTAACCAATTAGCAGTTTTTTAGCTTGCCCCGTTTGCAGTAAAAAAGATATATAATTTCACCTAATAAAATGGCTTCCTGGCTTCACCTATAATTCATATCAAATTGCATGTCACTCTCTGCTGGACGCCACAGAGGGGAGACCTTATCACCACCTACAACTACCTGAAGGGAGGTTGCAGAGAGGTGGGCATTGGTGTCTTCAGCCGAGTGATAGGAGATAGGATAAGGGGAAATGGCAAGAAGCTGTGTCAGGACAGGTTTAGATTAAACATTAGGAAAAAGTTCTTCACCTAAAGGGTTATCAGGCACTAGAACAGGCTGCCCAGGGAGGTGGTTGAGTCACCTTCCCCAGATGTGTATAAAAACAGGGTAGATGAGGTACTTAGGGGTATGATTTAGGATAGGATGGGATCAGTTGGACTCAATCTTAAAGGTCTTTTCCAACCTTGTGATTCTGTGAATATTAATAGCATGAGGTTTTTGGCTTGGTGGGTTTTTTAGGGTTTTTGGTGGAGGTTTTTTCCTTCTTTTTTCCCCAGGAGGAAACTACAGGATGACTGAACAGCTGAGAGCTTACTGAATGGTAAATGAAGATGTCATGAAAAAAGTTTGGCCCAAAGCTGTGGCCCCACCTATATAAACTGTACTTAACAAAAACAAAGCAATGTTTCAGTTTCAAGAAATTATAAATTTCAACTATAATCTATAAACCTTTCAAAAAATCTATGTTTATTATTGACTACTAATAACAAGATAAAGCCTAGAATGTCAAACCATGAGCACAGGTTCCCTGAACATGTTATACAAAGAAAAAAAAATAATCAAATCATGGATAAAGGCAGCCTCTGCCACAAACAGCTCACTATTTTAATAAAAATGCTGAGGCTGCTGGCAGCTCCTGAGATACAACGTCACAAGTACTCTGCTCTAGGAAAATGGAAAACAATTACTTGCCCCAGATACATTTTAAATATAACTTTTCAGATCTTGATATTAGTCAGAAACTGCAGAAAACCCTTGTGTCTAATTTGTATCCCATAAGCGAGTAGTTTATGACAACCAAATGCAGCTTTTGAAAATGTGGAAGAGAAGAAATGCTTACAGAATCAGTGCACGTCATAGTCTCTTGAAAATGAAGTGCATTACAGCAGACATAAAAGAGCATGCTGTACTAAGACAAGCTGTAATGAGTTCAGTATGCAAGTTATGAAAGATTTCTCTTCTTTAATACAACATTTTTCATTATCATTAGTCCTTGAGGTACATGCCAACCTTTTCCTGGTGAATGCAAATGATGGAAAGCCTCTAGGAGAGAAGGAATCACAGCTTTTTTCTTCTTGTTTTGAATTGTTGCATTACAGAGTTTTGCAAGGGGTGAAGTCGTTTATATAGCACTGATATCAAAGCTATAGAGTTTCCTATGATATCATAAACTGCAATCCCTGTCAATTCTTGACTGAAAATGCAAATATGAAAAATCAAATTTCTTTTCAGAACAGCTATAGTAACATCTTCATAAATAAAAAAAAAGATTTAATGTAATTAAGGATTGATTTAAGGTTGATGGAATAAAAAACCCTCTTGTGGATCTTGTAAGTTAAAAGACAGATTAGAGAAACAGAGTTCTATCTTTTTCAGGTGCACACAGTTCAATATATATTCAGCAATTACTATATTCTACAAAAATATTATTAGCAATAGAAAATAAGAAATGTGACAGAGGATTTCTAAATCACTCTTCACTGACTGTCAATATTATTTTAACATTTTGGAAAAAGTAGCTTATTATGGTAAAACTACAACCTTAGAAACTAGTGTCCAAATCCAGCAGCCAATCATCCAGCTCCATCTGCAAATACATAACTGGTGTGGGAGGACGTTTCCTTTAAGCAACTCATGAAGTTATACTCAAGCTTCCTAACTCAATTTTCCTCTGGTGTATTGAAAGGATATTGTATTTAGCAAACAAATTTTGTTCCTATAAGCTTAAATTTATGTTGAAAAAAATCCAAAAATCGAAAAACTTGCACTGCCTTTCAGTTCAATTATTCTAAAGGATAAAATGAATTATTTTAATAGTTATTTGTAAGTTACCTTTAAGAGATACAATTTAAATGCATTAAATTACTTTTGTTTTCTTTTTTTTTCTTTCATCCTGTGAGAGGATAAGGATAAGCTAGCAATTTAATGCAAGTTTCACAATTTAGAAAAAAGTGTTCTAATCTTGAAGCTGTAGTATCAGTAAGGAAATTATGTTAGAATTAGCAGGAATCTGTTCCAAGTCAAAACCAAATTTGACTTCTAGATAACATTTTAAGCAATGTAAGACATTAATTTTAACAATGGATTAACATGACAAATTCCATTAAATCTTCTAGAAAACTAGAATTTAGTATACTGTATCTACCTTATGAATATGCCTGCTTCACTGATTTGTATCTATCCATAGTACTATTCATAAACTTTTAAATAAGTATGAAGAATTTGCACTTTTGTGTCTTCAAATGCCTATCAAAAACACTCAAAGCAGCAATTTATTTTTTTTTTGTAAACTCAGTTCTGTCAACATAAACAGTCCCATTAAAAGTCACAGGCTTTATTAAAACTAATCCTGCATTAGATTGGATCTATGATTGTATTTTCTGTAATGTGACATTTATTCCCCCAAACTAACCACCTCCAGGAAAATATTCAGGTATTACTTAACTTCTTTCGTCTGTACTTCTTTCTGTTATTTTTTCTTCTAATTGGCTTTCTAGGTCTTATGCCTTGTTTCCTAGCATACAACCTAGGAAAAGAAAGATACAAGCAACAAAGTCAGGCAGTTGCCACTTTATTCCCTTATACTTTTATGTTAGATCTTCACATATTCCCTTGTCAGAACAACTTTTATCTAGCCCCGAAGTGCTGAAGCCCTGGATGCTACCATGGAAAGTCAAGGAGAAATCACTGTCTGTCACTTCCTATAATTTAAAATATCAATTGCTATTTTCACTGAGATGCTGGAATCAGGATATTTGCAGAGTCCCAAGTTCTTACTGCAGTCACTATTCCCTGAAGACTGAAAGTTATAAATAGTTCCAGAGCAGGAATCCCTGGGCTGACCTGTGTTTTTGGAGGCTGAAAGAACCTTCTCAAGCGTTAGCTTTCATTGGCCCTCCCTACACCTTTTTCACACACTTCTTTTTGGTCAATGTCAAGGGAAGGATTCTGGGTTAGAGGGATATTTGGTCTCAGTTTGGTTATTGCACAGCAGCTCATCACTTTACATAATGGCCTGGGCTTCCCAAAGGTCAGCAGCAGTCCTACCTGTTAGCATGATGGGAAACTTACTGTTACTCTGCTATATCCAGGAAGTATCATGCTTTTATGTGGAGTACCTTTTACAGTGGATTGTCAGTAATACTGGTCTTTATTAATATATCTACCTACAGCATCAGAGATCGGCCTGTAATGAAACAGTGGGGGAGTGATCAGGAATCAGCAGAGTGCAGATGAAAGGGGAAGTCTGAATTTACTTAAGATGCTGGCAGGCTAGCAATAATTACATGTTGATCACAATGAGAAGCATTCTCTGCAACTGTAAGACTGATTAACTTTTCACTCTCAAACAATCACAGGGGTTCTGACCTCATGACATCAGCCGATGCTTAACAGTAAAAAGCACAGTGACAGCAACAGGAAATACAGAAACGGATAATTTTGGCTGGATACTCAACAGGATTACAGACGCTGAAACCTGAAGAAGAAACTACTTGACCTGCTGGCCCAATACAGAGGAAAAGACAGGTGCATATACCAAAGCAGAAACTCTTCACAAGCAGAGGTCCTGGTGTGTTGATAGACCTTTACCACGTTTTGATTATGCTAACCAGATTGTCTGATTACAGATTAAACATACAGTATTTATTCTCATTCTGTCAAATGCGGAAATGCCTTAACAATGCAGACACACATATACACAACGTATTGATGTGTCTGCAATTCTGTATTTTTTCTGTTATCTTTCTAAGAAAAAGGGTTTTTTTTCTTTCACCTCAATCTCCTCCAACGGAAGTTTACTAACTAATCGTCTTTCCTTTCTAATCTACCCACATCTAACAGTGTATCTTTTATAGGAAGTTTTAGAACACTTTCAGTTGTTACTTGCCAGGCTACAGACAAATGCTATTGTTTCTTGAAATGGATCCAGGTGAATTGTGCTTGCCCGTTTTTAACTACATCTGAAATATAAACAGCACATTTGCCAGTTAATATACTGGATGAATTCCCAAGAGAACCTTTTAAAGGTATATCCCACTTTAACAAAGAGAGAAGTAGGAAGGAGAGAGAAATCTTAACTTTCATCAGCTTACCATACGTACACTGAGGTCTAGATCATTAACAGCTGTTTATAATGTGCTGGTAGTATACTGGAAAAGAAACAGCAAGAAGAAAGCAGATCTCTTACTATCACCAGTAAAATGTTGAAATGGATGAGACACTTGAGAACAACATTTTCAAGCTAAACCCCATTTATTCAGAAGAACAGCTGGGCACAGCAGAAGCTACTAGCTACTGTGGTAGCCCCTCAAGCTGAGCCAGTCATAAACCCTACCTAGGGAACTGGATTCTTTACAAGAGGTACAAGGACAGCTTCTCTGTGTGCAGTTAACATAGAGAGTTTGGATAGATATTTCTGAGAATAAGTCACAGAATCACACAACATTAGGAGTTGGAAGAGACCTCAAAAGATCATCTAGTCCAACCCCTCTGCCAGAGCAGGATCACCTAGACTAAATCACATAGGAATGCATCCAGGCAGGTTTTGAATGTCTCCAGAGAAGGAGACTCCACAACTCCACAGCCTCCACAACAGGGCAACCTGTTCCAGTGCTCCATCACCCTCACAGTGAAACATGAGGTACCATTTTCAACTATCAGTGCCTGTTTCAGATGAGACAAATGAGACATGAGGACACCTCAAAATGAGCTGGGAAAAGCTGCAGGATCCATCCCAAAAAAGACTGGAAGCTGCAGGAACTTGCATGCCTTCATTGAATACAATACTCATCTGTTTATTCCTCTGAATGCCATACCTACAAGATTCTGTGCATATACTTGACCAATATTCAGAACTGCATTAAACTTCTAAACTGATTCATTTTATCAATTCCTCCTACTAACAAAAAAAGCTCACAAGGGCTCACATATGAGATAGTAGTTTGGACTAAGAAAAGACGACAATGAACACAGTTGGAAGCTAGAAGAGTGAACTGAAAGCAAGTAAGAGTTAATGTAATTGGTGAAGTACATTAAATTTGGCATTGAGTGGATACTCAAAACAAGTGTGTTCCAAGCACTAAAAGGACATGGGAAAATAGCCAAACATCAGAAGAGTGTCACAGAAGAAGCTGAAGACTGCTCTAGCAAAGTCAGTTATGCTGTGAACTACCTCATCACCTCTAATACATATAATCTCTTTTCTTCCAAGAAGTTTGAGCTGTCTCCAATGTATTTGAAATCCAACATTACACAGACAAAAAGATAAGGATGAGGAAGTAAAAATACCTATTTCAGCATGAGTTAAAATGGTCCAGTAAAGGTTAACACCAAAACTTTGCCTTTAGATTTTACAAAGCTATAGTGTTTGAGTCCTTGCAACTTCTCTGAGGATTACAGAAACCATCACCTTGTGTAAACTTGTATGGAAATAATAGCAAAGAAAATAACACACACTTGGGGTAAAAATCTTTCTTTTGTAAGTGAAGAACAGTAGAACACATAGCCTTAGTCCCTT
The DNA here is from genome assembly GCA_022605575.1 of Laterallus jamaicensis coturniculus. Classification (NCBI taxonomy): domain Eukaryota; kingdom Metazoa; phylum Chordata; class Aves; order Gruiformes; family Rallidae; genus Laterallus; species Laterallus jamaicensis. Next base: position 4,884,569 of record JAKCOX010000031.1, on the reverse strand, counting down.
CCAAAAGCACACAAAAATCCATTTCAAGTCATGTTGGAGTATTGATGACGTAGGTACTGAGCAGAACCCTGTCTGATGTGTGTAGGCCTCAGTACCAAACCTTCAATATCATTGCAGCCAGAAACAAATCATATAGCAAGACCATTCTGCTCCCTTTATCAATTTTGTTTCTTTCCTGTGTCTCAACAGTGCATACAATTTCCTTTCTTGTTATTGGTATGCAAATTCACCTGCTCCCAAAATAGTTCTCCTGAAAGACTGTTATTATGTTTGAAATGCAAGGTAGGTACACCCACTTGTCAACTGCATGAACTAGCTGTGGCAATTAAAAATTCCTCTGAAGCGCAACAAACATTTGCCATAAATGGAGACTGAATTAATTCAGGCACTTGTAAGATATACATTGTAGTAAGATTAATTAATTTTTCTGGTAGGCTGATATATACCACATGCTTGCCATCCTTTTTTTCAGATGCTTCAAGATTATTCAAATATTAAATATTCTGGCAAACAACAACTGTCATACTCTCTCATGAGGATTCCACATGTCCTCTTTTTATTTTTTTTGGCTAATGTCCATCATCCCTCTTATCCATCACGTGACCAAAATGATGGTTAGGACTTCCAGACAGGAGGCTTCCAGACAGAAGGTCGGGACTTCCAGACATGCAAGCACACCCACTTGTAAGATTTCCATAATTCAATCATTTGACAGCCTTATGCATGCCCCATATAAGGGGAAAGGTGGTTAGAGCTTAAACTTTGGTCACATATGATCCCTGCTGCTTACATGTAGAGAAGGAGGAACCAGGGTGCTTAAAAGACCATGTAGCTCATAATTCAGATATTCACAGATGAAAAACCTTTTTAACACACTGGGTGAAGAATCACACGGTGCGCCAGCAGTTGCAGAAAATAAGCAATAACCCTGAGTCCTGCTACTTGATCCCTTGTTTCTAAGCTTGTGGATATCCAAATACTTGCAGAGGTAAACAGTAGTTCCTCACATGATTAGCAGTAATACAGTCACCTACCCCAACAGGCACTGACACCCAAAATGCTATTACATTCTTTACAGTTCTCATCTGTACTTCTGAATGTGAACTTCAGCAATCAAATGTTGATGCCCTGAATAGAACTGTACAATACAAAAGTTCATGAAAAATTAAATGGGCACACAGCCTTTGTTCAGACTAGCACAAAGACAAGCCTGCCCATCTGCTTACTGTTACAGTCTATGGTATGTGTCTGGAAACTCAAGTCTGTTGAACAGGTGAATATACAGGTTGATTGAAAATATGATTATAAATAGCATCAAACTGCTTAATAATGTGTTAAATGGCCAGTCATAAAACCTCTCCACCTGCTAGGGCATCTAGCAAGAAATAGTGGTATATCACAGGTTTGCACAGTTAGTGTGCTGTCCTTTTCTAAGCTATGGATACAAACAGCTCTGCCAAAGCTTCTAATTAGTAGTGTTCATGTTTTCAACAAGCATATATAAAACATCTATCACCGACATTAAAGTTTTAAAACATTTACTAGAGATGCAGAGCTCATCAATTTCTTAAACCACCCAGATAACATCTCTTACAAGTACTTTGATATGCAACAGTTAGAAAAATTACGCTCTTGAGCTAATCAAAATTTCCTTAATTTTCACATTTCGGTGATCGTCCTAATCAATCTACACAATCAAAACATAATTGCTATATTCTTGGGTTTGACTCAGCAAATGGAAATTAACCTAATTAATTTGGAATTTTAGTAGGATTTCTATAGTGAATACTCCAGATGCCATGATGAATACATCCATCTCACAGTCTAATTGCAGTCATTTGGCCAATGACTCTGGAACTTTGGTTCTTGGTCTTTATTCATGATCTTTGATCTTCTGTTTAAAAACTCACTTAGTTTTTAAACTTACTACATAATATCCACAGTGATTAGGAAAAAAAAAAGAAGAAGAAAAGTAGCTGCTTAGTTTTGACAGTATGAAAATCACAGGAAAGAACTGGTTTCAATGACTGTTTTTTCCTCAAGACATTACATTTTACCTGTCCCACAAAGGACAGTTTGTTTTCCAAATCTTACAACACCCATTTGGGAGATGAATTTTCATTTTCCCTTAAACATCTTTAGAGATCTTCAGACAGGAGTTGTTGTTGGGAGTAAAAAAACACTATTAACAATTAAGCTATTTACTGTGGGAGACAACTCACACAATTTCAATAGCAGTGTGAAGGAATGGAATAAAGTAGGAATCAGGAATGAATGGAAATAAAATAATGGAAAAATCACTTTAAAATCTTTTAAATTGTGTATCAGACATAGGTTTGTATTTATTATCCCCATACCATGAGCTGTAATACGTCTGTAGTATTTTGTTGTATAGTTCAAGTAATTTGGCAAGATTTTGTTCACTGAAGAGGTATGCCTTGCCCTTACTAAAGGCACTTAATTCTTTCAACAGCAGCAAGGAATTTTATAGTTGCTACAAACTCAGTTATGCTTTATATTACTGCAATAACAATTACAATTTGTGTGCTCCTTACCAAGAATTTAAAGAGATTACTTGATTAAAGGGGGTTGTTTTCTTTGTTTGCTTTCAGAATTAATTTTTTTAATCCTATGTAATCACTTCTTAAACTAAGTCCTTGATGTAACTCTGACCTTGGAATTGAGGCTTTTGGTGTAGGGAGTGCTTCTACATATATTCAAACACCTGCATTAATGATGCAACTAATCTCATCACAGAATTTTGCACAGGCTTTGCATACCAAACAAAAAAAAAAAGCTTTCCACTGATTTGAATGGAGAGTTATCCAGTGGCACATGCTAAAAGTTCTGTTTTGCCTGATGTGATTATCCTTAGTTTAGGACATGCTTTATCAAAAAAAGAGGGATTATAACTTATTCTGAACATGTACTGCTTTCCTATAATTTTATTTCATATCTCTTCAAAGACCTTATTTTACCTACAGTAACAGACTTAAAATTCAAAAAACAGTATTATTAGATGATACATACTATGTGCAAAGTACTAATTTCCACAGTCTATCACAAACCTGCTTAGAGGTGATGGATGTGTTTCTGAATGAAAACAAGCAACTAGTAACAAAAGCAGCCACCAAATTACATCATGCAATGGTTTGAGGCGGTTCCCAGAAATAGCTTTCATAGGCAATGGGCTGAAACAATGAGTGGCAGTAGTTGGGTTTATGTACATTTTCCTGTGTGTGAGGGAGTGCACCTATACTGAGAATCAGAGAGAAGACAGAAGCCAATAGGAAGTGAGAAATGTAACAACCTGGGGAGGCAGGCTTGAGAAACCATTCTTGTACATTTGCTCTGACTTGTGTTGATACAAACGATGAGACAGGACTGCATCAAAAACCACCATGATATACCTAGCAAGATCAACTCAGACAAGGCTGCAAAGATACTTAACACAAGCCTGTCAAGTGTACTATGCTACATTCTGCACTAGACCCATATTGCCGACTACCACCTGGTAGACCGTGGCACACCGCCATAAGTCTCCTCCTCTAAGCTAGTCACTGCTGGCTACTCTCTTCTATTTTGTATGAGCTCATGGTATCTGAAGTGCTCCCACCACAGTATGACCATGGGGTCACATAGCTGCCACTGGGCTAATATGAAGGACAAAGCTGACAGATTCCTGTCTGGAGCTCATATCCAATGTGTCAGACTAGTATTAAGCAGCCCTTTCTTATCACATCTTCTCTATGTGCCAGCCAGGTACTGCTATCACATGTCCTGTCATGTGGATTCTCACTTGTCTGGGAGCATGACACTTCAGAAGTCTAGTAGCTACAAGGGTCAGAAAGGCAGTAACTGAATAAAGAGTAATGCAAATATAATTCAGTTGAAACTGCTACTGGAACTCTTTAAGTTTAATAGTTCCTCTCTGTCTATAATAACATCAGTTCTGGTTCTGTGTCCATGATATACCAGACAAAAGGCTTCATGAAAAAGATATAGGGTTTGGGTTTTTTTAAATTATTATTACCATAAAAGTTTAAAAAATAATACAGCCTAAAGCAATTGCTCCTTGAGTCTGTCTGCAAACTTTGGTGGGTGTGTTAATTACAAAATTAGATGGGCATGCAATACTATTAGCCCAAAGGTAAAAGGACTCTGAGAATCAAGCAGATTAGCATATTATTTTTTAAATAGGCATCATCTCTTTATACTTGTGTAACCTGTCTGCCAGGCACCGATTTACAGTAATTTGTATTCAGATCTGGATCAGGTTTAGGTTCAGTTGCTAGAGCTCCCTGCTTTAAGCTCTCCTTCCCCATTCACCTTTTTCTCCCATAACCTTTTATGACAGATTTCTTGTAAAACAAATGAAATTTTGGCTTTCTGTATGCTAAAGAATAAACAGTACTTCCTTTGTCCCTCATTTAAAGCTCGTACAGGGCTCTATGATGAAAGGACAAGGGAGAACACACACAAGACCATCTGGCAACACTGGTTAAGCACTATATAGATCACTGCCCTGCAGTTATATACTGGCCAACTTAGCTGTGGCTCCCTTAAGGTGTGAGACGGAACTCCTTTCCAGTCCTTACACAAACCACACGTGTGTGTAAATGTAACCACACTCCACCTCTCTGGGTCTGTGGAGCTTTTGCTCCCCACTGTACATCCCCACTGCTCCTCAGGAGTTTTGCCACTGGCTTTAATGTGGATTTCTTATGAGAGTCCTTGGAAAAGTCAAATCTAAGAAAGCACTGAGATCGCCTAATATTTAAATAAATATTGACGAAACTATTTGCCTACTGGTACCATTATGGAATATACCCACTGAATTTATTAGTTAGAAAAAGTGCTCGGAAAATTTAATCCTTTCTTTAAAATGTCAAAAATTACACATCGAGCCTAGTAGGGAGTACTACTTCCATCTCTGATGTGGAATTCTGTGTTTTGGTATAAAACCTATGAAAACAACAAGAGATACTGCACTTGATTCTTCATCCCATTACCTTTCTGTAAAAACTATAGAAATCAGAAGATAAAATAATTTAGAAGTAGCAGGATACCACAACAGCAGCACTGTAATGGCAGGGTGATGTTGCAGTTTGTGCTTAACCCTGGATACACCCTGGATTTAGGACACACCTGACAGATCTTTGGGAAGATTTGCAATAGAATGGTTTTGTTTTTTCATTAATCCTACTGACAGTGATACACAAAATGCTAAATTTAAGCTACTACCCCCGGTAAATTAAATCTACTCTTCATCCTTTTCACTCTCGCTTTCTTAAGCCAACATTAATACGCATATAGACATATATATATATACACATACCAGAGCTGCACCACATTTGCGAGAGCGAAGATACTGCACCTTTCACCTGTTTACAGCTAAGACAGTATATAAACTGGGGGGCTGAGGGGTGCATGGAGGGGAGATATTAAAGTGATTATGAATGTGCAAGTTTATCTACCTATCTTCTTTAATAAAACTTTCTCCATACATACAATTTATTCAAAGATATTTATCACCAGATGAGCACTGCGCACATTTTGCTCCTACTGTCTACAAAAGATCTCTCGCATTGAATCTGAGCAACACAATGTACTCTCATGACATTCTCTCAATTTATTTTATGAAGCTGTACTTTTTTTTTTTTTTAAATACATTTAAAAGTGTATCTTCTGTGTGAAGGACAGCCTCCTATCCTGATCCTCTCAGTACTGAATTATGAGTCTTTGCAAAGCTATGGTTTGATAGATTCATTTGGGGGAAAAAAATAAATTCAGCTTATGGTTACTGAGTAGTCCCTACTCACATATAGCTGCATCACAATACAGAAGAAGCCACTATCGCCATCTGCAGCAAGTGGCACAAACGGTGATAGCTACAAAGTCAAACCACAATGTTCATCTTGAAGCCATTTCTCAATTCCAGAATTAAGACACCTTAGTAAAGTCCTTTTCGAATTGCAATCTTTGTAATTTTTTTTGTAATTATTTTAATACAGTACCAGCTGAGACTTTAGAGTAAGGGATATTTGTTCCGTACAAATATTAATATAAATTGAGATGCAGTCTGATTTCATGCAGTTCAGTGTACTAGTGGCATATTATGACAAACATCTAATATAGGCACTCTAATTTAATGGATAATGAACACTCAAATCAAAATGGCCTATGGCTATCAAGAACTGCAGTGCTGCCCAGAATTCCATACAGTATGTAAAGAAATTACATTTTGCTCATTACTTGTCTAGAGATATTAATACATCTTAAATTCTTATGAACTCTCACATACTTCCAAGGATTGACATTTCATTTTTTTCATTACCCAGTACATGGTGTTTGACATCTATCTTAATGCCTGATGTTGTTTCATTACTCTCAAAGCAGCAATAGTATCTTTTGATTTCCTCATTTTCAATATTAATAATAGATAACTGGATCACTAGGAGTCGGAAGATTGACCTCTAGAATGGGTTGTGATGTTTCTTGTGTTGATTGGAATTTAGCCAATAGTGCTTTCCTGACACAACTGCTTACATCAGGAGCATCTGGATTTGTATAGGAATGGAGAAAGTTATATGCTGGAGCCTTTATTTGCATCTAAAGTCAGAACATCATCCCAGCAGTTTTACAGGAATGAGGAGCTTTGGTACCAGCTTTTTCAGCTCTGTCACTTTTTTACAACGCCAGTGCTCATGAAGCTAAAGAGATGCTCAGCCTCCCCAGTACACAGCACTGCCATTTCTAGTTTTAAAGCACAACTTTCCTTTAGAAGGAAGACTGTGTAAGACACTTGCAGAATAAAGTACAAGTGGTTATTTGCAAAGAAACAACATTTTCTTTGTAATTTGCTACATTGGAATGCAAACCAGAAAATGAATCAATATTTTGTGAAAAAAAAACAATCCACCAAACAAAAAACCCCCAAAATACCAAACAAACAAACAAAAAAGGAAAAACAAACCAAAAAACCCAACCAAAAACCCCATACATTGTTTTTTAATGTTTTAGACTGTCAAAGAATGAGAACACAGAATGTAATCATTTAACGTAGCTGATACCACTACATAAATATTGTTTTAAGCACGGGAAGGTATGAAAAAATGTATGAGATTTGGCTTGAAATTGTATTTCTTGTCTTTTTGGAAATTAAAATAAACTAAATCAAGTTAAAGCTACCTTGAATAAATTGCCCACCTAACAGAACACTTTTATTTAAATAATCTACTTTGAAGGATATTTAGAATTCCTTTCAGAATTGACTTCTTACTTCCCATAATCATCAATGCCCCATCTGTGGCTAAGTGATCACTTTCATGTTCCCTTTTATTATAGAAATGACACTGTGAACGTCCTAAGTGGTCCTCACTGAGTTCTAAAATTAACATTTAGAGTTAAATATCCAGAAAATAATGTACCTTAACACACAGGTGAGCTTGTGAGAGGACTTTTTTTTTTTTTAAATTAGTGCCCACTTTTTTTTTTTTCTTTAGATCTCTGCTGATAGGAGGTCTGGATGCACTATTTCTGGTTTTCCCACTAGTTCCTACAAGAACATAATTCTAGACTAAAATACTTCACAAATGTGCACCTTTGAGGCCCACAATTAAAATGTGGTTACTCTTCACTGATTATTTGTCTGTCAGATTAGAATCCAGCTCAAACATGCAGAATATTACCCAAGGAGCACAGCCAATAGGAGTCATAAGAGTAATTAATCTCTTACCTCTATAAATGTGTGATACTGAACACAGAAGAACAAAAGGATTTCAACTCTTATGATATTTTCATCAATTCTCATCCAAAATTATTATTTCAAATGTTGAATTTCAAGCCCTACGCATCTTAAAGCCCACATTTTCAACTCTAGTTGTTAAATACATAACAATTAAAATTAAGAGAACCTACAACTAAAAGCTAGCAATTGAAATTAAAAGTTTATAGACCTGAACCATTTAGGACAGCTGAATACTCCAAAATTTTAGAGAACTGACATGGGAAGGAGCCAAGCACTGTTAACATTACAAAGCTGGACCAGTTAATGATGATTATGAGGTAACTTTGGCAGGGGTCACACTACAATGCAAGCAGTAATTTGAACAATCTCTTTACCTTGAAGCTGTAGCCTCTGCATTTCCCCTCCCACCTTGAAGAAGCTCCTTGGACAAACAGCATTTATCAGACTATTTCTGAACAAACAGCATTTATCAGATTATTTCTGAACAAACTCAAGAAAATAAGTACAAGTCCTTCTCTTACTTAACAACCACTGATTAACTATTTAGCTTTCTAGGAAACACTTCCCCCCTTAACTTATAATTAGCAGTCTTTGAACAAGAAAACCATAAAAGAGGAATATGAATAATGGAAATCCTCATTTCAAAGAAGACATTCCAACACCTTTCTGAATTGTTAAAGCATATCAAAGTTAGACAATACACTGCTCAATTCTGAATTATAGAAGGAGCGTAAGCTCAAAAAACCACAAGCTAAATTGTAAATTTTGTATTTTGAGGACACACACTTTTGATTTTTTGTGACACTATTACATTTGCTAAGTTCTACTTATAAAATCAGCAATTATTGAAAAAGAAGTGTAATTTTCCCAATTCTAATATGATTTGCTTTGATTTTACGACACATTTAATAAAGATATCCCAGGAAAAGTGTTTTTCACAAAAATAATTCTGTCAAAATTCTTTCTGAGGGACAGATTTTTGAGATATTGGAAAGAAAAAAAAATGTTCCCCTCTTCAAAAACATCCCCACAATTGATACAACTAATTATCTTAAAAGATTATTTTCTTGCCAATAATTTCCCTTAAGAGAAAATATTAACCATAAAATAACATTTTATACTGCAGTTTGATATATGCTAATTGTATGCTTGTTTCATAGTGTTTGCACGTGAGCTATTTAAGAAACATACAATTTATTTGGTCAGAAAAACAGCAGTTTAAGATTCTATTGTCCCTCAAATGAGTCACAGAATTAATACATTTGACTTTCAAATGAACTGGATTAGTACTCAAATGATTTCTTTTCTATAGAACAACGTCCAGAAAAGAAGAGAGAGCTGGGGAGGCCACTCACTAAAAATATACAATGTTGAAATATATAATATTAAATTTTATCCAAAAATCAACCTGTTGCCTTTTTTTCAAAGAACATCTCAAATACATCTCTTTGAATTATTTTTTTTTCTGTTCCACTGATGGAAATAAAGTAGCACACAGGCACACACAATCATTTTATGTGTTTATCACAAGTCCAAAGTAAAACACCATCCATAGAATTAAAAGACATACATTGATAATGATTGGAGGAGTCATATTTTTCTTAAATTTTATAGGGAGAGAAGATAAGGCAATACCTTTTGCAGAGTGGCTATTATTTTCTCACTTTTTTTTAACAGCATGAAGGTCCCAGTTTCAGTAGGTCACTGTGGTCCAACAGCATGCCTAACAGTATGAAAGGCTAATCTCCAATTCCTAAGTATTTAACAAAAACTGCCTACTATAGTTTAACCTTCTTACATAACCCTTTTGTTTTGTTCCCTTCCAATCTGAATCTTACGATTTAAAAAATTTTTTTCAGAATAAATACCTGATCTTAAACAACCCTGTAGATTAGCCTCTTCTTTATTTTTTTCATAAGTCTCAGAGCTGCACAGTATTACTTTTGACCTAGAGCAAGAGGAAAAGAGGTTACTCATGAATAATAGTATAGGCATTGGTGCTTAAAATACTGTGTCTCCTGCTGTCCTATAAAATTTTATTAAGCATGGTGAATGACAGATTTGAATGGCCACTCTGGGATGAATACCTTATGTTTCAGCCATGATCAGAAACTCGCTCATTTAATCTGGGGGTGGTGTCATAGTATGCCATTTAATACTATGGAGCATTTCCAAACTTACTCCTTTAAGGGAAGGTGAGTGATCACACTACAGGACAAATGTTTGAACTGCCTGCTAAGCCCAAAAAGCGAGCAGGAGTTTCTGGAGAGGGCAGAGGAAAGCAGTGACAAATCACTTATGAAATTTACGCAATCAGAAAATACAAGATTGGACAAACTTTATCTAATTAAAACAAAAATACCCTCATACACAATGTTTAAATTATTTTCTTATTAGAACAATCTGAGTAGACATATACTTAAAAGCCACTGGTAGACTCCATAGTACAAATGCATCAAGGCCTGCCTGCCTTCCATGCTGCTGAGGTCCTGAAAATGTACTTTTTCAACTTAATGCAATTTGCAATGAGTATATTGATTTCATAGTTGTTAGAATGTTTGTGGTGACTTAACCTTGGATAGCTACCAGGCACCCCCACCCAGGCACTCACTCCCCCCTCCTCATTCAGGCAAGGGGAGAAAATAAGATTAAAAACCTCGTGGGTTGAGATAAAAGCACAAAGATCACATACCAATTACCTCAGAGGAAAAACTGACTCGTCTTCAGGAAAGTTAATGTAATTTACTTCCAATTAAAATAGATTTAGACGGTGAGAAACAAAGGCAAAATTAAAGTGACACCCTTCTTTCCTCAGAAGCTTACTGCACTCCGTCGTTCCCGGCTCCTCTGCCTCCCACCACCATCACCACCCCCCAAGAGGTGTAGGGTAACGGGAGGTTGCGGCCAGCCCACACCTGCTCCTCTCTTCCAAACCCACCTCCTCATGCCGTTGGCCTGCTGTCCCCAGGGCGTGCTTTCCACAGACAGCAGCTCCCCGCCCCGCGGCGGGGCACGGCAAGGGAATTTCTTTTTTCGGGGGCAGCGGGGGTGCAGTTGAGGTTCCTTTCCGATTCATGCTCACTTTTCAGGCTCCCATGGCTGTTTCTCACAACTCTCCCCTCACCGCCCTCTCCTGCCCTTCGTGAGTGGCGGTTTCCCGGAGGCGCCTGCCCGTGGTTGAGGGGTTGAGTTGTGCCTCATGGCAGAGCCGCTGTAACAGCTGCAGTGTGCCCAGCTCGGGGCAGCCCCAACCACTCCTGTTACCCTCTCCCCGCCTCTCCTTGGGCCCAGGAGCACCTGTAAAAGGTACAGCGTTACTTTGATCGGAACTGTTTCAAAAAGTTGGGTTAGGAGTTGCATTATTGGTTCCAATTTTCAGGAAATATGTACTGTACAATTATTGATTGTGGGGAAATTGGAGTATTTTTCAACATCTTAAACCTGCTAACAAGAGCCCTGATACACATTCATGGAGAGGATGGTCCGCTATTTTGTATTCAGCCCCCAGTACCATTGTGGGGGACACAACCTCATGTTTCTTTAGACTTTTGCCACCACCATGTACAAAATTTTGTTTCTTCACTAAAATTATATTATTTTAAATCTGGAATAGTGGAAAAACTCCACTGATGGTTGCTTAACCTATAACATTGGTTATCTACAGGAGTAGCATATTTGTCAGTGATGCTCAATACCAGCATGAGTAAGAAAGACAGACACTCCCAACATGCAATGCCTTTCATGATAATGAAACACAGCGTGCTTCTGAAATTGCAACACAATTATTGTACAGAAACACTATATATAGAGCAGATGAATACATACTAAGCATGCTAAAATAGACTTTGCTTTGTCTCAAGAGAGGATATATTACTGTTTAAGCCTGGTTTTACATTGCAGATGGAAGAACAGAACCTACTGCACACCTCAGTCATCCACTGACCTAAGCAGAGGCATTAGAGGTCATGGAAACGTTTGCCTTAATGTTTTAATCTGGTCTGTATAGTCTGAACACACAGTGAAGGAAAGGCTGCTTGCACACTATTTTCAGTTATTTTTCAGCACAACAGATTTAATGACATAAGAATGAATTTACTGACAGTCTCCTCCCCATACTCTCTGTTAATAGAAGATAATTCAAATTGCACTTGAAAGATAGGACAGACCAGATTTATTGTTCCCTATGGAACTTTAATTCTTTTGCTTAGTGTATCCATTCTGTCCACTGAATGAAGCTGAGGTTCCATGGACAAAATATAAAATAAACATACTGCCAAAGCCTCAGACATGCTTCCTAATAACAGGTTGTTTTTCATATACGAATCACAGTACGGACACCACCCTACATACCCTAAACTTTGCTTTGCAAAAACCCACGCTTTTAATTTAAAAGTTTAATAATTTTATATGTGTAATTTTAAAAATTATTTTGAAACTTCTTACACACGTGCCCTTCTGTACAGACCATAGTCACAGGTGTGAAGGCCTCCAGTGTACTTGTGCCACTTACTGGAGTTTGAAGACTATGTTATCCTAATTTTTACAAAACTGATACTCCTCAGGATGAGGTTTCTACACAATCTAGGTTATCCACAGTTTTATCACCCCTCTCCCTACTAATCCAAGACCCCTTTCCCCCAGGGCTGTTTTTTTTTTCTTGTTGTAACTTTTTATTGCTTTCTAATTTAGGTGGTAAGTTGAAGCCACGTTGCTGGATGTGCCACCCCATTCTCACTTTGGCAGTTAGTAGTTGCTACTTGGGTCACTAACACCTTCTGATCTCTCATCCCAAATGTGTTACTAGGATGAAAAACTGGAAATTGTTCAGTTTTGCATGTTTGTGCCTTTAAAGCATATACCTGAGCCATCAGAACAGGACATGTGTAGCTCAGGGCTTTTAGGCACACAAAAGGTCAGATAATAAGGAAGCCCAATTGCAGTTGGAGAAGTGATTCCCACAATGGCAGTTCTGAATGGCAGATCAAAGCCAAAGCAGAAACAACAATGGTATCTCACTCACAAAAAAAAATAGAAAAGAATTAAAAATCCACTTCTTCTAGATTTCTAGCAAACAAACAAGGACTTAATATTATAGGGGGAAAATAATTTTTATAACTGCCTATGAGTTTAAATAAAATACTTCTATATTTACAGAGATTATTTTAAAGGATGATTGCTGATCTGCTGAAGCCTGCTGGATTCTACAAACTTACTCATCAAGGTTTTCTCACTTTGAATTATAAGCATTATAATTGTATATTCTGAACCCAGAAGAGCAAATCTAGATGGAACTAAGTCATTAACCTGAAGGATATGGCTGATTTTTCTAAACATCTATTAAAAAACATTATGAGTACTTGTTTATCTGCACTTCTATAAGCTCTCAGCATTGATTCTATTTATTTTTCTGCATCTAATTACTTTGCATAATGATATGTTTATACTACTGGCAGTCTCCTTTTTTAGAGTGGAATTATGCATAAAGTATCCATATAGATCTGATCAAAATTGAAAAGGGTAATACACATATTATTATAAGTAAAACTTTTTAAAGGGAAAAAAAGTGCTCCATAAAGGATTAAAAATCTCACAAACTTTGGAGGAATAATGATCACATCTTGTGTGAGTTGGAAGTTATTTTTGAATATTCATTTTAAATAGTGATGAAATCCAGACTGCATTTTGAGAATTTTGCTATTCATCCCAATAGCGTAAGAGATTCTTCCTGAATTCTTCAGCTGAGCTTACGTTGTCCTCTTTGTTCTGCTCAACTCTGTAAATCTTGTGAAGACAAGATTCAAGTGAGATATCTGATGTCATCAGATTGCATCCAAACCCTATATATGGTAACGACAACCTTTTTTGTGTTGTGCTGTTTTCTTTTGGTAAAGTTATTATCAAATGAAAAAAGAAAAGTAGTATTGAAGATAACAGGAAGGAAAAACAGTTAGTTATATTCTTCTTAACATTAAAAATGAAAATGAGGGAAGATTCAGAACATACAAATTTATCTTAGCCAATTCTCATGTCCTTCATTTCATTAGTTATCTGAAGAACTTTGTGGTTTATAAATCATTTTCCTGATGTTCATGTTCTTTGTGCAGACAGAAATACATGAAAACTGAAACAAAAATCTCCTGCATAAACTACTTGGTAACATTTAACTGACTAAAAAGATTAGATTGGTACTCATGCACAGGCTGTTTATTTCTGTATCTCAGGATTTGGCAGCAGATAAATGTGCTCACACATCTGTTGCATCTTTCATTCTGTCCATATCTCTGGTCCTCTGTGCCATTACTGTAATTGAAGGGCATTCATTAAGTTACAAGAATTTAAATGTATATTAGTTATACAGTGGGAAATTCTATACTGTTAGTTGTCACGTTAAAATCTGTAAAAATGTGATCTCAGCAGCATCTTCAGATTACCAGTGGGACAGCTAAGAAAGCTTGTAGACTGGTCTTCAGAAATAGCATTCCTGAAAACATTTCCAAAAGCACACTCAAAAAGATTTTTGAAAGCCTTCTTTGTGATGTGATGTGGCTTATCAGTATGTGAGTGTCATCAGATTCCACACAGCTGTGCTTAAGTGTCACCTCATTTATTTAGTGCTTTAAAGTACTGTCTGTATCAAGAGATAGTAATTGTCCTAGGTCCTCCCAGTGAGAAAATGGATCATAAAAGCATTCTTGTTTAACAGTGGTGGAAACATTGAGAGGCAAGTGTCCCTCAGCAAGAGACCTGCTACCTGGTTAGATCAACTGGAAGAGTTGTGGCTTTAGAAAATTGTTAAAGCTCTTAATAGAACTTCAGTAACAAAAGTCTGTAAAGGAAATCTTGACCCCAGCCTAGATTTCTGTTTCAACAAAAGCAGTGATTAACAATGATACTTGTTGAGATGTTGGACCTCTGCTCCAAAACTATATAAATGACTTTGAGTTAACTGTGCTTCAGAATCTCTTGGGTGAGCAAACACAGAAAACAGCCTGAAGCAAAATCAGGGTGATTCCTGCAGTATGGGATATGCTCTGTAAAGTGATGAAGCTGGTTCAGCCTCAGCCAGCTGCTCATTCTCACACTCCCACAACTGTTCATGGCACCTTGCTGGGCTAATGCAGTGTCTATGGAACTCCACTGTAAATGGGATCAGGATTTTTTTTTAATGATTAAAAGAAAAAAATCTGAAAAAAGTTATTTTTTTACATCTAACTCTACAACTTACAGCTTTAATAGAAGCTGTATCGACAATGCTAAGCAAAGGAACTACATGCAAAAGCAAGAGTGAGCTGAGAGGGTACTACCAAAATGCACATTCTGTTCAGTTACCCCAAAAAGTAACTACAAAGCATACTGTGGTTCTTATTTTGCAAAATATCTCTCCAAATATAGTTACCAATTTCTTACATCTGCTGTTTATGTATTCGAGATTAAGTTTCGTTGCTGCTTTGTGTCAAAGATTGTCTAATACTAAGGGGGAAATAAATACAACAGGGAAACTCAGTTTTCTCAGTTTTTTGTTGAGGAAGTGTTAAATCCACCAGATCACAGCATCTTATATTTGCAGTGTCAAACACATAGCATACAGTCCCTGAAAGGTTTTTTTTGCTGTTCCTCCATGATTCTCATTACACTGAGGATCTCCCAGTGACTTGCATTAGTCAGGAACTCTTCACTGTGTGATTTAGTGCACAGGCCTCAGATTCAGAACTGTGATAATCAGCCCAGTTCTCCCTTCCAGGATTTTCCTGTTTTTCTGTTTACCACCTTCCAAATAAGTACACAAATTAGACAACAGAAAAGCTGTTACAGCACAGTGTATTGTACTTCCAGGAAGTACTTCCTTTGTCCTAGGACACCTGATACAGGCACAGGCAAATTGTCTTTCCCCAAAACTTCTCAAGATTTTTAAAATAAGTCCAAGAGGGCTGTACTGTCTTTAGGAGTCTCTGAGCTTGGAGACTCCTAAAGCTTGTGAACAAACAGTGCATGAAAGAGGACCTAGACAGAGGAAATCTGGAGTTTGTACTTAGATGAAAACTGTGTACTCCTTTGATGAAGGACGCCCATGTTTATGTTCCAAAAAACATGGATCTTTTTCTTTCTCTGTGGAACTAGGTCACTATCAAAAAAATGTCTGTTTTTTCTTTAATGCACAGTATTTTATTCCTAGTCAAACACTGCTTTTAAGAGGTGAGAGATAGTTCATTAGCAAAAAGCTAGAATACACTGTTTGGGATTGATAGCTTATTTATTACATAGTGATTAATTGAAATAATTTTTGCATCAAAATTTTAATTTACAGTTCTCTTAAACTATTGATTTAAAGGTGATTTTATCATTCCTCGGTGAGCTATAACTCTTTGCAAATAGTAAATCTGTTTTCTGTGACAGTACAGTAAGGTCTTTATATTATCTACACAAAACCCATTCCCAGTGTGGTATTTAACGAGCACTAACAGTAACCATATTGGTTGTATGGTACTGGATACCCAAGCACTGAGTAAAAGAGTTAAGGCTTCTAATTTAGTTCAATGATTTTGCCACATATCACAAGTTCAGTCCTTGCTGAATTCTGCTCCACTGACCACCACCCTCTGAGCTTGGCCCATCAGCCAGTTCTCAACCCACCTCACCATCTATTCATCTATCCCACATTTTCTCAGCTTTGTTATCAGGATGTCATGGGAGACAGTATCAAAAGCCTTGGTGAAATCAAGGTAGATGACATCCACTGCTCTCCCTCCATCCACCCAGCCAGTGATGATATCATAGAAGGCTACAAGATCAGTCAAGCATGATATATGTATATGCATACTTTGCATATACAATGGGAATCCTAAGTCACTGCATTTAACAAGATCAAATATTACAGTTCTTATTTCTGGAAGTTATGGCAGTGCGTAGGAATTGCTAGAGGTAATGTATTGGCATCATCAAATATAATCAAATACGTAATCTATACTTTGCACTGAACCGCTAATTAACCTCAATGTTGTGGAACAATCAGTCTCTAGAAAAATAGGTTGTGATAATATGGATGGTAGCTATAGATTTATGCAAGGCCTCTGAGATGCAAATAGCTGCCAGATCTCAGGCAAATAAGATAATAAAGTAAATGAAAAATGTACGCACTAAGACAACAGTAAGCCCAGATGTCATGGGAATGTTTTTGTATAATGTCATTAAGACTTCTCTAATTTTTTGCATGTTATGAGGAATAAAACTAATCCACTGGTTAAGGTATCAGTTCTAGCAGTTGTCCCAAACTATAATATATTATGAATAAATGTATTTACTACAGTGTTCAGTGAGAATGTTCCCTTAATATAAACTAAGCAAACTAAGAGCTTAAAAAAAAAAGCTTAAAAAAGACGTGTTAAGCTTGTTCTTATAAAATGTTATGAAGTCAGAAAATATATAAAATGTAGGGGGAAAAAATACAGGCAGAGATGATTAAATGTAAACTATTTTGTTTTCAGCAGGAGTCCTTAATTAGAAAATGAGAAAAAAAATAAGCAAGATTTCAGAAATTAAATTATTGAAGTTACTACTAACCACAAAAATATAAATGGTGAGTTCAGTTTATCCAACATTAAAATTCGTCAAGTAGTGACGCACTATGAAGTGAATAAAAACTAATTGAGATACCAGGATTTGGCAAGTTGACAGAAAATAAAGTGTTCAGCTGTTTAGTGCTGAAAGTGATACGAATACCTAGACAGGTTTTCCCTGCCCTGAATGTTAGATTCTATATATGCAATATTGCAAGACAAGAAAATTCTACTCCTAAAACAGGTCGTTTTGTATACTTCCAAATGAGCTATTTACAGCAGAAAGTAGTATGTAAATCATCTTTACCTTGCTGTACAAGCTTCCATTTCTTTTTAAATCAAAGGATTCTTGGGAAACTGTTCTCAAAATGCAGAAAAGAATATCAATTATGTTTCAGCTGCATTCTCGGGAGCGTATTACTGAACAACCATACTGTATGTTACAAAAAATTCTTGAGGCAACATTAACTTACTGTCCAGAGTAGAAGCAGGAAAACACATTTGTTCAATCAAAGAGGAGGCTTACTTTCTCTCTAAATTGCTTTCAGAAGTATTTAATTGGAGTTAAGAACTACTAGCAGTATTTCAGCTGTTACAAGCCTTAGAATATTCTATTTAGAAGGTGCCTGAGCACATAAAAACATAAAGGCTAAACTAATTCCAAATTCATATAACATTTCTAGAGTCACTGAAGGTGCATTAGAATTAAGTTTAATGTCTACAGGTCTGTGCTGGTTTTGCCTGGGATAGAGTTAATGTTCATCACAGTAGCTGGTATGGGGCTGTGGTTTGGATTTGTGCTGGGCACAGTGTGGATAATACAGGGATGTTTTCATGACTGCTGAGCAGGGCTTGCACAGAGCCAAAGCCTTTTCTGCTGTTCACACCACCCCACCAGCATGTAGGCTGGGAGTTGGGAGGGGACACAATCAGGCCAGCTGACCCCAACTGACAAAAGGAATTTTCCATAGCGTATGAACGTCATGGTCAGCATATAGAACTGGAGGAAGAAGAAGGAAGAGGGGGTGTATGAAGTGATGGCATTTGTTTTCACAAGTCACTGTTATGTGATGAAGCCCTGCTTTCCTGGGGTGGCTGCCCATGGGGAATGGTGAATGAATTCCTTGTTTTGTTTTGCTGGCATATGTGACTTTTTCTTTACCTATTAAGCTGTATCTATCTCAACCCATGAGTTTTCTCACTTTCACTTTTCCAATTCTCTGCTCCATCCCACCAGCAGGGAGTGAATGAGCAGCTGTGTGGTACTTAGTTGCCAGCTGGGGCAAAACCACAAAAAGATCAAATGGGAAATAATATGTACACCAATTAATCAGAAGTGCATTTTAATATCCTTCCACAGAACATCATTACTGACATCTCATAGAGATGAAGTTACAGATTTAGAAAGAATGGTCTTGGCAACATTTCAATAACTGAAAGGTGTTTCCTTTCTCCCTCATCCCTTCCTGAAGCTGCTATTATAATCTCTACTACAGGCAAATATGTCTTCCCAAAAAGAACATTTTCCTACATAATTCTAAGTAGAAATGCCAAATGTATTTGAACAATAGTCCCTCTGCCCTAGGGAGGAAGGAAAAAAACCCCACAATAATAGAAGCTGCTTGCCATCTGCTTGTAACAACTTACTCTGAATTTTGAAAACTGAGAATAAATACTAAATTTTCACTGATAGTATCGAATTATCATAGGTAGGTTGTGGTGGTTTGACTCTGCCT
The DNA here is from genome assembly GCA_022605575.1 of Laterallus jamaicensis coturniculus. Classification (NCBI taxonomy): domain Eukaryota; kingdom Metazoa; phylum Chordata; class Aves; order Gruiformes; family Rallidae; genus Laterallus; species Laterallus jamaicensis. The sequence continues at coordinate 4,865,529 of JAKCOX010000031.1, read as the reverse complement.
GGAGGCTAGATGCCTGCCAAAGCCGCTCTATCACTCCCATCAGCTGCACAGAGAAGAGAAGATATAATGAAAGACTCGCAGGATGAGATAAGGACAGGGAGAGATCACTGACTAATTACTGTCATGAACAAACCAGACTCAACTTTAAAAAAAAAAATTATCTAATTTATCATCCAATCAAAACAGAGTAAGATAATAAATAAAACCAAACCTTAAAACTCACCCCACCCCCCCTTCTTCCTGGCCTCAACTTTATTCCCAAATTCTCTACTTTTTCCCCCCTGAATGGCACAGAGGGATAGGGAATGGGGGTTGCAGTCATTTCATCACACATTGTCTCTCCCGCTTCTTCCTCCTTAAAGGGCAGGCTCCTCACACTCTTCCCCAGCTCCCCTGGGAGACAGTCCTCCATGAACTTCTCCAATGTAAGTCCTTTGCATGGGCTGCAGTTCTTCATGAACTGCTCCAGTGTGGGTCTCTTCCACAGGTTACAGATCGTCAGTACAGACTACTCCAGGGTGTATCTTCCATAGGATCACAAGTCCTGTTACCAGATGTCCACCAGTGTGGGCTTCTCAGTCCATGGGCTGCAGGCCCTGCCAGGAGCTTGCTCCAGCATGGGATTCTCATGGGAACACCATCATCTTCAGGTGTCTCCACCTACTCTGGTGTCCAGTCCTCAATAGGCCGTAGGTACAATCTCTGCTCTGGCACTAGGAGCACCCCTCTCCTTCTTCACTGATCTTGATGTCTGCAAAGTTTCTCACATCTTCTTACTCCAAAGTAAACTCCAAACTCTAAGCCTTATGATGCCCTTTCCAGTTCCTATGTGCCTGTGGGACCCATTCCCCAGTTCAGCAAACCCAGCAAGTACGTTCATTCCAGATGGGTATTAACAGAATGCAAAACCTGAGCCACCCAGGTATTTATGCAGTGTTTTCAAGGTTCAGCTAGTTGTCAATTGCTGAAGTTGTGCCTCTGGCCAGTTGCCAAGCTAGCTGGTTTAAAGCCTTTTTATATCAAATAAGCTGCTCTTACCCTTTCACATCCCTCATGGTAGTCATTGGGTTTCCTGTGCTGGAAATGCTGCTACAGGAATATTTTTCCAGGTATCATGGGTTCGCCTGCCTTCTCTGAATATTGACTACAGGGACTGATGTTCCCCAAATAAAGGAAGTAAGCTTATGTGTGTCCCTAACTATGAGCACGTACATAATGTAAAAAAATATTCTTGTATGTGTTTTAATGGTCACAGGCACTGTTGATCAGGAGAGTGAGCTTTCCCTTCTCTTAGTTCTCCTTCTGCAATACAAGTAATTGAGTTCCAGGGACCAAATCCATATGATGTTAAAGTCATTGGAAAAATTCCTATTGTCTACAGTGGTCACAAAATCTATACTGAAGTGCTGAAATTCTTTAGGTGGTTTGTTCTGGTGGTGGTAATTAAACTTAATTTCCACTTTCTTTCAATTCATCTTTATTTAAATTTCTTCCCCCTATAAAAAGTGTCCAAACATGCAAAACAGAAGCAGCTGTGTTTTTATTAGAACTATAAAGTATGGTGTTAACCAATTAGTAAAAGTGGAAAACAGAGCAATGTTATAAATCTTATTTTGGCAAAGGAAAGTATTTTGTGAAGGTAGAGAAAAGATGGGAGAGTTGCAACTGGGTTTAGAATTAGTAGGAACAAGTGTATGTAACTCTTCAGATATATTATCATAAAATACAGAATACTTCTGCTCAGCCAGCAAAAAGGGAGAAAGTTCTCAATTCTTTTAGTGAGTTCAAACGTATGTATGTGCTTTGTGATGTTATTGAAGAAAAACTGTTGGTCTGGTCATCTACGGCAAGCAATAGGAAACATTTCATGTTCACAAGAGGTGAAAACATAAACGACTCATAGGCTTAGAGAGAAAAAAATATATAGAACCACATCCTCAGGTACATAGATTAGTTTTGAAGTCAATAGAAAGATGTCATAGAATCACAGAATTGTAGGGGTTGGAAGGGACCTCGAGAGATCATCGGGTCCAACCCCCCTGCCAAAGCAGGCTCCCTAGGACATATCACTCAGATAGGCATCCAGACGGGTCTTGAATATCTCCAGAGAAGGAGACTCCACCACTTCCCTGGGCAATCTGTCCCAGGCCTCTGTCACACTCCCTGTGAAAAAGTTCTTCCGCATGTTGGTGCGGAACTTCCTATGCTCCAACTTTCAGCCATGTCTCTGAAGATCTGCCCCAGGAGTTAGATTCTTCTTATGTTACCACATTATAAATGATGAAAAACTGTTGAGAAAAATTATTTCACAAAGACAGAAAGATGAAGTAAAGAGAGAATCATTCCTAGAGGCCTGTAATTTTCCTGGAGGCAACACAGCACTCAAGTATTTGTATTTGAGTGAGTAGTATTAGTGACTGTAATAGGATTAAAAGTGAATCAAGCCAAGCACGAACAAAACTATTTTCAAGATCAGGACCTAAAAGCTAGTGTTCCCAAGTGTTCTAAAGTAATTTTTGAAATTAATTGTGTTACCACACAAATAGCTGACAGTATGTCCTTATTGTCATTACCATTATCATTAGTAGTGCAGTAGGGAATGGATGGCAGCACAAGGAAGCAGGCAATATGGTATATTAATGTTAAGAGTGGCAATCCAGTCACTTTTTTTTTTTTTTTTACAGTTGTAGAAATACCACTGTTGTTCCTGGAGATGTTTTCACAGAGTTCTGTTGCGGATGTGTATTTATAAGTTATGTGGAATAAAATAAATTAATATAACTGAATATTTTAAAAAATCCCAGATGTCAAGGGGTTAGTGAATTAAAAAAGGATCAGAGCCTTTGAATAGGTCTGATGGGTAGCAATATATGGAAAATCTGGAGTTTACATCACTGTGATAAACATTAATCTGGATTTTTATTGCTATCAGAGAATACCAGATGCAGCCACTAGCAGTTTGAATTCTGAGTACCACTATGACACTATATGCATATGTAGATCAGGATGACTGTTATTGGAGGTAACAATCTTTACAGTGCTGTTCCTCAAGAACATATGAACTTTGTCAAAACCAGAAAGTTTTGAAAGCATTTAATCTAGGAACTAAACTCGAAGAATCACGAAGTATACTAGATGATCATATTGTAAAAAAAAAACAATTCTCTGAAAAACAAGCACATCATTACGTTCAAATTTAAGCAGACCTGCAAACATCAGCTGATCATGCCATTGTCAGAAATGCAAATTCAAGTCCATTGCTGCCATCAGTAAGCTCTGCTCACAGAAGAACTATCTAAATCGCAGTTTCTCCACATGCACACCCACAGCATGGTACGTTCTGTCCCTCGATCCACTGGCTTTGTCAGCTTGGGCGGATGAAACTAGAACAATGCCTGTGTACCAGAACACACTTATTCAGGAACCTGTGACAGGACTAGTCACTATGAGACGTTGTGTTTTTTTCAAAGCAACCCCCCTTATTTAACCTGTTTGTTCAGAGTCTTAAAGGAGGTCTACAAAACCAATAGATTTTCAGTTTCTGCTTCAGACCTGAATCCCGCCTACTCAAAATCTTGCCTGTTGTATTCAGCTAGGTCAATTCACATCACTAATGCTGCCACTTTTCCCTGGTAACCTGATTTTTCAAAAAAATACTGTAGAATAAAGAATTCAGAATCAACTAGGGATTTTAATAAGTTTTTCATTCAGTGACAACTTGAAAATACTGTATTGAAGTCTATGATCTGGGAAATTATTTTCTTACTAATGTGAGAAGAATTCAGATTACAGCAATTAGTAATTATTTACGAATTTTTCATAGGAAAAACCCAATTCAACCTCATTTTCTGAAAAAAAAAGTAATTTTCAAGACACCATGTGCTTAATTTCAGTAACTAAGCGTGACTATTCTGCTCTGCTGTTTTTTGAGGGGAAAAGGCCCTAATTTTTATTTTCAGAAAATTAAAAAATTTATACTTCTATTGATAAAATAATTTATAATAAAACCCATGAAGATTAAAAAAAAATTTGATTGTACCAATGTGAAGTCTGTCTGTTTCTAAATATGATTATTTTCAAATGTTGGCATTTGGACCCCCAGCAGTTATTGTTGGACATGGAAATACTGTCTTCTATTTCAGACATGAATGTAGCAATTTATTTGTAAATACTATGCCCAAAAAAATGGATGCTTTCACAAGCTTGTTGAAATAAAAGAATTTTTAATGTATGCTGAAGAACTGAAAAGCATTGTCCACACAACTATACTTGTTATCATCAGCTAAGAATAATTCTGAAGTGGAATATGGGGAGTACAGGGAAATAAGAAACTCCGTCATGCAATTCATATCTTAAATAAGCTAAATCAATCTTTGATGAAAGCTATTTCTCCCAACTGACTAAATAAGAAAACTATTCCTTACTTGAGATCTTCAGTCAGTCACTGCTGTAAAACCATGGGGTATACTTCCTCCTCTCTCGTGTTTAGCCATCAGTTTTAAATTGTACCTGCTATTTGGAAGTGCAGGAATGTCAGAATTTCTTTATGGACAAAAGCTTTTATTAATACTTAATCAAATTCCTCTCAAACATTCTAGGAGAGGAATGAAATTTGAGCTTTACCTGATGACTGTAGACATGAACAATCAGACTGATTGACTTACCTTTTGGGAATCAATTTTTGCTATTCAAGAAGTAACACTGCTGCAAATGGACTCCTTAGATCAGCAGGAGAATGAGAATGTTCAAAAAACATACTCTGATTGCAAGAGGTCACTAGCACGAGAATAATCAACTCAGCCAATCAATACTACAGCCAAGTAATTCCATCAGTGTGTGTATATGTATGTGTATATATATTTGTCTATATATATGTATATGCACACTCACTTGCACGCATTCCATGAGTTTGTAGGTGTCTTCTGAAAAATAGTGAGATTTAGGAGTCTCAGTGTATAAATAGATGAATATTTGCACAACAGTGTTATGGAAGATGCTTCTTTGTTGTGTATATACAATTTATATCATTAGAAATTTATATTGTTCTTATATTTGATACTGAGAATTAAATGATTAAAGCCATGATTTGTCATGAGCATCTATGGGACTAAATATGTTTAGCTTAGCAGAAAACTTTAGTGATGTTATCTTAACCTGTTAGTTTCTTGACCTGGACAGGCTGGAGAGCTGGGCTGGGAGAAATCTAATGAAATTCAACAAGTGCAAGTGTAAAGTCTTGCACCTGGGGAGGAATAACCGACTGTATCAGTACAGGCTGGGGGATGACCTGTTGGAAGAGAGCTCTGTGGAGAAGGACCTGGGGGCCCTGGTTGGTGACAGGTTGGTTATGAGACAGCAGTGTGCCCTGGTGGCCAAGAGAGCCAGTGGGATCCTGGGATGCATCAGGAGGAGTGTGGCCAGCAGGTCCAAGGAAGTGATCCTCCCCCTCTACTCTGCCCTGGTCAGGCCCCACCTGGAGTACTGTGTCCAGTTCTGGGCTCCCTGGTATAAAAAAGACAGGGACCTTCTGGAGAGAGTCCAGAGAAGGGCGACAAAGTTAATTAGGGGTCTGGACCATCTATCCTATGAGGAAAGGCTGAGAGAGCTGGGTCTGTTCAGCCTGGAAAAAAGAAGACTGAGGGGGGACCTAATTAGTGTTTATAAATATCTTAGACATGGGTTGCAGGGGGAATTGGCGAGCCCCTTTTCAGTGGTCTGTGGGGACAGGACAAGGGGCAATGGCTGTAAGCTGGAGCACAGGAAGTTCCGCACCAACATGCGGAAGAACTTTTTCACAGTGAGGGTGACGGAGCCCTGGGACAGGCTGCCCAGGGAGGTGGTGGAGTCTCCTTCTCTGGAGATATTCAAGTCTCGTCTGGACGCCTATCTATGTAATATGAGCTAGGGAGCCTGCTTTGGCAGGGGGGTTGGACCCGATGATCTCTTGAGGTCCCTTCCAACCCCTAAGATTCTGTGATTCTGTGATTCTTCTGTTGCTTACCAGAAATAGAAATGTGATAGCATTTGAGCCTGGCAGAGAAAGGTTGTAAGCCCAAAGACTGGAGGAGATGCTAGACAAATTCCAATTAGAATCAAGGTGCTTTTTTGTTTTGTTTTGGGTTGGGTTGGGTTTTCTTAGAGGAGGTAGCTAATTGCTGGAACAACTCACTAATATTTTGATGCGTTCCTAGACAAATCAGAATTTTCGCTTTAAGATATATACTAGTTGAAAAAAAAGATCAGTGCAGGGATATTTTATGTCCTATACTGTACAAGAAGTCAGCCTATCTGAATTTTGTTCCTTTCCAGATTTAAAATCTTCAAGTCTTTTATGAGTTCAAATATCTGTGAAATGTTTCTTTTATATATTAATCATTCCTGTGTAAATTATTACTTTTGTATGACAACAACAGTTTTTATCATAATTCTTCATTTTCCATTTTACATTCAGTGACACAGCTTTTTGAAGTGTATTTCCTCTAGTCAAGGAGCAAAAATATCACTAAATTACTCAGGTGATTGTCTAAGTGAAAAGTGAATAGTAGGAATGAAGAATGCATTTTCAGAAAAGGATTCCATAAGATTCAAGCAGCTGTAAATTAATCACGTGCTCAATTTCTAATGAAAGATTTCACATTCTGGAATGTAAAATGTAACTTTTTTCTTAGACCTTGAACTTGGTTTTCACAGAAGGAAAAAGATTCAGCTTTAATTTTTTAAAAGGTTTTTTTTTAAAAAAGGATTGTTTTCTATTTATAGAATAGCAATACTGGCTCATTTAGCCAGTAACTCCACAACTTTTACAGTTACTAATTAATTTTCGTAGTTGCTTCTTTTAGTAAGATAAAGGGTAAGATTTCCTGAAGTTGACATATACATTCTCTGTGCATACTTGATATTATGCTTATTTTGGTTGCTTGTGGTAAATACATGATGAATGTAACACATAAGACCTTTATTCATAAGAATGAAAAAATCTTGTTCCAAGTACCGCTCATATTTAACTGTCTCAAACCACCTAACTAATACATATTTTATAAAAATTGAAGATTTGAAGAATTGTCAAGAAAATTAAGGTTTTTCAAGGAGAAAAAGCCTCTTACTGGGTATCTTGTCTAACACTGGAATGATCTGCAGAACTACTGGTATGTTGTCTGCACACTTGCACAGAGTGGAAGATACGGTAACACTGAACCCTTAAAAAAAGAAATGAAACTATTTACAGTGCCGTTAGTTTGTGATTAAGAGGTAGGTAAAAGCTCTGGTTTATGCATCACAGAAGAAATCAAGATTGGTTGTATAATGGGTATAGATAGGAAAACATATCTGAAATAAGGAAAGTGGCCAGCTAATACATTTCCTGAGTGGGAAATTATTATTTATTGAACAGGTCTGTTGGAAGTCCTTATTTGTAAAATTGGAACTCAGAAGAAAAGGAACATTTTTACTATGCCTTGATGAAAATGCATGAAGGGAACAACTGGTTTGATTTTAAAGGAAGTGCCTCAAAAGGAAACATTATTCTCAGAAGAAAAGAGAGGTATAAGATTTCCTGTTAGAATTTGGACACATAACAGATTCAGTATGAAAAGAATCATTACAGTTTTACTAGGAGTATCAAGTCTCAGGTTGTGTATTTCAAATTAAGTGTTATAGATTCCACTTTAAAATATACTTCTAAGAAAATAAAATTACTTTTACATAATTCTGTGAAATTATTTTTTAAATTATGGTTAGTTTTCCATATAAATCCAAGTAAATTATGCTATAGCTATTTTGTCACAACCAATAATCTTTGGTATTTATTCTTAAATAGGTAAAAGAAAAATCTAATGTCTGGAAGAGCAAAAGTAATATAAAATAGACCTGTTAAACGGTCTGCTAGAAAGAAGTAATTGTTCTGATATCAGTGTGTTACACCTGCAGACAGTTTGGCCCCAGATGCTACATTTGTGCTTCTCCAGATAAAGCTGGTCAGTCTGTGGACAAATACACAGCCTTTATGAAAGCACTCTGCTATATTTTCTGTCTCCATATATACGTAGATGTAAATAAAACAGATTTATAGCAATAAACATTATCTCTATAGTACATAGAAACTGTCAGTTTGTTGTCTAATCAGACTGCAAATAATGTACAGACTACTGCTAAGAAATATTATCACTCTTAACTGGAATTTCAGGCATGTAAAAAAAACCCCTTTTTTATTACTTATCATTCCTGTTATTAAAAAATGTTCTCTTGCAGATGAGATACCTATCTATGCATTGCTATATGCATATTACTATATTATTATAGCAATATTATTACTCTGTGCACAAATGCAATTATGTTTTTGCTTCTAGAGTGGGATTAGTTTTAATTCGAAGTGAAGGGAGATCAGAAGATGGTATCCACCCTGTATTGTTCAAGGGAAAATGTGTTTGGTGTTGTTTGCCCAATATAACCTTTTCTTCTTCGGACTACTGCAAGTGTAATTAGTTATTGTCTTTTTCCCTACAGGGGGAAATACAGAGGGTATTAAATACCTACTGAATAATATGACTTACAGTGGAGGCAGTGTAGCCAGTAAATGTAAATGAATAAGACAGCTTTTACAAATAATGACTAGCAAATTATATTTGTAAGAACTAAACTGCTGACTTCTGTGCTTCAAAAATTTAAATACTCGTTAGCAAGCTTATTGTAAACTCTAGTCAAAGTGAAGGTTTGATGGCTAGACAAATATTACTATAGCATGTGTCCCTCCAGATGGGCAGAAATTCTAGCAAAAGAGACTGAAAAAAAGTTCAGCCATGATCAGACTCGAGCAATATTTGTATCAGATCCTGCTGTTAAACAATGATACATGTACGTTAGAGACCTTTCCTTTCCATTTTTGCTGATGCTTTCTAAGTGAAAAATTGAAAATATAAAACCAGGAAATCTTCAAATTTTTAGTATTAAGTTAATGTTTATGTATTTTAATGGCTTAATTGTCTCGAGAGATTTCCCATGCTCACTTGGTCATGTTCTGGAAAGGTACTGATCTAGGCATTTACCTCAGACCATCCTTCAGTGACACTGAAAAAACAAGATATGTGGTGTCAAAATGGGAAGCACAAGAGTGACTTTATCTGTTAGCCAGATTTTAGTTACTGAAAGTTTTATAAGAAGACGGTTTTTTACAATTAATTCTAAGAAGTTGAATAGACAACCTTCTCTCATTTCATCAGTACTTTGTAGGATTTTGTCTTTAAATATGTGATAGGAGGTATAGTTCAGAGCGAACAGTGGCATTTAATCACAGTAGATTAAAGCAACATATTCTCTCGGGAAAGAAAAGGACAAGCAGCATGTTTTAAAATACCAATACCAGTATTAGATATAAATTATTGCTAATTAATAATCATAACTAAAGATTATTTCACGTTGGTATCATATAACACAAAGTTTTTCAAGATATAATTATAAAATTAGTATATTCTCAAAACCACAGTTGGCATACTATTTTCTTTCAAAAATGTTAAATTGTAAATTATAATGGTGCTGATTTTGAATATTTATTCTAAATTTTGCATTATATCAAAAAATAAGAATGTTATGTTAATTTCTTATAAAATTTACTGAAAATTGGATTATACAAAAATCATATTTATGTAAGTAAAATCACTTTTATATTGCTGACGTTTTATGTAGCTAAAATCAAAAAGACAAGTTAGATAGCACTGCATGTTAAAGCTTCTATGGATGCAAAAGTTTAAATCAGATTTTCAATGAGGAACATCAGCACTCAAAGGTATGATATATTCCCTAAAACAGGTTGAGATGCAGCTTCACTAATAAATTTATCTCCTTACTTCAGAGTTTTCAGGATTTTGCAGGCAAGCAACTCTTACAAGAAATACTAATAAAGCTTTATATAAGGATAAGGAAATTACCCCTTATGGAAGCATGATGTTTTCCATCAAGTGTTCAGTACCTCAGACAGCGCTGTTTCAGTGCATACAGTCCAAAGTCTCTTAGAGTAACTTTACCTAAAGCAAAAGCAGTAAACTCCATCTTAAAGGTGCCCCCCTGAGACAAAGCTTTACTAGATTTGTAAAGTGAAGCAAATTAAGAGTAAATGAACTTGTATCTACCTGTCTGGTTTTCAGCTAGGATAAGTTAATTTTCTCTCTAGTAGCTGGTATAGTGCTGTGGTTTGGATTTAGTATGAGAATAATGTTGATAATACACTGATGGTTTTAGTTGTTGCTAAGGAATACTTATACTTAGACAAGAACTTTTCAGCTTCACATGCTCTGCCACGAGGAGGCGCATAAGAAGCTGGAAGGGAGCATAACCAGGGCAGCTGACCCCAACTGGCCAAAGAAATATTCCACACCATATGACCTCATGCTCAGTATATGGACTGGGAGAGTTGCCCAGGGGTGGTGGTCATTGCTTGAGAAAGAGCTGGCCACCCAGGGGTGAGCAATTGCATTGTGTATCACTCTTTTTGTATAGTCTTGTAGCAGTAGTAGTAGTCGTAGTTCTTCATTTGCTGTCCTATTAAACTCTTTTTATCTCCACCCAGGAATTTTATTCTGTTTTTCCTGGATTTTCTTCCCCACCCCACTGGGGAGGGGTTAGTGAACAGCTGTGTGGTGTTTTGCTGCTTGCCAGGTTAAACCATGACACTCCCTTATATGTCACTGTAAGACTGAATCTATTACCTGTTTCTAATATGAATATACTCCATCCATGAGCCGTGACAGTGTTGCTAAGGTGGCCTTGGAAAGTGTGTGCTTCCATAGTCCTTGCCTCAATGTGAGCACTGCAGTGCAATGAAGGTACAGAAGGAGGGAGGGTGTATCAGGAAAACACACTGAGAAAAATAAAGCTGTCTTTCTGCACTTCTTGAGGAAAAGGGGAAAAATTTGCTTACAAAAATGGTGTGTGGGGAGGAAACAGCCTTGTTAGTATTACCCAACTTGCAGAGAAACTACTGCATTTAATGAGCAATCAGAATGTTCATTTAGTCTAGTGCCAGATCTTGTTTTCAAAGAGACATTTGTGCGCTTAGATTGTTAATTAGCCACAGCATCCATAACCATCCCCTGCAAGTAGGATAAGGGGAACAGGATAATTGAAGCATATCTAGAATTTTAGAATCCAAATGAGACTTCAGGCAGGGAAAGAACCTATGAAATAAAGGATTCGTGTCCCTCTTTAGATTTATGGGAATGCAACCTTTGACAGAAAGAGTTGATGCAGATACTAACCTTTACCACAGTGTAGTGTAAATAAAATCATATTCTTCTTGTATTGTTTCTTGGAATCAGATAATGGAACCACACCCCACTGATTTATTGTTTTAAAAAATCTATTAACATCACAGTTATTGTGACAGGGAAGGCAGAAAGGCTGCAAAGACTGTCCAATCAGGAATGCATTTGATATGAGGTCAATATCTAAGGTTTGTGAGTGTATAGTTACATCGTGAATGCTAGCAGAGGACAAAACATTAACATGTAAACTGTAGGGCTTTAATTTTACGTCAGGACACATCGAATATAATAAAAGACTGCATATGACCATCTATAAGTTCTATTTCTTTTATAAATAAGGCTTTACATAATTTGAAGGAAGGTAACTAAAGCATCCATACCTAAAGTTGTACTTGGGGTATCCAGTTCATTTGCACAGATCAAACTGCAGTGTCTTAGATACCTAGCTGAGCTTTTACAGAGGAAGTGAATAGTAAGCTATACCATTTTTTTCTCTTAGAGATATGCTGTGTATATTGAATAAATAATAGTATATAACAATGAAAATACAAGATTTTTTTGTAAACTAAGTGGTCATCCCTCATGTGGGAAATCAATACAGAAGCATAATCAGTAAGCAAGGAATCCTTGTGACTAGTCAAAAAACTAAGGTTGCATGTTTGTTCTTGTCTGGAAGGATGTTTATCTCATTCATGTTTCAGGAGTCTCATTCAAGTCTACAGCAGTGAAGTATGTACTTTTGTTTCATTTTTCAATAGTTACTGTCATGAGGACAGAATAGCAGGCAGGATTCTCTCAGGTTACTCCCAATGGCCACCCATTGCATCACATTTTGAAGAACTAAACAAATCTGTGTACCTCTATGTGATGGAAGAAGGGAAAGCAAGGCGTGCTTTATCAACCCAGCCTAGCTGGAGTTGTTGGCAGGATCCAAAGGAATGTGTTTTCTGTAAAAGGGAAGAAACTGGAAAAAAGGGGAGGTTTCAGCTGTTATAGCCCACACATGGTGTTCTCCGCATCATTTAGGTGATGATGTGGCGTCATGCTTTCGTCACAGCTTTCTGCATTATCCTTTCATAGTGTGACTATAGCACAGGATGCCTGTGGGGTGCTGGTAGGCTATTTTAGGCATATATCTTGGTGCCAATGTCCTAAGCTAGTTAGAGCAGTAAATAAGAGCAATATTGTACCAAGTTAGATCTGTTGTACCTGTGATAGTAAGTGGTGGTGCCCTTGTCTTTATATCAGCCCATGAGGTTTTTCATCCTACTTTCTCCCCCTGCCCAGCTGAAGAGGGAGATGGAATGGTTATGTGGGCATTTGGCTGTTTGACAAAGTTAGCCCACCACAAGAAGTCTTCCTGCACACCTATTTAGCAGTGTAAACAAATTGGTTGGGTGGGGTTAACATAATTGTGTTCAGAGCCTGAGAGCCTGAGAGTTCCAACCAAAGCAACAACCCCAACCTTTTTCCAGAAGAATATATTTGAAAATCCAAACTAAATTAAAGAAGAGATACCAGTACCTGTAGAGCAAGGAAAGAAATCTGAATGGGAGAGAGGGAGGATCCAAAAGAATTTAAAGAATCTGTCACAAAGCTAGCTGTCCTGTTGTAGTTATCTGTGAATATCTAAGAAAGTTAGGGCTTGTGATTGTCTATTCTGCAAACCTTCAAAAAAATAACTAGCCATTGATTCCCAGTGAATAAATTTCAGCATTTGTCATCTGCCATTCTCTGTGATTAGAACAACTGCAGATTCATTTAACTAGAAGACACCATTAAAGAGGAAAAAAAAATCTGAATAGGATTGCCAGTATAATAAACATGGTGAAGATTGTAGTGCATATATATATATATAAAACAATACATACAATTTCTAGTATTTTTGTGAATGAGTCACAGTATGACAGGAAGCTTTGAAAAATCCTAACTGTCCAGGGCTGAAATGTACTAGTCCAAACTTAAACTTAGTTTTGGATGTCATGGTATAAATCGATTGGGAGGTGCAACTAAAAGATAGGTTAGGTAATATGTATTGCTTATCAGCCCTTCAGAGAGCATGAACATCACCTTGGACCTCAGAAAACTAATGTCCATCAATAGACATTTTTCTTTCCCATTTTCGGGTTCTTAATGAACATGTTTAGATGAGAGGGAGCTTTAAAATGAGAGAAACTGTACTGTATTCACAATGATGAAGAATTGTAAAATGGGGGAGGTAATCCAAAGCATAAAATGGTGGCTGACAGCCAAGCACCCACACAGCTTCTATCTCCTTCTTCTCCCCAACAGCAGAGAAAAACAAAACCTCAAGAATTGTGTGCTGCAATAAAGACAAGGAGATGAGTTACCTGTTACAGTCATGAGCAAAACAGATTGAACTTGGAGAATTTATCATCAAACAATGTAATTATTAAGCTACCAGTTTAGGTATTTAGAAACAAAATCAGGAAACAAACATAACAAACACTTGCTTGACTGCTCTCCAGACACCTTTTTTTCCACATTGTTATCAGCGCGGGTTACACTCAGTCCCTTCAGTGAAACAGTAGGTAGCTCAGGGAAAGGTTGCAGTCAGGGTGGAGCAGGTCTACTCTGTTGCTTCTTCCTTCACACTCTTCATAGGCTGCAGTCCTGTGGGAAAATCTGTTCCACTACAGAATGCTACCTTCTCCCCACCTTGGTGTTTCTGACATTATTTCTCCTTTATTTCTCCTTTGTTGCTCTGGAATTTGCTGACCTTTCTTAAATACGTCTTTCTTAAATATGTCTTCTGATGGTTGCTGATGTGCCCAGCTGTGTTGTGGTGGGATTGTGGCAGCTGGCTGTGTGCAACACGGGGCAGTCCCTGGTCTATCCTCACAGAGGCCATCCCTGCAGCTCCTCAGTGCCCACATCTAGATACCTGCCCCCAATCCAGGCCCTTTGGAACTGAAACCTTTCTAAAATAATCTCCTTTGCCTAAAGACTATATAGACTTTAAAACAAGCCCTGATGGTGTCTGTGGTTTTGGCTTATGTTCATGGAGTATGTTGCAATGACAGCAGGTCTTACATAATGGAACATGAGTCACTTCCAGAAAAAAGCAACATCACAAATGTAATAAGCAAGTGTTATCTTTCTGTATCTTAGAAGAATATAATCATGATGGTTTTTCAAATATTTGAACAGCTCTGGTTAGTTCATGCTAGGGAAAACTTCGTTTCCTACTCACCTGCTACAGTTGGAAGTGACAGTAAAACTGTTAATTCAAGGCACATGATTACATAGCGTATTTGTGCAACTAGAGCTTTGAAAATTTAATCGTTCATGTAAATGCTTGATTTGATCTGTTTTATTTCATCTATATTTTGTTAAATACTGCAGCCTTGTAGCACTGCAATTCATTTCACTTTATTTAAACAGAGGCTGCAGTCTAATACTTAAAATACATTCCTATTCAAGGAGGTCCTGTGAATTCCTGGTCTCATGGGCTCTCACAAACACAGACAAAGGCTTTCTAAAATGTGTTGCACTTTAATTTAGTTCAGTGCTGAAATAAGTGATGATCTAGTAGCCATATGTATCTGCTAATCATGTGAAACCCTACAGTGCACTACAGATGGCTAATATTTTGTAAAAAATCTAATGTTAAACCTCAAGTCGTGACAGCAGAATTTTTGCCCTGCTGTCACATGGTACAGTAACAAAGACACCATACAAAATTGGTCCTGAACTTAAAGTACCATCTAAAGTCTACAGTAGAGACTGCATTATGAAAGATTTCATTAAATTTTCTCTGTAAAAGCTATAACACTGCTACATGGCTCCAAAATATTCCAGAGCCTTTTGCAATATCAGTGTCACAAACTATTGTGCCAAATTCCCTCACAGTTACACCCATAACACCAAATTATTTTCAGAGGAATTGCCCATGTGTAAATGAGAAAGTAATTTGGCTTGATGTGTTAGCTCCAACTTAAAAACACAGAAGCAAAAGGCACTTTCCCTTGTCCTTTTGAATCTTAAGGTTGATAGGCTAATTATATTCAATGTGATTCAAATAGCAAAGCTACCTGGAGGAAGAGGAAATTATAAGCACTGATTCTATTTATCTCAACTGCTAAAAAGAAAGAGAAAGAACAAGAGCTATTTGTAGTCTGTTTTGTAAACTGGTGAAAAATAAGTACAAACAGTGGAATTCTAGACATTAACCTAGACATGTTGGATGCACTTTATACTTTCTATATTGTTCTCAGTAAGACTGAAATCCCCAGTACTGCTAATTTCTATTGTTTTGTTTTGTTTTGTTTTTAATTATGACAGTGCTAAAAATCCCACACAGTGTATATCCAAGTGTTGCAAATTTCCTCCACAGCAGATCACTTTAGGGAGGAAGATATACACCCAGTATTTCCCTGAGCACCTTTTGTTTGTTAAGCTGTTACTTTAAGTAGAACTGAACTTCTTTTGAACCAATAATTTATTTACTTGCACATTCACTTCTAAGTACCTGGTTGGAGCACGATTTGGGATGACACCAATTGTCATAGAAGCATAGAGTAGTTTGGGTTGGAACGGACCTTTAAAATTCCAAACCCTCTGCAGTGATCAGGGACTTCACCTGTCAAACTTGACCTCAAATGTTGCCAGGGATGGGACATCTACCACCTCTCTGGGCAACCTGTAGCAGTGCTTCACCATCTTCATTGTAAAAAATGTTTTCTTATACCTAGTCTAAACCCGCTGGTTTTTAGTTTAAAACCACTACTCCTTATTCTATCACTATAGACCCTATTAAAATTGTATATTCTGAATTGCATGGTTGTGCTCAAATACCAATAGTTTCTTGGCAAGAAGGTCATTCAGATGATCCTTTGTTGATTTTACAGCAGATGCTATGCTCTTTGATGTGGTTCAAGTCTTACAACCCATTGTTATCGATAATAGGAGCTAATCGCCTTATACAGTCGCAGCAAAGTCCTTATGTTCTGCATTTTTTAGCTCCAACAGATTCAGTAGAACTTCAAGACTCCAGAGTTTGTCAGTTTTTGGGAAACTTTAGCATACTACCTTCTTGATGCATCTATTCCGTCTCTTCAGCCTACTGGGTTCTGGCAACTGTTTCTCCATCCAAACCTTAAGATTACTGTAGACACCATTCACACAGAAGGGCCTTATTGACACAGTCCCATTCTACTTCACTTAGGGAGGGAACTCTGTGAGTCTTTAAGAGACACCCACAGATACTAGATACTTTCTGCCTTCTGTTTCTGGTAGGAAATGCAATCATTTGTGCTTGCAGGAGGAAATACTTTCCCCCAAAAGAGTACTGATTTACCCTCACACCGAAGTTTAATGATTACCAAAATCACATCTAGCCCCTCAGGTTTTTGGATGCAGATACCTTACACAGAGTATTTTATTCCAAATTTTTGCTTCAGAACAGAAGTACACTCTCAGATTGCTAGTTTCACCCAGATTAAATTTACAGTTTACAGTTGTATTTAGATATTAGGCAAAAGTTAAGACTAGGCTGCTAGTCAAAAATGTGCATAGAAGAGCATGAATAGAAGTTGCTGCTTCTAACTTCAACAGTATCTATTCCATTAACTTAATTGCCTGACAATTACCAATTGCTTTGTTACTTTCCTACTTCTAGTGTTGTAGCACAGTTTCATAGAGAGTTCTTGCCTTTCAGTAAACAATTTATTTTGAGCAAGTCTCTGACAGAAAGCTATCTACCCTCCATTTTTTTCCAGGGAGAGCCTGTGTCATGCCACAAATTACTTGAAGTCTAAAATATCATACTTTCATAACTTGAAGAAAGATGGGCTGCTTGTTAACTTCAGAAGAATTGTAAACCAAAAGGCTTTTGGCCAAAATCTGTAGACTCACACTAGAGAAATGGGTGACATTTGCTTTCCTGCTGGAAGCTCTTTGCATTTGCTAGAGAGTCAATGTTGTTCTTCAATAGGCAGGGAATTTTCCTCATAAGATGTCTTGTAAGATGAAATTGCATCCATTAGACATCTCTCCTTTGGAAGTAAAATTGGAGTACCAGTAAAATGGGTTAGGAGACTGCCACATACTCATACTGCAGACTGCAGCTGGCCTGCCACAAAAAGGAGAACTCCCAGGGTTATAGAGTCCATGTGATCAGGCTTTATTGGCCATTCAGGCCCTTTCTACCTGGGACATAAATGTGCAGTTTTAGCCTTCCTAATATTTTCTTTCTCAGCAAGTCCTGAAATGATTCATGATCTAGGCTACAAAACTCAGAGCACTTTACCAAATTCAAGTTGTTTTATCTTTTCTCAAATGGAATGCCTAGACATTAAGCTATTATGCCAATTTAGGGCTGTTTTAAGGAACCTGACTGAACTCACAGCTAGAGAAGAGCTGTGAAGATCATTCTGATTTGCATTTGTAATAGCGGCATAGTTTGCCAAAATTTACTTGGACAAGGCATCTTTCTGGGTAACTATTCCTGCAAGAGGTGTAAAAGAGAATGAAGGAACTGGAAGGTATAATTGGAAGTCCTTTCTTTACTACATAGAAGTGATAGAGAAACACTCTTAACTCATGAGTTTCAGAAAACATGTGAGAAAAAAAGATCTTTTCATTTCTTGAGTTCGGTGACTCAGAACAGGCAGAAGGAACTGGTAGAGATAAGGAAATCTTTTGCTAAAGGAAATACCAAAGTGTTTTTCTGTTCTCTGCCCAATTGAGAGTATAATATATAAAAAAATAAACATATAGATCTTTTCTGACCTGAGAAATATGCCAGGAAAAGAAAAAGATAAAGAGGGAACAATTTCTCATGGAAAAAAAAGGAGAAAGTGTATAACAGAAAAACAATGAATTCTCATTCACACACATATGAAAAAAACCACAACTGAACACAAACCCTTCTAAACTATTTTTATTCATGATAAACTATAAAACATTGTAGTGAGATAGTGACAGGTTCCAGAACTAAACTAAAACTTCTTAATGATAATAATGCTGTAAAACAGCAGGAAGGAAAAATACTGCCACACATATACAGGGCTCTTTCCACCTTCCACTGCTCTTTAATCTGGAGGAAAACTTGATTGCTTTACCACTTTGACAATTTTCAGCGCTGATCTTCACTTCTTATAATTGCAATTTCATTGCATGTGGTGGGCTTATTTCCTGTCTTGACATCAGTGCAACTCAGAGGTAACTCCAGTCAATTCAGTTACACTGCCATAAACTCAGATTGAGATCAGAATCCAGCCCCATTTCATTAGGCGGATATTATAATACTTCATATGTTAAGGAGTTAATTAAAAGCGGAATGTTGAGAACATAAGCATACAAAATATTGCCTACATTTGAAAGGTTTGTCTTAATCCCTGTAATAACTTTCAGTATTCACATTAGAATTCATTTTTCAATACCAAAACTGCACAGCATACTGTGAAAATTTATCTACTATCTCAATGCTTTTTGCTTTTAAATAAGCAAATAAAATTGGATAATTATTAAACCTCCAACAAACTTGGAAAACTGGTGAGTCAACTGTCATGTGTTTCCATTTACTTTGCAAATGACTGTATGATTAAAGGCACAAGAAATTCTTTTGCTGACACGAATAATCAACCTCAGTGTCATACTGTGAATTTACATATAGAACTGGCAATTATTTGTTTTGTTTCTTTTTGTTTATTTTCATGCATTGAGTGCAAAATACCTCTACCTTTAATATGAAGTGAAATGTATTTCTGGTGGCATTTCTTAGGGAGAGATAGAAAAAGGCTTAGGTAACTCCTCTACTCACCCTTTATGTTCACAGCCTCTTGCAATCCTGCAGGCATGTTTGTTTCTAAGTACCAAACAAAGGGATGGTCAGAGGTACTATATTTGCACAGATAGTGATTTTCAAACTTAAGATGAGCAAAACTGTTCAGATGACAAAAGAGAAACCCATGTATAAAAATAAGTGGATTAACCACTGCCTGAAACTCCTTATTCTTTTCAGAATCCGTAGTCTTATATGTTCCAAAGCTAATTCCTCTGTGTTTTGTCTTGTTCTCTGTCATTGTAACTGCTAGACATAAGGTGTTTCTGACTTAAGAAGTGGACACACTTACCTGAGGTTGATGGAGTAATGTAACATTCCACTCCTTGATTCTCAGTCATAAATTTCTTGGGTTTCTCCATCAGCAGATCTTTAAACCCCTGCCTTTATACATGCTCCTTTTTAAAGTACTTGTTGTTTAGTTGAGACCTGTATAGTAGCAATATCTCAGGTCATCAGTATTGAAATTACTCTGAAGTGGTATTGCTTGATTTTCCATGCTTCCATGTGGAATGTTGTCCATGAAAATGAACTGGGCTGGATTTTTTATTTCATAGCTTCAAGTTACATTACACTGAATCTGTACCATAGTTATTTCTTCATTCTCTTATAGTCTGAACACTTACCTGTTTCTGTATGCATGCATCCCCGAAGGGAACAAAAGGGACTTACTAGGACCCTGTAAACTCTGCATTTTTAGTAGAATCTTTAGCCTTGGAGCAGGACCTGGACTCTACAAGTTCATGCAATTGATGTGGGTCCTTGAATCAGGAGACACTTTTCAATATAATAGAGTTTGCACCAGTGCAAAAATGAGAGAGATTTACATCTATAAATATTTATAATTTTTTGTATGGAGCAAAAAGCATATAACTGCATAGCTATGATGTTACAGGTATCATTTTATAGGCAAAAGAAGCAAGGACTCCAAATTTAGTAGCATAAAGAGTAGCTATCACAAAGTAAGCCACTAAAATTTCAGCAGTAACTCTTAAAATGGTTCTCAAAGTTCTGTCTGCAGTTTAACAAGATCATTAGAGGAGAGAAAAGATGCAGAAAGGCAGATTGGAGACTGTGTGGCAAGAACATGGCATTGAAGAATTCTGCCTATGGTACAGCTTTTAATGTATACAAGAGAATCTAAAACCAGACCTTTGGATATGGTGACTGCAGCTGAATGTGTGCAAAGCAGAAGACTATGACAAATGGTATACAAAACTGATGGTGTAAGAGTTACTAAGGGAATCCCTTGATTTTGCCAGAATTTCTGCTATTTATGGTACTTATGGAAAGAAGTTATCAAAAATCATTTCTGCCACCTAAGTAGTTTTTTTTTTTTCATTTACTTATTGTTAGGGCCAGAGAGAAAAATTATTCCTTTTTTAGGTACCTCTGACTTGAATAAATAGTGTAAAATAATTTAGCAAGCTTTTCAAGTACTGTGGGGTCAATTTAGGTGCTTTTAAAGTTCTGTGAACAAAATAATAGTTCAAAAAGGCTTCCATATGCAACATCCTGCATGAGGTAGCACACTAGGAAAAAGTCTTTTTCCCTTTACACCTCCTCTCCTGCCAAGAAAAATAGCTCTCTTTAGGGTAATGCAGGGCAAGCAACAGTTTCAAAATCAGAGGTAAGTTGAATGCAACAAGTTCTTAACTCACAGTTCTTAATTCAACAGCTGTTATTTATTCATCATTCATTCTGATGGGTAATTTTTCTCCTGCAGTAAGTAAGTCTTTATACCGTAGTATGTTAATGACTTAGTTTACTTAAAAAGTAAAAGAATCTATAACTTTTACTGCGAAAAAGCAAAGGAAATTATCTTGTATGCTTT
Organism: Laterallus jamaicensis coturniculus; assembly: GCA_022605575.1. Classification (NCBI taxonomy): domain Eukaryota; kingdom Metazoa; phylum Chordata; class Aves; order Gruiformes; family Rallidae; genus Laterallus; species Laterallus jamaicensis. The sequence goes on along the minus strand of JAKCOX010000031.1, from coordinate 4,844,636 downwards.
AATAGAGAGATACAAAAAAGTGAACTGATGTTCGGAAATCTGAAGAAGCTGCAAATTTCAACCCAATGAACACCTTTGATTAAGGGGCAGCCATTAAAAAGCACACAGCACGGGCTAACTAATGGTCCTGTCAAATAGGAAAATACCTGCCTGACATGTGAACAGAGATGCACCAGGTGAGAAGAGTTATGAGGTCTGGAATCACTATTAGCTTAATGTGCTCAATGCTTTTGCCTATCAATGAATAGACACATACCTTTACACATCCTGTCACTGAAACATCTATATCAGTGTTATTTGTGCAAGACATAATGTCTGTATATAGTAAACTTTCATAGCACTTCCTAGGCCCTTTTAGTAAATTTTATCCTTGTATAATACTCATAGTAGAAGTTACAAGAAGTAGACAATTATCACAGTTCTTGGTTGCACCAAACGTGAGGAACAGCAAAAACAGGGAGAGAAAAAGAGAAGACTTTCCTGTAGTTTAATGAATTAATCATTTGATAATTTAACATATCAGATTACAAACTAGCTACATATGTGTCAAAAGGAGTGAATTTGGTAGATAAAAAATGAATAATACATATTTGTAATAACATTAAGTATCCCTACCTCCTGCTGTATGCCCTTATGCTTCCTAGTGATAATTGTCCTTATTCATGATGCAGCTCAAGATGTGTGCTGTATCACACTCGGCTGGGCTTCTGGAGTGCACATTGTTCCCCCAATTATTATTTTTTTTAAGTTCTTGATAACACAATGTTACGTTCCCAGATTGTTTCTGTAGTTTTTTACACAAACCTTAAATAAGTCACTGCAATTGGCATGGCAAGCTTTTTGACATGACAAGTTTTTTAAGGAGAAGCCATCATGTTTCCTTTTCCAGAGAAAATAAACCAGTAAATTCCAGCTTTTTCTAAGACTCCATTAGACTAACCATTACAGTGAAGTTGTTGGTTTAGGGGATTTTTGGGTTTCTTTTCTTTTTTTTTTTTTCTGCTGCATTAATGCATGAAGACCTTAATTCAGCAGCATGCTGTCTAAGTTCAAGACAACTGTTTGCAGGACACCCTAAGTTACAGAATTTGACTTATCTAAAATAGACATATCTTTCTGCATCCTCCATACTTTGTTTTAAAATAAACAGTTCTGATTCTTTCTTCTCTCCCCCTTCCATCCAAACTTCTCTGAGCTAGCCAGTTCCAAAATGGAGTACTATAGATGTGAAGATGAAGATCAATCCATAAAAATACAGAAGTGCTTCCTCCATTTGTCTTGCAAGACTCCTCTTTCTCATCCTGCACTACAAGAAAGGTAACTAAGACTCCTCATATGAAATAAAATTGCAAAGTCGGGAGACAAACTCAGGTATAGTTGGACCCAAAGAGAGGGAGGAGGACTAGGTTAATTACTGGAAAAGAGGGAGAATGACATGAGAGATGTGAGAGTGAGTCCTGACAGGGATAAGGGAAATGTAATATAATCTTGTAATGATATCCCTGAAAGCAGATGTTCATATCACTTTAGAAAACCAGTCATTCACTTGTGAAGAAAGTGACATTTATCAGAGATAGCAGTACCAGCATATGCTCCGTATTTATACAATTCCATGGACATCAGGGAAGGCTTGAAGTTCTTAGGACACTTGATGAGCTAGAGTTCACTTCCCACTGAAGTTCAGAGCAATATCCCAATTGTATTTTCCACTACTTAGCAAGACCTTCAAGTCAAATTCTACCACCAAAAAGGTCAGACAAAACTCCCCAATCTTATGTTTCAACCTTAAATCTCACTATTCTCACGCTTATTCTGTTGTCAGACATTTTTTACTGTGTCTTCAGCGGTGACTTTGGTCCCAAAAGCTCTGGAATATTTTTCACAATACTACCTGGGAGAATCGTATTCAAGACAGGGAAAATTGTAAGTAGCTTTGGGAATAAAAGTTATACCAGCATGATATGTTTTCCAGGTCTACAGAAATCTGGATACTATAGAAGATGAGGGAGATAATAGTAAAAGAAGGAGGAATTATGTACAGATAACGGAATAATAAGCAAGTTATTTTATTTAATAGTCACTATTTTCTAATTGAAATTTCAGTGTAATTTCTGTCTGTACCTCCTGAGCGCTTGGACTTCACAAGGGGTTGTACCTTGCTCTCTGTGTAGGTTTCACTTGAGAGCTGAGACTGCAGCTGACTTCTGATACACAACCAAGAAGAGTCTTCGAAGCTCAGCAGTACAAATACCGTAATCCACTGATTCATCAGCATCCTACAGCAATTTCTCAATCTGTTTCTCATGGGACCTGTCAGTCTCCTTCTCTCTAGTTTCTCTCTCTGTGTCATATTCCTAGACATGCTGAAAGCTCTGATGGATATGCTTTGAGATACTCAAACTTCCTCCTTCTAAAGCTGAATAACATTAACACCCACCTATTCTATACTGCCTTTTAACACTTAGAAGAATATTTTGAAGCTTTTTGGTCCAGGTGATAGAGAAATTAAAAAACCTTGGAGATCACGACACCATCCAGCCAATCCTTGGCAAAGAAACAAATGTCAGAATTCTGTGGAGCTTTCCTGAACTTACTCTTTGTCAGTCATATTTCCTGCACTTGAATACAAAAAGAACACAAGCATAAACATCCACACTATATAAATACTATAACCTATTTCCCAGTCGCTTCTTTGGAGATCTAACCTGCTTACATTTTGTACTCTTAATTTTATTTCATCTTTTCTCTCTCTGTTTTCCCAACACACAGCTCCATGAATACAAAGCAGTGCTCAAATCTTCTCTGCTCACTACCGAGTCCATCAGGGAAATCAGACCTACTTTCACTACTTCTCCAGTGCAGTTCTGATCTTGGTGCTGGATGCACAGTACAGATCTTTGTGCTGACAAGTTAATGGCATGGCTCAGAGTTCAGTTACTCTCTCAGTTCTTCCTTTCCTTTCTCACAAGCTCAGACCTACTTAACCCTCTCACTCTTAGTAACTTAAGCTTTAAGTTCTCAGAAAACTATTCATCTCTTCAGGTTTCAGTTCCTTCATTAGGTCTTGTAGTGATTTTGCAGTGATCTTTTTTCCCCTATAGGGTGGCATAACAGCACAAAACAGAAATGCTTTATTTTGTTCTCCCTTTCCATTACATCTTCACTTAGTTAAACTTTGAATATCCATAGAGAATTGTTCTTCCCTGAATCTTTTATTCTTAAATGGTTGTAGGCATTTAGTACCATGTGTCTGTGAAATAGCACTGACTATATAGTTTGCCAGGTAGAGGTTGATATTTAGGCTGAGCATTTAAGAAAAGCAGTTCATGTTCCTTGTTTCAGATATTGTCACCTAGACAAGCCAGTCCAGATCTGTAGCTTCCTTTCATGAAAATAAAGTATATTATAAAGTCGTCTGTATAACTTTGTGAGAGAGTCTACTGACATAACATAACTGAGTTCATAATGCATTTAAATCCATTTAAATTCTAAAATCAAATTTAATATAGGATGATTTTTTCCTCTTCTGTGCAATGTAGCAAAACCAAACTATCTGCCACAGATGCTAATTGGGTGAACCACAGAATAAACCCTGTTCCTTTATCAGTTGTGGATGAAATCTTATATTTTAACTGTGGGAATATATTGATGAGTTTCTCAAGGAGTCATAATTTTTCAGCAGCTGTAGGAATCCACAGTATAACTATAAAGTGATGAAGCAATTTAGCCTAGACTTCTGAAAGATGGGATTAACACATGCCCTCCCCTTGGACACTGCTCGCTACTATTTGAGTGCTAGCTAGTTTATATGTATTAGTAGATGGTCCTTCAACAGAATGCAAATGAGCCTCATTAACTCCAGGAGACTGATGCTCTGGGCTGGATGTTTAAGTATCACAGAAACATTAAGAGTAAAGTTGTTTATTGTTGTTAATTATGTGAGGAGTTGCAGAAAGTCACTGTTGATTGAGTTATCTCTAAACAGGTTTGAAATGAGCAACATTCTGTATTATCTGCTTCATATTAATGGTTAGACAGTCTTCCAGAATCACTATTTTCTGCTTTACTACAAGAACTACTGCAGGTGTTTTAAAGTTTTATTCAGTGTGAAGTCTGTTGTTTCTCCAAGCACTACATTGAGCTGCAAATTTCTCAGTGAGACTGCGGAAGGATAGATGGTGTATAGGCACACGTTGGTTAGAGTATCACTGAAGAACAATGCTATCTTCAACTTGAATGCTATTTGTTATATAAAACTTTTGAAACACTCCTGGAAAAATTTTCACGACCTTTTCTTTGTTGTTCTAATTTTTTTCCATGTTTTAGAGAAAAGAAATTTAAATTGATAAGTCAATAATGATTCAGGGTATAAGGTTTTGAAAAAATAGTTTACGCTTGCTATGTAGAAACCATCTGAGTGTCTGTAGCTGTATTCTTCCAAGAATCTGCCAATTTTAGACACTCCCTAGACTGGAATGGCAAGAATTTTCTCTGCAGTTTTATTTGCTGTGGCCTGGTTAGTATCTTCATTCAAGCATCACAATGAGAGTAGCAAATTCATCTTTTCTAGCCCTCACTGTCACCATTGCAGACACCTTAAACAACAAGTAGACTAAAAGGAACATGATTAAGGGAATCTAAGATCTTTGAATCAGTACTTTCCTTAAAAACAGGTCCCTATCGGGACCTCTAGCAGAGAAAATCAATGTGATTAGCAGCTAGAAGGTAGTGACTTTTCTCAGGGAGTCACTAAGCACCCATTCTTTATTTTGGGAGAATTTGGCTTGAGATTCCTTCATCTGATGTGCAGAAAGACTGAGCACATGCAGTATCAAGTAAAATGGATGTTTGAAACATGTAAAATACAATAAAATGCAAGGCAATTAAAAAAAGAAGAGACGTGTTTTAAATTGCTTTTCAATTATAACAGATAATAATGATTACTAATAATACATAGTAGAGATAATACATAAAAGATACATTTTTTAACTTCAGTTTCTACATGCCTTCATTTCTCTCTTTATCACAAAGTGGTGTTGTACAAATAAATTTACGAGAGCTAGTGAAGCATTCTCATATTGTAGTCATGAGCACTATGGAAAAGTCCAAGAAGAAATTAAATATTCTGTCTCCCAAGCACAGTTTGAATACTGTGCGGTAAGATGTGGGGCCAGCAAATAGAATACAGCAAAATACTGAACACCTGCTGACTGCGTGGCTTACATTCCGTACCTAAAATGGAGTAGAAGTTCTGTAGAAAAATAGAAGGAAATCATATAATTAAATGTTTTATCATAATGGATGCTCACTAGCATGTGAATTACTTTTCACTGGCAACATTATATCTAGCATTTGCGAACATTTTGTGCCTGACTGCAATTTAGTGCTATTATTTTTATGTGAGGTTTTGTTATACAATTACTATATAGAACATGGTTATGGTCAGCAACCAATTGTTATGCAGAATTATGCATGTTATGAAATAGGGCAATTCAAGTTCTAGAAAACTATGGGAATTCATATATGTAGTGCTATATTGTCAATAAAATGTGAGTGGAGTGATGATACAAAATGTTGCATAGATGGAAATTTAATGTAAACTGGAAAATACAGGAAGACAGGAGTTAAAAGCCCTTTTGAAAATGAACTATCTTCACAAGCTCCTTGGCCAAACTATGTAATACTGCTGATCCTCATTTTATGGAAGAACAGAGGAAAACATGGGAAAGTCTCACCATCAGAGCTGGAAGTGCCAACAGGTAGTCACTGTTAAATTTATCCTGCTATTAGTATTTTCCCTCTCAGCACTGACTTACGCAAGGCATAATTTTTTTCTATTGTGCTTGAAATCCAAGAGTAGAAGAAATACTAGTGAAATACTTTAGGCTCAGGTATATGTCTTCAGCTTTTCTGTTTCAAAAGTAAGAGATCAGTTCCAATGATTTAATTTCAATATGGGAGTAATTCTTACAGATCAGCAATTGTAATCTACAAAAAGTAAGCAAGAAAAATGGAGCTGTGACTTCAAGGACTGCAGTATGTGATTAGCAGACAAATTCAGCCCAGTGTAAAAATAAATACACACAAGTACTAGCCATGGGGGAGCACTAGGTTAACAGATGTGACTCAGGTCACAGAATCATTCATGCATAGGTATATATTCTCTGTAAAGGAAGTATTTCTTTATTCTCCAAATACTGGAATGGTGCAAGCATCTTCTCCAAAGCACTGGGATAGACTCTGAGGCAGGATGTAGGCCACACTCCCACTTCATATTCTAAGTCCTTCAGCATGACTTGCTCAGTTACTTTTTGTTAGAACTCAGTACATGGAGGAGAGATCTATATTAATTCAATCTTCCATCACATTTTCATAAAATGAACATGATCTGATTTGTAATTATTTACAGCATGCTGACGTCCAGTTGTACTTGGAGAGCTGTATATCTGTACTCTTAAAGACTTATTTTGTGCAATTTTTTTTTCCTTTCATCTCAGTGAATTTTCCTTTCTCTAAATATAATATTGTTTCAAGCTTCCTGGCTGATGATGCTTGCCTCTGGTTGCCCCTCATCTGCTTCCCACTGTTTAGTTCCTACTCCCAAGGGCAGAACTGCCAAAAATAAATGTCAAGGGACAATGACTTTGAACTATAAGTACAGTTTCATTTAAACACAGAGAGCTTAGTTCTGTTTGTGTTGAAGTGAGTGGCAGAACTGTCAGTGCCTTTACTTTTAACTGGATCAGGCTTTGACTGGATTCCCAGAATACATGGGATTCTGAATTAAGGTAAGGGCTTGCATTGTCTCCCACCACATAGAACTTTTCTTCAATAAAATTGAGGCACTGATTGAACAGGATAAAAAAACCCCAAAACTGAGTTTTGAAGAAGTGTCCTTCCATATTTAATTTCCATCATTCAGAACTTTATTTCTAAAAATACTATAGTTAAATAAATGTTACAGAGTCATTTCTAACAACTGAGACATACAGGAGAACCTCTCATCAAAAAGGATCTGCTCAGAAAGGAGGCGAAAAGCAATTTTACAAAGCCAAAAGGTTGGCATCACAATTAGGTTATGGGTCAGTCTTGACATTTCTCCCTTTGCCAAATCATTCCTCTTTTCTTTTTAGTACTCTTCACTGATGGGACAGAAGTTTTTTTCACTATTTATTAAGTAGGCCTTTGTGTTCTGGTAAACATAAGACTCTATTCTATTCATCCAATAGCTAAAGATATGCTAAAATCTGATCATTTTATAGTTTATTAGGATATTTGATCACCTAAGATAAATTATTTTTCTTTGTAGTTTATCTATGTAGAGTATCCAATTTGCATTAACTTGCAGGTAATGTGACCTTAAAATTTATGTTTCATCTCTTCTTGCACAGAAAAATTGAAATTCAGAGAAAGACAGCAAAGGACAAGAAAATTATGAAAAAAGAAGGCCCAGGTCATTTGAAAACTGATCTCTGGGAAATCTATTATGAGCAGTACTTGGTCCTTAAATAACATGAAAATAAACATGAAAAACAGATCAGTTAATGCCACCAATGAGTAGCTAAATGCAGTTAAATTATTATTAATGAATCATACCAAATAATCTATCACAATAACAGTATATTTGAAAAGTTCTGGCACGTGGTGGACAAGGACTAGCACTGAAAAAAGCAGTTATCTTGGAAATTAATGATTCATTATCTATCAGTCAGAATGGAAGTTGTTTTACTTGAAAGGCATTACTATAAAAAATATTTTCACAGGTTTATTCTGTGTTAAGCATTCATTTATCATCTATAGTTCTAAAATAGATTAAAATACTAGACATTTTTCTCAAAAATGTTAACAGCAAACACTGAATAGTTTGACATTTAACCCCTGAACTTCTGTGTATCTTTAGGGTATGAATGCTACTTTACACTTTTTTCTTTTTTTTTTTTTCAAATCAAAGCACTGGATCAAGCTGGTGCTGATGGCAAAGTTGAATGACTAAAACATCTGCAACTGTGAAGTAATAAATCACATCCACAAAGCACGTACTTACAAAATCAAACAGAACCAGAGGAGTAGTAACGAGTATTCCAGGAGCAGTAGGACCAAGTGTGATTGGGAAGGCACCAAACATGAATCAGGCACCAGAAAATGAATTATCTTTTCCTTATCACTGGAGAGTAAGAACACCTTTACTCTTTCCTGCAAAGGTGTAATTTGACTGAGCAGGGGAATAGTAGAATGCTTTAGAGTCTTTATTTTGTACCATTTCCCTTAAACACGCTCATTATATTATTGTTGCAGTCTTCAGGCTTCTTTGAACATTATGTAGTTCTTTTATCATCTCCAGAAGAACACATTTCTGACAAGGTGTAGAAATATCAGTTGACAAATAAGTGTAGGCTTCTAACATGAACTCTTTGCCAAACAACCATCTGAAGTATCCTCCAAAAATTAGGGTTATCAGTTGCTTCTGATAAAAACAAATATGAAAGATTTGTAAAGATCCATATCAGTTTAATCCAGCATCACAAAAAAGAAGCACAATATATCCATTCACTATTCTAGTCCATACAGGCTTATAGCTGTATTTATGTAGACTAGAACATACACATGGCTTTCTGCACAGCTCTCAGCTCTGACCATGCAAACATTGTCAACTTTGTACAAGGTCATTTTGGTTCACAAATCTTTTCAGGGTTAGTAATTTTAGTGCTTAACGATTCAGGAAATATACAATGTCCTTCACTAGAAGGAGCACAACATACCACTGGACACAGCGAAACCATAAACTGTACGTAATACCAAAGGACTATTGAAAGAATTAGAGCTAGTTTTAGACTTGAATGCTAAATTCTAATCTGTTTTCTACCTTTGGCTTTGAGAAAATAACAGAGCTATTAGGTTGTTTCACTATTGCCATGACTATTGATGTGACCTAACGTTCACCAGTAGGATAATAATTGGATATTAATATAAATTAAGGACTCTAACATTCCGTGGTTGATCTGGCTTGGAGAACACCTCTATCTCATGCTGTTTTACAAATGTATGCTCTATTAATATATCCCCAGTGGCCCCTTAAAATGAAATGGGGAGGAAAACAAACTGGAATCCTGCAGTGCTCATGTTATAAAATTAGAAGAAATGGTAGAATTAAGTCCCATGACCTTTCTGATGGTGTTGGATGATACTTATTATCTCATACAGTTTGTTATAGTTCTTATTTAAACAAAACCTTCAACTAGCAAGCAATAGAGTAACAGAACTGCAACAACAAAAGCATATGAAAATGGAAAATGTTGTTTATATATTTTGATTAGAACAGTTTGTTCTTTATTCAGAAATTTTACGTATTATTTACTAAGCTTGCAGTTTAACATACTGGTGAATCATGTACACATATTAAACACTGCATACTACAAACGTTAGCAAAGGAATGGTTTAGTGTCTTCCAAGAAAGTTCATCTGACCTATCCTCTTAGTTACTTTCCTCAGGAAATAGTCTAAGAAAATAAATGGGCTTCAAATTAGTTCTCAACAGCCAGCAGTCACACATTCTGTCTGTCCAAAGGGAGAAGCAAATGGTATTGTACTGTGCTTTTTATCAACATTACTCTTTTTAAGAGTGTTTTAAAATGCTCATCTTAATGTGTATAAGTTTAAGAACTGTACTTAAACCCCCTATATTTCATCACAGACATTGCTATTGCAGCTTATAAAGGAAAAGATACCTTAAGAACTCACCTTCCAAATTAAAGAACAGATTATAAATCCAAAGCAATATGTTAATCACACTGTGAACAGAAATTGAGGCTGGTAAAAAGTGTTATTTAAACAGAAATTACAGAAAATGAACAGTTATGCAAAGTTCTATAAATCTCTGAGCTTCCTGATATCTCATATATCAAAACTATCAATCTAAACAAATCTGAAGGTGCCAGGAATTCAATTGCCATTTCTTATTTCCATCTCTTATAATGCCTTCTTTGTAAATTATTCTCTTAATTTTTGAAGTCTCCACCATAGAAGAAATTTCTTTGGATCATCTTTCTATTCTGCTACAAATTTTGAAGGTTTCCATTAGATCATGTCAATGTTGCTTTATTTCCTATGTTATTTTAGGTAATGGGCAGAAATCTATATAAATTCTGATCTAATATAAATATACTAAACTAATCCTCTAGGAATCCTCAAAGTGGGAAGTGTCATGTCACAAGTATCTGATCACCTTAAATTGTGTGAGTCCTGTCTTTGCATTCAGTAAAAAAAGCAAAATGTTCTATATAGAAATAAGAAAAAAATCACACTGAAAATTCGTAGTTACTCATCTGTCAAGTGTCTACTCTACATGTGGATTCTACTGAGCAAGACCAATGCTGTCAATTTTAACTGCAGTAACTTGTCACATTCCTTCCATAAACAAAATGATAGGAAAAAAAGGTGTAATTTTTTAATGCAACACTGCTTGTCTGGATTATAGCTAGACTGGTAGAGTGTGATAGCTCTCATTGTTGGGGTCAGTTTGCCGTGATATAGAAGAATATAATGGTTTTGTTTGTATGCATGACTGTGACCTGTAGCTATGCAGTGTCAGGTTCTTATCCCAATCCTTGGCTGCAACCCTGCCAACGCTATTTATACCAAGGAATAATCTTGTCTTCTTTGTTTCAAAATTAATGAGCAACAACAACAACAAAGTAAAAGAACAGTCAAAAGCAATACAACCATGCAGCACCCATTATAGAAACACTGGTACCACTGTTAGCTGTGGGAATGATGGCTTGTCACAATAGACAGAAGCATCTTGCCTGCACGTATGGCATTCTCATCCAAATAAGTGTACACATCATATGATTTATTTCTGTGGCTGTGAGAGACTGAAATTAATAATCTATGAGCTTCTTTTCTTATCATAACCCTTGCTTGGATGCAGTCCTCTGAACTGTTACCCTTGTTCCAATGTGCCTTTACACTGTGATGAATTGTTTCATTTCCGTGAAGGCAGGATAATGTTCATCATCACATGAAAGCTTGGAATGGTGTCTTTAGAGACCTCTTAATTGTGACAAAATTTTTGCAACACACAGAATAAACGGACAAGATAAATCATTAATCCTTACACTTTTTTTCTTTCTCAGCATAATATTCTGGTGATTGCTGACACTTCTACATAGTCACGTTTAACAAAACATGAATAAAATACTCGGTTTCCAGTTAAGATATGATTCCTTTTTCCTATAAAACAGGAATTTGACAACCAGATGTGCCATCAGACATCAGAACCATACCTACAAAGGCTGTATAAGCCTGGAATATATATAATCCACAACTTTTGAAACACTTCAGCAGTGTATCTTCCTCTAATCTGCATAGCACAGAACCTTTACCACATAGTTGTCACAGCCAATGCTCTGTTCTAGGGTCAAGACTGTAGAAAATGTAAGCATTAGCTAATTGAATTACTAACTCTTCTGAAGGCTCATCATAAGCTATAAATAATGCTCTTGCATTGTTCTTATGTCTCCTAGATCTAGTCAGTGTCAGTCATGTTAATGATACAGGTTTTTTCCCTTTGTATGTACACTGTCTGAATAATTTCCTGGTTTACAGGTTTAATTATTCTTCTTTTTATTCTTGAATTAATCTTAAATCTGAGTAGTTGGGATATTTCATGGACTATGTGTTTCAAGACTGATAGTGGAACCCACTTCAATCTCATATCTCCTAAGAAGCTGCCTCTGTACGTAAAGTACTACTTTTTTATTCTATTTATTAGATTGTATATCTGTCCTGGGTTCAGCCCAGCAGCAGGCTATGTTAGCCCTGAGAGTATTCCATACCAATTGCATCATGATCCGACAGGCTGCCCCCCCCGCCTTTTACAGGGGCGACTTCGGACCCAGGCACGGTCTGGGCAGCCGCAGTGCCAGTTCCGGGGGAGACTCCGGACCTATCAAAACCTGCTCCGGGCACGGGAAGTGCCGGTCTGAGCAGGCGTGTGGGAGTTCCGGCTTTCTTTCTCTCTTTTTTTCGGGATCGGCGTGGCAGGAGGTGGTGAGGGGGGTGCTCGGGGGTGCTGGGCTCGGGGAGTGCTGCGTTTGGGAATCTGAATCGGTTCGGGCATGGTTCAAATGACATAGTGTGGGGAGAGGTTTGCACTGTATAATAATAGCACTGTAGTTAGTTGTTTTCATACTTTTCCCTGTTGTTTAGTAAACTATCCTTATCCTAACCTTGCAAGCCTGTGGTTTTTTTCCTCTGGCTTTGCAGCTAGCTCCGTTCGCCCATCCTCCACCTCTTAAAGAGGTAGGGGGGCTTTTTGGTCTGACCTTTGTGGCCTCAGTTTTCCGCTGAGGTTAAACCACAACAACTTTTGGCGCCCAACGTGGGGCTCGACGGGGGACCCCCGAGGGGGGCAAAAAGGTTGGGGTAACGATAGATTTGACCTTAACTCAATTGCAGTTAAGATAGAGTTGTGATAAGTACGGTTATTTAAGTAATTTCTATGTACAATGTTGTGGCATTTACTCTTAAGGATGCTGCCATGGTTGCCAACTCGTGGCATGCTGCATTTAATCCTGCCAGGATTCGTTGCCATCCCGTACGTCTGTTTAGTGTATGTTGTGATAACAGTCTATGATTGGATAACGTTGAAGTTCATGAACTTAAAAGAGTACTTGTATCAGCTTTTGCTGTTCGGTACAAGGAGGGATAAAACAGGCCTTGTAAGAGTGTTTAACAATTTCCAATATCCCTGGGAAATTCTAACTAGCATTTTCCTACTGTTGGTTTTGGTGCAAATGGTTCTGCTTTCGATATATATATGTATATATATTAGGCACAGGTTTATGAATACCACCCAAGAGTTTTCCCTGAGGCTGGATAAGCTTGAGTGGCAGGGCAAATGGCGAAATATGAGCAGGTACCTAGGCACTTTCTTACACCCAGTGGTTTGGAACTTCACTCCTGAACAGCTACAGGATCTTAATAAGGTGACTGCATATTTGAAAAAGAACTGTAGTGGGCTCCCCAGAGAAATACGCCCTACTGCACTGTGCTGGGGCTTGGCTACCATCTACCAAACACTGCTTGATAGCAAGCAGCACTGTCAGTACTGTCAGCACTGCCAAGGGGAACAAGGAAATGGATTGGCAAATCCTGCAGCTACTGCAACCACTACAGTAGACCTTGCCCCTAATTCAGACCGTCAGTACTGTCAGGGGGAAAGAGGAAATGGATTAGCGAATACTGCAGATGCTGCGACCTCTACAATGGGTTTTTCCCCTAATTCAGAGCGTCAGTACTGTCAGGGGGAAAGAGGAAATGGATCGGTGAATACTGCAGATACTGCAACCTCTACAATAGATCTTGGCCAACCCACACCAAAGTCTGTGGCTCCCATTCAAAAGAGGAAACACACCAGGAAGTTAGCTCGCGTAGTGCCAGATGATGATGGTGAACAACCGGGGCCATCTCAAGAATGTCAGGATGAGGATGATGGTGAAAAACCATTATCTCAAGAATGGCCGGATGAGGATGAGGATGAAAAGTCAGGGCCATCATGGAAAAGTCAGAATGGAGCAGGGCCATCTCAGAAAAGTCAGAATGGGGCAGGGCCATCTCAGAAAAGTAAGAATGGGGCAAAGCCATCTCGAGCAGATCAGGATGTAGGAGAACCAGAGATTGTTACCCGATCCCTGACCCTGAGTGAATTGCGTGAGGTGCGAAAAGATTTTGGCCGCCGCCCAGGTGAACACATTATCACTTGGTTGCTCAGATGCTGGGATAGCGGGGCCAATAGTCTGGAATTAGACGGCAGGGAGGCCAGGCAGTTGGGATCCCTGGCGAGAGAAGGAGGTATTGATAAGGCACTTGGCAAGGGGTCACAAATCCTCAGCCTTTGGAGGCGATTGCTGTCAAGTGTGCGGGAAAGATACCCCATGAAAGAATATATTACCTGTCTGAAACCCATGAGTGACAGCATAGAGACAGTTATCCAGTTTCTGAGAGAATTAGCTGTATGAGAGTTGATTTATTATGAGTCGGACAACAGAAGGCTCCCTGATGATCCTGATGATGTCCGATGCACCCCAGACATGTGGCGTAAGGTGATACGAAGTGCACCACCAGGGCACACGAATTCACTGGCAGTGATGGAATACGAGGAGATGTTTCCACCAACCGTATATGAAGTGACCCGCCGACTCCGGACTTATCAAGACAACGTTGCACGTTCTGTCATCGCAGCAGTAGAGCAACTGGTTAAACTTAAACTTGACGACCACATGGTCGCCTCCCAACCTGTACAGAGCGATGTTGCAGCTATCCGGAAAAGTCATCCATCGTCCCAAGAGAGAGAAAACAGCAGGGACACACCACGAGCCACACCACGAGCCACACGGCGAGCCACACCCCGAGCCAAACTGTGGTTTTACCTGCGTGATCATGGAGAAGACATGAGAAAGTGGGATAAGAAGCCCACTTCAGCCCTTCAAGCACGAGTAAAGGAGTTGCAAGGTAGAGCAAAAGCACAAGGTTCTGCCAAGAAGAATGTTGCACCAGTTTCTATCCAGGAGCAATAGAGGAGCCCTGCCTCCAGCCAGGTGGAGGAGAGGGATAATCGGACTTATTGGACTGTGTGGATCCGATGGCCTGGAACATCAGACCCACAAGAGTATGAGGCTCTAGTGGATACCGGTGCCCAGTGTACTCTAATGCCATCAAATTATGAAGGGACAGAATCTGTTTACATTTCTGGAGTCACAGGGGGCTCCCAACAGTTGACTGTGCTAGAGGCTGAGGTGAGCCTAAGTGGAAAGGACTGGGAGAAACACCCCATTGTGACTGGCCCAGAAGCTCCGTGCATTTTAGGTATAGACTATCTCCGTAGAGGGTATTTTAAAGACCCTAAAGAATACCGGTGGGCTTTTGGAATAGCTGCTGTGGAGACTGAAGAAACTGAACAGCTGTGTGCCTTGCCTGGACTTTCGGAAGATCCAGCTGTTGTGGGGTTGTTGAAGGTCGAAGAACAGCGAGTGCCAATCGCTACGACGACAGTGCACAGGCGGCAGTATCGTACAAACCGAGATTCTTTGATCCCCATCCATAAACTGATTCGTCAACTGGAGAGTCAGGGAGTGATTAGCCGAACCCACTCACCATTTAACAGTCCTATATGGCCAGTGCGGAAGTCCGATGGAGAGTGGAGGCTGACAGTAGATTATCGTGGCCTAAATGAAGTCACTCCAAATATGAGTGCTGCTGTGCCGGACATGCTAGAGCTCCAGTATGAACTGGAATCAAAGGCAGCCAGGTGGTACGCCACAATTGACATTGCAAATGCTTTCTTCTCAATTCCACTGGCACCAGAGTGCAGACCACAGTTTGCTTTCACTTGGAGAGGTGTCCAATACACATGGAATCGTCTGCCCCAGGGGTGGAAACACAGTCCTACCATCTGTCATGGACTAATCCAGAGTACATTAGAAAAGGGTGGAGCCCCAGAGCACTTCCAATATATTGATGACATCATTGTATAGGGCGATACAGCAAAGGAAGTTTTTGAAAAAGGAGAAAAGATAATTCAAATCCTGCTAGAAGCTGTTTTTGCTCAAGGACCTGGTTGTACCTGGTGGGTAATGCAGAAGGATGGAGAAACTCGATGTGTACCTCAAGGGGACTTGATTTTGGGTGAGAATAGCCAATATCATGCTAAATAATTCACTACTGTTGTACTGTTGTTATAGATACTGTATGTTATACTAATGACATTACAGCCAGGGTCATCGGTGCCGTGATGATGGAGCGAAGACCAGCCTCCCAAGAACTCTTTCTTTTCTCTTTTGTAATAAACACCTCTGACCCACGGACTATGAGCATGGATCATGCCAGATGCAGTGTTCGAGAGCCCGAGATACAGCATTCAACGATCCAGTGGCACGTACGACCCTTCATACCCTGAGAGACTGTTGTGACAGAGGGACCAGGGAGCCTGAGAATCGTGGACTGAATGAAACCGACAGACTTGGAGGAAACATCCACAGACTGAATCTATATGCACATACATGTGTGTGCATGTGTACATGCATGTGTATGGATGCGAGAGACTCCCTGGACCCAAAAAAGGTTGCTGGTCCTGCTCATGATGTAAATGGTATGGAATAAGGGGTGGATAATGTCCTGGGTTCAGCCCAGCAGCAGGCTATGTTAGCCCTGAGAGTATTCCATACCAATTGCATCATGATCCGACAGGCTGCCCCCCCCGCCTTTTACAGGGGCGACTTCGGACCCAGGCACGGTCTGGGCAGCCGCAGTGCCAGTTCCGGGGGAGACTCCGGACCTATCAAAACCTGCTCCGGGCACGGGAAGTGCCGGTCTGAGCAGGCGTGTGGGAGTTCCGGCTTTCTTTCTCTCTTTTTTTCGGGATCGGCGTGGCAGGAGGTGGTGAGGGGGGTGCTCGGGGGTGCTGGGCTCGGGGAGTGCTGCGTTTGGGAATCTGAATCGGTTCGGGCACGGTTCAAATGACATAGTGTGGGGAGAGGTTTGCACTGTATAATAATAGCACTGTAGTTAGTTGTTTTCATACTTTTCCCTGTTGTTTAGTAAACTATCCTTATCCTAACCTTGCAAGCCTGTGGTTTTTTTCCTCTGGCTTTGCAGCTAGCTCCGTTCGCCCATCCTCCACCTCTTAAAGAGGTAGGGGGGCTTTTTGGTCTGACCTTTGTGGCCTCAGTTTTCCGCTGAGGTTAAACCACAACAATATCTTAGGAGATTCACCAGGACCTACAAAAAGGATGACTACAAGTAACTTTGCAAGCTAGTCACTAAACATGACCAAGACAAAGCACTCTCACTTTTTTGTTCACATTTATCCAACACTGACTTTTTTTTAATTTCCTCTGTATGAATACAGATACAGTCTGGATAGGAAATAATTAACTTTCTATTCCAAGGAAAATAGTTGTTGTCCATTTAAATTCTCCTCCCTGTTTCTTTTTGTAACACCTGTTGCTGATCTCACTGTCATGGGGCAGACTGCTCCCATGGAAACACCCTCGGCACTGTATGGTGGCTGCTTTTGATTTAAAGCATTTTTCATAGCATTTTTTTTTCTTTGATTTTATCATGAATCTGCCATGTTTCTGGATATTCTGTTGTGTGTACATTCTCCCACCCTTGTTCACACATACTGGGTTTGTTATACATTTGCATGCCAATTTGTGATTCCCTCAGGGTTGTGGATGTGACTTTGCTATCAGTTCAGGTCACAGATATTAAGTCTCTACTTGATCTCATGCAGTACAAACTGTGTAGCTCATCCAGGTATTTTTAAAGTACTTCCAGTCTCACCATTGCATGGATCTACAGCAAGTTACTTTATTTGCAGTTAAATGCAGCATTTGAAAGATGGGAAAGGAAACAGTGGTTACAAACTGTAGGACTTGAATCGGGACAAAAAAAGTTAAAAAGTAGCTTTTCAAGCACCAAATTGTTGAGGGACCCCATGATTTTCTAAGGGATTTTGTTATTTACTCCAGGCTCTGTTTACATCTGGAGAAAAAATAGAATAGGTCACATAAGGACAGCACCCAGGCTCAGGGTGATATAAATTTGTTTTTTCACTCCTAGTCCATCTTTTTCTCAGTGAAGTCAGAGAAAGTAGATTAAAATCTAAAGAACCTAAATGGATGCTGGTTACACTATGAGTAAGAGTGTCAATATACCTGCTCTTCACAACCAAGTATAAGAGGCTAGAAAATGAGAATTTTTTTCTGCTAACATCTTCCTTGTACCAGCATGAAGGCATCAAAGTGGTGGAGCAGCAAAGGCCCTAGCTGCGAGGAAAGCAGCAGGAGAGGCTCTGGCACTACTGTCAGTGAAGCGTTCTGCATAGGAGTCTCTGAGCTGCATGTGCCTTGCTGTGTCTGTCTGCAGAAAGCAAACAGTATCTTGGGAACTGTTACTAATCCAGCCATGGCCATGACCAAAGCAGATCTACTATGCATTGGGCTTTGGGCACTGGTGTGAGAAGGCAAAAAGTTGTAGCAGAGTCCTTGACAGCTTCTTGCTTTGTGCTTCAGTACGAATCCTCTTGTCTCTTGATTTTAAGATAACTGACAAGAGATGAGGTGCTTAAAAGTGCCACATATTTCTGCTGGCAGTGGTAGCATGTGACTAGTCAAGTGCTTTTCTTCTGGCTATTTCTCATATTGTTGAAAATCTGCAGGGGAAGTAATTAGAAAAAATTGTCAACACGAATGATATTTAAGGCCCATGCTAATAGCTCAAGCGTCCCATCTGCTTAAGAAAACTATCCCTCCTGTAAGTTCATTTTTAATTTGAAGAGGATCCCTGGTTCAGTCACACCACAGTCATTTTTAATTATGTTACTGAGACTGTGTTGGGTTTTTCTGGCCCTTCTGGGCTGGTGCTCCATTTCTTCACCAGTGCTGACTCCCTTAGACTCTTCATTAGGAAGGCAGGGCCTCAAAACACAATACACGAAGCAGACCCACTACCTTTTTTATTGTAGGGTGATTTTCTTTCTAAAAATAAATTCATCCACTTCCCTCATTTCCCAACTGTCACCCAGAGACATTTTTAGCATCTGTTGGTATTAGGAAGCTATAAAAAGGGATATCTGGGGAACAAAACAAGGGAAGATTTTTCCTCTCTTCCTCTGAAATAGATGGGAATAAAAATCATATTTGAAGGAAGATAGTAAAGTAAGGAATGATGTATATGCATGTGTACATTTTCATCTAAATAAAGACAGCAAGTAATCAGTTAGAGATACATTGCTACTGTACTTTAAGAAAAAAAAGTGATTACTACCAAACTCCAGCAGTCTCAATAGATATTTGGATCTCACCAAGCATTGTGCATAGGTATTTATTGGAAAAAAAGACATGCAAAAACTAAGAATTTTTAAGCATTTTCCTGCCTACCTTAATCATCAACATTCTGTGTGGCTTAGACAGTTGTACATGGACAGCATATCTACACTAGGATTTTGCTGATTAGATGGTCAACTTTAGTATTCACACAGCTAGCTCCCTCCTATAGCAGTCCAAAGAGTATTCCCCACCATATTGACAGCCTGCTCTGCAAGAAAGTTGGCTTAATGGGAAGGTATCTCACCAGTGAGACTGATGATCCCTATGTGTAAAGAATATTTTCATTGGTGTGCTATGGAAAATGCAATAGAAGACAATGAAAACCATCTGGGTTTATGGGATCAGTTGGGACAAGTAGAGAATCAAGGTCTCAGTTTCAGTGATTCCTTTCAGTTTATATGATCATTGTTGTTTCACAGATACTACCTTGTGCTGCTTTGCCAACAGCTGTAAAAACTCAGAGATTTGTGCAGTGGTACTAAGGTCTACCAAGAGATAGGACACTAACTTTGTATATCAACCATTGCACAACTAAGGGTATTCTTAGTGCTCTAATCAGCAGCGTGTGTTCCACAGGTAGCTGTGGCAGTGGAAGGAAGAGGACGCTGAGTAGCCATTTGTTGTTGCCTTACCTTCCTTGGTACAGTACATTTTATGATTTTAGTTAGTAGGGAGAGTTACAGGCTGGAGGTGTCACATAAACTTGTAAACTATGAGCTACTTCCTCCCCCCCCCCTTCATTATCACTCTTTGTCTTCACTGATTGAGTTAAAAGGAAATGGTAATCTTGCTCATTTTTCTAGAAGTTTGTTTATAGATGTCAAGTCTGAAGGAAGGGGCTTTATTAGACTTTTTTTGGATCCTGGAAAGTAATTTAATTAGATTTCAAGAATTCTTAAACTGAGATAAAATGCTAAAGAAAAGTGCAGTTGAAAAACTGAAAGCCATTATAGTTTTAGGACAAGACTCTAGACTGTTAAACAGTCCTTTGTGTAGTAAGCAATTTTATCCAGGAGAAAAAGGAAGAGAATCTCACCAAGGGTTCACCAGCAATACAGAGGTTTTAAAAAAAGAAAGTCATAAGTGACACATGGTCAGACCAGCCTATAGCTACTTTTGTAAGAGAATAACTGATTATATTATCTTAAGCTTCTACCTTATTAAAATTTGGTTGTGATATTTTTCTTTATATTTTGCATTGTGTTTCAGGAAATATCTTTGGACCATGGTTATGAATATTAAATTAATATTTCATGATATATTATGGCATATTATGATTTTTAATAAAACTTGAAGCTTATTTATGCAAGGGAAGTGTGCTTTCATATTGTGGGATGTGTGTTCCTCTGGAAGTTTTTATTAAAATATTACTAGGAACATACAGATCACATTTCAACAAAACTAGTACTTTATATAAAAGTGCAAATAAGATCTCATTACTGTAGATCGTTCTCAGAAGTGCAGGCAGGTGAAACAACAAGATGAGAACACTAGCCAAGATTTTAAATATATATTTATTACCTAGAAGTTTAAGTGCTCATTCCTTTGCCTTTGTGGTTTAAAATCACATACAACTGTGCACTTACTGTCTATCTGCTTTCCTGATATATTCTGGGTTGGACCCCCACTTTAGTCCATTCAGAGTTGCTGTTCTTTTCACCATATACTGTAGTCTGTGGAGGAAAGGAATTGTGAACCACTGGGACCACTAAGCAGTTATGAGATTTTAGTGCAGGAAATGACTTCCAGATTTTGAGAAAATTCTGGCTCATCAGCAACTGTGTCAGGATGAGGCCCTGCTTCTTCTGCTTTTTAGTTCAGAGAAACACTGTATAATCCTGGCCTCCTTAGTGAGGCAGGAGTTCCCCAAACAAGCACTCCTTTCCCGTCTGATCCCTCAAAGAGGTTGATAAAGACCATCTATTCACAGGCTATGATTGGTTCAAAGCCAATAGGGTAACAGAAAAGCAATAGATTATTTTTTTTTTCTTATTTCCTGTGTTACCAAACACAAGATATTTTCCCTGTAGTTTAGAGTAGTATCCACAGACTTCCCAGAATTAGAAGATCATGGAGGAGGTTGCTTCTATGATAGGTTGCCCATTTTTTTGTTGTGATGGCTGCTTAAGAGGGTCCAACACCTGCAGAGCTATCCACTGGCTAGATTTCCTAAATAAAAACTGAGCAACAATGCGGAAGGGTATGAACTAGCAGAGCAGAATATAATCTAGGGCATTATAAAGGTTATTGGAACATAACGGAAGAACAATTGTGGTGATAAAGCATGCCTTGAATAGAATGTGCTGCTTTGGAAAAAGAGAAACGGAACTTAAAGCAGTAGGTTAACACATACATTTATAGATGGGCTGTTAAGAGTTAGGAAGGAAAGCAAAATAAAACTGAACTGGCTAAAATAAATAGCATCAGATTTTTTTTTTGGGGGGGAATAATACTGGGAGTCTAGTATAAAGTCATTTGTCAACTTTGGCAACTGATAGAAATTTCTCTAAAACTGTGGGGGAATAAATACTAGCAGGAGTTGATTTCTGAGAAGCAGACTGGAGAATAAGTAATGCTGACAACAGTAGAGTCTAAATACTCCTCTGTTAGAGGTGACAAGAATTTGGGTTTTTTTCTTTTCTTTTATCAAATAAAAATATATATCTCTATGGTACAGAGAATTTCCTATCCTCTCTCCACCTGGGTGAAGACAGCGACTTAAGGGATTGGGTGCATCTCTTCTGTGACTACCCCATCTCCCCAGGTGCCCTTGCATAACACGTGTGATGCTCTGCAAGTGGAACAGAACATTTATGTGGATGACAGTTCATCTAGCTTGGAGGTTCTGCCAAGGTTAAGTTCACCTACACCTTGCATAAAAACTGGTTGGAGGTAATCTTGGACACAACAATGATGAAATTACCAAGTTTTTGTTTTCCAGAAAGGTAAGGATGGGGCTTAGCAGAACTGCTACCTTGGACTTCCAGAGGGCAGGCTTTTGGCCTGTTTATGAACCTGCTTGACAGAGTCCCTTGACAGGCAGTTCTGAAGGGCAAAGGAGTACAGGAAGGCTAGACGCTTTTCAGGAAGGAAGTCTTAGAGGCACCGGAGTGGGCCATCATCATATGCCAAAAGATGGGCTGATGGGGAAGAAGGCTGGCCTGGCTGGACAGAGGGCTTTGGCTGGAACTCAGGTTAAAAAGGAGAGTTTTTTATCTTTGGAAGAAAGACTAGAAGGATATTATGAGATTATTCAGAAAGAAACTTAGAAAGGTGGAAGTCCAACTAGAACTTAATCTGGCTACTGCCATAAAAGACAGTAAGAAATGTTTCTATAAATACATTAGCAACTAGAGGTGGGCTAGGGAGAATCTCCACGCTTTACTGGGTCTTGGGGGAAACAGAGCAACAAAGGATGAGGAAGAGGCTGAGGGAAGAAGTCAACAACCTTTGATCAATAGGACAGACTCTAGCTGTAGGCACGTATCTAGTAGAGTCCCTCAGGGGTTGGTACTGGAACCTCTACTATTCAAAACATTCACTGATGACCTGGATGAGGGAATAGAGTGTACAGTCAGCAAGTTTGCTGAGGACACAAAACTGGGAGGGGTGGCTGACACACCAGAGGGCTGTGCTGCCATTCAGTAAGACTTAGACAAGCTGGAGAGCTGGGTGGGGAGAAGTTTAATGAGATTTAACGAGAGCAAGTGTAGAGTCTTGCATACCCAGGTACTAGTATAGGTTTGGGGACTGGCCTGTTGGAGAGCAGTGTAGGTGAGAGGGACCTGGGGCTTCTGGTGGACAGCAGGATGACCATGAGCCAGCAATGTGCCCTTCTGGCCAAGAAGGCTAATGGCATCCTGGGGATTATTAGAAGGGGTGTGGTTAGTAGGTCAACAGAAGTCCTTCTTCCCTTCTACTCTGACCTGGTGAGACTGTGTATGGAATATTGCATCCAGTTCTGGGCCCCTCAGTTCAAGAAAGACATAGAATTCCTTGAAAGAGTCCAGGGCAGGGCCACCAAGATGATTAAGAGAGTGGAACACCTTCCTTATGAGGAGAGGCTGAGGGAGCTGGGCCTCTTTAGCTTGAAGAAGAGGAGACTGAGGGATGACCTTCTTAATGTTTACAAATATGTAAAGGTTTAGAGTCAGAAGGATGGGGCAGGCTCTTCTCAGTGATGTCCAATGATAGGACAAGGGGCAGTGGGTGCAAGCTGAAGCATAGGAGATTCCATGTGAACATAAGGAAAATGTTTTTCAGTGAGAGGGTAACAGAGCACTGGAATAGGCTGCCCAAAGAGGTTGTGGAGTCTCCTTCTCTGGAAACATTCAAAACCCATCTAGATGCATCCCTGTGTGATTTAATCTAGGTGATCCCACTCTGGACGTTGGAGTTGGACTAGATGATCTTTTGAGGTCCCTTCCAACTAACATTCTGTGATTCTGCCTCTAACGTGATTCATGCCCTCACTTTGGGTATAACTTGCTGTCTTTTCATGACTCTGGCTGACAAGATCTTCAGGTGCCTTCCAACTCCCAATGTTCTGCGATTCTGTCGTTCTTTGTACTTAATGCTGTCTTTGCCTCAGTCTTTAACAGTAAGACCACTTGTTCTCTGGGTACTTAGCCTCCTGAACTTGAAGACAGGGACAGAGATCAGAATGAAGACCCCATAATATAAAAAGAAATGGTTAGTTACCTGTTGCGCCACTTAGACATAAACAGGTCTATGGGGCTGGATGGGATTTACCGGAGGTACTGAGGGACCTGGTGGAAATGCTCACCAAGCCACTTGCTATCATATATCAGACAACCTATATAGACAGCCACTGCAAAACAGGTAAATTGTTGCATTAGTTGTTTGTATCTATGATTCTGTGTATGTGTACTATGACAGGAAGTGTAACGGAAACCTATGGACCTCTCAGGGAAGATAAGCCATGTTGCAGTAATGCTTTCTGTGGTCTTTCACAAGCAGAGCTGTAAAGGAGTAGAGTACCTGTCCATTCTTTCCCGTCAGAGTCTATGGGTATGTTGACAGTGGTTGCTGCTTTTTCCCCTATTCTAGGCCAAAATCCTTTCCCTTTTTTTATATATGAGAAAGATTATTTCCTCTATGAAAAAACCCACAAGGGCACACTGATGTGAAAATGAGGGAGAAAGAAATATTCTAGAAAGGATAATCCTAAGGAGACAGGGTGGGGGTGAGTACTCCAAAGAGAGTGTGTGAGAGAA